>OW240913.1:18631416-18642142 GCA_933207985.1 Pelobates cultripes | reverse complement strand
AAGATCGTACAGGGTTACATAGTAAACAGCCCATTACCACTATACCACCAGCACACTTACCTAGAGGAGACAGGAAAGGATTGAACAATGGGATCCAAGTAACAGGGTCACCTCTGGGAAAGATGGGGCCAGAGAGGAACCGTTGGGCAACAACCAAGCCCCTGGCAATATCATAAGATTACTCGCTGCTACTCAGAGTTCTGAGGCCCGTTTATAGGGAGGGGTTGGGATATGGGATTATGAGGTACTGGTACCAGACATTTCTTCCCCATATATTAGGATAAACGTACTTACTAAAGGTGGTAATTTGTGAAAAGGATAACATTCATGATGTATAATAAAAAATGTTTATTGTAATCGTGGACCCACCGCTGTTACTGTGTAGACCCTCTTCCTTTATGTACCCAGATGACCATTTTAATCCTTTGATTCAATAAAAATTGTCAAACTGAAAAAAAATAATAATGTCAATGTTTTGACCCTCCTGGGTCTTTATCAAGATTGTGATAAATACCCAGGATGCTTGAAACGTTGGTGTTATTATTTTGAAATATATTGAAGAAATCGCAGAGAGTTCTCTCGTCTTGGTCTTTTGATAAATTCAGCTCTGGGAAGCACCTGGGTGGTTGAGGGGGATGGGTGTGTGTGTGTGTGTGTGTGTGTGCACATATATATATATATATATGTCATCTTTTAACACTTGGTTAAAGCACTGCATAAACAGGGTATATATTTTGTGTGTGTATATATATATATATATAAATAATTTGTAGCAAGAGAGTAAGAAGGCAAAAAGGCAAAGTATAAAAGAACCACTCCACCCATAATGCATTTCAGCTTGCTGATAGAAACATAGAATGTGATGGCAGATAAGAACCATTCGGCCCATCTAGTCTGCCCAGTTTTCTAAATACTTTCATTAGTCCCTGGCCTTATCTTATAGTTAGGATAGCCTTATGCCTATCCCACGCATGCTTAAACTCCTTTACTGTGTTAACCTCTACCACTTCAGCTGGAAGGCTATTCCATGCATCCACTACCCTCTCAGTAAAGTAATACTTCCTGATATTATTTTTAAACCTTTGCCCCTCTATAATGCTGATGTGCTTTATGAGCAAAGTAAGTACATCTTACTTGTACTTTATGAAAGTACTGATTTCTATGAGAAATCAGCACTTTTAAAAATCTGTTGGGTAACACCCCCAACTGTCAATCAAACAGCCAAGGATTTTTTTCTTTCTCCTTCTGTTAGCTCCACTGAATACATCTAGGCTCAGCCATACCACTCAGCCATCAAGGCTCACAAACTATCCACTTTTTTCCAGCTGAAATATAATGGCTTCAAATGTACACTTACCTTGTACATATAATCCCATTGTACAGCGCTACGGAATCTGATGGCGCTATATAAATAATAAAATAATAATAATAATAATATGTGATTTGTGCTTTACGAAATAAAACCCTTGTCTTGCACAACCCTGTTCTGATGTGTCCTCTTCTACTGCAACAGTGACCTCTGCTGGATTTACGTATAATGCTCTTTCTGAAGATATGAAATTTACTTTGAATTCAAAATATGCAAATACTTTTCTCTGAAAAGTTCTATAAAATTTAGGTATAGCAAGGAATGAAGTTGTGATTATCTCCAAAGCCACAAGACACATGGGCGTTCTCACTGGGCCTGTAAGATATCACTGATCTGTCAAATGCTCCCTCTTGTGATAAACCAGTATAGACTGAAAATGGTGTGATTTGACTTTGCATCCCTGCACAATCAATCACAACAATATACAATTATTCCTTGAGTCAAAACTGCTGTTTTCATAAATCTGATTATATGCATGCAGTGCAGTTAGTGTTCGCACTGATTTATATTATTTTATATTATTTTTACTTGCTCATTATAGGAAACAGTATGCCAACTGGCCAAGACAGAAAACCAATAGAATAGTTCAGGAATTTTGTCCCCAAACTTTATTTAACTACAATTCCATGCCAGCCCACTACAAGGATAGTTAGAATGAATGCAGAAGAATGTGCAAGTGTTGTCCTTTTTTAATGTATAAAGCAAGCAGACACAAAGGACAAAAAATGTGGTCTATGATTTGTAATGTAATTATGTAGCCATTATGTTCTTTAATAAATGACTGATTGTCCACACAGATACCTTTCCTCAGTCTGTGCTTGAAATCACAGATCAGGAAGTTACCGAATGGTATTCACCCAAAGATTTTGTAGTTGGAGACTATATTACTATTCTTGGGCGCAAATTTCTCCTACACGACTGTGATGAATTCACTAAAGAATTCTATCACCACAACCTCGGCGTCTCCAACTTCCAACCTGTTGATGTTAAAAAGAAGCCTGAAGGAAAAATTATCCAGGTAAAAATAACCTTCAGTAACAAAATATATAAGTTTAGAAAAATGATAGTGATTATTTGACAAAAAAATGCAAACTTTAGGCAAAAAAAATAGCTAGACCACAAAGATGATAATGGGGATTTTTTTCCCCCAGTTTGGCTATTTTGAGCTAAAATTGCAACTACCTTGTGAACTCTCAGCAATTACTGATTTAGTGATTAAACCCAATGTCTATTTTTAATTTAATTTCCATAAAAGTTATGTAGCCTTTTTCGTATTAATTTCTGCATCCTCACTTTCATATTGTTCGATAAGCTTTCCAAACTCTCCCTTAACTTTCCAAATGATTATTTTTTAAAGGTAAACTTTTTTAAATAGTTTTTCAACATATTAAAAAAATTAAAAAAAATTATTAAATATATAAAAAAAATCAATATTTAAAAAAACTATCAAAATATTACAAAATTAAAATGTTTTTCTTAATAGAGGAAAGTTAATTTTTAGAGCAACCGTTATAATCTGGTTGGGGTTTTTTTTAGGTTCTCCCTCCGTCATCTGCTAAAGTGACATCAATAGGTGTTGCTGCTATTCACATCGTCTGTTCATGTCAATCAGTTTGAAATTTTCATCAATACAATGATAGATTTATTCACATTAGCTAGAACAGATTCAATGGTCTAATTCTATAACTAGTTTAAGTTGAATAGAAGTAACTGAATCCTAAGGGGGAAAAAAGTCGTTTCTGATTATGTTGTTACCAATTAGCAATGTGGATGCATATCCATCACTTCCAAAGTCATCAATTTGTACATCATTCTGTATGGTGATCTGTGTACTTACATGTGCATCTTCGCTGAGTTTCTCCAAGAATGGTATTGGACCTACATGTGCTCATTGTAACTCTTCCTATCCCTTATTATTATTCAGGAGATCCCTCCATACAATGGGTTCGGATTACTTGAGGACTCTGTTCAGAACTGCCTCTCTCTGGTTCCCAAGCCTCCCAAGAAAAACATCATTAAAATGTTAGAAAACGACCATAAAGTATTGCGATATGCAGCTCAACTGGTAAGTTAATCTTAATGACTCACTGCCGACAAGTAAGACAGTTTGAGTGCCTCTTCAATCAGTCAGTAATGAGTGACGCTATTGCGTATCCTGTGATTTACAAGTAATTCTGCCTATAGACCTCAGAAAAGAAAAGAAGACAACCTCTGGATTTTCATTTATCTGTTCAAAACCACGGCTTAGCCTTAACTATCAGATCTATAGCAACCCCACAGGGACATATTTTCAGGGCCCTTTTAAAGAAAAGAGACATTTCCTTCAACCAAACTTGGTGGTCAACTAAGCAACTGCCCACACACTGTGATTTGCTCAGATAAAGTATAAGAAAAAAAAAATGTTTAAAAAAAATCAGACTCTGGGGTACTAGGGCAACATGCATATATGGTCAGTTTGTGTATGACTGGGAGCTTATAGGTGAAAGTATTGAAAAGTATTTAGAAAATTGGGCAGACTAGATGGGCCGAATGGTTCTTATCTGCCGTCACATTCTATGTCTCTATGTTTATTTAACTACAATTCCATTCCAACTACAACATTACAACACTGGTATAATCAGATCATAACAATTGTTTCATAGGAATCACCGAACCCCGAAGACAAAGGTCGTCACTTCATCCTTTCCTACTACCTGTCTGATGATATGATCAGTATTTTCGAAAAGCCAACTCGTAACTCTGGCATTATTGGAGGGAAATTCTTGGAAAGGTCCAGAATACCTAAAGAAGGCTCTTTGATAGACAACCCCTCGTACTATGGTCCTGCAGATTTTTACATTGGAGCCGTTATTGAAGGTAACTCTATATATAGGCTCAACGTCCTGATTAATCTCCGTTCGCTTGCCTTGTGTGCAGTACACTAGGATCACATAGAGAGTGCTTTAGTGTGCATGATCTGCTGTGTGTGAGGCCGGCCTGGAGGCTTGCATTCAGCCTGGCTTGCATTGATGCCAAACTGACACAACTGTTCTGTTGGAAGACCTAACACCTTTCCGTTCAGTCCCACCCCATTTTAGTCATCGCCAGTGATGGAAGTTGCATCACTGGCATATCCCTTCCCCCAGTGCCTGCTCACCACCTCCCTGTTGTAAACCTCCCAATGTTGGAGGTAGTGAAAATATGTGGAGTTATGTCCTTGGAGTCTTATTATTACTCCTCCAGTATTCATTAGTCCCTTCTCTAGCTGGCAATATGTTGACTAAAATAACCTAACTGGAAAGGTTCTCTAATTCTGTTGAGTTAGTGTTTTCCTGTTGCATTATATATTTTGGTCCAAACTTCAAGCTTAGTGAATAGACCCTATGATCACAAAACTTTTTTCAATGGTTCCAAACTTTGATTGGATGACTTAGTGAAATAGTGCCAGCTAAGTTGTTGTCTGTGCAATATGTGTTAATTCTATGGCATTTTTTAATTTATATATATATATATATATATATATATATATATATATATATAAATATATATATATATTACATTAAACTTTTGTTATTTTTATTTTTATTTAGTTTTTAGCCACAGATTTATCATCATGGATGCTGACGAGTATGTCTTAAACTATCTAAAGGAACATGCTGATGCTTACCCGTCTGATGTACTAGATTCGCTGGAGAGACATCTGCATCCATCTGAGGGAACGTTTTAAGGTAATAGTTGTGTCCTTAGTATGTTTAGAGTCAGGCACAATATGTGTTACTGGGGCATTCCTTATCTGTCACTGGGGTCGAATATGATGGGCACATGCTTTCTTCAGAAAGAATAAATGCAAATAAAAAAATATTGAAATAATTTCAACGTAAAAATACATAATGTGTGTTGAACACTGCGGAAGGAATTGCCATTGCAACATTTTCTTGTTGACGTTTAAAATATAATATTTATAATATAAAATATAATACAGCTTCCTCTTATAGATTAAAAACAGTGTTACCAATTTGATACTTAAAAAGCTCACATGTTATTTGAGCAATACTGTAATGGTGCTTAAAGGGACCCTATAGGCACCCACACCATTTCATCTCATTAAATTGGTCTGGGTGAGGTGCCCCTGTCCCCTTAATGCTGCAATGGAAAACACTGCAGTTTCAGAGAACCTCTAGATGCTGTCTTCCAGGCAGCCACAAGAGGCACTTCCTGCATTGTAAACGAATTTAACTCTGTGAAAGGACATTGGACGTCCTCACATCCAGCATTTTTCATAGCCCCATGGGAAAGCATTGATTAACTGGTTTCCTATTGGAATGCTCTACTGGGTGCTCAGCACTCGCCACACAAGTGCATTAGGTTCTCCATCCGTGTGACGTTACGGGAGAAGGAGACCAAGCCAGCACTGAGGGACCTCTTCACTGGAATAAAGGTAAGTGTTAATAGAGTATTTAACCCTTTTTTGCTTTTGGGCAAGGGGGAGGAAACTATGCCCAAAGAGCAGACCATTTGCGTCTGGACCTAACTCTTTATTGCTAAGGTCGACCAATTTGGAGTCTATTTTGAACAACACAGCTTTGCTTCTCTCTTTAGAGATAGCCCATTGGCGTTCCCTAGGAGGCATAGCGCCCTTTGAGCCCACTTGCGCACCATGTGCGGGTCTAATTCACTGCTTGTCAGAGCTTCTTCAGCCAATATAAAAATTTGGATCAATGGTCCGGTAATTTCCAAGAGTTTATCTTGTGCTGATTTGAAACTTTTGCGCGGTCTTTCCCCGATTTAGTTAGAAATGTGACCAATAGAGGATCGAATTCAGGAGTTATGGCCACTGGTATGGTGGGCTGGGGACATTCAGCTCGTAATTTGGTTCTAATCTCTTTTTCTAATGGCTTGCAGAGCCACATCTTGCAGAAATTGCTTATATGTTCTGGTGGCGCCCACTCGGCAGAGCGTGGGTGCCGAATAATACGTGGGTCAAAAAAGGTGTTGCCAGATGCATCCAGAAGTGTGTCAGTAAACTGGTCTGGAGTCTTTATTGTGTCAGAGTAATTTTTTGACTGAGTAGGCTGTGTAACAATAAAAGACTCTTTAACGTATTCGGATGAAGAGTAATCTCAGGACATATTCACCGTGAGATCCTCATCCAAATAGTCAGCATAATATTCGTCCAGAACCTGGAGATTCTGGTGTGAAGTAGAACCAGGGCCGGCCTTAGGGGTGTGTGAGCTGTATGGCCGACACTGCGGCCGACACAGCTCACACATGGCAGGCCGAAAAAATTTGCAGCGGGGGCAGAGCTTACTGTGCGACGGGGACGGAGCTTCCCATGTGGCGGGGCGGAGCTAAAAGCGCCGGATAACTGCTGCAGGGGAAGCAGGAAGGAGTCCCTGCTTCCCCACCAAACAATCTCCAGGAACTGCACTGCCTCCACAATGAACTCCAAAGGTAACTGTGTGATTGTCAGTGTGAGTGTGACTGTCTGCCTGTGTGTGTGTGTGTGTGTGTGACTGTCTGCCTGTGTGTGTGTGTGTGTGTGTGTGACTGTCTGCCTGTGTGTGTGTATGACTGCCTGTGTCTGTGTGTATGACTGTCTGCCTGTGTGTGTGTATGACTGCCTGTGTCTGTGTGACTGTCTGCCTGTGTGTGTGTATGACTGCCTGTGTCTGTGTGTATGACCATCTGCCTGTGTGTGTGTGTGACTGTCTGCTTGTGTGTGTGTGTGTGTATGACTGTCTGCCTGTGTGTGTGTCTGTGTGTATGACTGTCTGCCTGTGCGTGTGTGTGTCTGTGTGTGTGTCTGTCTGTGTGTGTCTGTGTGTGTGTGTATGACTGCCTGTGTGTGTGTGTCTGTGTGTATGACTGCCTGTGTGTGTGACTGTCTGCCTGTGTGTGTGTGTATTCATTTGTGTGTGGTGTGACTGTCTGCCTTTGTATGTGTATGACTGCCTGTGTGTGTGTGTATGACTGTCTGCCTGTGTGTGTGTCTGTGTGTGTGACTGTCTGCCTATGTGTGTGTATGACTGCCTGTGTGTGTGTCTGCGTGTATGACTGCCTGTGTGTGTATGTGTATGACTGCTTGTGTGTGTCTGTGTGTCTGTGTGTATGACTGCCTGTGTCTGTGTGTCTTTGTGTGTGTATTACTGCCTGTGTCTGTGTGTGTCTGTGTGTATGACTGTCTGCCTGTGTGTGTGTCTTTGTGTGTGTGTGTGTGTGTCTGTGTGTATGACTGTCTGCTGTGTGTGTGTATCCTGTCTGCCTGTGTGTGTGTGTGTGTGGACTGCCTGTGTGTCTGTGTGTGGACTGTCTGCCTGTGTGTGTCTGTCTTGCTGTTTGTCTGCCTGTGTGTGTGTGTGTGTGTGTGTGTGTGACTGCCTGTGTGTGTGGGCTGTCTGCCTGTGTGTGTGTGTGTGTGTGTGTTCTGTCTACCTGTTTGTGTGTATGACTGTGTGCCTGTGTGTGTGTGTGTGTGTGTGTGACTGCCTGCCTCTGTGTGTGTGGATGTCTTCCTGTGTATGGCCATCTGACTGTGTGTGTGTGTATCACATACAACCAATACACGTATATCACAGACTGTTAATACACCCATTACAAATATCACACACAGTTAACATATAGCATACATATCACACACAGTCATCACACCTACTATCACATACACAGACAACACAAACATTACAACATACATGGATGACGGGGGGACGCGCTGTCCCCTTTCCAAGGGCACTTGCGCGGGACTTGCTCATGATCTGACATATGAGAATTGTCTGAATCAGAATCTGCATGAGCAGGAGGGGTCAGCCACTTATATAGCATAATATAACAAATATTGGTGTAATAAAGTGGATTGAACAGTCAAATTGATGCAGTGGGGGTCACCCACAAAATATATCCCTGGTTAGCGAGTTTAGATATATATAAACAGGGGATCACCCAATTGTAAGGCTCAAACAAATTCAATTTACAGGGGTCACCTGTGTGCATTGAATAATAAATCAATTTAATATGTGGTGGTCAGCCACAGAATTGCACAGTGTTCCTTTGGCAGAACTCTGCAATAAAGAAAATATATAGAACTAAGAATACATGGTAATGGATTGGAGTAGAGAAAATACACTATTAAATGTGAAATAAAAACTTACCTGATCGCTAGACAAGGAGCAGGCAGAGCTTGCAACCGCCCTGTAGTATTCTGCACTTTACGAATGGCAAAAAGGTGGGAAAGTGCAGCGTGAGCGTAAGATGGCCGACGCAAACAAAAAGGGCGGGAAAAGCCTTTGCGTCACAAAAATGACACGTACAAATGGGCTGGTTGGACTCCTGACAGCCTAATGTGATGGCTGCAGGGGTTAGAGTGTAAAATCCCCCGCTGACTAGTGCGGCGGCAGTGGAGCTCCAGAGGGGGAGCAGGCACAATATGTAGAGGTCCAGAGCACATCAGAGGATAGGGGAGCAGTCTAAAACTGCCAAACAGTAAAAGTGGATGGACAATGATTTAACAAGTACTTATAGGTAGTTAGTTGAAGTGTATAAGAAAAAACAAATATAACAAGACCACAAATATAATAAGACCACAAATATATGTGGAAGGCGTATGCCTGAATTTGTGGGAGGGGTTATGTTACTATTTAAATCCCCAATAACCCCAGCTTACCTATCGTCGCCGTCTGAAAGTTCTGACCTGCTCGCCTTCCAAACTTCCGGGTCCTCAACAGGCATCGCACTTCCGGTCCCGTCATTCCTTGCGGCTTCCCGCCAACCTCTGTTCTCAGACGCGCACAAACTAACGAACACCAGGTAACCGGCGAGAATAGCCGCGTTCGGGCTTTTCCTGCCGTTCGACTTTTTCTTTATCCGTATATACAAGCTCACGTATGACACCGCAACCCAGGCGACCCCTGGGTCCTTATTACTGGTTGAGAGACTGTAACAGGCAGTGCATATCACAGCTGATTGTCCAATATGTTTGTTTGTAAGGGACCAGTTTCATTTGTAGCTGGTCTAGGCTCGGTAGGAGAGTCTGTAAACTCCTGAATGTGTACAGGAAATGGGGCAACAGCAGAGACCACCTAGTGGTAGTGGAAGTTGGTCCCTAGGGGCAGCAGGGACAGTGCAAAAAAAAAAAAAAATCCTATTGATGTGGTAAGGACTAATAATTATTGTGTGTTAGAAATCATATTTGTTAGCCATGATTACTTCTGTGGTTCTAGTCCAACCCCTCCTCCTCCATATTAATGAATGGAGATGCTGCTGAGACTGATCAACTAATTATCTATTCTCTGGGTATAGACACCTAAGACATGGTTATTCTGCTCTAACATGATATCTGACATCACTCATTGATTTTACATTGAGCGTGCAGACTCCCTAAAAGACAGGAATACGTATTTTTCTGCCTTATAGGGCTGCCATTGAGGAACAGCATCAGGGGGTGGAATTGGACCTCTTTAAAGTGGTTGTTGTTTCCCAAACACTTCTATCTACATGTTTATGGTGAAAAATTATCTTATTTAAAAAAAAATAAATAAAAAAAAATAAAAAAATAAAATTACGAGCCACGAGGGCCATACATACACGCATTATAATTCATACGTACTGATCATCCGGACCCGACACGCTCACAGGGCACTCCAGTTACGGTCAGCCTTACAATTCTACTTCATTATGACTCATGTTTCATCCCAGGGTATGTCCTCTCTCTCATGAACTAATCATCCCTCTTAAGTAGCAATGGCTGGCTGTCAGGCTCCTAGGTGTCCACTAGTTATCATTCCCCCTGGCTTCTTCGCCTTAGGTTAAGTGGTCCCGCGAGGCCAACACCCATCCTCATACTCGGAGGTACTACGCCCCTCGGGCCAAATCATAGTTAGTCGCCTCGCATGGTGGCATAGAGAGGGCTTCACCTGTCACTCCCATTCTGTCTTATGTTTAACTGTCACCGAGAGGCCGACACCCCGCCACAACGTTCAGTGGCCACACTATCCCCTCGCGCCAACGCATAGATAGAGCCTCTCAAGCCACTTGGCTATTAGCAGGGCCTCACCTGTCACCAACCTAGAGTAATCGTTTCGCTGCATTGCGGCACTAGCTAGTCAGCCAGCACGCACACGTAATTCTTGGGGGGGGCCGCACTTACAGACCCCATCATGCCTACCCACTATGTTTCATATCCAACAATCATATCATGTATCCTTGCGGATTATTTCCCGCCTCGTTATAACTTTAGTTGCAATGGTGAGTTTATACATCCTTACAGTAATACAAACAGTATGTTAGAACTATCATACAAGGCTAATCCATGCTTTAATACGTCAATCACTTACGGACTAAGGGTCTACTACATGTTTAGATAGCAGTACAAGGAGGATAGCATAA
>OW240913.1:18589282-18631316 GCA_933207985.1 Pelobates cultripes | reverse complement strand
TTTGGAAATTGTAAGGGGATTGTTTTTACAATTTGTATATGGTTGCTTACAGAGGCTTTACTATATATATATATAAACCCCTTGACGGGACCGTCATCGGAAACATTCCCTTGGGGACCGATGACGGTCCTGAAACGACATAACTGTCGGGGGGTACTTACCTGATCGGCGGCGATCAGCACTCCTCCCGGTCCAGGGGCAGTCTCCCCGTGGCAGATCAGGACCACGCGGTCACGTGATCGCTCGATCACATGACCGCAATAGGTGCCTGTGTATCTGCCTGCAGGGTATGTGTGTGTGTATATGTATATATATATATATATATATATATATATATTGTGTATGTATTATATCTATATGTATATATATCATATATATATTGTCAATCTAAGTGTATTTTTATATTTATATATACATATATTAATATAAAAATACACTTATATTTAAATTACACACGTGTGTGTGTATATACACAATATATATATTATTATAAATTATAAATATGTTAATAAAAATAAATAACAAAAAGTAAAAATAATTTTGAATAATTAAAAAAAATGATTTTATATATATATATATATATATATATATATATATATGTATTAAGGCAATTTGCCTGGATTTGTGGGAGGTGCTGGTATACTACCCCTAGCCTACTTAAGGCACTCCCCTTGCCTTGCTCCTTACCGTTCGAGGTCAGCATTGAATGAGGATCCACTTCCGGGTTCTCTCAGACGCCATCTTGGGTTCAGTATCCACGAGGTTTTCACCACGTTAGCTGTGTCCAGGAATCCTGTTCAGGCCTTTCCGTCCGTCCAGCTTCTTCTGACTCCGGTCTTCGTCGTAGATCGCGTCCCAGGGACTCCTAAACCGTAAGTCAGACCTACCTGTTACGCCAGGACCGGTTCCCACGGCGTACGGTACAGCACGGGTCCTCGCTTTACGTTTTTTTCCCTGGTTATGACACGAATGTTTCAAGCCATTCGCGGGCTTTTCATTCGTATGGTCATTCGGCTGAACAATTTAATCGTTCAATAGTCATTTCGCATATCCTATTTCATGTTATATTGAAACGAATTATCATTCGGTTGTTTTACCGTTCGACAATTTTCACATACGCTCAAACACGCTTTCGGTTCGCATAAAGTCATACGGTTAACTATTATGTTAACTATTAACTATTTTTGCATATTTTTTAATTCTTTATTTTCAATGACAGAAAATTCAGCCTTGAGAACAGTACTTGGGCTTACGCAGAAGCCAAAATTCGTGTTTTACAGTAGTTACATAGTAATACAGAAAGAAGAGAATGGATTGTTAAATGGTAGTGTAACTGTTCAGAATTCTTCCTTGCGGTCTCTTTCTGTCAGGGTTTTTACATTTATATAAAAAACTAAACAGCTTTAAGTGTTAACCTTAAACAACATAAAAATAGGATGTGTAGCCAACACCTTCATGTGTGTCGTATATTTTTTTTTTTTTTTTGTAGATTCTTTTTATTTCATAGAAAAAGGAAGTGCACATGTGCGTCGATGGCTGGGCCTGTGCTGGAGCCTCGAGAAAGGTGCATATATGGGTTATAGCTGGCTGGCTTGCGCTAAAGCCGCCGAGGGAGTGCATACATGTGTGTCAATGCTTTAGGCTTGTACAGAAGTCGGAACAACAGTGCATATTCATGCCTGTACAGTGGCTTGTGCAGAAGCCTCATTGCATTGTCAATTGGTTCAGTTGCACCCTGGTGAGGGTGAGCACGTCAAGGCAAGGATCACGGTTATGGTCAGCGCTAATCTCGTCAGCGGTTAATTTGTCATCTTTTGTTGTGCTGAGGTAACTCTGCGTGGTTTGTCCGTGAGGTCTTGCCTTGACCACACATGTCACTCCAATTAGTGTGATTTTGTACAGGTGTTAGCTAAACATATCATAACAGGTAGTCTAAAATCTAAAATCTAGTGTTGATTAGCAACATTGTATTTAATTATACGGTGAGTTGGTATCGCTGTCTCCACGGCTCGGACGAGGGGCGATGTGTGTCCCTTTATCTTTGGCCTTATATGAGTGTTCATTCTCCCTGTCCACCCTCCGTGTTTTCCTGATATTGTTCCCATAGATCCCATATTTTACTAACTTTTTTGGTGGTGTGCCTAAGTATATCATATTTAACAGTTGTTGTTCTGGGCGTGGAAGGCCGTCGGTTGGCCTTGATAGGAGGCAGGCCCAGGGGTCCGGTTTCAGTGGTCTCTGCAATATGTTAGTGCTTAGTTTGATGATTTGCACCCAGTAGGTCTGTACCAAGGGGCACTTCCACCACATGTGCACATAGGTGCCTTGTTCCCCGCAGCCGCGCCAGCACAGGTCTGTGGGGGTGATCCGCATGCGGAATTGTTTCAATGGTGTGGTGTACCATCTAAAAAGTGTTTTAAATGACTGCTCCTGCAGAGTGACACATATTGATGATCGGGCCGTGGCCTCCCAAATGTCCTGCCAGTCGGAGCCCTCTAATGTCTCCCCAAGGTCTGTCTCCCACTGGTCCGTGTATCGTAGCTTTCCCCATTCCTTGGCCTCCCCGCTAAGGTGGGAGTATAGTAGTGATATTAGTCCACTGGGGTGCTTTTCCTGGTAGCATATGTTTTCGAACCAGGTGAGCGGGAGAGAGGCCGTCTCCTTGACTTCTTTTGAGTTAGCGAAGTCACGTAATTGGAGGTAGCGGAAGAAATCTTTGGTGGTAAGAGGGGATTGTTCCCTGAGTTGGTCGTATGTTACTATGTGGCCATTGTTATATAGGTGGCAGTACCTCTGGATGCCTGCTCTCTCGAGTCCGCTAAAGTCGCCCGCTGTCATACCTGGTGGGAAGGATCGGTTTCTGAGTACTGGAGACATTGGCGAGGGGAACCTGCTTAGGGAGTATTTAGTCGCTGTTAGATCCCAGATTCTTAGGGAGTTCGTTATTACTGGGCAGGTCACTCTGGGGATTGCTCTATGTGTCCTGTGTAGCCAGGGGTAGAGTTGCGGTAGATCTTGCCCCATTAGTGAGGTTTCAAGTTCTACCCATTGACGCGTGTCCGGTGTGGAGTGCCAATATGCTATTTGCGCTATCTGCGCTGCTAAATAGTAGAGGTACATGTTCGGTAGTCCCAGTCCCCCTCTGTCTTTGGGCCTATACAGGAGTTTCCTGGCTATTCTGGGTCGTTTCTTTTGCCAGATGAACCTATCTTTTGTAGTGTGGCTAAGTCACTCTGTTTAACTTGTGTGGGCAGGGCCTGGAACATGAATAGTAACCTGGGTAGAATATTCATCTTGATTGAGTGGAGCCGTCCTATCCATGAGATGGGTTTGTCTGTCCACTGCTCTAGGTCTCTTTGTAGTGTGCGAAGTTAGTGTCGTGTAGGAGTTCGTATTGTGCAGTAAGTTTGACCCCTAGATAGGGTATGTTATTAGCTGTGATGGGGAGTCGGTATCTATCGTATATTGTGGTTTTATCTTGGGTCTGAATGTGGAATGGTAGTGCCATGGATTTGACCAGATTCACTTTATAGCCCGCAAGAGATCCGTAATTGTCTAGGAGGTTGGTCAGATGTTCCATGGATGTCAAGGGGTCTGTAAGGGTCAATAGCACGTCGTCCGCATAAGCGGAGACTTTGTAGGATTTCCCCGCTACCTTTATTCCATGTATATGTGGGTGTTGGCGTATGGCTAGTAGTAATGGTTCTAGGGAGATGGCGAAAAGCAGTGGTGATAGGGGGCAACCTTGGCGTGTACCGCTATGCAGGTGGAAGGGGGTCTTTGTGGCTCCTGCTATCAGGGTTTGGGCTCTCAGGTTAGTGTAGAGGGCTCGCGTGGCCTGGATGTAGGTCCCTGGGAAGCCCCATTCTTCCAGTAGGCCAAACAGATATGGCCATTGCACCCTGTCAAAGGCCTTCTCTGCGTCCAGGGAGATGGATAGTGAAGGTTGTTCAGACTTTTGCATGTACCATGCGAGCACCACCCCCCTACGTGTGTTTTCATATAATTGTCTACCGGGGATGAACCCCACTTGGTCCGGGTGAATTAAGTGTGTTAACATCGGCGCCAGCCTGGTCGCCAGGATTTTTGCATATATTTTAAGGTCCGCGTTGATTAGTGATATGGGCCTGTAGTTTGATGCGAGCTCAGTGTCTTTCCCAGGTTTCGGGATGAGTGTAATGTTGGCTAGTGCCATATCGGCATCAGGTACGCCTCCAGTCATGAAGTGGTTATATAGGGAAGTGAGGTGGGGGGCTAGTTCTTCTTTAAATTTTTTGTAGTACCCTATTTCATAACCGTCTGGGCCTGGGGCTTTGTTACCTTTCAGGATCGCTATAGCGGTTTCTACTTCTAATTGGGTAATGGGTTCTTGTAGGGCCATGTTGTCAATGTCTGGTATCCGAGGTAGCTTGATGTTGGTGAGGAATGTTCGTAGTGAGGAACGTAGTTGTTCCGGTGTGTTTTGTGGGTGGTGGGCCTGCCCGTATAGGTTCAATAAAACTCTGTGAATACTCTGTTGATATCTTGGGGGGTCGTCGCTGTTGTCTGGGTGGGTGTACGTAGTCTCGTGATGGGTTTGTGGTCACCGCGGGGGCGCAGTGCTCTGGCTAGTAGGGAGTCCATTTTGTTGGACTTTTCGTAGAACAGCCGTCTAGATCTCTGGATGGAGTGTGCTACCCCCTCAAGCAGGATCCCCTTAATTGAGTGCCGTAGAGCGGTAAGTTCCGCTAGTTTTTCGGGTGTGGGGTTTTGTTTGTGCTGATGTTCCGCTTTTCTCAAAGCGTTTTGAAGGTCTATTAGTGCTTGGGCGTTTCTTTTTATATGTCGCTGCTCTAATGAAGTGTCCTCTCAGGACCGCTTTGTGGGCTGCCCATAGCGCTACTGGGTTCACTTCGGGTGTGGTGTTTTGAGTGAAGTATTCAGCAAGTAGGGTACGCGTGTCTTCGCATATTGAGTCACTATTCAATAGGCTAGTGTTAAGGCGCCAGGTCCATGTGGCGGAGTATTTGAGTTTGTTTAATGTGATTGATATGTCCGCATGGTCCGACCAAGTGATACTTCCTATGTCTGTGTGCACAAGCTTGGACATCCCCACTCCATTGAGAAAGATGTGGTTAATTCTCGAGTATGTGCCGTGTGGCGCTGAGTAGTATGTATAGTCACGTGTGTCTGGGTGTTGGAGCCTCCAGGGGTCGAGGAGCTGCGTGTTCGTGAGGAATGTGTGCAGTAGTTTGTCCTGTGCTCCCCTCCCTTGGGATCTGGGAGACCCTGTTTTTGTGCTTCTGTCGATTGCCGGGCTTGGCACGGCGTTGAAGTCGCCCCCCCACCAGCGTAATCCCCCCCCTTTCAGCGTTAATTATCGTCGTGAGGGTGTCCCAGTAGCTCAGATCTGGTATGTTGGGCGCATAAACATTGATGATTCTTATCTTGGTATTGTGTATGGTGCCTGTTATTACGAGGTAGCGGCCCTCTGGGTCAGCTAACGTCCCTGTCACCTGTAGTGGGCAGTTTTTGTGCACCAATATCGCTACTCTGGAGCGTTTGTGTAGCGCTCTCGCTTCGTGGGTCTGTGGGAAGTATCTGTCTTTCAGGGTTACTAATGCTGTTCTGGGTATGTGGGTTTCTTGTATGAGGGCAATGTCTGTCTTGCGTGATTTCAGATCCCTTAACAGTAACCTGCGTTTGTTCGGGGTGTTCAGCCCCTTAACATTGAGTGAGATAATTTTTAGGGCCATTTGTGGGGTGGGGCTCTAGAGGTGTGTTGGTGTGTTTGTGTGAGCACCTACTTTGTTGTGTGGTCCGTTTCCCACTTTCCATGGTTGGACCCCCCCCGTCCGAGCCGCGGGCAGCAGCAGCAGTGGTTTGTGGTGTGTCCTTGTCTGTGGAGACGTTTCGCAAAAAACCTCTACTGCAAATGGAAATTACACCGTTAGCAATTGAAAAATGAACATAAACATAAACATACATAAACAGTAATGAAAAACAGAAATGAATAACAGAAATGAAAACTCTGGTCTTACACCCTGCCAGAGGTGGCTGGGGGCGTGGGTGTTCCCTATCCGGATGGTGTGTTGGTCCGGATGTGTCAGTACTATAGAGTACGGTGTATCTAGGTTGTGTGTGTTCGGTGGTAGTGCTGGGGTTTTAGGGCCTCTGTAAAGGTGCCGGTCAGTCTCAACCTGCACTGGTGTAGGCAACACTGCGGACGTGTCAACAGGCGTCGCCGGTCCTGAGGCAGTGTGTGGTGTGGCGATGATGGTTCCGCTGATGTGACTGCTGGAATGTGTGTGCAGTGTCGTTGGTGTGTGGCGTGCGTGTGTCGGTGGGCAAGCAGGCACTTGCAATTGTCATGTTCGTTTGGAGCTGGGGTTGAACCTAAGTTCAGTCTTCTTTATGGGGTATGTCGTGTTTGAGGAGTGTAGGCTAGGTTCCCGGGTGGGTATGTCTTTACGACCTCAGTTGATATCAGAGGTATTGGTGTTTTTTTTTTGTTTTTTTTCTTTTCCTGGGAGGGGGGGAGGAGAATGTGATGGCTATTTCACCACTCTCTAATGAACCTTTGTATGTGTTTGTGGGGATGGGATCAGCGGCCCTCAGCTATGTCTCCCCTTTGCGCAGTCTGGCGGCAGCAGGCTGCCTGCGTCTCTGAGTGCTACTGCCCCTAAAACTTTAACAGTAAACATATACCATACGACCTGGTTCGTGAGTGTCTTTTTTCATCTCTTTGTGGTTGAGGGGTGGCTGGTAAATAAAGTCCCCGTGATAGGCTCCGCTTACGTGTCCCCGGCGGCAATGTCTGTGAGTCATCTCGTGTTATCGCTCTGCGGTGGTGAGGTGGTGGAGTGATTCTGCTGGGGTCCGATGTGGTGAATCAGGAGCCTGTTGTAGTTAGCGGTATCATGTAAGTTTTTTTTTTTTTTTCTCCCGGTTGTTTGTGTGGTGTGGTCGTCTTTAGTTGCTTGATTCCTCTGTGTGGAGGCCTAGCCGTCGTTGTGATTCCTTTACGTCCTCTGCGCTGTTGGGAAATCCCTTCTTCCTTGCTCGTCTGAGGATCCCCTTCTTTGCCTCTTGGGAGGTGAGCGTCGTCTGTGTTCCCCTGGGTGTTGAGCCAGGGACTGCGCTGGGTCCATAGCATACCAGTCCATTATGCGTACCTCAGTGAGATTCAGCGCTCTTATGAATGGTATCACGTCTTTATGTTCTGCTATGATGTGGCTAGTCCCTTTGATCGTGACAATGAGGGTGAGGGGGAAGCCCCAACGATATTTGATGTTTCTAGTGCGCAGTTGGTCTGTGACCGGCTTCAGTTGACGCCTTGCCTGGAGGGTGAGCCATGAGAGGTCTTGATAAATCTGGATCTCGTGCCCATGGAACTGTAGTGGCGGAGTAGTATCTCTTAACTTCTTCAGTATTCGGTCTTTGTCTGCAAAGTAGTGCAGGCGGCATATGATATCTCTTGGGGCGTCCCTATTATTGCCTTTGGGTCTGAGTGAGCGGTGTGCTCTGTCAAAGTGGATCGGTGTTGATGGTGGTTTTTCTAATAGTAAATTAAACAATTCTTGCAGTGTTGCTGGTATGTTTTCAGCCTCTTTTTCGGGTAGACCCTTAATTCTGAGGTTGTTCCTGCGCCCCCTGTTGTCTATGTCATCCAGCGATCTTTGGAGCTGTGACATGTGAGTTTCATGGGCTTCTAGGCGGTCTGTCAGGGTGGTCATTTGGGTCTGTAGCCTTCACCTGTCTCCCTCTAGGTCTTGGACACGGAGGCCTACCTGCCGGATTTCAGCTCCCAGACCCTCCATCTTGTGTTGGAAGGAGGATTCCAGCTTCTGTAGCATGGTGGCGAGGTCTGCCTTGGAGGGGAGATTTTGAAGCAGGACCTTTATATCCTGGTCCGCAGGGGTTGCTGATGCCTCTGATGCAGCTGGGCTAGGTGGGTTGGAGAGGTGCTCTCCCGCCGTCGGCGCCATGTTTGCCTCCCCCTGATCCGGCGGGCGGCCGGCATAGTCTTTAAATAATTGCGATACCGGCCGCGTTTTTTCGGCGGGTGCCTTCCCGCTGCTTGTGTGGGCGCTTTGCGCCCGTTTGGGATTCCCCATGTGTGTGGGTGGTCGCCCCCCGCTGTTAATAGTGCCTGCGGTGCCGGAGCCAACCTAACATGCGGCCATCTTCGTCGACGGTCGGCCACGCCCCCCCCGCCAGTTTAGCTCTTTTAACATGTCACAGTGGTGGAAAAAATAATGACATTCTAGTACAAAGTGGCAGAATGAATTATATAACGCATTGAGTTTATTAAGGTGGGTTTGCGGTGCGGGTGCATAAACAACATCCCTATAACCGGCATTAGCATTTGTTGAACTATCTGTTTCCTTACTGTAGGGCTTAGGCAGGATTTGTTTCTGTACAGGGTACCTAGTTTTGAGTAAAGTATTGAAGAGATTTTTTTCAATGTGAAGGCCAAAGGATAGATCCGGGTCTAGCAACATATCTAGATATTTAAAAGAACAGACTGCAGTCAGTGTGCTATTTGAATTTGTTCTGATACATAGTTGTTGAGTTTGTAGTTTACGTAATTTAGGCTCAGTTCCAAAGATCATTGTAACAGTTTTGTCAGTGTTTTGGAAGAGTATGTTACCCGCTATCCACTTTTCTACCTCAGTGAATTGGTTTTGGAGCACAGCCTCATAGCTTGGGTTTACTAGCGTAGATTACAGTGTCGTCTGTATACATGTGAACAGTTAAGGATTTGTATACGTTACGCAGATCATTTATAAATAATGTGAATAGCAGGGGGCCAAGTATGGAGCCTTGGGGACACCACACGTGACTGCAAGAGGGAGGGAGGCGCTATCGGAAATGGCCACATATTGCAATCAGTCTGAAACATATGTTCAAAACCAGATTAGCGGACGATCACCAATGCCTGAGTTTTTAAGCTTTTGCAAAAGAATGCCATGGTCCACTGTGTCAGAGGCCTTAGCAAAATCAAGGAAAATAGCTCCAGTTAAGTCTCCTTGTTCCATGCCAATTGCTTGATTGATCAGGGGTCAGATAATTTGATTGTTGATAATATTCACATAGTTGCGTGTGGACACAACTATGTGAATATTACAATAATTGTAATTACTTTAGTTAATACTGACATTTTATTGTCAGAAAAACAAGCCATAGCCATAGCCCACTGCTTCAAAATAATGCATTAAATGAAGCAGTGGCTTAGTATTAAAAAAATACACTGAGATACAAAATCATTAGCAAGAACTTAGTTATGCAGACTTGTTTATACACATTCGTGATTAGCCTCTCGACAGATAAGAAGCCCCTTAGCAATATAGAGACCAGTCTTAGTACAAGGTTTGTACCACCTGTGGATGGGTAAGGAACAAAAAAGGATATATATATTCTGTTACCATGCACAGCTGATCTGGAGAAATCTTTAATTCAGCTATAGTCACATCTTGGCTATTTTTAGTCTGAATTTTGTAGTTAGAATTTTAATTTGCTACAAGTCGAAGGTTAATAAATAAGTCCCCAAGCGTTAACAAATCAGCATCAGAAGGGACAAGACTGGGTATGATGCTGTAGGACGTGCTAGACAAGAGAAAAATAGCACAGAATAGAAAATCACAATATATCCTTACTGAAAAACGACTTAAAATAGACAGAAAGAGATATTCTTTGAGTGAACAGGAAGCAGCCAGTCATAGCAGTCAGGAGCGTGGGTGTTCTGAGAAATTTCAGGTGACTTACTAATAATAATTTCTGCAAATAATTTCTAAACACATTTATTGTAGTTTAAAGACACATTACTGGGAGTTATATTGCTCTGGAGCTCATTTAATAAAAAATAAATAAATACATTTGCAAAATATAGGCAAAAAATAGCTGATTTGGAAAAAAAAAATCTCCAGTTCGGCTATAGCAAAAGTAGCCCCCCTAGCTGTTAAAAAAACACAACTTCCACAATGCTTTTCAGGCCTTTATGCTGGCAAAATATGATGGGCGTTGTGGTTCCACAACACATTGGTCACCCCTACTCTGGAAGTTAATGGACCTTATATGATCCAGTCGATTCCGATTTCCGAAGATGATTTGTTGCATGTATGTTACACAGAGAGAAAGCAAGTCTCAGATGAGAACAGACTCAGATTCTGCAGAAGAGATTCACTTAAGATGTTCAGCATCATTCAAGCTGACGTGGTTTGGACCTTAAATTGGAAATGCAATCATACTTATGGAGTGAATCATAGCAGCAGTCAGGGAAATACAGACTACTTTAGAAAGTCTTGGCATGTGTCCACTGTGACTTAATCCCAGTGTGAGCAATGTCCGAGGCAGCTGGAAACAATGCTGCTGTCACAGGGACTGAAATAAAAAGGGTGAATATCTAACGTATATAGCGAGGCCTTTTACATGTACACATCTATTTTAACATTCCAAAAATGTAGCACAACCAAGGCACATAAGAACTCCTGTGGGATGAGTACAAATGAGCAGCCAATCAGATGAGAAGTATCTTCCCTAGCACAAGTGACAACTGTTAAATAAAAAATGAAAAATATCCTGATGAGCTAAGCCTAATCCCCTCTGATATATTGAGATTTAACCCGTCACACTCCTCTCCCTGGGTTTTGTGAAATGCATAGGTACATCTTTTGCACCTCACAGCATAAAATGTTTTATAGCTGGGAAATATTTGTATAAAGTTATATTTAAGAGTAGATACAAACATAAAATGGAAGAATCTTGGTTGGATAAAGACAGGGAGTGGGGAGCTATTTGTGAGAAGGTAGACATTGGCTACATAACATCATTAGATCACTAACTGGCTGGTGCTCCATGAATCCTGAGACTGATTGAAGACCCGCAGAGTTATTTATTTTAACTGATGATTGCCAAATACTGACCAGGAAATTCCAAAGTACAAGCTGAAAAAGCCAACATTTCTAATTCAGTTTTTGTTGCAGCTTGATTATTTTAGTGTAACATTGTAAATTCCCAGTGAATCCCCAGCAATTCATGGTTCAGTGAATTAATCTGCTGGATTAAAGGACCACTCTAGGCACCCAGACCACTTCAGCTTAATGAAGTGGTCTGGGTGCCTGGTCCAGCTAGGGTTAACCCATTTTTTTTATAAACATAGTTTCAGAGAAACTGCTATGTTTATAAAGCCTCTAGTGGCTGTCTCCTTGACAGCCGCTAGAGGCAATTGTGTGCTTCTCACTGTGAAAATCACAGTGAGAAGACGCCAGCGTCCATAGGAAAGCATTTTGAATGCTTTCCTATGAGACTGGCTGAATGCGCGCGCAGCTCCTGCCGCCCATGCGCATTCAGCCGAAGAGGCGGAGAGGAGGAGGAGAGCTCCCCGCCCGGCACTGGAGAAAGGTAAGATTTTAACCCCTTCCTCTCCCCAGAGCCCGGCGGGAGGGGGACCCTGAGGGTGGGGGCACTATAGTGGTCCTTTAATACATGCTCCTCAGTAATTATTCTTAAAGAAACTAGAAATTACGGTTTATATAACCGTATTGGTTCCTGCTTTAGAATGTTCCTGGTGTAAACTACTGATCTATAACTCAGGAGCCAGGATTTATTAATATTCCGACTAGCTCACAGGTATCTCCATAACAATGACTGACCTAGTGATAACATCTCTGCTAAAGAAGGGATGGCATTAAAGGGACTCTATAAGCACCCAAAACAATTTATCTAATTGAAGTGGTCTGGGTGCAGGGTCCCTGTCCCCCTTAGTCCTTCAATGTAAAACATTGTAGTTTTAGAGAAACTGTAATGTTTGGGTTACAGTTCTAAGACAGCCTCTAGTGCAGGGGTGCCCAAAAGGTAGATCCCCAGAATATTTAAAATTACAGCTTCCATGATGCTTTGCTAAAGGCATGCAGTTCCACATCTGGGGATCTACCCTTTGGTGCTCTAATGGCTTTTCCGTGAGTTTACCTCACTCTCGGTCGCCTAAATGCTTGGGTGCAGAAGGCTCTATACTGTAAGGAATGCAACTTTGTATTCCTTACACTATGGAATCCCTTAAAATCTTGGCCTCTTTGTGGGTTCTGAGGATTGTTCTAAAGGTGTACAGTTGCGTAAATCCAAAGTGTCTTTAGGTTTAAATCCCTCTGTCCCAGGAGCTTCATATTGTTAGTGTGTGAGTGTATTACAGAGCTCCACACCACTTATACTGCCAGCAATGTGTCTTTAAAGTATAATAAATGTGTTTGGAAATCAGTCAGTCTGTGTAAAGAAGATACATTGTTCTTGATCAAGATTACATTTTACTCACATTATTACAAAGCCAGCACTGCACTGCTTCCACCTGCACTGTGAATGTTTACATGTTGTGTTCAATAAAAACATGGCAACATTTCATTGTTTGTGTGTTATTAGTTTAAGCAGACTGTGATTGTCTATTGTTGTGACTTAGATGATGATCAGATAACATTTTATGACCAATTTGTGCAGAAATCCATATCATTCCAACTGTATAACTAAAAAAAACAGCTCAATTAAATACCAGAACAGTAGACATTCCGATTAATACCATGTTAACAGATGACCCATCTCATTATTCAAGAAAGAATATTTATGTCCTACCCCCACTTTCATAATAAAATAAATATTGAATGATTAATAGCAAATCTTTTTCAAAAATGTTAACACGGCCGAACGAAATGATTGCTTCTAGATATTTGTGTGATAGTGGATGAAATGAAACATGACTTTGGATATTCTAATGTCTGGAGATTTTATTAAGCACTCCGGAAAGATTCCATTAGAACACCAGTATTCATAGGACTCCCTGCTATAACTACTATGCAATGAGTGAGATGGAATTGCTGGTTCGAAAGCAGAATGGACATTAAATGGACCTGGCACGGTCTTCCACATCCAAACGCGCAGTATGGCAGCTGAGTGAACTGGAAAACAGGATGTAGCAAAACCAGGATGTTTTTTTTAAATTACACAGATATGTAGTGTGCTAGGGAGAAGTGGGTCAGATTTAGGGCACTTTTATTTAACAATTTTTATGAAAATATTGATTCAGTGCTAATTCAGATAAAAATCAGAAGAGACAACCTCACATAAATTGGACTGTGAACCCATCTGAATCTGCTTCTCAGCCATTTACAACCAATGGTGAGAAGCTAAAACCCAGAGTAGATTGTGATTGGGCACCTGTAAAAGGACAACAGGAAAGAACTCCGTTATCATTGTCCTTTGAACTCTCAAAAGTACCCAACGTGACTCAAAAAGAGGATGTGATAAATCTTGGATGTGCTGAGGAGACATGGTTCTGTTTAGAAACCTTTAATGAATAAATATAAAAATAGCAAAGTTCACAGAGAACTATATTTAATCTGAGCAATTTCACATCACTACACAGATTCCAGAGAACTAAAAAGATTAAAAAAATCTTACGTTTTGGGTGAGAATGGGGAAATTCCTTTACTTTGCTCTTTTTCAAATTATCTTTATTTGCATAAGATATGTGCTCTCTTTTTTTTTCAGTTCTCCATAATTACAGATATAGTGAATAATAGTGTTCACTAAACCCTATGTTCGGTATATAAAACTCAAAACAGATCTAGAGTTCAGTTTTTAGTTCTAAGACAAAATGTGCGGGATACTGAAAATGTGGTTGGGTGAGGAATGGGTGTTGGTCACCATCCTCCTTTGCCTTCACCCCCATGAAGAATGGGCTACATGTACACATGATAAAGGTGAAAATGACATTATAATTGATTAAAAAAATATATATTTGTCTTCTTTACTCAGCCTCACAGTACATCAAGAAACCAACCAGGTCAACATGATGATGAAAGGCTTTTACGCTTGGACCAACTGTTGAGAAGATTCTACAATTATTCATGGTGTGGTTTTAAAATAAAAAGTCTGAACCTCTCCGCATAAGCAGCCTTGTGAAAGTGTCTGTCTGGAATGGGTGAAAAACCGGTTTTAAAATTTTTATTTACGTATTGATTTCTTTAAACAGTTATTAACTCTTTCTGTCCACCATTATTTAATTTTATGGTTAGGCCAGTTTAATGTGTTCTGTTCAGGATTTTTAGTTTGTTTGTTTTGTACCTAATAAAAATTAAACTGAATATTTGTAGCTAAATATGGAAAATTTGAAATGTCCTATAGCGCAGCAGTTTTCAAAAGGGGCTGTGCTAGGTTGAGCTACATTTTAAGCAAAAGGACTGCATTCAGTCACATCAAACATACATACAGGTCTTTTTTTTTTTAACTTCTTTTTGCTTTCATTTTTCCTAAAATGCCTAATTTATTTATATTGACTTATGTATTTTCTTACCCTTGACAAAACTTAAAATAAGCAGTGCTATAATTTTCCCAGCCATCGCATCACACGACTCCAATCTTGGGAGACATGGGGTGGGGTTAAGATGGCAATGACAACACATTACTGCCGACTACTGAAGAGGACACCATGTAGGGAGATAATCCAGCACCATAAATTAAGATAATTAAAGTTAAGAACAGGGGACCAGTTACTGCAGTCATTACAAACTGTGCTATGACACCATAACAACATTATAGCATTGATGTAAATTACAGTAACACTTTTTATGTCTTTTTTTAAAGTTAAAAAGACACTCTAGTCTCCAGAACCACTACAGCTTAATGTAGTGGTTCTGGTGTCTATAGCCTATGCTTGAAGGCAGTTCACTGTAAACACTGCCTTTTCAGAGAAACTGCAGGGTTTGACTGCCACTAGGCAGCAATGGAGACAGCCACTAGAGGGGCTTCCAATAGTACAATGTGTAACACTGGCGTTCAGAGTATCCACGCTCTGCATGGAGGAGCTAAACGTTCCCCATAGAGTTGCATTGATTCAATTAATCTGCATTGGATTGGCTGAGATCATCAAGATTGATCATCTCAGCCACAGAGGCGGAGCCAGCCATGGCAAGACCGGTGCAGCGTGGGACATAAGGTGAGTAAATCGTCTTTTTACAGAGATCGGAGGTGAGTCATCCACTTCAGGAATACATGTTTGCATCCAAAAATGGCTTATTAGAACAGAAGTAGATTTTCAACAGAAAACCCCCACTGTGTCCAATTAAGTAATCAATCACCCAGGTCATAGGCTGAAGGCATAGCAATTCGATAAAAGGTGTAACCGTAAATGTGCTAAACAGTACCTTGGGCACAAAATGGTTAAATCTACCACATTTTCATGGGTTATGATAGATTGAACAAAAAAAACAAAACAAAAAAAACCCCACTGAATAATGTGTCTACAGACTGCTGATTCCAAACAATTGAATATTCACACACAAAGCATTAAATAACGGATATGCACTGGGAACTGAGCAAAGCAGGAACATAACAACTACATAAACTGGTTAAATATGACTCACTTTTCCTCCTTAAGCAAATCAGCAGTTTTTGCTTAATAATAGCTCAGAACTAACAAGCAAAACAAAGTCCAGCTGAATGGCACTCAATAGATTTAAAGGGACAGTTCATGCCTACCAGCATTTCATTAGCCATACATGGCTACTTGTTTATGGAAGAATAGCTAGGGGCCAGGACATAGGGACATTTTTTTTTAAAAAGGGACTTCAAAATAGAATAATATAGTTTACAAACAGAAACAAAGCAAAAAATAAAAAAATAAACACTTTCATTTCTGTTTTACTCAGGTTTATTGCTGGGGAACTCTGTGATGCACAGATTGTAAGGTAGGATATTGGACCAGGGGTATTTTCCCTTTAAAAAAAAAAAAAAAGGATGTTTTATTACTTTATTCTATGAACAAATATCTACTGCTTAGTACCCCTTACAACCCAGCAGTTTTTTTTTTTTTTGCTTCCCGCCTCCCCAACTTGTCCCTAAACTTTGTAACTCATCTCCTTGTTAAAGGGACCTTATGTCCTGATAATACATTAAAGGACCACTATAGTGCCAGGAAAACATACTCGTTCTCCTGGCACTATAGTGCCCTGAGGGTGCCCCCACCCTCAGGGTCCCCCTCCCGCCCGGCTCTGGGGAGAGGAAAGGGTTAAAACTTACCTTTATTTTGGCACCGGGGAGGGAGCTGTCCGCCTCCGGTCCTCCTCCTCTCCTCCTGAATGCGCATGCAATGCAGTGAGAATCACGCAAGCGCCTCTAGCGGCTGTCAATGAGACAGCCACTAGAGGATTTGGAGGCTGGATTAACCCTATTAAAAACATAGCAGTTTCTCTGAAACTATGTTTATAAAAAAAAGTGTTAATCCTAGAGGGACCTGGCACCCAGACCACTTCATTAAGCTGAAGTGGTCTGGGTGCCTAGAGTGGTCCTTTAACATGCTATGTGGAAAAATGTAAAGATCTATAAATATCTATTTCGCAATAAAGTTACACATTGGTGCAAATGCACCCTGAAATTGTTCAAGAAAAGAAGTGTAACATTATTCACACATTGCTGGTAAGTAAATGTCACTAAGTAGTATGCATTGCTAAAGGCAATTCACTAATATTCTTACACCATAGCTTGTCCCCAATAATATACAAAAATGTCATGATATTCAGTTTTCTGTTAAAAATGGGTACAACTGGTAGGAGTGCATCAAGACAGAATTGCTGTAAAATGTTCCATGCCAAGTACATTCCTGGCACTACCAATTCCTCTGCCTCCCTCCATTTTATGTAGCACTAGGACTACCTCCTGCATATGTGGATTATTTATATTCGGACTTTCTAGGTATCGCTGCTCAGACTCTCTGATATATATTTTTATACATTCATTCTACTTGTCTTAGGCACACCCTTATTTGTTCTTTTCCCTCCTACCCGGTAAATAAAGGGTTAAAAACCCTTTATTTACTTATCGTAACCCAGCGCAGATATTCCTCAGCGCTGGGTCAAAGCTCCGCGGGGTCTAATGCGCATGCGCGGCAAATGCCGATCGTGCATTACACCTCCCCACAGAAAAACATTGAGTCAATGCTTTCCTATGGGGAAAAAAATCTAACGCTGGAGGTCCTCATGCAGAGCGCGAGGATGTCCAGCGTCCGATAATTGCAGCACTAGGTGCAAAAGGAACAGCACCCAGACCACCTCAATGAGCTGTACTGGTCTCAATGCCTACAGTGTCCCTATAAAGGGACTCCAGACTCCAAGAACAGTTTAGCTTGTTAAAGTACCGTATGTGTGAAGAGTGTGACTTGTATTTTTCAATAGAAATTATCATTTTTATAAGTTAATATTGTTACACCCCCCTGACTGTGAATCAAACAACCAGTCCTGTTACTTCCTGGTTTGGTTACCTAAGCGTAGCTAAACACAAGAGGCAGCTAATTTGAATGTGTCTCTATAATCTCCACTATGACATCTTTAAACCCAGTGATCATCTGTTTCAGATTTTGATTGCAGAGTAATACAATTAAGCTGTCGTTTTATGCATCATGTCGGTCTTTGCTGCAATGTAAGGTTGTAAATGTAGAATGCATTTTTTTTTTTAAATCAGACTTTATGCACAAACCTTCTCAAATGATCACAAAAATAAAAACACACAAAGCCTGGGATGATATCTTGGCTTTTTAGATTTGAAAAACAGACCATATAGTATTTCAATCAATCGTGTAATTTTCACTCAAAATATCAATAAAATGTTTAAATTCTAAAAACTATTGTATTTGGAGACGCAAAAAGCCATTTTGAATGAGACGGAACTTCATCATAGAAAGAAAAGGTAAACATTTGATACCAAAACTGTGTCCCACCTTCAATCTTCAACAATAAAGGCTGCTTTGCTATTTTGTTTTGTTTTTTTACTGAAAAAAATTGTTCCTTTTAATGGCATCAATTAAAACGGAATTTCAAAATCAAACCATCTTTATCCAAATTCATAGACAACAGTATAAAAAATGTGACTACAGAAATAATTGCAGGCGTAACTCTGATGTCATTGACCTTGAATAGAAACACGCCGGAGATGGCAGAAATGTATCGAATCACGGCAACACCTCGTGAACTTTGGATCCCTGGCCGCTTCAGATCAGGCACAGCAACGGCAGTTAACATTTGGCAGAATTCACATTCATTTTCAGAAGAAAAAAATAAAATTTAAATATATAGATTTATATATTTAGTCAAGGTTGGGCTTTATTTCCATTAAGTCCTAGGTTTGTCAAAAATTTGTAAAAAAAAATCCAAAAACGATGAGGACCTAAAAAATAAAAAATAAAATTGTATAATAACCTTTTATAAATCTGACATTTACAAAATCGCACAAAATCTTGACTAATCTTTTGACAAAGGCTCATTTGTTAACTTTCCCCTTAGCAGTAGAACAGTTAAACGGAGTGACGCATGGTCACACACAGCGATTAAAGGGTTACTGCAGGTAACAATTCCCATGAAAGAAGATTTAACATGATCCCAGAAAAGGTCACAGGGATTGGGTAGGAGAGGTGTGTTTCACAATAAAGAAGAAAAAAAAAATGTTTTAGTCTGTGCAAAATTCAAAACTAGGGTACTGAGGAATATAAAATACTTAACAACTAGACATATTGTATATACTTTGTAAACAAAAAAAAAATAAAAAATAGGACATGCTTATCTCAACTGGCAACCAATAAAAGGAACAGTAACCAATCAAAGTCAAAATTGATGTATCCCTTTCAAACAGCGCCACATTGACAGAGCTTATGTCAAACGTTCACATGCTGGAGCCCTCCAGTGAGGCCAAAACTGTTGTCTGCATAGGCATTGTCCTCCTTATTGCATAACAATGTCGCTATGCAGGTTTTAAAAAAAACAAAAAAAACTACACAGTTAAGAGAGGAGGTAGTGCTCCTGAATTATCAGTTGATGGTGTAGCTGGCTTTGGAAAAGTTACTGACAAAAAAAAAAATTCAGTCAAATAAAAAATGGAATGTACATTTCCGAGGCTTGAATGTACCAGGACTGGATCAAAAGGCAAGTTTGTCAATTTGTATGTTCTTTTTGTTACGATACTAATAGTCTCTTAGTGAGGACTCAGAAAGGCACTTGTTTACTGGATCATAAAGGCACGCTGGTGGCAAAAATGAGGAGCACAGAGTAAGTCCCAGGCTCGGATCCCCTCGGCCACACAGGGCTTTCCATTTATGGAGACTTTAGCTTCTTCGGCCGAGGAGTAGATCCGTTCTCTGCTTTTACTACTCCATTTTCATGAAAGCCTGGAAGGAAGACACATATATTAATTATAACATACTTAAATAGAGAGTTTTTAATGGCATGTTTTTTTGTGAATTGTACTGAAAACAAAATTTAAAGAGAGCACGCAGGTACATGGCTTACCAGACTCCCTTTTTAGGACCTTGGTTTGCGGTTTTGCGGTAACAGCTACTGCAGCCCTCTTCTTGGTGGCTTGTTCTTCTCGCCAGCGTCGCAGTTGAAAGTGGATAAACCGCCACATCATCCATGTTTGGGAGATACACATCAAAAGCAGTACAAACATCCTACAGAGATAAGAACACAGTAATGGTTCAACGAGTTCCATTAATGCTGCAACTTCTATAGAATTTCTCTTGTGACCAGTATGTATTAAAGGGACACTAAGCACCAAAACAACTTCAGCATTACAAAGTTGTTTGGGTGTATAGATAATGCCCCAGGAGTTACTCTACTCAATTTTAGGACATTTAGGAGTTAAATCCCTTTATGCAGCAGCACCAGTCACACCTCATCTGGCTGTGACTCACACAGTCTCCCTACACACTTCCTGGAAAATTGTCTCAAGGTTTTAGCTCAGCTGGTTGTATGTTGTGTTTACGGTAGAATTTTGTATGTCTTGCTCTCCTGATTTCCTGCTAGAGCCTCTTGTGTGATTACATTTCAATTAGTAGAGCAGGAGAAATGATCTTCAGATCACACACTGTGTTGTAAGATCTGATTAAAAACAACACCATTTTTTCATGGAGGCTGTGTGAGTCACAGATAGTGGAGGTGTGCCTACAGCTTCATCAACAGAAATAAAAGTGATTTAACTCATAAATGGCAGAAAATGGAGCATGGAAACTTCAGGGGCATGAACTATACACATAAATTGCTTCATTAAGCTAAAGTTGCTTGGTGATTAGAATGTCCCTTTAAGTCTTCTTCGGGACTGCTATGAACCAGGTTTATAAACAAATTATTTTGGATTCTGTCAGAAGTACTGTTTCAATTCCAATGGGAGGGGATGACAACCTCCTAGTTTGCACCAATAATCCGTGCAGCACTCAAAACTCATTGAGTTATGTCCGTCACGGTTTGAGGTCATCAGTTCTAGAAGGAGCTGGACACTGTTACGATCAATAAATTAGTGAATCTATGGAAGATAGACTCCAATGTTTGAGCAGAAAGACTTTTCATTTTCCATTCAAGTTATCACACAACCTCGAATATGTAGGTTGACAAAAACAAAAGAGATAAAATGGAGAGTCAAGCAGACAAACCTCTAACAATTATTGGAAAACAATGAGATGTGATTGGTAAACCCGATGGCCAACACAATAAGATCGTAAAGCGATCAATGAGCAAAACAAATGCATCAACATGTTAACGTCCATATCCCTTCCAGTTGCAGAGGTTCCTTTCCAGGATAAAATTGCTGAGATGACAGTTGTAAATTAGTTAGTAGAATCCGAAACGTATCCCTTTTTACAACGCAGCCTTACCTAAAAAGTAGTGTGTTGAAGTTTCCTTTGTCTGGATTAAATGTGTGGACTTCTGCTCTGGCAAGGCCAAACCCAATGGTCAGAACTGACAGGGTCAAAGTGAAGAGCCGCGTGACCACAAAGACAACAGCCCATGCGTTAAATCTGTAAAGAAAGCTCGATGTTACCTGCAAATCTGTACATCAGATCAGTCACTATGTTAGGACATCTGCTGACCGATACAAGAGCAGCCTAAAGAGATCGTAACGCTTCAATTAAGATGAAAAGATGATTGAAAGGAGCAAGGCAGCCAACATAATTAAGATGTCCGCAACACTGACCATGTTGCTTAAATTTACATACTTTTCTCCTTACACTGAATACGGGTGTCTCGGGTATTTAAAGGTTAGCTGTCCTTAGTATTATTAACATACAGGCCCAACAGCAGATTTTCTTGTTAAGTTACAAAACATTGTCTCAAATCACAGATACGTTTCCCTGGCATGATTCCAGGCCCACAGATAGCACCGAAGAGGTCGTCATGGCACAGGAGTTACAACTGCATAGCTATGGTTTATGGCAAGTAGTCTGCAGTCCCTTCTCACAAAAAAACAAACAAACCAAAAACACAGATTGTGGTACAACCACTTGAGGAAACCCAATCCTCTTCAAAGGACTAAAGTCTTCCTACATCGGCTTCTGGCTGCCTACTGGTTGGTTTAAACAAGTGAGGTAACGTTGGGATGCGAAGGAAGACAACCGATGTCCTGCCAGGAACGAAAGATGCACTGTAACCCTCTCCTGATTGGTCTCCCCAAAAGCCGCATTGCCCCGCTACAGTCTGTAATGAATGCTGCAGCTAGACTGATTTTCCTCTCTAGTCGGTCCTCTCACACCTCACCCCTCGGCCAGTCCTTACATTGGCTCCCTGTATGCTATAGGAGTCAATTCAAAGTGCTAACCCATACATTTAAAGCACTGAACAATTCTAGCCCCTCATATCTCTTCACTAATGCCCCTCCTCGTACCCTCCGCTCTGCCCCTGACCACTCTTGACCGCTGCTCGCACCCGTACGGCCAATTCGCACTTGCAGGACCGCTCGCGGGCAGCACCTCTCCTATGGAAGAGCTTGCCTACTGCCATCAGACTCCCCTAGTCTTCAATCATTTAAGAAGGGCCTTAAAACCCATCTCTTCAGGAAAGCTTATGGCCTCCCAGAGTAACCTCTACCTTACATACCTGTCTCCTGCACTCTATGGGACAGTGCTTTGCTCTCTCCTCCAGCTCTGCTTCACTCCTACTTGATATTTCTTGTCCTAATATTTCTGATACCCCACCTCCTATAGTCTGTAAGCTCGTTTGAGCAGGGTCCTCTTCAACCTATTGTTCCTGTAAGTTTTCTTGTAATTGTCCTATTTATTGTTACATCCCCCCTCTCAAAATATTGTAAAGCGCTACGGAATCTGTTGGCGCTATATAAATGGCAATAATAATAATAATAATAATAATAATAATAATAATAATAATAATAATGCACTGCTCTTATTTAATAGCATTTGTATTTTATGCATTGGTTTCTCTTGGTCTCTCTAAACCTTTATCTGTCGACACAACCGTTTAAAATTAATCAAAGTAATGAAGTGGTCATGATATGGAGTAACTCTTTAATCCTGATAAAAAAATAAAATAAAAAGTTTAACCCCTTAAGGACACATGACATGTGTGACATGTCATGGTTCCCTTTTATTCCAGAAGTTTGGTCCTTAAGGGGTTAAACAAGCTATCATTCTTTCCCTGCAAATATGGACATCTTTGCTAGCCTGATGTGTCACACCACCTTCTTGCACACCAAACACAGGCTTTTGTTAAAGATACAAAGTGAGGGCAGATAATGACTGGGGCTCATCTCTCCCCCCATTGTGCAATGGAAGACAGTGAAGACGGCAGTCAATAATTGAAGGATTCTAAAAATGGGAGCGCTTATATGCCAGAAAGTTTGTTGAACGTGTGTATTTCTGACAACAGTGGTTATACTCTTTGTAAGAACAATCTACTAACTTAATGAAGGCTTGGACATGCCATATGGAGGGGATTAGGGTGCGCACACAATATCTGGGAGGCCTACAAAATTCTTAGGTCTCAATGCTAGCACCACAGTAGCGTAGTCACAGGTCAATCATCACATTACACAGACGATACTTACAATTTTTGGTTGTTTTCATCCGTGAAATAAAACAGGCGAGCAATGTGGAATAGAAACTCTGCCACGGACTGCAGGAGAAGCAATATGAGGCCTAGTCGTGTTAAACTGTGGGGAAAAAAAATAAAAAATGAAGATTCAGATTGCCTCAAAGGAACCGTCAAACAAAAATGGCAAAATGCCATTTAATGGAGCCTGCATTCACAATATTTCCACTCTCTGATACAGAATCATCAGTGTATAAGATAAACCAGTCTTTATGCACTCGTAGTGATTCAGCATGTACAGTACTATTTACTAGAGAGAATTACCAACTTAAGGCCAGAGTAGTCAAACTGGAAGCACAGCTGACTAGTGAAAGTGTCCAGTTCATCTATTTTGGCCTTAAATTTAAAATTCCCTTTGAATTCTCTTTTCAGTAAATAACCTGTTAAGGTTCCCTATGCTGCCTCAGCGAGCACACTGATAAAACCTGGACCTTTACGAGATTCATGAGAAGTGGTTTGAAAGTGCTGCTGTTATAAATGAAAATACTGTGGACCTCATGGAGTTCATATAATTAACCCTTTTGAGTGAGGGGGGTTGTGTAATATGCCCTATTGGGGCATCTGAACTCACTGAACAATCTTAGCGTTCAGAAGAGAGACTGAGCTTTTGCCCTGAAAAAGTCTGAAGGAATCAGATGAAACGCGTAGGGCTGCCTTTTACTTGTGGACTTTTTATTTACGTTTTTAAGCTTTTTATTTGTTGTATGTATTGTTGGAGCTAGTTTGTTTTTTTTGAGGCCCAGTTTTATCTTCCCCTCTGGAGTAAAGTCCTGAAGATTTTGCTGGTCAGCAGATATTTTCTACATGCTCCATGTCATTTGGAATCCTGTAAGTGCAATCGTAATAAAATGGTTTGATATGTGGCAATATTACTCTATGTATTTGCCTCTTATTTGTATTCTGGTATTTCCATATTGTAATAAGAGTAAAGAGATTTAAAGATACACTTTGAGTGTGATATGCCTTCTAGCAACATGTGTTTGTGAGCCCAATAAAGTATCTCACCTCAGTGTGTATTACAATACCTCTCTATGTCCCATTGCGTGTGTTTATTTTTGTAGATCTGTTTTTGACTGGTTATGTCAGGGTTCGACAACTCTCAGGTGCCAGGTAACTAAGAATTTTGCCCTGGCACCTTGGTTTGGTCAGCCCGTTCCCTCCACCCATCTCAATCCCTGTGTAGCGCTCTGTGAGCTGGCGTACCAGGAGGAAGTGAACTGTAATTATTCTCTCCCGGCGCTAAGGCCGCACAGCAGAACACCTGGCAAAATAGTCTGTTCGCCACCTGCCCACATATTAGACCCGGCCACCCACACAATCATTCCCCTGCGCGGCTTCAGCGCCGGGAGGAAGTAATGCAGATCCCTTCACTTCCTCCCGGTGCACAGTGAGCTGCACGTGATATCGAGACAGGTGGAGGAGAGGAGTTTTGATAGTGGCTGCTCCCATTAGGTGCAGCCAGCACCACAATATATGTTTTCTGCTGTGCCCAGTCCCACTGGACCCCAGGGAAGCCACTATCCTGCGCCCAAAATGAAGGAAACAGGAGTTGCTAAAAAAAATGTATTCTTTTATTTCTGCGTGTACATCTGTTATGTACGTGTGTGTGTGTGTGTGTGTGTGTGTGTGTGTGTGCGAGGGTGCGCGCACACACACATCTATGATTCTTTGTGTGTATCAAATAATATCTTGTGAGTGTGTGAGAGGATGTGTGTATCTGTCTGTGTGTGTCAGTGAATGTGTATGTTTAGGTCACCAGCCCCCCTCTGATCGCATGGGAATGGTGTTTTTACTCACCTGTTTTCCAACGCGGTGCCAGTCTCGTCACAGCTGGCCCGCCTCCATAACTGAGATTATCAATTGCCAATCAACATTTCCGCATAGTGAAACATTAAAGCAATGCATCTCTATGGGAACGTTCAGCGCCGCCGCTGAATGTAGGAGACACTTTAGTGGCCGTTTGAGTGACTGCCACTAGAGGTGTTACTAGGCAGCAATGTAAACACTGCCTTTTCTGTGAAAAAGCAGAGCTTACATTGAAAAAGCTACAGGGACAGGTTATAAACACCAGTCACTAAATTAAGCTGTAGTCTTTCTGGCGACGATAGGTTCCCCTTAAGAATTTTATTTTTGACGTGGGAAAAAAATAAAACTGTCTCCTAATTTTTTTTAGCTGGCTTCTTGATTGAAAGCAAATTTGACAAGCCCTGGGTTATGTTATATTAAAGGGATTCTCCAGTGCCAGGAAAACAAACCCATTTTCCTGGCACTGCAGAATCCTGGAGTCCCCACCTTGCTGAAGTGGTTAAAACCCCTTCAGACACGATGTCCCTCGGCGATGGGTCAGGCTCCGCCCACGCTCCTCCCCCACCGACATCCGCTTTTAATGTGATATGCCAACATATGTTTGTGAGTCCAAAACATCTCACCTCCCAGTGTGGGTTACAATACCACCATATATCCCATTGCGTGTATTTATTTTTGTAGATTTGGTTTTGTCTAGGCTCGATAAATCCCAGGCGCCAGGTCGCAGGATTTTTTTTTTTTTTTTTTTTTTTAAATAGATTCCTCATAACAATGTACAGATTTATAGGGGTCGCTTTCCTTCATTTAATTAACATAGACATTTTAAAAAGAGGTAACTTACTTCAGTAGGTAGGCTCCCGCTATGTGAAGGATGTACAGAACAATATACTGTAACTGGCGTGGAATTTCCTCCTGGAAAAAAACCCAAAACCATTAACTTCTTAAACAGGCCGAGTGTAGTGATGGACAAACTGGACATCGATGAGGTTTATTGGCTCCAGTCCCCATGATGCTCAGCTACACTTAGCATCCATTACTAAACTCCTGACATAGGCCTCAATGTACTGCCTTATTAGTAGATAAATTGTTCTCAGTTATAATCCGTGTTATATAGGCTATTCTTATATCACCAATTACCTATTACATTAACTCATTCATCCTTGGCAACATTTCAATTCTGTTAACAGTAGCTGTATATTGTTATCACCAGTGGCCTCATTAGCGCGTTTCAATAAAGCATTTAGAGCCACTGGGTACTTTGTATCCATTTCCCCCAGCATCTTGGAGTCCAGTATGTTTATTAACACCGCTAATTAGACCTTGTATTAATATGTATTATCACATTTAATTTCCCTTCATAGGGATTACCTCTTTGCTTATTTGTATTAATGGGGTTAAATCCCAGGGTAGGGCTGGTACTAGCTGCACTGACCAACCCTTTAGTGGTTTATTCACTAAAAGGGTATTTTCTATAGGTGAGCTTTTAAAAATAAGTAATATTTTTGGATAAAACCTTTTAAAATTATTTATTATAATGAAAAATATTTAAAATTTGGCAATAATTTAGTTTTTTTTGGGGGGGGTTACATATATTTTATACATGACATTCTGTTTGACATTTTAATAAAAAATTTAAAATTAATAGTTTACATAAAAATACTAAATCATTTGAAAAGCTTATCCAACAATATTAAAGGAACACTATAGCATTAGGAATAGAAATATTTATTCCTAACGCTATAGAGCCCTAGTCACGCCCCATTCCGCGGTGAATAAATGATTAACCATTTATTTGCTTACCTTAATGCATGCCGGGCTCCCTCGGCACTGGTGACCTCTCCTTTTCCATTGACGAATGAGCATTCAAACCCGCCCATAGGAAAGCATTACTTAATGCTTTCCTATGGGGATCTTTTTTGGTGCTGGAGGTCCGTGAGGACGTCCAGCGTCAAATAAGTGCTATTTACTCTGTGTAAATCGCGGAAGCACCTCTAGTGGCTGCCAGGGAGACAGCCACTAGAGGCTGGATTAACCCTGCAATGTAAACATAGCAGTTTCTCTGAAGCTGCTATGTTTTCAGCTGCAGGGTTACAACTAGAGGGACCTGGCACCCAGACCACTTCATTGAGCTGAAGTGGTCTGGGTGACTATAGTGGTCCTTTAAAAATTGAATCCATAGTTACAATACTGTCAACAAACTCAAATATTCCAGTTCCAATAACACTAGGGCTAGGGTTTTGTTGAGGATCATGGGACTAGTAGTTCAACTGTAGTTTTTCCTCAAATGCACATCACGTTCTCTTTCAATGCCATCAGATTCTCAGTATGGCCCTGCTAGTGGTTGTACAAGTAAAGTGTAATTATCTGGAACAAGTGTAGTCTACAGATACTGCAAATTCATTATTAGTACTAAATTTAAAAAAAAAATTGAATTCTGTAGAGATCTGACTTACTCTCTTAACTTCACGGGGTCACACAATGCCTCCGGGATATATTGAGCAGAGCAAGTTCTAGAGATCTAACTGTACTGCACTCCCAATCCCCCCCCCCCAAAAAAGAGCGATTTGCAAAGAAACCGCCACGTTTGTAGAACCTATGCCCCCTGCCAGCTTAAGAGTACAGGTGAAGTACAATGGCGCAGGTAGAAGTACCATGCATTGGTTGGCACATTTAACGACACATTTGCGCTGCCTTTTAGGAGTATTCCTTTTAAAAAAAAACAAAAAACAAGTTGTGGGTTGCATATTGGCACTGTCTCACTTGACCCAGTACAACAGGGTAGTATGGCATTTACACAATATTGTAAGCTAACCGGGGTAACGCCTTACTCATTGGGTATTTCGGAGTTCCCAGGGAATGTGAAACCTTGACAAAATGCCCAAGTAGCTCCATTGCTAAAATCTGGCACCCTTCGAAGCAAATCGTGGCCAGTGAGATAAAGAGCAGTTATCAAAGTCGCTGTTCTTTATGGACTTCAATGGAGACTGCTCTTGGAAGGTAAAGCCAGGGAGATCTCTCTGCATTAGTGTTCAAATGAGCATCTTGGAGAAGATTTGGCATTTTCCTCGATCCAGGGTTCATGCGGCTATATGGAGTCATCCCCCCCGCCCCCATTGGATCTGTCCTCACATTAATGGGCACTGTGACATGCAAACCAGGACACATTATAATCTCAAATCCGAATGCCTATGCTATATCAGAGATCATGCACCATAACTACCACTGGACATTACAGATTTACTGCAGCTATTTTGTGGATTCAACTTTTAGTGGATAGCTGTGCAAACCAAGGTCAAAGTTTATATATTTCATTTAACTGAAACATGTGACAAATACCCTTCCCTAAACGTTAATATTGGTCATAACATTATACAGCAAATGACACCACATCTTTTTCAGTTTTTAAAGAGATTAAACCACACACACACACACACACACACACACACACACACACACAATGTTTTTTGTTTTATATCAAAACATTTTGATTCAGCTAGTTTAAGTTGACGGGGGTTTTTTTTTTATTTATTTATTTTTTTTAATAAATACAGGAATGAATACAAAAATCCCCCAAATGCAATAGGATATTTAAACAACAGCGTTTTCCAGTAAGACAGTCAATCAACTAAGAATGATCTTAAGGGACACTCTAAACACCATAACCACTACACAAGCTGTAGTTCTATTGGTACATATGGTATCCTTTAACATAGAAACACAGAGTTAATCACGCTTCCACACAAACTGCACAATTAACTGTGGAATCAGCGATTAAGTGAATCCCAGTGAGACTAGTGGACAGAGGATAGATACAACATAAAATTTGAAAAACAAAAATGCTAAACTAATTATAATGAGTATAGAGGGGTAACTACTATACTTAATCATGAAAATTAAGAATAAATGGACGTTATTATTTTTAACCAACACTTGGTTGGTAAATCTGCTCCCCCACACCTTACTTTGTGTGTCTTGGGTTGAGAGGCCCTAGTCATTCGCACAAAGTTAGATGTTCCATTTGCTTTCACATAGTCCGTTAAATCTGATTCAGAGATGCACTGTTTATATCATTCCCAGACAAGCGGTACAGCTTTTCCAGAAGCCACCACATTCTAATTATACACGCACTTCCTACCGCAAGCGGCACCAAGGAAGAATAAAACCACTTATTACAGACCACCATGTGGTCTCACTCGCCAAACATGGTACAGACGGCCTGCCCAGATACTGTCCTCACTGGAAGGTCATACACCCAATTGGGGGCCCAAGGGTGGCTGAAGACCGAGTTATATTTAAAATCAACACCAACCACTTTCTCTGTCTTACCAGATCATTCGACATGGTTAGATAAACCATGAGTGGAAAGGGACGTTTAAACCAGATCTGTCACTTCTGAGTGTATCATAAATATAAACACTTTCTGAAATACTCATACTGAAGGTACTGGTGTTTCACCAAAATGCCAAAGCAACTGAAAAAGTAAAAAAAAAAATATAAACAAAAAAACACAAAACACACAAACATGGCGCTCCCATCATCTAAAACAAAGTACCTCACTTGCCGTTTTGATAATTGCAATGAGCTGTAGTAGTTATGGTGCTTAGAATGTTCCTTTAGTTTGACAGACAAGTCAGTATGTAGTTCTTTTATGTTTAAGGTTTTAGAGCCAACTGGCTTTCCTTCTGTCTCTCCTCTCCCTACAACCGCCGGTACTCGCTTTATCTAACAAGGTAGACTTTGTGCAGCAATAAATAAAATAAAATCACCTGGCAAGTCCCATAGGTTTCACATATGTAAATTGGACAGAATGCTATTTATCTTAAAAAACAAAACAAAAAAAAACTTTTATATTAACCCCTTAAGGACCAAATTTCTGGAATAAAAGGGAATCATGACATGTCATGTGTCCTTAAGGGGTTAAAGGAATATTGTGACACTGTTCTTTGTTAGAATGTACATGGCTTGTGTTTTGTCATGAAAGCAGGTTTTCTTTTGTGGTTTTAAACTATAAAAAAATAAAAAACAGAAAAAAATAACATTCCCACACTTCGGGGATTTTAAATAAATAAATAAAATAAAAATGTTTTTGCTTTCTTTCCCGAACGCATCTGTGTTCCGAGTACCAACCATCTCCCTTGACAATTCGCATTTAACATTGGATTTATGGCCCCACCGCCCAACACAAAAGCTGATTACGAAACCGTATTTTCCAACTCTGCTATAAATACAACTCACTATTTAATTGGTTTTCAATTCACAAATTCTAGTAAGAATGCAAAGTGAATTAAAATGTTAAAGGTCAAAATTGCCTATTCTGCCCTTAAATCTGAAATTTGCTTTAAGTCAATAACCCTGTGAATTTCATGAGTTTCCCTCCCAAATGATTTTCTCCAGGATATTTGAGAAATCTAATTAAAATATTAAAAATGTGCATTTTTTAAAGGAACGCTGTAGACATCAAAACAACTTTATCTTAATGAAGCCATTCGTGTGTACAGATCATGACCCTGAAGTCTCACTGCTCAAGTCTCTGCCATTTAGGTGTCAAATCACTTTTGTTTTTCTTTTTAATGGAGCCATAAATAGCCACACCTCTCACGGGCTGTGACTCAAATTACTTTAGAAGTTTATCTGCTGCTCTGTTAGCTTACCTTTAATCACATAAAAGGTGCAAGGTCTAGCAAGCTAGCAACAGTGCAGGCGATAAGAAATTCTAAATTAAACACAATTTGCAATAAAGGAAGTTTAAACATTAGAGGTCTCTTTACAAGCTGTGTTTAGGAAGGTTGTGCAAGTCACATGCAGGGATGTAAGACTAGGACTGTATAAACAATGTGATTTGGTGGAAATCTAGGGCAGTTTAAAAAACACATTTGGTTGACATCTATGAGTTAGCTAAAAAGAAGTTAGGAGCGGGGTTTTTCAAAGTCACAAATACAATTATTCAAAGGACACTATAAACACCACAACCACTACAGCGTAATGTCTATATAGTCTGTCCCTGCACCCTTTTCAATGTAAACACTGCCTTTTTAGATAAAATGCAGTGTTTATATTGCTGCCTAGTAACACCTCTAGTGACAGTCACTCAGACAGCCTTTTGACTTGTATACTTGATTTACCCAATATACAGAACTGTGGAATATATTGCAACCATATTAAATTATTTATCTCCAATTAAAAACCTCCCAACAGACTCACCTTTTTCACTTTCTGGAAGTACAATTCGGGCAGCGCATGCAGCCAGTATGCAAGTTGACACAGGTAGAAGAACTTAACTTGGAATCTAGAAACAGAATAATAATGTAATGTAAATGGTGCTTTATATTTAAATACTTTAAGGGACAATAAAGTTAAAATATAAAATTACTTTAACATCCTCTTATAGCACATTCTATAACATTTACAGTAACAATGTATTAATAATGACGTTATCAGTGAATGCATGGGATTCCTTTAATTCTAGAATTCTAAAAAGGTAGAAACCACTTTGTATGTCTCACTTCCTGTTTCGGATATTTCCCATAAGGTTCCTAGGTTACCATCGGTGCACGTTAGAGTGGCCATGCCATACAATTCTAAAATACCACCTTTTTTTGTCTACACATCACCAAAATACCCATGTAGCTTTATTTTTGATCTTCACGAGTATAGGTGGCATGTAAAGCAGTGTGCTTTGTAACTGTACCCACCAGGTGTGTTAATGATAAACTGACCCAAAATAAGACTTACGGAAGGTAAACATGAGGATAGCTTTCCCATAGTGTTTTAGGATTGGATAAATAACCTTCCTGAAAAATAAAATAAACTAAATAAATACATAAAAAAAAAAAAAAGCATAGCACAAAAATACAATCAAACCAATCTGTAGTTTATTATAAAAACAAAATGGCTACCTCAGAAATGTTGCAAAGTGGTTACTGCACCATCCTATGTCTATAGTATGTATTTTATGTTTTTCCCTTATACACCCACTTTTTGAAGTTCTATGATGTATCCAATTTGAAAAAAGGGAACCCCACATATATGCTCCCCAATAGCAGGCAAAACAATGTGTTGTTTTTTTTTTGTTTTGTTTTTATGGACTTCTTTAAACAAACTAACAATCTATAGTTATAGTAAGAAATTGGAGGGTAGTCCCTCTTTAGGCTCAAAACCAAGCCTTGGCCAGATACCCCTTATCAATAACAGGACATTCCCAAAAGCTACAGCATTTATTCATTTATACTCTTGAGAATAACTGTGTCTCTGTCCACCTCTCCCACCCCCACAAAAACTCCAGACAGAAATCATTCATTTTACTATTGAATATTTATGTTAACAATAAGCAAATTTTAATACTTACTGTTCCTGCTACATACAGACACCAAACCGTGGATACAAGGTGAAATACCGCCAGCTGGCCAGATTCATTGAACCTACTTTGCTTCACTTTGGACAGGTGAAGACGTCTGTTTATTTTCTACAGAAATGGATACACAAGTAATTACTTTTTGAATAAATATTCCCACACTATAAAATAAATAAAAACATGCACAGCTTTAAAATAAAATTAAATACTAGATTTTATTCCAGGCCGAACTGCAATTTGGCCAAATTTGAATTAATTGCCTGAATTTCTGAAGTCCAAGCCAAAATGTACCCGAATCAAAGACAGACTGAACCATGTAATGTGAGATGGTTTGTGGGGTGGGGGAAATCACTACATGTTGATATTATTTATTCACAGATCAAGTGAAATGTGAGCAATAGAGGAAAAATGGTTAAAAACCAATAATACATAAATGAAAATAAAATATATATATTTAATAAAAGGTATAATTTTTTTTTTTATGGCTGAGCAGCATCTGGTTTTTATACAGCTACAAGAGCTGGATGGCAATACAACAGTTCATCAATTGAGCACTCTCAGCCAATGAAGGAGCCCATGCATATAATATACGCACAGAATTTAAATTAGGAAGTCAAGAACTCAATAGCCACCTCTTATTTATGAATTTCACCAAAAGTGTGCAGTAAAAGTGAGCCTAGATTAACAGAAAGAACAGAAATGTGTGAAAGGCTTAAATTAACTAAATCTTTTATATAGTTACGTACTAACACAGGCCGAGAAAATGGACAGGTTGGGCTCCTCAGTTGTGTAACTTACATCAAGAAAGTATTCTTGCACCACTGCATGTATAATGAGGGTAATGCAGATATAAAACAAAATGGTGACCAAGTCTTTCACCCCATAATGATAGTAAACAATCTCACCGTCTGAAAAAAAAAGAAAGAAATACATGTAAGGGAACAGGAAACAGTCTGTGCCTCTTTTAGTTAAACTATAAAATCCATCACAATGCAATCAATCTACCGCAGTGTTTAGTAACTGGGCAGAGTCAGACTGGAGCCTGGGGGGCTGGGCTGGAAGAGGTGCTGCCATTCAGGAGCCCGGGAGGAGAGGTGCTGCCATTCAGGAGCCCTGGAGGAGAGGTGCTGCCATTCAGGAGCCCTGGGAGGGGGGGAGGGGTGGAGAGGTGCTGCCATTCAGGAGCCCGGGGTGGAAGAGGTGCAGCCATTCAGGAGCCCCGGGAAGAGGTGCTCAGGGAGTCTGAATAATGTGTCCTTTCAACAGATGCACAATCAGAAAGGTTACAACATCCATTCACATGGTTCTGATATCAGGAAGTGAATAAAGCTGTCACTTTAGGTCCCACTAGTGCTAAAACTGCAATATTTAGCAACAGACAAGCTTGCAATGGAAGCCGTCTGGGTTAAAGGCTGTATGTAGTTTTAGTGTATATTTATCTTTTGTCCTCCTCTGTAAATTCTTTTGTATACATTTCTAGTCCAAGCTGATTATTACTCATCAATATTTTAGAAGATTCATTCCCAGACAGAGCCGTTCTTTTTTTGGAAAGGCATCAGTCATATCCCAAAACTGCAGATGATGCAGAATGCTATATAAAGCAGGCCGAAAATGGGAAGAGTAACTTATAAAGCGGTATATAGGTGAGAGAGTCACCAGAAAAACAGAAGTAGAAACTAGCGACCACATTTTAACCCCAAGGTAGGGGTGTGGTTGGGAGATACTGAGACAGCCCTCCCAACCAACCTGATTTATCAAGGACAGTCACGATTTTATGGTCGTGTCCCGCCGTCCCCTATAATCAGGACCCCAGGGACCTGTCTCCACAAAGTATAGATCAAGCACATCATTAGGTGCTCAAACTATGTTTAGGGCTCCAGGACCATACAGAGAGCATTAAAATACTGCTTCCTTCATGGTCAGTCCTCAATGGGCCATCCTGTGTGAGTGGAAATCAGCTTTGGGAGGAATCAATGACGCAACTCCTTTCTCTGTCCCGTACAATGTGATGCTAATGTTGGGGAGTACGAGAAAATGATAAATTACTAACAAGGTAACTGCTGCAATGCAGAGTTTTATAAAAAACACCAGTGTACTTCCCGCTACCCGAATGTAACTAGTAAATTAAACACAAAATGATATAAATATACACACACATTATATATATATATATATATATATACACACACACACACACACACACACACACACACACCACACCTATATACACACACACACACACACACAGTATAAGTAGAGCACCTGCCTCTACTCTAATGAAAGCTGACAAGATACAAGTAAATCTGTTCGTGTGAAATAAATGATAAATATATCCTGTATGCAGTAACCATAATAGCGGCTATGTCAGGATTGCTAAACTGAGACTGAAACCGGCTAGATACAGAGTAACCACCATATTTCACAGAGATAAGATTATTTAAATAGAGACAAAACTGAAAGAACCTAAACCAGTGCCCTAATTGTTCCGTTAACCGTAGGTATGCATGGAAGAAACCCTTTAATCGCCAGTGAAATCCTTCATTCAGCTCCCGAGTCAAACTGCGTTACGTGCTCCCTCCCAGCATTGTCTGTCGCTCACTTTACTTCATATAATGAACACAAACCCATCGGAGCTCCACTTACCTAGTGACTGTATGCTGCTGTTATACTGAGGTAAAATAAAGATAAAGGCAGTTTTCGCCGTGACCTGCGGAAAAACAGACAAGATTAGATAAGCAAGTGATTCAGAATCAAACAAATATATTATATATAATTATAAATATAAAAAAGGGACACAGTATCAAATGCAGTCCATTTGTTATTTTCTTTGGTATACCATTAGATTGGATAGCCAAAAAAACAGGGCTCCCTCTGAAACCCAAACTTTGCTGCTGCCAAGACATTTGCATAACTGCCAAGTGTCCTTATTTAGGAGGGACAGTCCCTATTTTTAGCCAAAAGACTAATGTCCCTCTTTTCTAGGAGATCCATATTGTTGATGTCTGAGTGCATAACAGAGCTCCACAGCAATAATACTCCCAGTAATGTGTCTTTAAAGTGCAATAAATGTTTTTGGAAATCAGTCTGTGTAAATAAGATACATTGTTCTTGTACTAAATAATTGTAGTCGTATAATTTGTTAGTATATCACAAATATTTCACAACAGCCCTGGCCACACTCCCACTCGTACCCCTAGAATTACCGCGTCCCTTTTTGTCCAATTGACATGTTGGGAGGTACGCATTTCACTTCTTCATTATGGCTACAAATAGGGAAGACAATAAACACACTAAACATGCTGGTAACAGAATATGCAAAGGAATAGTCGGGGCTGGTGTTGAGTTACTGTTACTCTATTAGATTGATTGAGTCGATATCGAGTCTCCTGAATGAACCTCAATATTCCAAAAAGACAAAAGACTCCGAGGCCGCTATCGCACAGTCTGCAGCAGAAATCAGCCTTTGCTTTCCGCTGCTCTGAATATCCCACAGACATTGGGATTTACTAAGAAAGTTCCATTGATTTCAGAACATTATATCAGAAGGAGAAAACTTTATATAATCTCTCATACAGTATCTTACATAAGTGAGTACACCCCTCACATTTTTATAAATATTTTATTATATCTTTTCATGTGACAACACTGAATAAATGACACTCTGCTACAATGTAAAGTAGTAAGTGTACAGCCTGTATAACAGTGTAAGTTTGCTGTCCCCTCAAAATAACTCCACACACAGCCATTAATGTCTAAATCTTTGGCAACAAAAGTGAGTACACCCCTAAGTGGGAAATGTCCAAATTGGGCCCAATTAGCCATTTTTCCTCCCCAGTGTCATGTGACTTGTTAGTGTTGCAAGGTCTCAGTTGTGAATGGGGAGCAGGTGTGTTAAATTTGGTGTTATCGCTCTCACACTCTCTCATACTGGTCACTGGAAGTTCAACATGGCACCTCATGGCAAAGAACTCTCTGAGGATCTGAAAAAAAGAATTGTTGCTCTACATAAAGATGGACTAGGCTATAGGAAGATTGCCAAGACCCTGAAACTGAGCTGCAGCATGGTGGACAAAACCATACAGCGGTTTCACAGGGCAGGTTCCATTCACAAGAGGCATCGTTATGGTCGACCAAAGAAGTGAAGAAGCTGAAGTTAAAGGTGATGGACTTGCCAAGCATGTCTTCAGACCTAAACTCTATTGAGCATCTGTGGGGCATTCTTAAAAGGAAGGTGGGGGAGCGCAAGGTCTCTAACATCCACCAGCTCCGTGATGTTGTCATGGAAGAGGACTCCAGTGGCAACCTGTGAAGTTCTGGTGAACTCCATGCCCATGAGGGTTAAGGCAGTGCTGAAAAATAATGGTGGCCACACAAAATATTGACACTTTGAGCCCAATTTGGACATTTCCTACTTAGGGGTGTACTCACTTTTGTTGCCAACTGTTTAGACATTAATGGCTGTGTGTGGAGTTATTTTGAGGGGACACCAAATTTACACTGTCACTTTTGTGAGATACTGTATATAAATGCAAAAGTATCTGCACATTTCAGGATTCCGGCAGGTGTGAAATCAGCTGGGAGAAGAAGCCAGACAGTGTGGCCGGCCAGCGGAAAGGTCAATATTGTGCGATCCAGCAGTAAAGACGGAAAATCTGAGTGACGGCACAGCATTTAGGAAAACACAGAATAGAAGGATAAATTCTAGAAAAGTATAAAAATGTTGGAGTCTGGCTTCTCCTGTGCTCAGGAATTTCCCATCCTTGCTACAGATACTTTCCCACATAAAGTGATCTCACAGCACAAAGCGTCCATTGAAGAGAGATTGTGAGTAATGAGATGTACAACCCTCCCTTTTCTGGATTTACTTACACCACTGGACACTTACTGGAGACCAGCATTTTATGTTTGCATTAAAGATTCACAGTAAACGTCTGTATGTTAATGTATGGCACGGCAGGTAGAAGTCTATAGCAGCTTGGCTCGGATCTGAATTTCTTTGGTGTCCCAGGGATCCCAACTGTCCTGAGAGTGAGGCAGTCCTGAATTTGAGGTCCTGTCCCACTCTCCAGATTTAGAAATGTCTGAGCACATCATTAGACACACTCGCGATGTGCAATGGGATCGTGCATTGAGACCTTCCGCATTGCTCTCTGCATTGTCCTGCAGGTTGGGGGGCGGCCGGCAGGTGGTCTATCATCCTGGAATGCTTCTTCAATATGCGATAACATCCATTATTGGGTCACCAATGACACAAGTTGTGCCCCGTCCACCCATCTAGTTTTCCTACGTACCATTGTTCGGAGGTATGGTGTCTAGTAGCTTTACATGGCTTTACCAAGGTACATCAGCACATGCAAAACAGTTAAAGCAGCATTTGGGGCATGGGTTTCACTGGGTGACAATCCTCTATTCACCAGTAATGATGTCCCGAACGGTTCGCCACAGACGGCGAACATATGCGCTGTTCGGTCCGCCCCCTATTCATCATAATTGAGTAAACTTTGACCCTGTACCTCACAGTCAGCAGACACATTCCAGCCAATCAGCAGCAGACCCTCCCTCCCAGACCCTCCCACCCGGACTGCTCACTAAAAATGCAGCTTCACAATGAATGTAAAATGGATGCTGTCCAGGAGGTGGGAGGGTCTGGGAGGGAGGGTCTGCTGACCAGGCCCGGACTGGCCATCGGGCATACCGGGCAAATGCCCGGTGGGCCGCGATGGCCGTGGGGCCGAGGCCGGCAGGGAGATCACAGGATCTCCCCGGCCGGCTCCTGCAGGGCCAGCGCTACCCGAGCGCCGGCCCTGCTGTGTGTCTCCATGGGCCGGTGGGGAGATCAAAGATCTCCCTTTACCGGCCGAGAGACACTTCCAGGCGGCCACTTGCTGGGGTGTGAGGGAGGAGGGAGAGGACCGGCGGAGCTCTATCCAGCAGCTCCGCCGGGTCCTCTCGCGGGATCGCTCAGATCTCGCGAGAGTGAACTCTAGCCTACAGGCTAGAGTTCACGCTCACCACTAGGACCACCAGGGATCAGGCAGCATGGCTCTCCCATGGCAGAACGGCTCCCCCCTGTCCCAGGCAAAACGGTTCCCCCCCTCCCAGGCTAAAGGTAAGAAGGGAGGGGGGGGATATAACTTTTTTTTAAATTATTAATAAAAAAAAAAAATGTAATTTAAAAAAAAAAAAAATCACACACACACATCACCTCCACACACACACACACACACACTCTCCTATACACACTCTGGGTCCTTTACACACTAGATCTCCTACACACACACACTGCACCACCTACACACACACACACACACTACATTCCTTGTCAGCAAACAAATACAACATTCTCTAAACACACCCTCTCTACGTCACCTATACACACACACACTACAGCCCGTATGCACACACTCGCTACATCCCCTATAACACTATGCCCCCTATACACACACTCTCTACAGCCCCTAGCCACACATATTACACCACAAACACAAATTAAATTGACCTATTTACACAATACCACACCACACTCTACACCCACGCAATCCCACAAGCAGGCTCCAAACACATGCACCATACACTTTCCTGGCCCTTTTGTCCTCTGGTATCCCACTTGTTGAGACACCAGAGACAATTTAAAAGCAAACACAGCGCAAGCATGTTATTAAATTTGCTTGCGCTGTGCAGAACAAATACAGGGCCTTTTTCTAATGCCAGAGCTCTTCAGCGCAGCTCTGCGCATTGAACCAACATGCTCACTTTGAGAGGAGGCGTGCTTGTCATTAGTGATGACAAAACACACCCTCTCAGGCCCCGCCCCCTTCTTAGGGGGCCGCTCTGATTGAAAAATGCCCGGGCCTAATTTTTTTCCCAGTCCGGCCCTGCTGCTGACTGTGAGGTACAGGGTCAAAGTTTACTCAATGATGACGGACCGAACAGCGCATATGTTCGCCGTCTGCGGCGAACCGTTCGGGACATCACTATTCACCAGCGATTGCTTCCATTTACAATTAATTCCTACAAATGCTGGGAGTTATGAGACTACATTCTAGATTTAGACTACATAGTCTAGTTTAGGTTTAAAAAAAAAAAAAATACGACTACAGTTTCATCAAGTTCAACCTTGGTTGATTTACCCAGTGTATAAAGCAAGGTTCACTCCGAAACAAAATCTACTAGGGGCCTCTAAAAAGGAGGAAAAATAAACCTGCATGATGAAACGCAAGAAAGGTCACACACAAAAAAAGCTGGGCTAGTGGCAACGCTTGGAGCATTATAGCATGGTTCTAAAATAAGTAAAATGTCACATTCCATTTTCTGAATGTGATGGATCATGGGATAAAATTTACCAAGCAGTGTAAAGGCTACACCTTTAATAGGCTGGTTGTGAGTGTCACAATGGCATGGCACGGTGCCTTAGTTATACAATGCACAGCAATGTGTGGTGTCCACAAACTACAGACATCCAAAACAATAGAATCACCTGGGAACAGGATATCCTGTTCTCTCACAAAACTTTACTTGTGGCTTCAAATATGGCATGTCCGATTAACAGGCTTTAATGAATTTAGTAAAGCATTGCATTTGGCTTTCAGAAGTTCCAGATCTGTGACACCATCCAAATGCCTCCAAGCGCATAATTAACATAATTAAAGGGAGACCAAGCACCATAACCACTACATCTTACAGTCAAGGTTACAGTTGAAGGAATCTTTGGGTTTCAAACTCTACAAAGTCCAACCATGGAGCCTCCAATGTCAAAATTCACAAATTGAAATTCTACACTCTTCACCATCAATCCTAGTATTCACCCAAGTCCTTTAATCCTAGTACAGCAACGGAGGGCTGCGATGATTTCTTGTAAGTGTGTGCACTGCTGTGAGAGACCATTGCAGGGCATTTATGCACATGTGAAAGTGCTCCACATGTGTCCTTGTCCATTAGAAGGTGAATACCCACATGTACTGCCGCTATAAGACAGGGGAGAAAAAAAAAAAAAAAAAATAGATTTTTCCAATTCTAAAATGCGCTCATCATTCTTCTGCTAGGTAATCCAGCCTGTGACACAGCACAACAAAATACATTAGGTATATTGTTCGTAATTGGAAACTCGAGTTATTGAAAAAAAAAAACAGAACTGTTGAAAACAGATAGAGCTCTAGAACTTCCCCCAAGATATGGAAACTGCACGTCAACCCCCCGTCACCCCCTCCATTCCTTATTGCGGAACTTAATAGGGGACACTGAGGCCGAGTGAAAATACACATCACTATGGAGTGAATAGCACGTTAAGAGTTCTATACCATTCATGCTTTTGATAAAGATATAATAACAACCGCAATACATTTTGGGAAGATCACTCAATGGAAGGGTCACGTAGCTAAGTATTTCTACGTACCTTGGCTGCACACTTTAACCTAGGAAACATCTGGTTAGTGTAAATGTCAGGAATAAATATTCAATCCTATAAGTTGCATTTGGTCCCAAGACACGGTTTTCACGCAGTCGTAGAGGAAACGCCTCAAGGGGCTATCAGGGAGACAATAAGTGGTCTGGGTGACTTTAGTGGTCCTTGTGACCAGGGGGCTGAGACCATGTCCCTCTCTTGGACCTATTTCTTACTGGAAGTAAAAGACAGCAGGTGGACCATGGCTTTTAATTTATTTTAGCAACAAGAATCCATGGGGGACCATGCAAAATTTCAAATCTGATTCATTAAACCAGAGTGTAGAGAATCTTTTCTCTATGAAACTCGTGGCTTCTAGGTGCCGACCAACAGATCCAATATCAAAGAGCCCCTCTTCCGGTTCTTAAAATTAAAATATTCAAAGTGGACGCTGAATGAAGGCGGGGGGGTTTAATTTTACGAACATTTAAACAATGGCAGCTGATGGAGATACGTGGGAACACGCATAAATTGAGCTGATCCAGTGATCCCGCAAATGTAACCATCAAGCCCCAGAACAATCTCCTGGAAACGCAAAGCTGTAATCTGAAACAATGATTTTCAGACAGTCATAAACCCAAAAGCATAATGGGAGTTGCAGTCCACAGCAGATGGAGATAATGCTACCTGCCTTCTCTCATTAAAAGGGCACTACCGTCACCTAGACCACTTCATATAATTGAAGTGGTCTGGGTGCAGTGTCCCTGTCCGAATTAGTCCTGCAATGTAAATCATTGCAGTTTTAAAAAAAAAAATAATAAAAATAACACAGCCACTAGAGGCACTTCCTGGTTGCTAACAAACTTTAGGTCACCTAACTGAATATGGACGTCCTCACGCTCTGTATGGGGACATCCAGCGTTCGAAAAATCATAGAATCAATGCTTTCCTGCGGGGAGGGCGTAATGCATCCTCGTTGGATGACATCAAAGGTGGCGGAGTGCCCACTCAGCGCTGAGGGGCATCGATCGACGCAGGAAGCAGGTAATTGACTAAATGTTTTTTTAACCTTTTAGCTGCCAGATGGAGGGAGAAGAGTGTGAGGGAGGGACCAGAGGGATTTAAAAAAGTGTTAGGAATAGAAATCTGGTTTGCCAACACTATAGAATCCCTTTAAACAGTTAAAGTCTGGTGTAGAATCAGACCGATCTAATTGAAAAAAGTTTTAGGAAAAAAAAAAAATAAAAAAAAAAAATTCCCTAACTTTGCCATTTCGAACTAAAAATGCAAAGTTTTTAGCTCGAATCACAAATCAGGCGTATAAGTATTTTACATAGATTTTTGAATTTTTTATTTTAGAATTCATCATTACATACACAGGTAGATTCCTAATAAATAAAGCATGGGAATCCTTGGCTACAAACTTAATAGCCAAGATTTGGCCTTAATGCAAATGCGAACTAGATTTACCATGATTCAAAGTCATCCTTTAAACTGGATAAAACAATGCAATAGCGCGTGTTAAAAAATAACAAAATTGAAATTTGTCCCAAATGGCAGATCATATTCTAGACTCCAATATTACATGGATGGTCAGGATATCCCTGCAGT
>OW240913.1:18359282-18586782 GCA_933207985.1 Pelobates cultripes | reverse complement strand
GTGTGTGTGGGTGTGTGCTGTTAGTGCGCTGTGTGAGTGAGGGCGCTGTTAGTGGGATATGTGTTTGTGAGGGTGCTGTTAGTGTGCTGTGTGTGAGGGTGTTGTGTGTTGTGTGTTTGTGAGGGTGCTGTTAGTGTGCTGTGTGTATGTGTGTGAGGGTGCTATGTAGGTGCTGTATGTGTGTGGGTGCTGTTTGTGCACACTCTTTGTGTTAGGGTGCTGTATGTTTGGAGGGATTGTGAAGGTGGGGGCAGATTAGTAAATAACCCCCCTCCCTTTTTACCTTATGTAGGGAGGGGGGATCCTTGCTGTCCAAGGGAGAGGGAACTCTAGCCTGCGGGGCTAGAGTTCACTCTCGCGAGATCTGAGCATTGCCGCGGCAACGCTCAGATCTCGCGAAAATAACCTGGCGGAGCTTCTGTCTAGAGCTCCCCGGGTCCTCTCCTGCCTCCCTCCATGCTGCTGTGGGCTGGTGAGGTAGATCTTTGATTTCCCCGCCGGCCCATGGAGGCTTAGAGAAGAGCCGGCACTCAGATAGCGCCAGCTCTGCATGAGCCGACAGGGGAGATCCGGGGAATAAAGTGTGGGAACTCTCCCAAGATTTCCCCCCCCCTCCCAAAAAATAAATAAATAATAAAATATATATTAATACACACATACATACACAGACACAAACTTACAGACACACACACACACACTCACAGACATACACTCAGACACACACACACACTCAGACACACACACACATTCACAGACACACACACACATTCACAGACACACACACACATTCACAGACACACACACACACACACACACACACACACTATACATTCACAAATTATTTTATTTTTAATTAAAAATTGTCCACCCAGCCTCCCTACCTGGAGAGCTGGCGTGGACTTGTCCCTGGGGTCCAGTGGGTCAGGCGCCTCTCTCCATACAACAAGCGGCGAGGGAGCTGTGTGCTCTCTGCTTCCTTGCGCCGCGCGGGCTGTCTGCTGTAGCTGGGAGACGGAATATGACGTCATATTCCGGCTCCCGCCATCAGCAAACGGCGCGCGGCGAGATGAAGCAGAGAGCACTCAGCTCACTCGCCGCTTATTGTATGGAGATAGGCGCCCGACCGGTCCTACTTAGTTCTGCAATGTAAACCATGGCTGTTAAACGACAATAATTACTTTGCAGGACTAAGACTGCCTCTAGTGGCTGTCAGACGGCCACAAGAGGCACTTCCTGCAACTAACAGATTTTTGGTCCCCTAGATGACGCTGGACATCCTCACGTTCTGCAGAGTCTGTAAAATCCCCATAGGAAAGAATTGAAGCAATGCTTTCCTATTGGGAGGGCCTAATGTGCTCGCTACGCATGTGCATTAGTCGTCTCTCTCCCCCCCTCCCCCCGTCAGAGGAAGCTAAATTGGATGCTGGGGGAGAGGAGCAGATGGCTTGATAGTGTTAAGAATACACAGATTTGTATTACTAACACTATACAATTCCTTTAAATACAATAAAAAATAAATAAAAACAAAACGAAAAAAAAAAAAAACACACTTGGAGTGTGCAAAAGAAAGGTAAGTGGGTTATACATACATTTTGTCTTTTGATTGTAAAAACACACACACACACACACAGGGTTAAGCAATAATTTGTGAAATGCCAAAAATTCTAAGTGAAATAAATAAATATCACGTTAATGAAAATGTTAGGCCAAACTATCAGATTTGGAAACAAGTCACCTATGTTTTCACTTCGGCTACTTTTGCCTAACATTTGAAATCCCAATTCACACTCTCTTATATAATACGGAGATTGCTGCTGGGTTGAATATTCTACACAGCAACAAAACCGAAACATTAACAATTCTTTTTAACCCCTTAAGGACCAAACTTGTGGAATAAAAGGGAATCATGACATGTCACACGTCATGTGTCCTTAAGGGGTTAAAGAGGAAAACATTCGTATCAATCCTTTCAAAATGAGAAAACACTGAAAGAGCAAAATCTAGGTTACAAAAGGTGCCCAAATGGTTAACACATTGCCTGGATTAATGTCCAACACACAGGAAGATGTCTTGTCCTTCATTACGGCTGAGAGGAAGCCAGCTTTTAACCCACTGAATGCCATTTAAGTAACTGTTCACCCCCGGTACAGAAAGAGTTAACGGTATATACCGGCTGTAGATAAAGATACCTGCACATAAAAGTAATTCCAGTGTATTGTGTTGCAATCTGTAAATTGCAAAAAAGGCCAAGTGTAATCACAGGCCTTGAGATAACAGCAGATTGTACACAGCTTCTGTAAATAACTCGCTTCCAATGAAATACTGATTATACATGTATACCACAACAACATTGGGAACCGCTCAGTTGCTGCATCATATAGTGGCATGAAGCAATTAAAAAAAATAATAAGTGGAATACTTAAACAAGAAATACGCTGTTGAATGACACCTTTGATCATCACAAATAATCTCCAACTTGTGTTAAAAGAACCCGTCGCACCCCTAAAGCACTTCAGCGTGTGTAGGTATTTTAGGGGTTCACAAAGTATCCCCCTCTTTGTCACTTTAGAAAAGTGCAATTTTTTTTATTGGTTTAATTTTTTTTGTTTTGTTTTTAAATCTGCACCTTGCCAAGATGTCCCGGTTGGAATCTCTCTAAGTTGATGTAAAAGCTTCTCATATATAAAGTGTGTTTACTCACATAGTGCGGAGCAACATCAAGCTCTGGCTGTGAGGGAACTGGAACACCACAATGGGCCTAAATCTCTGAGTCTGAGCTATAGTAAGATGGTCCTGGCTTAAACGGAAGGAAGAATTAAGCATTTTTTATACGAAATGGCGCAGTTGATGAAATGTCCATTCATATGTTCTATTGGTACTCCCAGAGATTACGATGAAGCACCAGAGGCTGGCAAGACAGGTTAAAACCTTTAGATGGTACCATGACTCCAGAACAGGCATGGTACAGATTCTACAAAAGAGAGTACAAAATACCTAGCTTATCATTTATATATCGGAATCTTCAAGCTAAACAGTATAAATTGAACAACATGACATTTGAAGGGTTTAAGAGGCAAAGCATACCTCAGGTCGCCATCACTGTATACCGTACATGGTCTCAGACCGTAGCCAAGGTACATCTATGGTTGATAAGACATGGATTGTTACGCAACAGAAAAAAAATAAAAAATTAGTTCTAATAAACAGAAATTTACACACACACAAAAAAAAAAAAAACACATTCATGCAGATGGGCACATCCACTGGATCCAAAGAATATCCGAGACAAGTACCATCTGCATAGTGAGCCAAAAAAAAAAATTACAAAAATTGTTATTTAAATACATAAACATGCCCATTGGATTTTTTTTTTTATTTTATGCTACAAAAGATTGGGAAGATCTCCCATTACATTTTGACAGTTTAGTCTGTGCAAAAATACCTTCAACTGTAACCAAAATAAACACTGAAAAAGTTACGCAATCAAAAATGCGACCTTTCCAATCATTTCAGCCTGGCGGCATAATTTCTCTCTCAGGTTTGTACAAATGTTAAAGGAACACTATAGCATTAGGAATATAAATATGTATTCCTAACTCTATAGAGCCCTAGTCAGCCCCTTCCGTGACGAGTAAATGGTTAATCATTTATTTGCTTACCTTAATCCAGCACCGGTGACCTCTCCTCCTCCATCGACGTCAGCTCCTGAGTGGAGCAGAATGCGCATGCGCGGCCAGAGGTGCCTGCGCATTCAACCCGCCCATAGGAAAGCATTACTCAATACTTTCCTATTGGGATCTTATTTGACACTGAACTCCGTGAGGACGTCCAGCGTCAAATAAATGCGATTTATGCAGTGTAAATCGCAGAAGCGGCCTCTAGTGGCTGTCAGTGAGACAGCCACTAGAGGCTGGATTAACCCTGCAGTGTAAACATAGCAATTTCTCTGAAACTGCTTTGTTTTCAGTTGCAGGATTAAAAACTAGGGGGCCCTATAGTGGTCCTTTAACATACACATTAAAGAGTATTTGTTACTTAATGTCCAAACACGTGTGTGCACTCTAGCACTGTATTCGATATCAATGTAGGAATACACATACATGCATATTTGTGTGCAGCATCATGGGATATGATGGATTTAGAGCCAGGTTTCAACCAGTTTGCCACCTCAAATTGTGCCACAAACACACTGACATCAGGATTTTAAAAGGCTGACTGCAGACCTTAAATAGACGCTACAAATCACCAAAACAACTTTAGCTAATTAAAGCATTTTTGGTGTACAGATCAGGGCCCTGAAGTCAAACTGCTCTTTTCTCTGCCACTTAGTAGTTAAATCACTTTGTTTACAAGAGGTGTGTGTGTGACTTACACAGTCTTCCTAAACACTTCCGGTGATCTAATGTTTACACTTCCCGAATTGCACATAGTGTTTACTTTAGAATTTATTGCCTGTACGGTTGATAGCTTGCTAGACCTTGCAGGAGCCTCCTGCGTGTGACTAAAGTTCAATTTTATAACAAGACACGGAGGCTCATATTGCATATCCCTTTCTTTACTGTCCACCAATAGCGGCAAAGAATACAAACAGAATGAAAAAAATAATGAACATACAGTCACATAGGCCCCTCACCGCTCAGGTCCCAGTATAATAGGCAGCACTTCCCTTCCATTTCCCTCTTTCTTTGCTGCTCCGATACAAAGATAAGTACGTCACATCTTCTCTCTGATTACTCGTTTATTACCTGCTATTGATATTATTATTGATATCCTTGCATTACACTGTATAGGTTTATCTGTTATTGATTCTTGTATTGTCTTCTATTTTATTTATAAGAGATTTTTTTATTATTTGTTTTTCTCTGCTTGTTTGATGCTACACATCTGTGTGTTTTTTCTGTGTACCCAGGGTCCAGACCTCCTCTGTTATAGATTTTGTTTATAACCCCCTTTTCAATTGACCTGGTCCTTGTGACTTTTCCTTGTGTTTTTCCTTATCTCCGTCTTGCTGATTCCTCTCCCTGACCCTTGGCGCCCTTTTGCACCCGTTCTCCGCTGTGTTCGGCTGTTTTTCGTGCACGAATTAAGCCCGTTCGGCTGATTCGTCACGAACACATGCGGTTCACTTTTCCCCAACAGCACCATTCGCCTGTTTGCTGAGTTCGACTAATTTTTGCATGAACTGTTCGTTCGTCTGTTTTTTTTTCCCCACTCTTCCTTATATTAGTCTATTTCCACAAATTTGTTTATTTTCTACCGAACGTTCGGTTCTTTAACATAACGAATTTTCACTATATTTTGCTGCGAATTTCATGAGATTGCCGGCGGCCATTTTCTGACTTCCTGTCTTCCTCCCACCTCGTGTGTGCGTGTGCCACTGGTCTGGGCCCTGGTGAGATCGCTCTTGTACCTACTGTACCTACTATTCTTACATCTAATTAGGGATTAGGTCCTGTTTATTCTCCATTATGCCTAAACCCAGACTACCTTCTGGATCCCCACCCTACCTTCTGGATCCTCACCCTGTGGGGAGACTGATGCCCCATTTAATTTGGGTGAGACCCCTGTCACCTCGGGCACTCCACCCACCCTGGTAGATAGAACCACCCACCCTGAAGGGGCCCAATTCTTAGCGCTACAGCGCTCAGTGACAGACGCCATTATGGCAGCCATGGGGTCCATGTCATCTACCCTCTTCCATACTATTTCTCAAGCCCTATTGCCACGTCCTTCGGACGAGCATTTCTCGGGCTCCACAACGCCACTATCGTGTCCTTCTGTGGACCCGCCTGGAGAAGTACCCAGAAAGGCTACCCATAAGTCCAAACATCCCTCTGCCTCCAGAAACTCTATGACTGGCGTACCTACGGTTGCCCCAGAAAGTGTGTCCCATCCACGCAAAAGAGCCTTTCAGCGCCAGGCAGAACGGGCGCGGCTATGGAAATGTGCCAGAGCACAGATAGAGAGGCTAAGATTGAGTCAGACAGTGACTGATATGGATGCCGTAGATATGGGCTTTGACCTCCTTCCCTCTGCTCAGGCAGAGACGCCTGGAAGTGATGCAGGGACTAGGCACCCCGCAGCTGCGGGGTCCGCCCTCGTGGATCCGTTAGATGTCCCACTCTTCGACCCGGATGACCTACACCATCCGAGGTCAGCAGAGTGGCTCCCGGCCGACCACGTTGCCACGTACCTTGAGAATTGGGTACGGCGCCCTCTTAGCAAAGCAGCACGTAACAAATTGAGGGCCGAGTGTCCCAGGCCTGTGGTGCCCAATAAAGTATGTGACACTCCTGAGGTAGACCCCAAAATGACTCCGTTCCTCACTAAACTGGGCTGGAACCCCCGTAAGGGGCTAGAATCTGCCTTGAAATCTTGCCAGGATAAACACCTGGATATTTTCGTCCCTCTGGCATAAAATTATTTGACTTGGCGGAAGATGCCAGGGCGGGAACCGCATGGTTGACCCTGACGACCTACGTGGTTGGGTCCAGAGAGCAATTTGTATTGTCGGGAGTGTTAACACCTCCCTCTCTATAGAACAGCGTAAAGCCATCTTGTTTAAAATTGAACCAAATTAGCCAATCTTGCCCTCACAAAAGCTGGTAAGGACGCCCAAGGCTTACTCTTCGGCAATTCCTTTATTAAAGACTTAGGGTGTTTCGTTTGGGCATTTACAGCCCTTGACAAGGCCCAGGCCTCCATGAGACGGGTATTCCAGGGGCGGGTCTCCCCCAGGAGCAGACTGTCCGGCCGTACCTACTTCCAATCGCGTGGCACAGGACGAAGCTCCTTCCAGCAACGTGTTAACTACCAGGAGACCAATACTCGTCCCACTTTCTTCCCGTCACGCGGACGCCAGTGGCAATCCAGAGGTTTCTGGGGCAACTTCAGTTCCAGACGACCTTACGGTGAGTTCCCTCATACCTCGTATTTCTTCTCATGTTTGTGTAGGGGGCAGACTCCAACATTTTTTCCCAGCTGGGTCACTAATTACCTCAGACCCTTGGGTGCTGACCACTGTTCGGGGTTTCCAGATAGAACTAGTGGGGTACCTTGTACACATTCCCCCTCCTCGACCGATCTGCTTCTCACTCCGGGATCGCAGATTGATCGACGAAGAAATCTCCACCCTCCTTGTGAAAGGGGCTATAGAACGGGCACCTCTCAACCCCGCAGGTGTTACAAGCAACATTTTCCTGGTGGAAAAGAAGGGCGGTCAAATGAGGCCCGTCAAATCTGCGCCCCCTCAATGCCATGGTTCGGTACCGTCATTTCAAGATGGAGGGTATTCACCTGCTACGAGATCTTTTCTACACGGAGACTGACTAGCAAAACTAGATCTCAAAGATGCGTACCTGACTGTACCGATTGTAGTGACATCCCGAGACCTCCTGCGCTTCCACTGGCGGCACGAGATTTGGTGATTTACCTGCCTGCCCTTTGGCCTCTCCTCAGCACCGTGGTGCTTCACGAAACTGCTGCGACCTGTGATGGCCTGGTTGTGCAGTCGGGGCATTTGTCTAATTATATACCTGGACGACATCCTTCTCATGGCTCAGGAGCGCTCCACTCTCCTTACACACCTACGGTTGGCCATAAACCTTTCTCGCTTGCGATTCATTATCATGCCTGACCCCCGCCACTCGCATGGAATTCCTAGGGTTCCTCGTGGACTCGGGGGAGGCGACAGTGAGCCAGCCGATGACCAAGATTCGATCCATCCGCAAACAGCTTCGCAGAGCCCTCATTCTGCCCCAGCTTGCACGGCTCATCGGCCTACTGGCCTTAGCTATACAGGCAGTATTTCCAGGCCTGATACACTACCAAGCGCTACAGTGCCTGAAAATAGCGCACCTAAGGGCCGGTGCATCCTACGCGGATCAGGTGTCACTGGACAGCGAAACAAAGGCCGAATTACGATGGTGGATCCTCAACCTGTCCGCGTGGAACGGCAAAGCGATCTTCGGCTTGCTGCCAGAATTCACCATCGACTCCGATGCGAGCCTCCATGGCTGGGGGGCCATTGCAAGGGGGTTTCGACAGGAGGCCGCAGGTCGGAATCCGAATCCCGGCTACACATCAACGCGCTGGAGCTCCTGGCAGGCTCCTTCGCCATCCGCAGTTTCGCGAGGGACCAGGCCCTGGCATGCATCCGTCTCCGCATGGACAATGTCTCAGCAGTGAGATATGTCAACCACATAGGCGGTACACAGTCTGCGGTGTTGGCCAGATTGGCAAGAGACTTTTGGGAGTTTTGCCTGGAACAGAACCTGATGGCTTACGCTGAATACTTACCTGGCATGCACAATGTTCAAGCGGGCTGGGGGTCACGATATCTTTCGGACACCAGCAACTGGAGATTGGACATGGTCGTGTTCTCCAGTATATCATCTCTCTGGGGTCCCTTTACCATCGACCTCTTCACATCCCGGCTTAACACACAACTGTCACGTTTCTCAGCTGGAGGCCGGATCTGACATCGGAGGCAGTAGACGCCTTCCTGCAAGACTGGAGCGGAGACCTCTGGTATGCTCTCCCTCCATTCTCCATGATCCCGCGCTCCTGGTCTGCCATCTCTTCGACTCATCAAGGATTTGACAGATGTCCCGCGGGGCAACACCCCTTAGTGTGCCGACTTCTCAAGGGCTCTCGATTCTCCCGACCACCCAGGCCTTGCTACTCCACGACCTGGGATGTCTCCGTTGTATTGTCTTTTCTCTCATCCTGGCCCGCTAACTCAGCACTCTCCTTAAAACAATTATCAGCCAAGTTAGTTTGCCTGCTCTGCCTTGTCTCATGCAAGAGGGTCTCGGAAGTCAGACCTCTGGACTTTGACGCCAGGTCATACACCCCAGATGGGGTAACGTTCAACATCAGTCGACGAACTAAGACGTCTATCAAATCGGTGTCCTACCAGAGTTTCCCTACCTCTCCGGCATGGTGTCCAGTGGCTTGCCTACGCGAATATGAAGATCGCACCAAACTCCACCGTAGCGCTATTTCTCCACAGCTGTTTCTATCCTTTCGTCCTCCTTCCCACCCGGTATCTAGCACCACATTGGCATGCTGGGTGAAGTGGTTATTGTCTCAGGAGGGCATTAATACCACGGTCTTTGGCGCCCATTCGTTCCGGGGGGCTTCGGCCTCTTCGATGATGACTGCAGGTGCGCGTCTGGAGGATCTCATGAGGACAGCCGATTGGTCAAGGGAATCTACTTTCTGGGAATTTTACTTTCGACCGGCCCCGCATAGGTTTGCTGCAGTAGTGGACCAGCTTTAAACTTGCAATATGAGCCTCCGTGCCTTGTTATAAAATTGCATGATTTTGCTATTACATGACGAAAAGTCATGATTTTATTAAAGACACAGAGGCGAGTATTGTCCCACCCATGTTATATTTATTATGTTATGTTTTTTTCCCCACCCAGTTTGTTGTATGTTTAGAAGAGTTACATTGAATGGTTTGGTATGGTAAGTGGGGCCGTGTCGTAACAGGGTTGATTATGTACCTTGACTTGTTTAATTACACTGAATTGTAGGACTGTAGATATGTGGGGTTTGCTTAGTCTGGCCTTGAACTTGGTTGCAAGTATCGACTTTAACCTGTGGGCTCCTGTTCCTTCATGTTTTCACAGCCTGATCCGACGAGGTGGAATGCCATGCTTCAGCTTGTTAGGACTCCCCCTGCTGATAGAGTTTGGTCCTATGATTATCCGGTTGTGCTTCCCTGTTGTTGAAGTGTTATCCTCATCTTGGCGAACAGTTCTACGTTGTCTCCTCATTGGGCATTATCGCTGTTCTTGGTTATTGACATTATTTTGTAGGGTCGCATCTTCAGAAAGAGGGAAATGGAAGGGAAGTGCTGCCTATTATACTGGGACCTGAGCGGGGAGGGGCCTATGTGACTGTATGTTCATTATTTTTTTCATTCTGTTTGTATTCTTTGCCGCTATTGGTGGACAGTAAAGAAAGGGATATGCAATACTCGCCTCCGTGTCTTTAATAAAATCATGACTTTTCGGCGTGTAAGAGCAAAATCATGCAATTTACAGAGCAGGAGGTAAAAATTTTCTAAAGCAAATAAACATCAGATTTAAAATTAAGCCATTTTGTTTTAATGCAGGCCGTAGGAGTCCAAAATAAATAAATAAATAAAAAGGAGAGACTGCACCCAGTCACCTTGCACCAGAACGAGTACATTAAGGTGCTAGAATAATGCTTGGGTATCCTTAGGTGTCACTTATGATATTTTGTTTCTACAACCAATAGCTAATTAGGAACAGTATAAACACCATAACAACTACAGCACGCTCTAGTCTCCAGTTTCTGCTTGAAATCATTTTTGGGGGAATTCTAGTGGAAATACACGTTAAAATCCTTTCCAGCCTCCAAAAAACAATGTCTCCAAAAGCGTTGCCAAATATGTGCAAATAAGGAGAACAGGACAAGCTATATAGTGCTCTCAAAGCCTGTACTCTGCTTTGGAAAATGTGTTATTGGAGTACTCCAAGTACCAAAACAACTTACCTGGGGTCCAGCAGGCGTGTTCTCAGCATCAGGGAATGATGGAAGCTCCTACATGGAGCTTCTGTTGGCTTTTTTGAGTTAAGCTAGCTCACTGGCCAAGTATACCTTTAAATAAATCGTTTCACTGTGGTTGACTTACATGGTCTAACTTTGCAAATGATGCACAATGGAAGGGCTTATTTGAATATGATGGACTACGATTATACCCATAATAGAAATGGGCCATGCAAATCAATCTGCAATACTAGAGGATCGAATTTTAATCTCCTGTTTTCCTTAAAAAAAAACTGGCAAAAGGTATACATGGGGGTATGGCTGTATTAGGTGGAATAGCAGAACACAAATTAGAGGTCTCGCAGGAGTGCCACACACCAAGCTTGTGAACCTTACATTGATTTTGTAAAGTTGCAAAAAATATATAAATCGTTAAGTTCAGCAGAGATCGATAATAAATACATACTACGTGAAATGGCGCAAGCCATCGACTTTTGTAAATGGTATACCATGATGGGTGAACGTGAATCTGGGGGCTTCTAGTCTGCCCCAAAAGAGACATTAATCTTGCAAAGCCAGCTGGCAAAAAATGGGCACGGTTGTTGTACTCTGCGTCAATAGCAGAATAAAAACCTGGGGCTTTTACAGTAGTCGACAACCCAGGACAGTGGGATTCACCATGAGAATGCAATGCGTGTGTGAAAAACACACACACAAAAAAAGAAGAAATTTAAACAAACATTCACTTTAATTTCAACAAAAAGGCAGATGAGGTGGTCATGTCTTACGGCTTAGAATATCCCAGATAAAGCAGAGGTTGTAGATTTTGGCAAATTGAATGCAATGATGGGGGTGATGTGCAGCTGAGGGCAGTCACTGTACTCCAAAGCAGACATGGGCCCTGTAAATCAATGTGTTAAAATTGCAAGTCTGGACAAGAAATGGCAGGTCGCCAATTTAAACTATAACTTAAATATCTAGCAAAAGGTATAAAGCGAGGATATTGCTGTAATCCGACAGACAAATCCAAGGCTTTACATTAGAGGGATATACATGGTGATTCACGTAGGAAAATAAAACTTGTGTAAAAAAAAAAAAAGTTTAAAAAAAAATAAACCATGTAAAAAGCAGATTTGGCAGAGAAAACTGCTAAAATAGTTAAATACCAAAAGGAGTCTTCTTTCTACAAATATATACTTTTGTGAAGCAGTGGATTATGTGACTGCTAATTAAGTTATAGCCACAGCAGGATTTGGCAAAATGTGGCCAGGGGTGCCACTGATTGGCGCTCTAAGCCAATAAGTAGCTCCACATTGAGTTAAAAAAAAAAAAAGTGATGTAGCGGATCGGCACTATTAAATCCCACGAATTCCGCTGGTACATACAGTAATCCACAGTCAAGCGCTGAAAAGTAATGCAATATCCCAAATCCCCCAGTAACCGGACGAAACACAGTTCTGGGAGTCAACTGAGGTCTTTATTTGCAGCTCCAGTATTTATGCAAGTCCCCATGCAAGGGGTTTCCATACTGACTTAGCAGGGGTAACACAGTAAGGGACTACATGGGGGACTTCACATTCTGGGCATTTCTCCCATCAGGCACTGCTGTACGAGACCGCCGCGTGATCGGTTGTCGAACGACGGCCACCTAGTAGAGTCTCTAATTGCCGATTGCAACATTGTTGCAATCGGTTAACAAGCGCCACACATCTCTTAGTGTGTGGGCTATTACAGGATAGTTCATGAACAGCCCGCAAAGGCGCTGTTCGTGAAACGAAATAGAAAATGACTATCTGCTTTCGGCAGATAGCTAATACGGGCAATACAGCACACAGGATACAGCATAGTACAACCAGGCACATATACAATTGTAATGAATATACAGGCAACCCTTAAAAACATATTGTCTCTGTCTAGTCTAAGTGGCTAGGTTTGCCACAAGTGAGTTTCTTTTAAATCAATGGAAAGCTACGGATTGGATTACCGCTCTACACCAATCAGCACTCGAACTTTTAACTGAGATTTACAAGCTGCATGGAGCCCTGAAGGCAAACTTTGGGGTTACACCATTTAAGAACATCTTAACCTCTTAAAGTAGGGGTGCACCCGGGGGCCTTCTGGCATCATAACAACTCCATTTAGATGAAGTTATTACCATGTGTCCCTTTAATTTTAATATCATTATTCACATCTCGCAATATTTGCTATAAATGGTCCAAAATTTACTAAAATCCTAAACACAAACAAAGCCAAATCTGTCCCTCAAAAAAAAATGTCTTTAAGAAACCGCATTACATTATAATGGAAGAATTATATAGCAAATCTCAAAAAGGCACAAGTCATTAAGGTGTTACTGCATTAAAGGAACACTCTAGGCACCATAACCACTTCAGATAACCTAATCGCATCAGTGAGATGAAGTATCTGAATGCCATCCTATTCTTCCGAGCCAAACTATTCTGCTTAGAGAAAAATAACATTAACTCACCTGTATTATTGTTTTAAAGGGCAAGGCAAAAAAAAAAAAGCACAACAACACTTATTAAAAGCAAAAGCATCCTACACTGATGCCAAGTTCTCCCTGCAGTCGCTTGACTTTGGTGAAATCACACCCCCTCACTATTGAGGAAGTTATGATCCAGAAGACGGGCTGACAGAATGACATGGGCAGCGTGAAGGGATGTGGCTGTGCCACGCTATGTGTCCTGAAGACAAACTCCCATCATGCACAGAATTAAAAAGGAACCATGCCAGAACCCGCGTTCCAGTCTGCTTAATAACGCCACTACAGGTGGATTTAAACCTCAAACTGAAATGCAGCACATACTGACTTCAAGCACCATGGCCACTTTATAGCACTGAAGTGGTCGTGGTGTGTTTGGAGTAAACCTAAAACTAATTTATGGCAAGATTTTCAGGAGACTGAACAACCGTACAAAAAAAATAAATATTTAACATGTAAATTAAATGCGGAATTTTCAATATCCGATTGTAATTTATTCTCCTTTACCATTTTTGACTCCACATCTATTTTGTTTTTCTCTACGCTTTGCAATTACATGTTTGTTTGTTTTTTTATCTCAACCCGGAAGATGCCACAATGCAACCCATGGCAATACATCGGCCCTTGGTATGCAAGTTGCTAATTTTCTCAAAAAGGCATCATTGAAATCTGTAACAAAAAGCCAGTCTAACAGGAAATCGCTTCCTTTTCAGTGGAAACAATGTTTAGGGTCCTGTATGTCAGAATAGGCAAACATTACCATTGAACTCTGCCTGGGAATCGAAGCTGTCTGGTGGAGCGAACACTCTGCTAGAAGACATGCGCCATTCTAATCCCCTCCAGAGCAGCTAGCAGTGTTAAAACTACGTAGCAATGCAATCAGTCACACGCAGGGATGGCCATAGGGATAGGTCTTTCAGAAGACACGTTTGGCCAGAATCACGTCTACTCATGTATGTTCAGGTATAAAGGCCTTTTTGTGGAAACAAACAGAAAGTGCATCACAAACATGGCATTTTCACAGCGCCATATCTACACGTGCGGTAACATGGCTGTGGTCCCCCATGCCCACTTATTGAAACTTCCGGATTATCCAAGCGGTAGACAAAAGACTAATCTGTGGGTGCAGCGGGAACCCCAGGATTTAATTTTTATTTATTTTTGTCAAGCTGCTAGTAAATATCTCGTACTGCTATATTTGTTCCGTTAACATCATATTTTGAATATAAAACTAAAAATGTCTATTTCATTAAAATCTATGCAAATCTGCCCATCCACAACAGAAAAAAAAAAAAAAAAACCTTTAAAAAACCAGCATGGGCTACAGAGCAAGATGGCATTCAGTGAACAGGTCCAGTTTGAAATTTGCCGCGTGACTGGCTTACTTGATATTAAAGTTGAAATTGCAAAGCCAGCTAAGAAATACACTTTGCGTCTATAAAAGATCAATACCAAGGTGTATGTTTGAGATCACTAAGGGCGCTCTGGGGGTCCACTCATCTACCGAACCGAGTCAGACAGATCGCCGTTTATAAATAGCTGCGCTAGTTGAGAAAACTCTGCCAGAAAGCACTGGCATTCCTGTCAGTCAGCGGCAAAGTAAAAGGAGACAGTAGCCGAACAACAATGAGCAGTAAATTGCGTTTTGGCAAGAGTCCTCGTGCATGGCTTACATGAGCATAGCTAGCTATTAAAGTGGATCTGTAACGGCAATAACTATGGAGATTTCATAAAGATAAATCTTTCTGAATACTCAAACTGACAGTTATAATGTCTTCGAAATTTCAGCTCAATCAAAAGATGCAAGACAGGGACTTCAAGGTTGTGCAAAAGGGGTATTTTCTCATGCATTGCGGGGTCCTGCAGACCTCAGCATTCTACTCTGGTTCCTGTGTGAGAGTACAGCAGTGATACATGCTGGTGGAGGTTGTAGCACCAGAAGGAAGATGTCGGATTCTGCTGGAAGAAGGAAGGGCTTCAAGCGAGTATCTCCCCTCAATTTCTCACCTCAGCCACCAAGTAATGATGTCACCTTAGGGGGTCTTTGTAAAATATGCAAAGAACCCAAACATGACAGAGCCATTTAAAATGTTTTGACCGCTTGTTTGCCATTTCATAGACCAGGGCTAGGCATTTTTGGCACTCCAGATGTTTGAACTACATCTCCCATTATGCTCATGAACCCATAATACTGGCAAAGCATTAGGAGAGACAGACCACAAAATCCAGGGTGGCGAATGAATGCCTACACCTGTCCTGGACCTTGGTCGTGGGAATAACAGACTGTCTTTTTAGCAGAGAGTGTTATGTACTATTGTGAAGCCCAGGCTCAGTATCGGTTTAATTAAAATTAAAGGATATCCATTATTCACAGGACATATGATGACAAAGTGCAGTTGGGGTAGGCTGCACACTGCAATGGGAATAGTAACAGCAGAGTTATATGTAACTGCTCACCTGACTCATCCAGGTAGCCTCAATGGAAGGGAGCGAATGCCTGCTCAGAAACACAGCATTTATCATTTTTGAGCAGTGAAAGTGGGGAAACTGAAAGATGTTAAGTGCAGCAAGCAAGCATTTGGCCTTAAATAATTCTACACCATGCTAGTCATTTGTCTTGTAAATCATACTGGAAAACGAGTGCTCCAAAAGAGGACAGTGTCATATTAGATGGTATGCCCCTTTAAATAACCAACTATTTTCAATGGAAGGGTCATACCAACCACCATGACCACTTCTGCTTTTAGAATGGGCCACAGTTCAAGCAGCTTGGAACACTGCCTACACATAGAAAGCACTAAATTTGAGCATATTCCTATTATTTTCATTATAAACGTGGAGTAAGGGAAATGGGTTTCAACCTTGACCGCGAAACCACACCTCCTGCGCACATGAATTGGTCGCCTGGAACACTGCTTTGGACTAAATCTCAATGATGTGCATTAAAAATAAAAAATAAAATAAAAAGGGTCGGTGGTTAGCATGCACTGCAAGCTGAGACGTAATCAGCTTCTTTACTTGAACTCTGAGAGCGCCTGCAATGTGAAGCCTGTAATACACTGCTTGCTTAATCGTACCCTCAGTTTGCCATTCATCCGGAATTCCCTCAGTTCTTCCTGCCCCCTACAAAAAAAAAAATCCTCCCCTTTAGCACTGCCTCTACCCAACCCTCCTCACCTCCCTCTGTTCTGTACTACCGCCATCCTTCTGTTCCGTGTTGCGGCACTTGTCGCGCATGTAACCCAAGTACAACAAAGCTTCTATATTAAAAGCATTTGAAGCTTTATAAAATGACGTGTGCTAAATTTAAATGTATTGCTATGCTACAGTATGCAAACACAAAATTTAACACAAATCTAACCTGATAGAGACAAAAATAAAAGTGGAGGAAACACAGGGCAATTTTATGTGGAAACATGGTCCAACGTCCCAAACTGTGATTGAGTATATTAATATAGATCTAGATATTAATATAGATCAAACTTAAAAGGGCACACTTAAAGTGGAGCTGTCACCGTCTGGGAACTTTAAAGTATTTGCTAAGTCCCCCACTGGTGACAAAGGAGGGGGTGGAAGGTGAAATGGGGGGCTACATCTTAATGCAGTGGTGTGTTTAAATAGATCCTGTGCCTTTTCTCAGACAACGTAAAACACTGCTGTTTCTGAGAAATGGCACCGTTAATATTTGACCAAAAACCTACCTCTGGTGGCAGTCAAACAGACAGTTACTTCTTCCTTTTGAAGGTCTTCACATTCAGCTTCAGCATGCAGAGCACACGCACAAATGTGGCCAAGGCATCTCACAAAAGCGCTGAATTCTATGCTTCTCTATGAGAAGCATTGGTTTGGTGGAGCACGCCAATTGTGGCGCATGCACCGCGTGTTCTTATTGCTTATCTAAGCAATAAGCTTTGGAAAGAAGTCATCAAAATTGGAGAGGAGAGTCAGCTTACAAGAGAAGTATGGCTCAGTGCTGGAATAAATGTCAGTTTTATGACGATTTTGTTAATAATATAGAATTTTTATAATAAAAAGGGGAAGGCACATGAAAAGAAGAAATCTAATAATAAAATACTGCTACAGCATTCCTTTTAATATTATCAAAACAGACTATATATATATCAAGGAAATCTGCTAGACACAGGGTGGAACCTCAGGTTCTATAATTCTAAAATGAATAGCTATAGGTTTGCGATTACTTATCTATATGATTAACCTAGACTTGCAGTCCCAAGATAAGAAAATGACTCAATCTTACTTTCCCCAAGCTAATCGCTGTTTAAAAGCACTTACTAAATGCTTTTAGATATAAAAAAAAAGGTATATTTTAATAACCAAAATTACACAAACTCCTTGCATCATGTCTCCCTAATACTATTTATTGCATCTTCCGAGATTTGAAAACCTCTCTGCAGCAATGAGCCCGCTAACCTCTGATCACAAAACAACTCATTAAAACTTAACACGTTTCCCATGGACAACAGGTGAGCTGAAGATTATGGGATACATGCAGTGTATGATAAACAATGAACAAGCACTGACAGCGGAATGTTATACAAACTTTGCAGTTTGTGCACCGGCCAGCCGAACTACCTTTTTACATGCCAAAATTACTAGCGCATATTGTATGTATTTTATATATTTAAAAAAAAAAAAATTTAAATTCTATCCATTCATATAAAACAATTTTCTTTTTATGCTGCTGTTTCTTAAAGATTCACGGTCAGTAATGAGATTATTGCACAACCAGATTGCTAAAGAATTGCTAGCGATATGTTGTGCTAATCTTTTCTTTCTAAAAATAATCTCGTTAGTTTGCTTTATGTTAACATGCCAAGCGCGCATGCGTTTAAACAGAATCACTCCACAGGCCATGACTATGTGGCAACAAAGTCACCCACAACGCAGTTGTAGTTTAATCCCGTAGTTTTATTCACCACTAACGTAGTCTCCTGAAATCTCGAAGATCTAGTTCACCATTTTCACAACAAGCCAAAAAGGAGACTCCAGGCACCCCAAGAATCTGAACAAATTGCATAGGCTAACAAAGTGTCCTGTCCCTGCATCATATAAATCTGTATATTATAGCTCCAGGAATTTGCTAAATTTATAGCTCCTAAAATCCCTCTCAAAAAGAGAGAAACGATGAGTGGGACAGGCCAATTCAGAAGAAGTGGTGTGTCACACAAGAAAAGGCCATGTCAGCCTGCTCTGTAGGACATCTTTGAAGGGCCCAATTCAGGGCTGCACATGCGCTGATCACTTCTAAATCAGTGTCCTAATATTACTCTGTGCTGTGCTTCCTGACATTTTCCTGTTCTTCCCAAAAGCACCACTGATTAAACCTAGAATGGGACGAAGGAATCAGAGTCGGCTGGGAAGCGTGTTGACGATGTCAAAGGAGTAAACCTTACTAGCGATTGTATGGCACACATTGAGTGAACACGCAACGCACGTCCAAACTTGTACAGGCTCACTCACTTATTTACATCAATGTAGCTTTGTTCTCAGCCACTTCCTGGTTTACACACACAGGCTGTAGATTTGCAAATGGGTGCCTTCAAAAAACTGGTATTTTTCTTATTTATTAAAATTGGGAGTTAAATCTAGCTTAGCCGAAACCTAAAAATGATCTGAAAATAACAGAGAGCTCAGAAGTAGTACAGTTTGGACATTCCTCTCCTCTTATGACTTGTTTAACTTTTGTCTTTGAAAAACTATTAAACTTAACTGAGAAGAAAAAATAAAAAAAATTAGTCTGGACCTCACGGGCAATCTATTCACCATCACACGGTAGGTAGTCAACCGCTTTCCAACTTGCGTTGGCCTTCCAGGTGTCGCGGTCCGGCACGACTTCAGAAATATCTAAAGCAGACAGACAGACAGACAGACAGACAGACAGACAGACATTCTCCTTCCACATTAGATATATCAACTTTTCCTGAAAATTGACAGAATCTGCTTTAGCAATTTCTAAAGATAGGACCAGATTGGAGGCACCCAAGAGATCAAGGTAAGTGTCAAACAGCCCAAAAATACTCTAATCATTTGGTGCTTAGACTTCAAAATGTCGATTGGTTTTACAAACCTTCAGGGCACATATTGCCACCAATATCAATTTAATGAATGGTGTACATGTCTTGAGGTTATATTCTGATGTTAAATGATTACTTGAACCAAATAACTATTTTAATAAAACACTGTATTTGCTTAATGTAACCCTTGCCACCAGGCCTCCCCTCCCGCCCCACGTAAAATTGAAATAAATAAAAAATAAAGTAATACGTTACCTCTGTTATGATTTCCCCCTCCCCGCCCCTAACTGAAGTCACTCTTTATTTTAGGGGCGTAAGGGGGATACAGGGAAAGGATGGTCTGACTAGAGGACTTGGGCGACATACAGAGAGGGGCCCTGCCGCCATTAGACTACTATCACCAACAGATGTCCAGTATGCACAGAATTAAAACGCCCCAGTTACGTTGCAATAGGTGGAGTTACCGAAGGGGTTTAACTCTATGTGTAGCGTTTCAAAGAGAAACACTGCAAGTACGAACTCCAGGCACGATCGCCGTTATCACTGAAGTGGTTATGGTGCTTGGGAGCAACCCTTTAAGCAGTTGATAGACAACACAACAGCTGGCGGAAATAGAACTAATTAAGTATCATTATATAATTCAGGACATGCATAGTAATGTAATAAATTAATTTTATAAAATCACCACAAGATCCCCAGGCAACAATCTCGGCAATATATTCACTTTCCTAGAAAACCGTTATCGGAAATGGGGCTATATTAATAAGAACCAGTGTCTGTCAAACATCAGGAAAATGTTCTTCTCATTGGTTTGATCAATCTTGGCCACAGACATCCACGCAGCCAGCTCACGATGGATGCTTGGTAGTTACCAAGGAAACCAACAAGCACAATGCTAAACTTACATATGGTGACCCTAGGCCCATTCCCGCTACTGCCAAAAGCCTAAGGGCAACAAACAATATCAATTAAATGGATATATCTAGATCGGCAAGCACAATGGCATGTTAACCTACTCGTAGCAAAATAAATATAAAATACATTAGAAAAAACATTAAAAATTTTATTTTTTTTTTAAAACACATACAAGTGCACCGAAATTGTGTAAATGTAACGACCACCCATTAAAAAAAGAAAAAAGAAAAGAAAAGAAGAAGCAGCATAGCAGAAAAAAAGTTAACAAAAAAGTGGCATATGCGTGTTACACAGACGAGGAAGTACTAAATACAATTACATGTCAGTTATGCAGAGTGTGCCATTGTTTAAAAATCTCAAATTAAAGCAAGGTACATATTCTTGATTAGGAGCCCTGCAGTACCTTGTAAAATAAGGTCCCTCTCCCTACAGTGACTCCTGCAGTTCCTGGCCTGCCTGCCACCCTGGCAAAATCTGAGGTTGAATGGGGACAGTCTGTGCTAGACACACCAAATAGAAACATGCCCAACTCCCTGGGGACAAAGCTCCAAATCTGCCCCATTGCGCTGTGTTTAAAAGTGCTGCAAATTTTACAGATTAAAGTCAAGGTTCTCTTTTACTTATACACACACACACACACACACACCAATATCTTTAATTATGTCTGAATTTTAAGAATATTTTTTTAAAAATAAATAAATAAAAAATGAAAAAAAATTTAAAAAAAAAACCTGCTAAAAAGAAATATACAAGATATCTTTTCCCCCAGGATAAAAACTCTCACAGATAAGAGCTGGTGCTTATATGAAACAGGGCAATGTGAGATGTGAATTGTGGATTTCCCAGGAATGGGAGGGGGCTTGGGGTATAATTAGATAGCAGATAAAAAGGAAATAGTTTTGTAATTAGATCTCTGTGCAGGAGAGAGATTGCAATGAGATGGACTGTCTTTTTAACGGTATTCCAATCAACCCTTGCAGTATCAATGGGAATCAAAGTATGCATTTAAAGGGACAGCTGCAGGGCTTCACCACCAATTAGAATCAAGCACGTACCCCATATCTCATTCCAATAAGGAGCAACCTTGGGAATTATGGCAGAACCAGGGATGGAACTATGAAAGGAGTTCTGGTTAGCTAATAGAGCTCCCTCAGAGTTTGCAACATTCCAAGAGCTCCCCTCAGAATCTGCAACATTCCAAAAGCTCCCCCCTGAATCTGCAGTATTCATTCCAAAAGCTCCCCCCAGAATCTGCCCCAGAATCTGCAACGTTCCAAAAGCTCCCCCCAGAATCTGCAACATTCCAAAAGCTCCCCCTAGAATCTGAAACATTCCAAAAGCTCCCCTCAGAATCTGCAACGTTCCAAAAGCTCCCCCCAGAATCTGCAACATTCCAAAAGCTCCCCCCAGAATCTGCAACATTCCAAAAGCTCCCTTCAGAATCTGCAACATTCCAAAAGCTCCCCTCAGAATCTGCAACATTCCAAAAGCTCCCCTCAGAATCTGCAACATTCCAAAAGCTCCCCTCAGAATCTGCAACATTCCAAAAGCTCCCCCCAGAATCTGCAACATTCCAAAAGCTCCCCCCGGAATCTGCAACGTTCCAAAAGCTCCCCCCGGAATCTGCAACGTTCCAAAAGCTCCCCCCAGAATCTGCAACATCCCAAAAGCTCCCCTCCTTAATGACTTGCCCCACAGAGAGCAGACAGTGCAGTGACTTGGGACTCCATCCAGACTCAGGGTCCCAGCCTGATTGCATCCTAGGGGGCACTGAGCCTGGGAGCTGGGGTGGGGGTCTCTCACCTCAAACATGAGCCCAATGAGGACCACGATGGCCAGGAAGAGGCAGATGTCCGCATGGTTGTGGATGACAAACTCCTGGCTGAAGATGGGGTAAGTTTTCCTCCTTCTGAAAGCCATCTCCAGACAGTTTGTGCCCCGTGTCTCTCCACCCTTCCTCCACTCTCCCACTCACTGAGCTGCAAACTTCTCCTTTCCCAGTAACAAGTTACAGACTAGGGGCTGCGCTGCGGCCACCTCCTCCTCCTGCGGCCAGGCCCCGCCCCATTAACCCTCTCCTCGCCGGGCTGGCTGGCAGCAGGGCCACTGAGGGCAGCATTCCTGTGTTCCAGCCAGGTTTCACCTAATCAGGGACATTAACCCTGTCTGTGTAGGAGAGAGTCAGTGCTGTGCATAGGAATTGCTCTCAGTTCTGTTAAATATTAACCCCTTCATGGACCTCCACCAATATTGCACTTTACATTGCTAAAGCAGACAATATTTTATTGTTTATTTATTTGGGGTTTGTCTTGTACTTTTCACAGCAGAAAGTTTAGCCGATTTTTGTGCTTTGTTTCAGGTATCCCGCTTAAGAGTTAATGGGATCACTGCAGTGGTTATGGTGGCAGGAGTGCCCCAATGCTCCCTACAGTAAGTAGTCAAACTGTTGTTTTTTTTATTTTTATTTTTTTACTTCTTATCTATGGTCCACAGTCCTGCTCCCTAACCTCCACTGATGCCAGAGAGCGATAAGCTGACACTCTCAGCCAATGAGCTGAGCCCTACACTGCACAATTTCACTCAGGAGACCTACTGGACGTTCAGATCTCTGTTGTTCGTGTGGACAGGTATCAGCACCCTGTGGATCCCAAGTAAGAGGTCAAACATGGATTCCTTAAATGGATATATATCCTCCAAAAATATAACCTCCACAAACATTAGCAAGCAGGGGCGATCTAGATGGAACTATAACCACCGTCAATCTTGGTAAATTACAGTCTTTCTATTACAGGATTTTCTATTCGAAAGCTCAATGCAGTCATAAGATAGAAAGGAGAGAGATCGATCTCCATAGTGCAAAACATTTCTTACTTTTATTATGGAGTGCTGGGTGAAACACTCAGTAATGGTAAATAAATAATATAGCGCAAGTACAGCTTTGTAAACAATAAAAATCTCCCGTAATTATTGTCGGTCTCTCACCAAATGCGTTTTGTGACAGAGGGTATAATATAAGATCTCATATATCCAGTATTTATAGGTACAATTCACAGTTTTTCTTCTAATAATTATCTACAGCCATTCGGCTCTCCTCTTATACCAGTTCCGTCACTTTTCCTCTCCAGTTGGCGATCCATTTCACGAACATGCGTTCCAAGGTTAAATGCAACTTCCACCAATCACACTTTACCATTTTGCACATGTTCCTGAAAGGCACCATAACTACTTTACCAAAATGAAGTTGTTATGGTGCCAGGAGGGTTAACCGTTCTCTAATGGTTTAACCTCAAAGTCTGTGTTCCAGCGCTGCCTCTTACTGTCTCTCTGCCCTTAATTTTTCTAGAATTCTCTAAAACGGCAGTAGAGCTGCTACTGATTGGCTGAGAGCAGTCAGCTGATGCTCTCAGCCAGTCAGTGATCCCAATTCATAAAGTTGGCTTGAAAGAGGGACGACAGAGCCAGTGCTATTGCCAGGGACCTTCTAGCACTATACCAACTTGAATCAGATGAAGTTGTTATGGTGCTCAGTGTTCCTTTAATGTTGTCCAGTTAGAAGAGCTATTTGTACCCAGTAGGCTGCATAGCATTTGTGAGAACATGGCTTAATCGGGCCACTTATCAGAGTAACGGCGCCCATGGATGATCCCTCCGGACTTTTTGACAATAGGTGAGTTATTATTTTCCTTAATGAACTGTGTGTAGTCCCACAGTACCCTCAAGCCATTAAACCATCAAGTACATTAAAGAGTTCCTCCAAGCACAATAACCACTGCGGTTATTTGAAGTGGTCATGGTGCCTGGAATCTGTGCAGCTTTTCACATTTAACCCCTTTGCTGCTGGAGTTTTAACTCCACTTCTGGTAGCGTCACTGGGGCGTCTTTAGCCAGCCAATTACTAGAGTTGCGGACTGGCTAATGTCAATTCTGAGAATAGTCTGGTGCACAGAATATCATTAATTGGCCCAGAGCCATCATCTGACACTCTCAGCCATTGAATGGCTGGGTGGGATCGGCATCTGACTCCAGTAGCGTTGCAGAAGCTGGATGTTGCCACAGACAGCAGCATAGGACACAACGCCCAGTGGGACCCAGGTAAAAGTATTTGCAAAACAGTTTGCCCCAATACCAGGGGATGGCATCAGGGTACAGCGAGCTGTAGTGTTTTATGATGCTTGGAGTAACCCTTTAAATAAAATAAACCTAAAACATAAATAATACAACGTATTAAAACATCCACTGTTGCTAAGTCTTTGAATGCTTATCTACAGTTCACAGATAAAGACCCTTAAAATAATACAAGAAAAGAACATATTCATCTGCCACTTTTGTTAAAATATCGTCCAGAATCCACACAATCCTTTTGTTCTGGTTGGGAAGGTTTTGGCCATTGATCAAGCTTCTCCTGCATTGTGATTGGCTGGTAGAGTAGCCATCGGGTCAAACTGTATCACTGAGGGAGCCTGAGGTTACGATGAACTGTGGGTTATATAAATGCATTTTAGAGCTATTGTTATTAAGTACCTTTATTTATTTATTCTGCCCCTAACCATCTGAGGAGGAGAGGAGTGACTAGCGCAAAACCTAGTTTATTAAAGGATCACTCCAGTTGGAATATTCAAATGTTTACATTTCGGTCCCCCGTTTTAGCATGAATTGAATTAAATAAAGTAAACTCACATTTATTCCGGTAACAGAGGAGTCTCCTGACTGCGGCACCTCTTATGAAATCAGCCACCACGATCCACCAACAATGCTTCTAACGGAGGAGTAATGAAACCAATCTTTCTCTGTGAGAAGCACGGACTTGGAGTTCAAAGCTAGTGATGCAACCCTTCTGGCTGTCTGCATCACGTTTACCCCTTAAGGACACATGACATGTGTGACATGTCATGATTCCCTTTTATGCCAGAAGTTTGGTCCTTAAGGGGTTAAAGAGGTGTTACGTAGGAGATTAGTAGAAGTTCCGATTTCTCTATAAATCGTGACTATTATAAAATAAGTCTGCAGGGATAAGCAGCTGAAGTGCTTAAGGTACTTTGAGGGTTCTTTTAATGTGTATCTACAATGGCTGTCATGATATACTGCCAATTTAAATAACACAACATTTATATATATATATATATATGTGTGTACATTAAATAGACACTTCTTAACGATTGAATTCAGGTGTTTCATTCAGACCCATTGCCACAGGCGTATAAAATCAAGCACCTAGCCATGAAGTCGGCATTTACAAACATTTGTGAAATAAATGTGTCGTTCGGTGAATTCAAGTGTGGTACTGTGATAGGACGCCACCTTTGCAATAAGTCAGTTTGTGAAATTACATCCCTGCTAGATATGCAACTGTAAGTGGTAATATTGGAAAGTGAAAGATTTAGGAACAGCAGCCACGAAGCGGAAAACCACATTAAGTCACAGACTGGGGTCATCGAGTGCTGAAGCACCTGGTGCGTAAAAGTCACCAAAGCTCTGCTGAATCCATAGCTGAAGAGTTCCAAACTTCCACCGGCATTAATATCAGCACAAAAACTGTGCTGCGGGAGCTTCATTGAGTGGGTTTCAATGGCCGAGCAACTGCATGAAAGCCTTACATCACCAAGTACAATGACAAGCGTCGGACTGAGTGGTGTAAAGCATGGTACCACTGGATCTGGATCAATGGAAACGTTCTGTAGAGGGATGATTCACGAATCTCTATTTGGCAGTCTGATGGGTGAGACTAGGTTTGGCAGATGCCAGGAGAACTTTCCCTGCCTGACTGCGTTGTGCCAACTGTAAAGTTTGGTGGAGGAGGGATAATGGTACGGGGCTGTTTTTCAGGGTTGAGCTAGGCCCACGACTTCCAGTGAAGGGAAATCTTGATGTTTCATCATATCAAGACGTTTTGCACAATGCTATGCTTCCAACTCTGGGGAAGACCATTTTGTATTCCAGCATGACTGTACCCCAGTGCATAAAGCAAGGTCCATAAAGACATGGTTGGATGAGTTTGGTTTGGAAGAACTTGATGGAGTCGCACGTAATCCTGATCTTAACCCCACCAAACACCTTTCGGCTGAACTGGAATGGAGATTGCGAGCCAGGCCTTCTTGTCCAATATCTGTGCTCAACCTCACAAATGCTATACTGGATTAATGGGCAAAGATTCCCACAGAAACAAAATATTCTAAAAAGCATTCCCAGAAGAGGGGAAGCTATTAGAACTGTAAGGGAGGGACCAATTACATATTAATGTCTATGTATTAAGTATGCAATGTCATAAAAGTCCATGGTTGTGTAATGGTCAGGTGTCCAAATACAATTGTCCATATAGTATATAGTGATTGTGTGTGGTCCACCATAAAGAACACCCACACAGTACTTCTATGTATGCCTAGAACAGTCATCATATATCATATTCTGCCGAAAGAAGTCACATTGTGCGTGTGACATTAGAAAGCCACCAAGCCTCATTCCATCGAAGTTCAAAAATCACTGTACATTGTTCATAACTGCACCACCCACCAACATGGTTAAATAAAAACACAGCTGTTTGCACAGTATGTATGATATATATATATATATATATATATTATTTTTTTTGTGTGTGCAGATCTATCACATCTTATTTACTGTTCCCTCCCCCTCAGGTATCTCCATATAAGACAAGTAATACGGAATAATGAATTCAAGTTCCTTTCTGAAGGTTCTAATCTGGGTAACCTTTATTGCTGCAGATTCTGTGCAGTATAATGCCCACGTCGCATGTGATTGCTGTATTGAACAGCTGTAGTGATACAAGGTAGTCTTAGCTAATTTCAGTGTTCTAACCTGGATAGAGTCATTCATTCAGGGTTTACTCGAGCTCTGATCTGCTTCCTGGCGAGGTCACCTCAACCTTTCATCCTTCAGTGGTTGACAAAATTAGTACCAGGAATCACATCAAGTAATGATCATGTCAAAACTACAAGGTGTAACACTGAAACTAGTAAAAAAAAAAAAAAATTCTTATTTTATTCTGTGCAAAAATATCAGAAGACTCCGTGGTTATACCATGATACAAGAATGATTAAGAAAATGTAACACTTTTCATATAATTTTCCCATTCGCTCTCTTTATACCCTGATGTCATATAATACTGTGATACACAGTTACAGGCAGACAGTCACACACAAACACTCAGTTACAGACACACACACACAGCCATGAGTAATAATATATTTTTTTCCTGGTGTGTACACAGAAAGAAACGTTAAAGCAAGCATGTCAAACTCAAATGCTAACATGGGCCAAATAAACAAGGTTTAAGTTTATATGGGCTGCAAAAAAAAAACTAAAACTATGTTTTCATAGTTCATAGGTTTATTTAGAAAAGTACAGTATTAAAAAAAAGTGCCTAACTGACACTGGGCGTCCTCATGCTCGTAGGGCTTCAAAGTAAAATAACAACGCGGATTTATTTTAGGGAGACGTGCATTTGCATATAACCAATGTTCCACTCCAACTAACTTGACATATTAAGAAAGGTTTGGTAATGAGACTGAAATGGTCAATGGTTTTGTATGGGAGTGTCCTGGGTATGTTTGTTTATAACCAGTCTCCTATCAGGTCCAGTGGGGAATGCCCCTGGAATATGTAACAGGAAACCCCTTGCATGGGGGCTCCCATTAAATCAGTTCTTCACCCTCAACAGAGAGCCTCGTCTCATGCTTGGAGGGAACAGCTATATTCACTCGGGGGGTTGCTATATTCATTATACTCCCTTGGATTATAATCACTAGCTCTTGTAAGAGCTATTCTACTATACTCTCTGCTACCCATTGAAAGCTGGATGCCGGTCTTGGGTCCATGGTGGGTGGAGGACAGCGAGACCCAAACCAAGCTGTAACGCTTGCTGCGGGGATGACTGTGGTTATGGTGTCTGGTGAAGTGCTTGGAAGTACTCGGGAATACTAGGAAGCATCGATTGGCAGAGGCACCCATTAGGGGTACCAGGCGGTCCGCCACATCCGCATAATAGAAAATGAAGTATTACAGGAAAAAAAGGTTTATACAAGTTCCAGATCATTTTCAATCTTTATTTAATGGTGTATTTTCCAAGTTAAAAGAGATGCAGGACATCAGAGAGCAAACTCAGGATGACAGAACAAGACCAGAATTCAGAACAAGCTCAATGAACCAGTGAGAATTGTCTAAAGGACTAAGGTGGTAATCCAATCTACCTGTCCTGACAACAAATCAATTCAAACGGGAACGTTTGAGGAGCCTGCTAAAATCTGGACAATGGCAGGGTTATTCAATAAACTCAGAATTTTCCTAAATTAAATCTGGATGGAAAAACGGAGGCAAAAATAGCTGATCTGAAAAATTCTCTAACTCGGCAAATATTCAAACCTGGGCAAAAGGGGGATAAAACATCAATCCAATTGCCCCCCAAAACAAGGACAGAAGGTGCCTGTAGCAAGTGTGTTAAAAATGATAAGCTTAGAGTCATGTCTACAAATGCTCGCAGTTTAGGGAATAAAATCCATGAGCTTGTGGCAATAATGGCAACTGAGAATGTAGATTTAGTCGGTTACAGAGACATGGTATAATGAGAAAAATGACTGGGGCATAGCAATACCAGGGTACTCTTTATATAGAATGTAAGCTCATGGAGCAGGGCCCTCCACCCCTCTGTTCCTGTATGTCCAGTTGTCTGGTTACAATTACATGTCTGTTAGTCCACCCATTGTACAGTGCTACAAAATTTGATGGTGCTATATAAATAATAAAATAATAGAAAAGACAGGGAATGCAAGAAAAGGGGGAGGGGTGGCCCTGTATGTGAAGGATAGCATAAAATCTAGCCTAATAAAAGTTAGTGAGGCGAACATAGAGTCCGTTTGGGTTACGCTAGAATTTGGTAATCACACAGTAACTCGTGTAGGTGTGATTTATAGGCCCCCAGGACAAATAAAAGATTTAGATAATCTACTAGTTGAGGAAATATCTAAAATGATAATGAAGGGGGAAGTTATCATCATGGGTGACTGTAATCTTCCTGATGTGAACTGGAAAACCAAAATATCTGCTTGTGTCAGGAGCACACATATTCTAAACTCCCTACTGGGATTGTCTTTAAAACAAGTCGTTGGGGAGCCAACTCGTAAAGAGGCCATACTAGATTTAGTGTTAACAAATGCAGATTTGGTATCAGATATTACTGTAGGTGAAAGTTTAGGATCCAGTGATCATCAGTCAGTGTGGTTTAACATAAGAAAAGTGACTGGATCACACCACACAAAAACAAATTTTTTAGGCTATAGAAAAATACTTTTTTTTAAATTTGAAATATGTGTAAAGGAGTCATTATCTGACTGGAGCATTTTAAATGGAGTCCAATAGAAATGGGATTATTTAAAAGTTGCACTGCTGAAGGCAACAGAAAATTGTATTAGGCTTGTCAGTAAAAGCTAAAAATGTAAGACGTCACTGTGGTACTCCTCAGATGTGGCCAAAATAGTAAAAAACAAAAAGTTAGCATTTAGTAATTATAAAAAATTCCAGAGTGAGGAAGAGACAGATCTATAAGATTAGGCAGAAAGAGGCTGAGCAAAATGAAAGAAAGTGGCCTCAGTTAGAAAAAAGGACAAATTAGTAATTTGTTACATGTGAGTTTACAGAGGAAGAGGTTCTATTTCAGCTGTCAAAAGTAAAGACAAATAAGTCAATGGGACCTGATGGAATACACCCAAAGTTATTAAAAGAACTTAGTGGTGTACTAGCAAAAGAAGTTAGCGAATGTTGTGCCCATTCACAAGAAAGGTAATAGTAAGGAGTCGGGAAACTATAGGCCAGTAAGCCTTACTTCAGTAGTGGGTAAAGTAAAGGAAACCATGTTAAAGGATAAGATTGTTGAACATCTAAAATCACATGGATTTCAAAATCAGAGACAACATGGGTTTACTTCAGGGAGATCATGTCAAACTAATCTTATTGATTTGGTAACTAAAATAATAGATCAGGGTGGTGCAGTAGACATTGCTTACCTAGATTCCGGTAAGGCTTTTGACACTGTTGCACATAGAAGGCTTATCAATAAACTGCAATCTTTAAGTTTGGATTCAAATATTGTTGAATGGGTAAGGCAGTGGCTGAGTTAACCCCTTAAGGACACATGACATGTGTGACATGTCATGATTCCCTTTTATTCCAGAAGTTTGGTCCTTAACGGTTAAGCATTTGTGGAATAGGCATAAGGCTAACCTAACTATAAGATAAGGCCAGGGACTAATGAAAGTATTTAGAAAATTGGGCAGATTAGATGGGCCGAATGGTTCTTATCTGCCGTCACATTCTATGTTGCTATGTCTATTTTCCCCCCCGGGTTTTGCCATTTGGTTTAGTGTCTCACCCACTGCCCTCCCCTATAGTGGGTGTGGTGGCTAGGTGTAATGAGTGTTTGGAGTATATATTAACAAGGGACAGGTGGGCACACCCGATAAAACAGCCGTCACCATTTAGCTTGGAAAACTAGTGAAAATAAGGGTGTTCACTCCCAGAGCCCCATTTCCAAAAGGCTACTAATATAATCATATAATACTAAAAGCAGGAGCACAACCGAATAAAATAGAAAAAAAGGCTTTATTATACAAAATCATATAAATAACAGGTATCAACAAGGACATCAGAGAGTCAAAATGCTCAAACATCTCTATCCAATATACAAACAATGACTAGAAGTAAAGAAAAAAATAGAAAAAAACAGATTATGATCAAAATGATCCTATTAGAGTGGTATAACCACTTGTATAGAAAAACAGTATTATGATACCTGTATAGAATAATGAACAAAAAGATACATACCAAAAAACAAGGAATATGAGAACAGGGTATGGACGTCAAAAACAAATAGCCCCCAACGTTTCGGCGTTATCCGCCTTTATCAAGGGAGCATATGTGGAGTGTGTCAGCAGAATGTAATTTGTGTGTGTTTGCTGGCTGTAAGTAATGTGTGTGCTTGTGGTATGTGTGTGTGTGTGTGTAGTGGGCGCTTAAAAGGGACACCATTGTCACCAGAACCACTACAGCTTAATGTAGTGGTTCTGGTGGCTATAGCCTGTTCATGCAGTGTTACTACTGTTGAAAAGGCAGTGTTTACATTGCTGGCTAGCAACATCTCTTGCGTTGATGACCTCAGCAACGGGGGCTGAGTGAGGTGGGGCCAGCTTCCCCAAGATCACTGCGGTGTGGGAGAAAAGGATAGAAAAATTCCCTTTAATCTCTGGAGAGAGAAGGGCCTAGGACCTAATGCTGCATCCCAGCACTATAATGTCAGTGTGACAAACACCCTTTGGTCTGGTCGTGAACAACAAGCTCCTGGAGGAGCCTGCTAGCCAGCCTCCTGCCCCAGGACTATGGGCCACGGAACCGGCTCATAAAAAAACTTAGGTTTGTGTGATTTACTTGTTCTGTTCGGGAACTGAATCAACTCACGAACTGCGGACCACCTCTGTGCTTGTTAGCCCCCTGTTAAACTCTCCTGACACTTCTATCATCGTGGGTTCTAATTGTGCTGCTGATGAGTGGCCGACTTGTTCGCTAAAAAGGCTGTGGTGTTGGGACATCAGTCGCATGGAACTCAAATCAGACACTAAAACTCGCGAACACCACTGAACTTTGACGAACGCCTGCTTCTTATCCACACGTCAGGAGAGCGACATTCGGCAGGTTTGTTCATATGAACCTGACGAACAAATCCTACCAACAAGCTAGAGTGTGCGTTCGGTATTTCTTTCACATGGAACTCCCGAAGTTGACCGGCAAAAGCACCAAACGCCCTGGAACTATTTTGGGCATAGGACCATGTGTACGGCCGGTCACAACTTTATGCCGGTGGGGTTTTTAGCTGTGTTAGTGGGATCTGATCACTTTTCAGATATGTTGGGCGCTCAGATCCAGGCTATCCGGGGATATATAGACTGGGGCACGAGTGCTGAGGTTTGTCCCCTGCTCAAGCTAGGAAGCAGTCCTTGGCAGAGATACCCAGACAGGGTACAGGGAATTCAGTTACAGTAAGGAATACATGTTTGTTTTCACCAGCCCTCCAGCACATCAGGGGCTATTAAGGTACACACTGCAACAGAACTGAGAACTCCCATCAGGTAGCTGCAGCTGGGAATCTATATCCTCTATTGCCTGGGAAAATGTGAAAATGATACCTGAAATTCAGAGATCAAATTGCGCATGTGAGTTGCGTGTCGCAATCTCCCAGGGGAACGTATCACAATCTGAGCATGTTTTCTACCGCCAAGACGTTTCAGCATGTGTGCCAGGTTCACCTATAGCGTATCCAACACCTGGCACGCATTTTAGCAAAAGTTAGAAAATGTGGAACACAGGCACTCGGCGTGAGTTACAATGTTCTGCAGACAATATTTTTATTATATTGATAGCACCTCTGCACTGAATTTTATCAATTTTTTTAAACCACAATTCATGGAATATAAAATTAACTCATGAATATAACAAAAATATAATTTTTTTTAGATTTGAATATTTATATTGAAAATGACCAAATTAAATCCTGCACTTTTTTTTTTTTAAACAAGTTGATGTCAACAGTTTTATTCATTGTGATAGTTGTAATTTTAAACCATTGTTGTCCAATATTCCCTGTGGGCAATTTCTAAGACTCCGCATTAATTGTTCAGACATAAGTAAATATGATAATCGAGCTTCCATTCTTAAGGAACAGTTCATATAAAAAGGATATCCACACGATCTACTACAAAACAATATAATGCAAGTTAGAGATCATGATAGGAAGAAACTACGTAAATATAAATCCAAACAAGAAAGTAATAAAACAGATCAGTTTCCTATCATTTTAAATTTTAATAAAGATTTTAATAAAGTTAAAAAGATTTTTTTTACAAAAAACTGGCATATTTTACAACAGGACCATGAATTAGCTTCGTTCATAGGTCCTAACCCTAATTTTGTTTTCAGGGGAGCCTGGAATGTTAAACAAATTTTAACTACTAATTTTATAGAAAAAGAAAATACTAAATTTTATTAGCCAAATTACTTAGTCCAAGAAGGGCTTCTATTATTGTGGAGACTGCAGAGGTTGCAAAATTAGAATTGATAAATCTAGAAAATATATTTTTTTAATGCTTATGCAACTAACCCAAAAAACCCCATCAATTATTTTTTGACTTGTAACTCTAGAAATGTTGTATATGTTCTTGCATGACCTTGTGGCCTTCAGTATGTTGGAAAAACATTGAGATAGCTGAAGGTCAGAATACGAGAACATACATACACAACATAAATAGAGGATATTGCAACCATGGCGTCTCGTAACACTTTCTAGACCATCATAATAAAGCCTATTGACTTTTTTGGGTATCCAACAAGTTAAAGCTCACAGACAGGGGGGTTGGTGGGGCAGTGTATCATCCAATCTCAGCAAAAGCGATTGAAATAGATTTTTGACTTGGATACACTGTCCCCAGATGGTCTTAATATTGATATGGAACCACGTCTTTTGATTTGATTAATTTATATTTTTTTTACATTTGTACGCTATTTTACAATCAATTTTATATGATCATCTTAATGATCATAAAATAATTGAACCTTCCATTTCCAAATATGGTCTGCACCGGATGTGGTCTTCCAAGCCCAATATGGCGGCGCATCCAGTAAAGACGGAGCCCAATAGTATTCCTCACAGTTCCCTTACAGTCACAAGATGTGACTGCAAATATGTCATATCCTGTGGCGTTCGTGACTTGCGCCATCACGTGGTCATCTTGTTAGTGATTGGGCGGCACGTCACTTCCTGTATTGACTATTTCAAACATTATAATGCTTTTCTCTTATTCTTCATCTTTAATCTCCATTTTTCTATTTTACCATATCCCTTTATTTAAATGCGAACTATGGGCACTTGCCCTGTTTTAAATTGGAGCCGAAGATTTCCTACGACCGACTATTCCTCTTAATAATGATAATGTGACTGCCCTCCAAACTGGAAATACGTCAAAGGAAGTGATGCGCCACCCAATCACTAACAAAGATGACCACGTGACAGTGCAAGTCATGAACGCTACAGGATGACATATTGGCAGTCTCTTTTAAACAAGTTTAGGAGGAACAAGAAGATCGGCAGACATCTTGTGACTGTAAGGGAACTATGAGGGATACTATCGGACTCCGTCTTTACCGGATGCGCCAACATATTGGGGTTGGCGGACCGCATCCGGTGCAGACCAGATTTGGAAACGGGAGGTTCAATTATTGTATTCAACACATGTGTGTACATTTTATTAGTTATGTGTATGGTATATATAGTGATGCTTGTTTATTTTACTCCATACTTTCACCTGAGGAAGACCGATCACCGGTCAAAACACGTTCTGCCCAATTTGTGGCTTTTTAATATTATTAAATGAAGCGTCTTTACCCTACTTGTGCTAAAGAGCCCTGCCTTGATGAGCAACTACAAGCTGACCGAGTGTGGGAAGACTACCTGGTGATTTAGATCACACACAGGCGATACCAGCCAGAGCCTGCTTTATGAGGCTCTGGTAAATGTGAGTAGTTGTATGTAGCTTTACCTACATTTTGAATTGTATCACAGTAATAAACTATGTGGATATTTTTTCCATTGTATTTTCATACAAATTTGTGATTCCCTTCTCAACTATATTCAGGGAAGTATCTACATTATAGTGTATCTGTGGTGTTAAGCACTACCCACTACTATATTTCTTCCTACAATGTTCCGCAAAGTAGAGGGAACAGCCAGGTCCATCTGGGAATCAACTTTACTGCTGAATCAGAGCCCTCCACAGCCGCACTTTGTTCCTGCAAAATAAAATGTGAGTCTATTATTTATATAGCACCAACAAATTCCACAGCGCTGTACAATGGAATGTAGACAATCTGTCTAGATAGCTTCGGCCTGCATAACGAAGTGCCCAGCAATCATTGTGGCACTCTGACACCCACACCCGATCACGAGAGAAACCATTTATCACATTACAAATTTGTCAAGAAACAATGAAACCGTCAGAATATTGGCAACTGGTGTGTTTTCTTTTATTGGGAGATGCTGAGACAGGCACTTTTAACCTCTTCAGACCGGAGGGCGTACTATTACGCCCTATTTTAAGCAGCTCTAAACGCCGCCGGGCGTAATAGTACGCCCTCCGGTTTTTGTTTACTTACCCGGTAGCCGGCGATCCCAAACCGGCGATCGCAGTTGGGGGGACTCCCGCGGCCATGTGCGAGTGAGGTCCTTGCGAGGACCTCAGAATCACATGGCCGGGATAGCTGGCTGCTGTATTGCCAGTAGGGGGACTGCCTGTAATGACAAGTAGTCCCCCTGCTGGCTGGAAATAAAATCAAATAAAGTTAATAAAGTGTAAAAAAATATAATTATATACTTAGATCACATATATATATATATATATATATATATATATATATATATATATATATATATACACACATACATACACACACACTGTCTAGGTGTATTTTACTATTAATATATATAATTATATATATATTAATATCAAATTACACGTAGACTGATACTGATTAAATAATTATTGTTATATATATATATATATATATATATATATATATATAAATATATAATATAAAAAAATAAATATGTAAATACGTTAAATAAAATTAAAATAAAAAATAATTAAAAAATATATAGATGTATGTTATTTCGTTCTAACTGTATTGTGATAATATATATTTATATCAAAATACACGTAGAACGAAATAATATATCTATATACATAAATATATACGTATATATATCACTATATATATATATATATATATATATATATATATATATATATATATATATATATATATATATATATATATACACATATAGATTCACCTACGTATATATATACATATACATATACATATATTAATTCTACATATATATTTATCTAATATTTTTACATAATTAGGTATCTTAATTAATTACAATTAGCTGGACCTGCCTGACAACCCATGCCGAAAATAAAGGGAATTTAATTTGCTAGCACTATATTTAGCCCTATAACTTTCCAAGACACCATAAAACCTGTACATGGGGGGTACTGTTCTACTCGGGAGACTTCGCTGAACACAAATATTAGTGTTTCAAAACAGTAAAATGTATTACAACAATGATATCGCCAGTAAAAGTGAAGTTTTTTGCATTTTTCACGCACAAACAGCACTTACACGGATGATATTATTGCTGCAATACTTTTACTGTTTTGAAACACAAATATTTGTGTTCAGCGAAGTCTCCCGAGTACAACAGTACCCCTCATGTACAGGTTTTATGGTGTTTTCAAAAGTTACAGCGTCAAATATAAGGCTTGTGTTTCATTTTTTCACATTAAAATTCGCCAGATTGGTTACGTTGCCTTCGTGACCCTATGGTAGCCCAAGAATGAAAATTACCCCTATGATGGCATACCATTTGCAATAGTAGACAACCCAAGGTATTGCAAACAGGGTATGTCCAGTCTTTTTTAGTAGTCACAAACACTGGCCAAAATTGGCGTTTTTTGCATTTTTCACACACAAATACTAACGCTAACTTTGGCCAGTGTTTGTGACCAAATGGCTACTAAAAAAGACTGGACATACCCCATTTGCAATACCTTGGGTTGTCTACTATTGCAAATGGTATGCCATTATGGTGTAAATTTCATTCCTGGGCTACTATACAGTCTCAAAGGCAACGTAACCAATCTGGCGAATTTCAATTTCAAATGTAACGTGCTATATTTGACCCTGTAACTTCCCAAAATGCCATAAAACCTGTACATAGGTGGTACTGTCTTACACGTGAGACTTTACTGAATATAAATATGTGTATTTTATTGCAGTAAAAGCAAACAGTATTATGACATTGACAGTTAAAATGTCATGTAGAACTAAAAAAAAAAAATCAAAAAAAAAATCTTATTTTCTCCCATTTTTTTCATATTAAGTTATGTTTCACAGCTAAATATTTGATATTAAATGAAAGCCCTGTTTCCCCTGAATAAAATGATATATAATAAGGGTGGGTGCATTTAATATGAAAGAGGTGAATTACGGTTGGACAGACATGTAGCGCAAATGCCAGGTTTTGTTTTGTTCACAACGTGTACATTTGGCTCAGTCCTTAAGGGGTTAAAGGTACTTATTGCGCACATTGCATGACATGTGCCAGGGAATTGAACCCCTACATTTAATGTCCTATTATATTGATGTAGATAATGCTAACTGGTGTGGTTCAGTTTAGCAGACTGGACTTCTAAATGGCCTCAGGAGGTCTGCATTGTACCCTGCTAGAGCAGTAGAGGTGATTTTATTGCTAAAACTAATAGACAGTGGAATGCTACTCAAACACAGAAGAGTAATCAAAATCCAACAATTCCCACACTGTGGAAATCACTTCTCCAAATTCGTACTATCCCACTCGTGTGCAAAAGGGTTACAGCTAATCATATAGAATTTTACAGCTAATCATATAGAATGTTACAGCTAATCATATAGAATTTTACAGCTAATCATATAGAATGTTACAGCTAATCATATAGAATTTTACAGCTAATCATATAGAATGTTACAGCTAATCATATAGAATTTTACAGCTAATCATATAGAATGTTACAGCTAATCATATAGAATTTTACAGCTAATCATATAGAATGTTACAGCTAATCATATAGAATTTTACAGCTAATCATATAGAATGTTACAGCTAATCATATAGAATTTTACAGCTAATCATATAGAATGTTACAGCTAATCATATAGAATTTTACAGCTAATCATATAGAATGTTACAGCTAATCATATAGAATTTTACAGCTAATCATATAGAATGTTACAGCTAATCATATAGAATTCCAAACCACTGTGTTTTTAAGTGTCATATGTTGTCACAAATCCTCGGATGATATAATCTTAACCCCTTATGGACACAACTTAATCAATTATATTTCCAGCCCAGTGGTTTTATTGGTGTCAATATTCTACCAATTGGTATATGTTCAGCATGGAAATAGTTAATAGAGGTACTTACTGGAAATGCCATCTTGCATCGGGGCGGATATTTGAATGTTAAATAACGAAAAAAAATATATGTAAAATAAAAACCACCACCCTGGGCATGGCACAATCAGGAATGATTAAGTAGATTATAGTTTAGAAAGAAAACAAATAGAAAAAAATATAAGAAAATAAATTCTACACTGATATTTTGTATCAATACTCCGTTCATTGTTTGTCAGTATTTAATCTATTGTACAGCACTGTGGAATATACTGGCAGTTGGAATATATAAATATCAATAATATTACTTTTACAGTAATAAAAAAGGGACCAGAAAACACTCCAAAGTTCAAAATAAAGGTATTTAGAAAAAATAAAATGAATAAGCCTGGTAAAATCTTGTAAAAACAGGCAGATATTAACCCTTTGTTGCTTGGGAGGTGGAGTATCAAATACAGTTTGTGCATAATATCAGATAGAGACAGAATGTCATACTGACAGCTAGTGCTGGCTGTGCTTAAGAATGACAGTCAAAAGTTAGTTATGAGTACTGCAAGCCCTCTAGTGGCAACTTTATAGAATATTTTCACATAAGTTTAAAGACCAGATTTGAGTCAAACAAAACTGTTGAAAAAAAAACAACAAAAAAACAAAAACAACACACATTTTGCTCTAGGTGTCCATCTTCAAAAAAAGGACACAAGAGAATATGAAATGTAAAACAAATTAAATTACAGAGAATTGCTGGCAAACATTTTTTTCACAGCTTTCTACGATATTGCAGCCAATCTCAAATTGATCGACAATACATCCACACAGATTATTTCATGCATTCACATTATATGGCCAATAGCATGTGGACAACTAATTGTTGAGTTTATCCTTACCCATTGCTAAGAAATTTATAAAAACAAGCACATTGCTGCTCAATAAACATAGGCTTTACAATGAGCCATACTGCAAAGCCCAGTGACTTTAAATGTGGCATTATTAGAAGGTGCCATGACTCCTAACATTAAATATCGGCCATGGTCATCCTTAACCAGTATTATTGGGAAGTGAAGAATCAGGCAGCAAAGTGATAGACTATGCGTACTTGGAGAGCTAAATGCTGAAGCCTGTGCAAGTGATCTCCCATCATCTGTTGCATCACTCACTATTGAGTTCCAAACTCTAGGACAAGTACTGTGTGATGGCAGCTTCAGGTCTCGGTTGTCCTCTCTTTTCTCTCTGCCTGGCCTTCTAACCGGGATCTCTCATTACACCGATTGTCTGCTAAATTGGTTTGTCTCTTTTGCATCATTTCTTGCAAAAGGGTGTCAGATGTAGGTGCTTTGGATTTTGATGCCAGATCATATACTCCAGAGGGTGTGACTTTCAATATTTCCAGACGCACTAAGACCTCTATTAAGTCGGTATTGTATCAAAACTTTCCCTTCGTTCCCGTTTTGCCCCAGTTGTGAGCGCTGCGTTGTCCCGATGATTGAAGTGAATTCTGGACCAAGCTGGTATCGACGGTTCTGTTAGGGGAGCCTCTGCCTCATCGATGATGGCATTGGGTGCACGTCTGTAGGACCTTATGTGGATGGCCGATTGGTCGCAGGAGTCAAAGTTTCGTGAATTTTATTTTTAGCCTATTACTCATGTGTTTTCTGCAGTGGTTGATCAGCTTTAAACTTGCAATACGAGCCTTCGTGTTTTGTAATAAAATGACATGATTTCTCTATTACATGACGTAAAGTCATGATTTTATTAATAAAGACATACAGGCGAGTATTGTCCCACCCGTTATGAAGCCATTTCTCAGTTTTCTATTTTTCCCACCTGTATTGTTTGTTATAAGCGATTGGATTAATTGGTATGGTAAGTGGGGCATTGTATTTATGAGGTTTGGTTTTGATTATACCTGTTTAGAGTTTTGGGATGGGCTGTTCGTTATGGGATGTAGATTAATGCCTAAAATAATTCTGGCCTTGTTGTTGGTCTATGGTACAGATTTAACCCTTGGGCTCCTGTTCTTTATGTTTTCACAGCATTATCCGGTCCTGTTGAGGTCTCTTTCATCTACCGGGGGGAGCGTTTTCTTATTGGAGCTGTTCCTTGGATGTTCCGAATTGGTTTTCTGTTGTGGATTAAATGGTCCTGTGTTCTCAATGATTGCCTTCTACGTTTCGTTTGAAACTTCAAGAAAGAGGGAGATCTATGGCTGGTGCCTACTATTATACTGGGACTTGGCTGGTAGTGGCCTATGTTACTATGTATGTTCATTATTTTTTCATTCTGTTTGTATTCTTTACGGCTATTGGTGGACAGTAAAGAAAGGGATATGTGTCTTTAATAAAATCATGACTTTACATCATGTAATAGGAAAATCATGTAATTATACACCGGTAGGAAGGTAAATTAAAAGCTGAAGATGACCCCATTATAAATACATTATATAGAACCTCAGGAGTTACTCATTAAACTGCACCCAGTAGAAAAGTAATATGAGAATTGCAAAATCTAGATTAAAACGAGAGTTGGGATATTTTATATACTCAGTTTGGGTATTTTAACCTAAACAAATTACACTGTCAAATGCCAAAATTCCTGGTTATATATAATATTCCCATTACACATGTTACTATTTACAATCGCGTAGAGCAAACCGGAAATGTCACAAAAAAAGGTTTTAAGACAAAAAGGTGTTCTTTACAGTTTATTTACTTGAAATGTTACAAATGTAGGTAAAAATTATACATTGCTTGGTACACATACAAATACAGAACTTCGTATTAAAACATTTTTATGTACCTGATTTAGAAGGCATTACAGATTAACAATTGGTGATATATGAGATCAAACAATTCAAAAATATGGGCTGAAAAAAATAAATCTATATATTAAGCTCCATAAAGAATAAAAAGGTGCTAAGCTTTAAGACATATTTACTAAACATCCCTGTGCTATTGAACTTGTCACGCATGACATGGTCACTACGTAAGGAAGCTAAAGTACAATATAAAATCTGTAACAAAAAATGAGCCAAACTGCTAGCAAATATATGGATATTTATTGAGATTGCAACCTTTTCTCATCATTGGCATAGAATAGAGATACAAGTTTGTAACACGCAAATGTGCTTGTTGTAGTGGGAGTGCAATGGACAAGGCGCCACATTCAGCACTGTAGACATTCTGTGTGAGAAACATTTAATCTATACATTTGCAACAGTTTTTAATCACAACATATCATGCTGGAGTTGACCTTGTTAACCAAACAATAGACAAGGAGTCTGCTTTAAGGCCACTTTCCCAGCTGTGAAACTGTATGCTAAACCTGTAACGGTTAGATGACAACATTAAAAAGAACAGCAGCATATATGTTAAAATAAAAAAAATTAAAATTAAAAAGAAAATAGGACACAACTGTTAATAAATAGCATATTAGATTATAGTGCATGCAATATTTTATGCTACAAAATAAACTGAATTTAACACAAACACAGACACACACAAGCAAAAACAAACCTTCATAATACAGCTCTATCTACCGACTGGGCAATAAACTTATAAACAAGGCAAAACAACAGCAAAAAGAAGCCGTAAACCAATACTGAGGCTCTTTAAAGACAAACTACTTTCTCCCAGAAAACATTGTTGACAAGATGGTCATTAAATCAGGGTTTTGTGTGTAATACACGAAGGAGCTCAGTATTCCGGGCGTCTCTCACACCGCGGACACTCCACTACCTATGGATTACTTCACCAAGAATCATAATATTAGATTATGTATAAACAAAGATATATGTATCAATTCATTTCATTTTACTTTTTTATACTTTACTAAAGTACCTATAGCCACGGGAAAAATGGTCATTTGCTAGCTGGGAGAAGCAGAACACAGGCTATATTTAAACTTGGTTGGGACTCTGTGAGACTCATCTCTCTGCCCTGGTGGTTTAGATTAATGTGATAAAATTAAAGAGAAAAAAAACCTTCCACCAGCTGCTTCAGAAAGTGGGCATTGTCACACCTTTATTTTTAACTTTTAAACTAAATGGCTCTTAAAAGCTGGAGGAGACCAGACAGTGTTAAGGGAGTGGATGACAGTGCCATTGAGTAAGTGAGAAGTACTCTCTGTAAATTAAAATGTTCGGAAGTAGTAGATATTTCTGCTGTCTTTTCCCAGCTGTGAAGGGTAAAAGTTCACACCATGTTCTCACTTTATAAATAAATATAATTATTATAAAACTAATGTAAAACACCTGAGACATGTACCGTTCTTGATCAAGGGACATTGGTGTCAAGTTTGCTACACAAACTAATACGTACTAATTTATTACTTACACATGTTTAAGGATAGGAGATCCACTTCAAAATTTCTAACAGGGTTTGGGATGTACAAGGAGACCATTTCCCTTGCATGTTAAAAGGCAGTTCAGGGAAAAAGTAGGACATTACTTTTGATATTGAGGAATAGTCGATCTCCAATTCTCCTGTATAAACACATTGTATTATGCCCAAAACACTATGAAGCAACCAGGCCAATGCCTACACACAAAACTTTAAATGAAGACCATAATACTACCAAAAAAAAAATTAATATTTGTATTAATTGAAATTTTTAGGACAATAGCATTCAACAAACTTAATGTAATATTTTTTAAGAGATAAAAAGAAAAAAAAATGTGTCAACTAGTTATTGAGGGGTAGGTCATAATCTGGTAAGAGCAGCAGGTAAGATTTTCTAAATTAATTTGTAAACTTGCTGCACTTTGTGGTTATTTTGCAACCAAACACCGAACGGACAATAAAGTGCAAACTGTAAGGGGTACACATACATGCATTCTCCATGTACACTTACCACAGCCAAACCCTTTAATATGTTACATAGGAAACCTGAATTGAGCATATTACAGCGACTGTCACAGTTTCTGCTTAACTTGCAAAGACCTGCGACTAAGACATTGCCGCTGGGTATCCAGCAGCCCAGGCACGCAGGGAAGAGGACCCAGCGAGATAGTCGATTCCTCCATAGACCAAGGCTTGTCCTCTCAGCAATCACTAGAGACAAAGCTTGACTCTGCCTTTTGTCAAATGGAGGAAAAATACTAAGAGACAAAGTAACCCCTACTTTGTCTTAGTGTATATTTTGATTGTGTTGGAATATCAATGAAATTCCAATACAGCCAATGTGAGCATTTCATAAAGATTTATTCTTTATGTGATATTCAGTTTGGAGTGGGGGAGGTGACAAAACCACTTTACGAAGTTTGCAATTATAAAGAATATTCTGCGTTGTCTAAGACTTGTTTAAATGGGTTGCAAATAATTGCAAAAAACAAAACCTTTTATAAGTTGGATAATAATTTTTTTTTAAATCATGAATTAAAGGAGCACAGAGTGCAAACATGGTGTAGGAGAAGAACTAAGGCAGCCAAGAACCAGCCGTGACTGCTCTGTCTGTGCGACTTTTAAATACACACCGTCCGAAACAGTCAATATAACATTACGATAGATAGTCTATTAAAAGCTTTAGATATTGAGCAGTTTTAAAATCCTAAATATATTCGTCTACGGACATTTTACTTGGAGATTTTACTACCAACTGGTTATGTATCGTACATTCGGTCTTCTAATATAATAGGCATTATTTCAGATTACAATATAAATTTGTATAATATTACTTTAAGAATACAGCAACATAAAAAAAATATTTTAAGAAGCGATAGCAAAAGGTCCCTAACCCATAGGTTGCAGAAGTAAGACAAATTAGTTCTGGATTTAAAAAAAAGTTTCCTGTTCCAAAAACCTACAACTACTGTAGGATTGTCTATTCGTTTACAACACGAATGGCAGAAAAAGAAAATCCCTAGTTTCTGCAAAACTAACATTTCATGATAGTATGGCAGATTTAAACCTGGCACAGCATCATGGGAGCTGTAGTTCTGTAACAGCTGGGGATTCCATCTTTTGGTCACCAATGCTTTACAGTGATCGAGATATACAAATAATCTAACAGGAAACGTATACTGGACCATTCTAATGCGATTTCTCCTGTAAACCACGACAGTCAACTAACGTCTTAACCTATGGTTTCTCAGTCAGCTGGGCAAGTTTCCGCCTGGCTTTTGAGTCAGCATGTAGCACTATATCTAGGCCTGTGGACTGAGCTTTAGGAGTCGACGTGAAGCATGGTTTCTCCTCCTGAATGAGCCGTCCTCTCACAGAAGGTGGCAAGCCCCTAGTGGTTAACAAATGGAAGCCTCCTTTCCCTAACAGGTTCTCCATAGTTTCGGAGTCATCTTCAGACAGAACTGACTCATCGCCCAGGCTGTCTACATCCAAGACAATACTTCTCTGAAAGTTGCTGTTGGCAGCAAGGCTTAGAATAGGGCTGACACAAATAACTGGAAGTTCTTCTTTTTGAGCAGTGCCCTGTCCACAGTCTCCTTTAATGTCTGTGTGGAGTTTTAAACCAGGATCTGGCAAGTGTGGAACAGGTTCAGAGTCCTTTGTGGTATGTGCAATCCCTTCCATGTTTGCACTGAAGTACAGAGTTGCACTATCCCGCACACCGCTTCTACTGCTGGGTGAACTGGCAGCATCCACCTCTTCTTGAGCTCCAAAGACCAACCCACCATCAGCTACGCCAACACCACCTTCACACGGAATTCCGTTAGCAGCCCTTGTTTCAGGCATATCCTCATTTCTAATGTTTTCCAGAGTGACATAGTCAGATTGTTCTTGTGGACTACCTTCCGAACCCACATATTTCTCAGTTTGCATTTTCCCCAAGCACTCCAAGGTGCCAAAAGTTGGAGGCTGTAGCTTTCCATCAACATGTAGCAAAGAAGGCTGACATTCAGTAGCGGCAAACATTCCAAGAAAAGCAGCACTGATTTTTGACATATTCCCAGTTTTCATAGCCAATTTTAAGAACATCCAGTGATGGTGATCATTGGGGAATTCCATCCAAATAGCCAGTTCTTTATTTTTTGCCTCCGATTCTTGGTTTTCAGCCGCCATATGCACTTTCTGAAGTTCTTTATTTCCAAATGCTTTGCCGGTCTCTCTCACAGAAGCACTGTTCCAGTACACAGAGGAGGAGAGAGCAGGTTCATCACTCGTTTCCCTAGCCCTTCTTGACACATGTGCCATTTTACTAAAACTTTGAGAAATTTCTGTGGATTTGGGGTGTAGGAGTGTGTAGAAGACAATTAAAGCAGCACACCCTGTAGGACAAAGAAAATAAAAAAATAATTACAGTAATACACAAACAGTACATGTTAAATATGTTGTTATAAAATTTACTGCATTGTTTGCTACTCAAGAAGCAGACATTGGAAAAAGGGGAAGAAAAAGCCCTTGTCTCGCGCATATAAACGCTTTGAGTATGCGCTGTGGTTGCTATGGGTGGAGAGCAAAGGGACCTCTAGTGGGAGGTCTTTACTCATTTCCCTTGTCAGCCAATGTCTTGGCACGCTTAAGCATTGACTGACAGCTAAGAAGAAAAAAACAAAAAACTATTTTTAAATATGTTTTTCCTCCTAATCTATACATTTGTTAGCAAAATGATTCAGGCATGACATGTGTCCTATAAGAGCTTGCTATTTTACTGTTTTTTTGTTTTTGTTTTGGGCAACGCCAATTTTGTACATACACATACTCTGTGCTCGAATAGCAGATCTTGTTATACAATCTGAGATAATGAAATGGACCCTAGAAGCTTAAGTCCCATTCTTAAGATTTAAGCCAAAAGACAAACTGAACAAATAAAAAATAAACACACATATTTAGGAAGTATAATAGCTCCTAAATGACTGCGTGCGGCTTACAAAAATTTTCAAAGCGGTTATGGGAGAAAGCATTTGTAGCTGCCAAGCAAGGTTAAAAAATAAAAATAAAAAGCAGAGATAGCCATTTAGTTTATGGAATTTTTTTTTTTTTTTAAACAAAATGTTGTATACACTGCAGTTCATGAGATTAACCAGGTGCATTTTAGAACAAAAAAAGGTTTTAAAACATTTATTTTATTGTACACAATCCTTCTATACCTTGGCATTTACATAAACTCTGCCAATTCATAGATCACTCACCAATAAAGAATCCAGACATTACAGTCACAGTTAGCTTAACAATGCTCCCCAGCGCCTCCTGCAGGAAATCTGTAGCTAGCAGCAAGAGAACGCAGTTTTCCACCAGCATAATCTATCGATAACAGGAGGGACTGATTACTTGCAGTCAGAGTTACAGAGCATCAACAGATGTAGGGAATACATTATAACTTGAGCATACAATTAGTGCAAGGCATTTGCCACAGTGAATGTACTTACCGCATAGTATATGGACACACGATAACGTGAACGCCCGTCTTTAATATTAATGAAGCAGAAAACATAGACGGCTCCCATGAAGACGTTAAACAACCTCCAACGGCATGGATTCGAGATAACATCTGTCTGCTGAGCGACAAGCCAGAAAGACATTACCAGCCAATGAGCCCCTAACAAAAAAAAGGAGAGAGAAGGGATACAGGTTAAACTTCAAACAGGTCTATGTACTAAAGTGGACATGTGATAAATGCAATTTCACCTAGAATTGTTAGTAAATGTGTGGTTATGAGTAACTTACAAATAAAGGGGCACTACAGGCACCAGAAGCACAACAACGTAAACACTGCCTTTTCTGACAAAAAGACTGCAGGAGTGATGTACCGCATCTCCATGCTCCCAACAAAGATGCATCTCTAGGAGTAAATGCTGATTGGTGCAGCGTTGCGATTGCCATGCATGAACAATAAGTTCTCAATGTTTTCCTATGGAAAGGCATTGCATTGGCTGAGATCATCAGTGTTGGTGAAAGAAGACTATAGTGTTACTTTAACCTATAATCCAAAGATTGTGCTGATGACATGTTCACTTTCACATGATTATAATCAAAAAATACACACTGTTCTGGCAAAAGTCAGTTCAATTCCTCCACATGCAGAATGGTGTCCAGAAATGGGCATGTATGCCAACATCTCTTAGGTGTATGTTAGACTCTCAGACATAGACACACTCATAGATGCAGTCTTTATCAGGGCTGTATTTGCCACAAGGCAAACAAGGCATTTGACTAAGGCGGCGGCAAAATACCCCGCTCTAAGTGCCCAGGCAAGTACCTTGTTAGCCTCACATTCTGGGTGTGAGCAAGAGGTGGTTGGCTGGCTCACAGAGTAAACGGCGGCGAGTGAGCACAGTCCTCTGAGCTCTTCCTGTTCCCTCGCGCGCCCTGCTATGATCCCATTATATTACATGGCCTGAATTTAGTCGTGCCTAGGGAAGCACAAATCCAAGATACAACACTGGCCGTTATGGTTTTATCAATAGCAAAGAAAGAAAGGAAAACTAAATGTAATGCACTGACTTTTCTCAATTTCATATTAGGAAACACATGAAGCACAGGTCACTAAAGAAAAGAGAAGAATTCTCACCTGCCACGGCAAATACCCAGAACTGATAAACTCTGGAAAACACTGCGAGAGCCATCACTCTTGTGCCAACCATACCCATCCTCCAGAGCAGATGACAGAGCAAGGAAGCCCAAGGCATGGAGAGGTGACCTGGCTTTACGAGGCACAGGAAGCGGCTATAGGATACCAGAGCCCAAGACAGAGACAGGAGGGACGCCAGAGCACTGGTGACTAGAAGAGAAGGCAGCACAATCAGACATACTTTAGCAGAAGCCAACCCTCCAAAACATGCAGAAAACGACAGTTATAAAAACAGCAGCTCAAGTACTAAGCAGTAATACCATTTACAATGGCGTATAACTCTGATCATGTGTTTTGTAGTATAGCAATCCACTTTGTGATGCTGAACAATTGTATAATCCTCTGGGATGTGAAAGGTTCCTTTAAATGAAGTCCTACTTGTAGCTAGGAATCACAGTTTGTCCACCTCTTAATGACTGATGTATGCTCTGCTGTAGGGCAACTGATTTCCTAAGTAAAAGTGATAAGGTTCTAACAACCACCAACGAATTTCCATCTTGTCACCTATAATTTCTGACTTCGGGAGACAGACATGTAGTACTGCCAGCTTTAATTAAGTCTATTGTTTGCTTGACAACTAGAATACACTGACTCTGATTCAAGAACAAAAATAAATTAAAATACATTAAAAAAAACAACAAAAAAAAAACATACCCACACCCAAAGTGTACTGGCATAAGGTCATCTTAGTCATCCCCAAAAGACAGACATAACACAGTGTTCTTTCTGTGCAATATCTAGCAGATCATAAAGTTTTTTTGGCTAACTGTACATAGACAATGGTAGCATCAGTGGTCTTTGGACATTTCCAGATATAACGTATGAAAGGACACATTAGATTTGTATAAACATATTCAGAAAATGAGGAACTATCTGGAGTTTTACAGCAGTTACCGTGTACAGTGACAGTCCCCCTATAGACCTTACCTGCATAAGCATCAGTGTGTTCCAAGGTTAGGTAGATATAGACTTGTAACAGGGAGTGAGGCAGGGCCTGAACGAGTGCTTCCAGGAGTCTGAGCACACACAAATCTCCTTCCTTCATTAAGGACTTTTCCAACTCTGCATTGTCTCCCTGACATTGAGACGTGGATCGAAAACAGTCCACATGTCTGCATAAAGAGAATATACTCAGTACTTTGCATAGATTTTGCAGTCACAGAATACCTCCCTCAATGCTTGACTGCATCCACTCATAGATATATGTGGCGCAAGTCGTGTTTATACGTTCTAGATGCAAAATTTAATCTTCAGCTATGCAAGAGTTATAGGAACACAAACATGTATTCCAGACCCTATAGTGTTAAAATCATCATTTACGTGGCTTGCCCCCCTTTCAAGGCAATAAACGTTACCTTTTTTCTAGCACCACACGGGTCTGCCAGCGATGGCCCCACCCCGACTCATTGGCTGTCATGATCAGAACTGAGGATTTTAGCCAATCCAATCCTTTCTCATAAGGAAAGCATTGGATTGGCTGATATCGGCAAGGAAGCAGGACGAGGTCAAACGCAGGTATGGCCTATCAGCACCGACCCAGGAAGCACCTCCAGTAGCCATCTGAGGAGTGGCTACTGGAGGTGTCCCTAGAGGGCAATATTAACACTGGCTGACTATACTTTTTTTGATAATCAAGCTAAAATTTTAGAAAAACTATTTTTAGAAAAAGGGTATGATAAAAGATTTTTAGAGAAAGCCTATGAACAAGTGAAGGAGAAAAATAGGTTAGAAATATTGAAATATAAAGATAAAAAAAAAAAAAAAAATCAATCAATGAAGAAACATCAAAAACTATCCCTTTAATTTTTGATTTTAATTCTAACAATCATAATCTTCGCAGAATTATTAAGAAAAATTGGCATGTTTTAAGTATAGATGATGCAATACGTCCATTAATAGGGGATCAACCAAAGACTTAGCTTATCAGAGGAGCTAGGAATTTTAAACAAATTCTAACTAATAGTTTCTTAGATAAAGAAAAAACAGAATGCCCTAAGAATTTTTTTAAGAGAACAAAAAGGATTCTTCTATTGTCGGAATTGGAGAGGGTGCAAGATAAGAACTGGGAATAAGAGGAGAATTTTTAAATTTATTTCTTTTAATACTAAAAAAGAATATGAAATAAAGTATTTTATCACTTGCAATACAGTGGATGTTGTGTATATGCTAACCTGTCTTTGTGGACTACAATATGTAGGGAAGACATCACGCCCATTAAGACAAGGATTAGGGAGCATATATACAACATCCAAAGGAAATTCCCCAATCACTGTGTGTCCAAGCATTTCATGGAGCATCATAATGGAGATGCTAGTTGCTTGGAGGTTTTTGCAATAGATCCTTTAAAAATTCATTGGAGAGGTGGAGACAAAGATAGTCTCCTAAGCAAGACCGAAATGAGATGGATTTTTAACTTGGACACACTTACACCGAGGGGGCTGAATGCGGATTTTGAGATAAATACCTATATTTCATTTTAAGGAATTTTTTATGTTTTTTTTTTTTACATAATATTTTATAATATAATTCTTTAAAATGTTATATTCTTATTTATTGAAGAATTTATAATAAATGTATTTAATTTTACCCTAGGCATACATTTTTATATTATCAGTAATAATATAGACTTTTAGGAAATACTCACCTTTTTTCTATCATTTTTATGCATATATAGATGTGTTATATATCAATATGTGTAGAAAATATTTAAAATGAAGTATTGTGCATGATGTTTGCCTGCTGTTTTATACTTGTCTTTATTCCTCCTGTATTACTTTGTTTTTAAATGGATCAATACGTTTTTTATTCTTTTTTTCTCCCACTAATTTTCGTGTGTGTTCTTTTAGGAAGGAGAATCTTCGGTTTTTAATGTATCAAAATATTTAATTAGTTGTAATATTGTCTCTAATTAATAGAACATGATAATATGTATGTTGCACTTTGTAGCAGAGAATTCTCTCTGCAACATCAAAGTCTAATCGGCAGAAGCGAACAGATCCACCCTCCCCCCCGTCATCATGACGAATGCAGAAGTAAAAGAAGGTAACCACGGACGCAAGGATGCCCGGTTGTCGGATGCGTCTAATTTGAAGGGGAGGATCTTATTGCCGATTGGGAAAAGGGCGCGAAAAGGCTCCTATTTAAACTACGAACGGACTGAATGGAGTTACACTTTGATAAAAGCTTCAGCTGAAACGCGTCAGTGTGTGGACAGTGTAATTTGCTGATTTTTATTCTTGCTGCTGTTTTTACTTTGGAAAATAAACCTTTTTTAAATGAAGATCCTGCATCCTGGGTTTCTTGAAAGAAGGGACAAGTAAGCAGTTGGCATTTAACTTCAGCTACCACTATACCATCTGTTCAACGTTCTTAGTCTGAGCCAGCTTTTATTTTAAGTGGCTCAGAAATATGTGAGTTTGTACATTTATTAAATAATATATCAATTATCGGTACGTTATTACCCTATGTTTCTTCTCCTGATTTTGTCTTTTACAGGATTTTAATTGAACATAGGGGTAACAAATGTGTTATTTTATTTTGTGTACTCTCACCATTTCTACTATTTTATTCACTTATTTATGTGTGGTGGAGTGACCCACACAGGTGATTGTAGCACTCTGCTGTTTATTGTGTTTTAACCTATTATACACACTATTTTTATTGTTAATTATATAGAATAAGCTTAAGAACACATGAATGTGGCCCACCGTGTTATCTTTATTATATTGGGGTGCCCTCGATGGAGTAGAAGAGCATAAGAATGGTTATTGGTCAAAATTGGTGACAATTGATAAGTTCAAATAAATACAAATTCAGATTCAAAATTGACACTGAGCACCAATATAGCATTCATGCATTTTGTAGCTTTTTGGCCTACATAGTGCTAACTCTTGTTGCTGCACTGCAGTGCATGTGTCAGCTCACACACATACAGCACTCCCAGATATTAAAGTGGAACGGTTTAGTTAGCCATTACGCTGTGCTAAAATGAAGCATAAGACAGTACCTCTAAGCATATTACTGCATTTATGCCCGATTCGCCCCCTCTGTTTGCAGGAGCTAAAGGACCAAACCATGCATACTAGGACTAGGTGCAATGTTACACATAATTATGCTATTAAGTTGTTTTTTATAAAACTAGTTTTGCTCCATGAACTGGTCCTCTCTGCCCCTGCCTCCTAAGCGTTTGCTCCAGTAACACGGATGTACACGTCACCCGGAATACCCGCAAATGTTTCCGTGGGTTGTGAGGTGAGCCCATGAAATACGTTTTCATAAATATACTGCTGGTAAGGTCCAGAAATTCTGCAGTGGTCAGCAATTGCCATAGAAAGGTATTGATGCATTTGAATTGGATGATCACTTCCTGATCTAGGCAGAACTCACTGCAAGAATTCTGAAGTCTTTGAAGAAATTACAAATGCAGCAACGTCACTTGCATGTTTGTTTAATTTTTTATATATTTAATTTTTCCCCTTTTTGGATTGGATGTTTTCACAGCATTTTTAAAAAGGCAATATTTATAGAACTAGGAAAATAAAAAGAAAAAGGTCCTGTCTGAAATGTACCCTTGTGCACTTTAAAACTATTTTCAGCAAGCCGTATGTGTGCATGCAAGGAGACGGGAGTACTGAACCCAGCAAAGGAGCACAAACTGTTACTAAATTATTTATGAATGTTTTTCAGAAGATCAACCAACCGCTTTTCCTTAAAATCAACCCTTAACAAAATCCTATTATATTGCCAGAATAGTAAAAAGATCACTTATTAGAAGACAAATGACAAAGGCAAATGTGATATACACCATACTGACCACATTCAAAAGTATATCTATATATACAGAAATAAGCCATTTCCGAGGCACCAAACCCCATGCAATATTACAGAATTTATCATTTGTTACACTGAATTTAAAATGTATTATTTAGTAAACTTTTTTTTTTTTTTTAATCTAGAAAGGCAATATGGTAGCACAGGACAGTATAAATAAAACCAACAGGTGTGAACGTTAACAATAAAACACATACAGAAATCTAGGAATAGCTCCAGTCACTTGCAGACATCAATGACTTCGCAAGCAGAAAGCTAAAGTTTATCTACCATGCTCAGCAAGACACCGGACACACGTCAAATGCATAGTGTCAATAAAGTATCCTAAAATAAAACCACCATGCTGCCACGGTCTATTCCTACTGAGGGTTACGTTGTAGAAATTATCTTCAACTAGCAGGCATGACCACAAACCGTTCTGTCCAATGTAACTTCAGAAAATATTCTAATTTCTACCCGCTAAAATGAAAACCTAAACACTCTGGAAATTGTTCATTTGAAGGCAAATTCTTGGATATCAATTAGACAACTATGAGGAATGCAAGGACATTCTGAATAAAATTAAAAAAACAAACAAACAAAAAAAAAAAACACTGCTGCAATAAAATATAAAAACACTTAAAGGGACTCTCCAGTGCCAGGAAAACGGACTGCAGGTCCCCTCTCCCTCCCATCCCCGGTCGCTGAAGGGGTGAAAACCCCTTCAGTCACTTACGAGAGGCAGCGACATGTCCCACGTCGCTGCTTCTTCCTCCGCTGCCGCTCCTCCCCTTCATTACGTGAGCCGGCAGGGGAGACTGATCCCGCCGGCTGGGGAGACCTAATGCGCATGCGCGGCAATGCCGTGCATACGCATTAGACCTCTCCATAGGAACGCATTGAAAATGCTTTTCAATGCTTTCCTATGGGGATTTTAGCGACGCTGGAGGTCCTCACACAGCGTGAAAACGTCCAGCGACACTATAGCACAGAAAACCTGTGCTGTAGACACGGAAGTGCCCTCTAGTGGCTGTCTAGTAGACAGTCACTAAGGGAGCACTTTACCCTGCAAGGTAATTATTACAGTTTATGAAAACTGCAATAATTACAGTTGCAGGGTTAAGGGTAGTGGGAGTTGGCACCCAGACCACTCCAATGGGCAAAAGTGATCTGGGTGCCTGGAGTGTCCCTTTAACAGGGGTCCCAAAGACAAACAAATAACAATGATGGTTAAATAGTGTTTGTAATCTACATGGCAGGAAGACCAGGAGAAGTAACAACCCACAGCAGATTGCATTTTATCTTTAATTCACAAATAAATCCCTTGAATACGTTGCTCTGGTAGTATTCACGTATAGATTTTTTTATTTTTAGTTCATTCACATTGCTAAGTCTCGCCCCTCAAAGTATGTTGGCATTATCAAAGTGACAATAAATAATTAACAATCAGAGGTTCTACTCCAGATACAAGTGTCTCTTTAAGGGAGAGGGGGTTGGGATTAGAGGGCTTCTTCATAAGCAACCATTTGAGAAGTACAGAAAGTTGTGCAAATCCAATCTGAATCCCCATCTGGAAGCACTTTCTGTGCCCTGTAACATGCCAGGATGAGCATGTAAATAAAGCAATGTGTCACTGCGGATACATTCCATAGGGTGAAAGGTCGCAGACATTCCCGCACGATGCACATCAGGTAGCTGATTGTTAATGAAAACCATCAGTGGGAAAAGACAGCAAAATCAATAATATCATTTAAAGAATTGATGCATTAAAACTCGCCAGCTTAGATTGGTGGTTCTCAGTAGCCACCAAGGTAGATACATAATGTCACTAACCTAGTTCTAGGATTCCACCACAATCCCTGGAATAAAAACCAACATATGGCCATTAGAACTGGAATGTGTCTGACTTGGCTGCCACAGTCAGGAATCTCCAGCACGTACATGATTGTACAATGCAGATTGCAAGACTAGTCTGATGGAGATTTATTAATGGCCCTATAATGTATCAGAAACACAAAAATGAATTCTATTCACAAATCCTTGCAAACTTTTTTAATCCCTAGGAGAACACAAAGCTCCTTGTGACACAGCAGCTGGAAACCGAATTACAGTGTTTGGAAAATGTTTTGCAGAAGAGGCCTATGCCCTTTACAGGAAATATGATTCACAGTCTGAATCATATTTCTAACAGGCAACTGCTGAATAACCCTTTGTGCACGGTATGGGGGACCATTTTCCTGATGTGCCATCAGATCAGTGGAGAAAGTGAAACCCTGTTGGTGGGGAAACTGTGTTGGTGACCTCTCTCCAAAGGTTTATTTATGTAAAGCAGACCGAATATCACAATCAGCAGTTCCCTGGGACAGAAAGCCTCCATAGCGCCACTATGAGTCGTCGATTAGAGAGACGGCATTTTATTTACAAGATAGGGAGAAAAAAAGGGGAGTAGCAACAAAAGTCATATTGTGCATCTGGCAGTGAATAGGTTAAAAAAGACTACTTTGTGGATAACTATAAAGGCCTATTTACATTCCACATTAAGTATATACTTATTTGTTTCAGTAATTAATGACTCTCATACAGACTGAATGGTTGAAGGTTTTAGATCATTCTGTTTTTGGCAGTGAAATGGTACATTGCGTAGTTTTTCAGCAGATAAATGCCAATTCAGTCTACATATTCCTTATATAAAAGCACGGGTTTTATTGTAGATTCTGGGAGCAGTGTAACTATGCCAACGTAAGTTAATACCTTACCGCTTCAGAATTCCCAACTGCAAAAAATGGACAAGGCTTAAGGTAAGGCACTGTGAATGTCCGTCTGAGCGGTACCATAAAAAGCTGAGGACTTGGATGAAGCATCCGGGAAGCAGCAGGGCCAATGTCCATCCTGCCCACAGGAGCTGGTCAGAGAGGAAATAATGCAGGATCACAACGCACTCTGAAAAACAAAAGCAGCACGGTCATTTCACACCTCGCTATAAACCCTAAAAAAGAGGAGGCATTCTACGATTATAAACACAACTGGAAAAGGGGACATCTTGATATTTTTGCATTATGTCAAGTGCAGCAGTATTTCTTAAACAAAAACACAGCAGGATGGGAGAAAGGGGCAGAAAGTTTGGACTTATGGAGCAAACCCAACTCACAACCCCATGTCTCCCCCGGTACATATAGCAAAATATTACCTTTAATGCAGTCTGCCGCTGCTGGCTATACCCTGATTTGACTGCTTGGCTGACATCATCAAAAGTGGTATTCTGAGCCAATCACAATGCTTTCACATAGGAAAGCATTGGATTGGCTGAGCTTGTTAAGAAGACAGATCAAGGACAGAGCCAGCACAAGTCAAACACAGCCCTGGCCAATCAGCATCTTCTCATAGAGATGAATTGAATCAATGTATCTCTATGATGAAAGTTCAGAGTCTCCATGCAGAGGGTGGAGACATTGAATGACAGTGATGCACACTCTGCAGCACTTCCCCAGTAAGCACCTCTAGCAGCCATCTGAGGAGTAGCCATTGGCAGTATTCCTAGGCTGTAATGTAAACACTGCATTTTCTCTGAAGAGACCATGTTCACTGCAAAAAGCCTGAAGGGAATGATTCTACTCACCAGAACTACAAAACAAAATGCCTGTCTGACCCAATCACACAAAAAATAAGCAGCCCCCGTCTACTTCATGAATGCAACAAATACATTTCTGACAGGGGTTAAAAAAAAATGTATTTACAAAGAAATCTAAGCATCCAGGACAGCAGGTATAGAGGTTGACAATAGTACAATGTAAGTATCAGTGAGGACACAGATCCATAAAGAAAGATACTCCATGTTCTAGACGCATATTTTATTTTTATGCAAAAAAAACATGCGTAACGATAACAAAATAAGTCCTTTTCCATAACATTTATTGATGATGCAGCTGTAGTGTTTCTACGTTTCCTATTTACCAACAGCCCTGCTCTGGAATTTGACGGGTTATAGGAAAAGACATAAGGAAGGCCTGCCTGTATGTATTTGACTGGCATTTCTCTGCAGGTGTCAAACCAGTTAGGGTGATGAACTCAATCTGAAAATAGGCTGCAGCAATGGTAAAAAAAGTGTTATTCCTGCACTGCTCACTACATGGAAACTCTTTAATAGCATTTACTGGGGACAGGGAACAAATACCGGTAACTGTCACTAAAGAATAATAGCTATACACCAATACCATAACCCACTCGCCCCCCAAAACCCCTCAGTTTTGACCTTGTGCATACATAAAACACAATAAAAGGAACACTACAGCCAGAGGAATGTAACCCCTTAAGGACACATGACATGATTCCCTTTTATTCCAGAAGTTTGGTCCTTAAGGGGTTAAAAGTGCATTCCTTACGCTATAGTATCTGTACCGATTACCTGGGCCAGCCCTGCCAAGTAAAGGGTTACAAAACCCTTTAAACACTTGCATGATTCCAACGCCGATGTCCCTCTGTGTAGGTCAGGATCCTCTTCCGATGTTGGCAATCCGGGGGAACCTAATGTGCGGCGAGCGCCGCTTTGCAAATTAGGTCTTCCACATAGGAAAGCATTGATTCAAGGATTTCCTATGAGGGAATTCAACACAATTGACTTTCTCATGCAAAGCGTGAGGAAATCCAACATCGTTTCACTGCGTCAAACTTTGTGATACTCCAGGAAGCGCCTCTAGTGGCTGTCTGGTAGACTAGAGGCAGTCCTAACCCTTTAATGTAAACCTTGCAGGTTTAAGAGGACAGGCATACTACACCCAGACCACTTGAATGAGATGAAGTGGTCTCGGTGCTTATAGTGTCCATTTAAAGGACCACTATAGGCACCCAGACCACTTCAGCTTAATGAAGTGGTCTGGGTGCCAGGCCCATCTAGGATTAACCCTTTTTTTTTTTAAATAAACATAGCAGTTTCAGAGAAACTGCTATGTTTATAATATGGTTAATCCAGCCTCTAGTGGCTGTCTCTTGACAGCCGCTAGAGGCGCTTGCGTGCTTCTCACTGTGAAAATCACAGTGAGAGGACGCAAGCGTCCATAGGAAAGCATTATAAATGCTTTCCTATGGACTGGCTGAATATGTACGTGGCACCTGCCGCGCATGCGCATTCAGCTGATGACGGCGCTATGGAGGAGGAGAGTCCCCCGCCCGACGCTGGAGAAAGAATAAAGCTTAACCCCTTCCTCTCCCCAGAGCCGGGCGGGAGGGGGTCCCTGAGGATGGTCCTTTAAGACATCATTATACAGTGCAGCCAAGTGCAATGACAGAATTGGATAAATAATCCATGGTTGGGAATAACTGAAAAAGTGGGTTAAAAAGTTCTAAAAGTGGAACTGGCACCGCAGATACATTCCACCTGTTTCCATGGTGACTACTCACATTTTAGAAAGTTTCAGTTTAGTGACACCTTCATAGAGCTCCATCCATTACTGTGAGAAAATTCTCTATTATTTATACAGGACCTCACCTACAGAGTGCCTGGCCTGGACCCCCCAAAATACCTCCTCCATGAGACCCCAAAATAACAGCCAGGATCCCCCATATTACCTCCTCCTTGAGACCCTAAAACAACAGCCAGGATCCCCCAGATTACCTCCTCCTTGAGACCCCAAAACAACAGCCAGGATCCCCCAGACTAAAGCCTGCCGGTAAGGACTACATTGCCCACGATGCTCAGCCAGCCGGTAAGGACTACATTGCCCATGATGCTCAGCCAGACGGTAAGGACTACATTGCCCATGATGCTCAGCCAGACGGTAAGGACTACATTACCCATGGTGCTCAGCCAGTAAGGACTACATTGCCCATGATGCTCAGCCAGTAAGGACTACATTGCCCATGATGCTCAGCCAGTAAGGACTACATTACCCATGATGCTCAGCCAGTAAGGACTACATTACCCATGATGCTCAGCCAGTAAGGACTGCATTGCCCATGATGCTCAGCCAGTAAGGACTGCATTACCCGGCAGTGCTCAGCCAGTATGGGACCCATTTGCCCATGATGCTCAATATGAAAGTGGGACTACATTTGCCCATGATGCTCAGCCAGTAAGGACTACATTGCCCATGATGCTCAGCCAGTAAGGACTACATTGCCCATGATGCTCAGCCAGTAAGGACTACATTACCCATGATGCTCAGCCAGTAAGGACTACATTACCCATGGTGCTCAGCCAGTAAGGACTGCATTGCCCATGATGCTCAGCCAGTAAGGACTACATTACCCATGATGCTCAGCCAGTAAGGACTACATTGCCCATGATGCTCAGCCAGTAAGGACTACATTGCCCATGATGCTCAGCCAGTAAGGACTGCATTGCCCATGATGCTCAGCCAGTAAGGACTACATTACCCATGATGCTCAGCCAGTAAGGACTACATTACCCATGATGCTCAGCCAGTAAGGACTACATTGCCCATGATGCTCAGCCAGTAAGGACTGCATTACCCATGATGCTCAGCCAGTAAGGACTACATTACCCATGATGCTCAGCCAGTAAGGACTACATTGCCCATGATGCTCAGCCAGTATGGACTACATTGCCCATGATGCTCAGCCAGTAAGGACTACATTGCCCATGGTGCTCAGCCAGTAAGGACTACATTACCCATGATGCTCAGCCAGTAAGGACTACATTACCCATGGTGCTCAGCCAGTAAGGACTACATTACCCATGATGCTCAGCCAGTAAGGACTACATTACCCATGGTGCTCAGCCAGTAAGGACTACATTGCCCATGGTGCTCAGCCAGTAAGGACTACATTGCCCATGGTGCTCAGCCAGTAAGGACTACATTACCCATGATGCTCAGCCAGTAAGGACTACATTGCCCATGGTGCTCAGCCAGTAAGGACTGCATTGCCATGGTGCTCAGCCAGTAAGGTTCACATTGCCCATGATGCCGGCCAGTAAGGACTACATTGCCCATGGTGCTTTCGGCCAGTAAGGACTGCATTGTCCATGATGCTCAGCCAGTAAAGGTTCACATTACCCATGGTGCTCAGCCAGTGGGACTACATTACCATGGTGCTCAGCCAGTGGAACTACATTGCCCATGGTGCTCAGCCAGTAAGGACTACATTACCCATGATGCTCAGCCAGTAAGGACTACATTACCATGGTGCTCAGCCAGTAAGGACTACGTACTTATATGGTGCTCAGCCAGTAAGGACTACATTGCCCATGGTGCTCAGCCAGTAAGGACTACATTACCCATGATGCTCAGCCAGTAAGGACTACATTGCCCATGGTGCTCAGCCAGTAAGGACTGCATTGCCCATGATGCTCAGCCAGTAAGGACTACATTACCCATGATGCTCAGCCAGTAAGGACTACATTACCCATGGTGCTCAGCCAGTAAGGACTACATTGCCCATGGTGCTCAGCCAGTAAGGACTACATTGCCCATGATGCTCGGCCAGTAAGGACTACATTGCCCATGGTGCTCGGCCAGTAAGGACTGCATTGTCCATGATGCTCAGCCAGTAAGGACTACATTACCCATGGTGCTCAGCCAGTAAGGACTACATTACCCATGGTGCTCAGCCAGTAAGGACTACATTGCCCATGGTGCTCAGCCAGTAAGGACTACATTACCCATGATGCTCAGCCAGTAAGGACTACATTACCCATGGTGCTCAGCCAGTAAGGACTACATTGCCCATGGTGCTCAGCCAGTAAGGACTACATTGCCCATGGTGCTCAGCCAGTAAGGACTACATTACCCATGATGCTCAGCCAGTAAGGACTACATTGCCCATGGTGCTCAGCCAGTAAGGACTGCATTGCCCATGATGCTCAGCCAGTAAGGACTACATTACCCATGATGCTCGGCCAGTATTACAGTAAGTGTCCGGGTCAGATACTCACCCGCCCCCCTCTCCGCCAGGTACAGCACCAGGGAGACGGCCAGTGCCGCCATGCCCCCCGCCGGTATACGATCACAGAGCACCGAGTCCGGAACCGCATTTCCCGCCGAGCAGACAGACCACGCCCCCATCCATACTCTACACGGAGGGAGCACAGCATGGGGGCGGAGTCACGGCACAGACCACGCCCCCATCCACATTCTACACGGAGAGAGCACAGCATGGGGGTGGGGACACGGCACAGATCCACGCCCCCATCCACACTCTACACGGAGGGAGCACATCATGGGGGCGGAGTCATGGCACAGACCACGCCCCCATCCACACTCTACACGGAGGGAGCACAGCATGGGGGCGGGGTCACGGCACAGACCACGCCCATAGAGCTGTGTGGAGGTTGAATGTGTCTATTTATCTGTGTGTGAGGATGTAGAAAGAGGGAAGTGCTCATGCCATTGTACAGAACACTGGTGAGACCTCACTTGGAGTATTGTACACAGTACTGGAGACCGTATCTTCAGAAGGATATTGATACCTTAGAGAGGGTTCAGAGAAGGGCTACTAAACTGGTTCATGGATTGCGGGATAAAACTTACCAGGAAAGGTTAAAGGATCTTAACATATATAGCTTGGAGGAAAGACGAGACAGGGGGGATATGATAGAAACATTTAAATATATAAAGGGAATCAACACAGTAAAGGAGGAGACTATATTTAAAAGAAGAAAAACTACCACAACAAGAGGACATAGTCTTAAATTAGAGGGACTCCACCAGACACCATCAGCACTGTAGTGCATTACAGCTTGGGTGGGATCCAGCTTCTAGTGGGCAGACCTCTCCTCCAAGAGAGTGTGGCAATATGCTATTAAAATAAAAGAGCATGTGATTATAATTCCATGGGAGCATAGTGATATAGAACTCCTTTGTTGGTAGCCACAACTGGTCTTATATGCAAGTCCCCATGCAAGGAGCACTCCCCCCTGGACCTTAGAGTAGACTGCATTAGAAACAAATACACAATTACATTGGCTCTTAGATCCAGGACACTCCCATACATAATAAGATAATCCCTCCCCTGTGCCTGTGAGATAATTGGCTCGGGAACTGTACTAACTTAATTATCTCCAGACACAAAAACACACATTTCAGCAGTACCCCAAAAGTACCCCTAAAACCCATAGAAACCCCCCAAAAGTTATATCCCCTGATAGCCCCGATCTAGGTGACCAACATATCCAAAGATCACTCAGATCGGTTCAGGGGTTCGAGATTTCGATGGAAGTCACATTTTGACCGATCGCACACGAGCCTCCTGCCCAAAAGAGTTCCATGAAATCAGGCTGTGCGGTCCGTCTCTTTCGGGAGTTCACAAAACAACAATATATACGACTGAAACTGTTCATATGGGCACTTAGTCTGTGTCTCTTGTTCTTCTCAAGTGAATCCAGTCGAGCATATGAAGATATGGAAGTCCCCGACGTGTTCGTGCCGTCGAGTGTCCGATTATAGTTCCATGCACTTGACGACCATGTGTTCGCACATATAAATGACGGCCACCCAGCTAACCACTTAGAACATTTTGGTTAATGAGGTCAATAAGGGTAAAAAGCAGCACACGACTGTTCTGGGTGGTCGGTCTGTTCATTCGGTATACAAACAGCATTAGTCTAATCTGTTCGGTAAGCGCCAGGGCTCGAGTCCTGCAGGAACGCATGGGAATGGCGTTCCTGCACTTTTTCCAAAGCAGGAACGCCGTTCCCGTTACCTGTCCTGCAGGACCGGCCCTGCTACCTGCACAGAGGGGCCATCACATGCTGTGTTCCCTCTCCAGCTATAACTCTCGCGAGACCGCGGCTGTTACCATGGCAACGCTCCGCACAGGCGAGTCTCGCGAGAGTTAGAGCTGGAGAGGGAACACAGCGTGTGATGGCCCCTCTGTGCAGCGGCTGGTTCCCTCCACCGGATCACCAGGCGATCTCCCCCCTCCCTGACAAGGTAAGAAGCAGGGAGGGGGGAATAAACTAAATAAACACATAATGTAAAAAAAATGCTCCCCCCCCCCCACACCCATCATCCAGCACTCACACACCCATCATCCAGCACTCACACACCCATCATCCAGCACTCACAACACATCATACAGCACTCACACACACATCATCCAACACACACACATCATCCAGCACACTCACATCATCCAGCACACTCACACACACATCATCCAGCACTCAAACACACATCATCCAGCACACACACACACATCATCCAGCACTCACACACACATCATCCCGCACTCAAACACACATCATCCCGCACTCAAACACACATCATCCAGCACACACACACATCATCCAGCACACACACACACATCATCCAGCACACACTCACACACACATCATCCAGCACTCACACACACACATCCTCCAGCACACACACACACACACACACATCATCCAGCACTCACACACACATCATCCAGCACACACATCATCCAGCACTCCACACACATCATCCAGCACACACACACACACGCACATCATCCAGCATCTTTTTACACACACATCATCCAGCACTCACACACACACATCATCAGCACTCCGCATCATCCAGCACTCACACACACGTCATCCAGCGCGCACACACACATCATCCAGCACACGCACACACTGCATTCATTATACACACTCTTCACTCACTACAAACACACTACATTCACTATACACCCTCTGCATTCACTATACACACTCTGCATTCATTATGCACATTCTGCACTAACTACACACTACATTCACTATACACACTCTACATTCACTACATACACTGCATTCATTGTACACACTCTGCACTCACTACAAACACACTAAATTAATTATACAATTTGCACTACAAACACACCATTCATTATACACACTCTGCACTTACTACAAACACACTACATTCACTATACACACTCTGCATTCATTATACACACTGCACTCACTACAAAACACTACATTCACTATACACACTGCATTCACTATACACACTGCACTCACTACAAACACACTACATTTATTATACACACTGCACTCACTACAAATACACTACATTTATTATACACACTGCACTCACTACAAATACACTACATTCATTATACACACTCTGCACTCACTAAAAGCACACTGCATTCATTATACACACTCTGCACTCACTACAAATACACTACAATTATTATTCACACTGCACTCACTACAAACACACTACATTTATTATTCATACTCTACATTCACTACAAACACACTACATTCATTATACACACCCTGCACTGCACTATATGCGTAAGGGGCCATGTTTTTTTAAGGGGGGGGGGGTGAGGCGGGAATCTTGGGTGAGTTCCCACACTTTTTTCCACAGGACTTGACCCCTGGTAAGCGCCATATATACCGAACCATATAAGTACAAAAGGCACGAACAGTTTATCATAGGGCCCATAGTCCTGGGGCAGGAGACTGGCAAGCAGGCTCCTCCAAAAGCCTGTGGTGAGGTTCTGTTCGCCACAACATGTAACTCGGCCATCCAAACGACTACATTTCCAACTTATTAAACTGCAGGGGTGTACCGAGACACCCCTCCACCCCTCGGTTCGGAGCCACCAATGAGTTAGAACCTAACAACCAACTGTAAACTCCTACTTACTACGCCATGTAGCTCTCAATTTAAACTTGCCATTCCCCACCATAGCTTGACTACCTAAAGCTCTTGAGCACCCCCCACCACACAAAAACAGGGCAATGGCAATGCCCTCTTGAAAGCCCAGGTTAAGCAGGTCATACTACACATCTGATAGATGTACCCCATCCTGCTCAAAATACCTTGGAATCATACATTCCAGTTCCCGATGTCTCACTGCTACACCCCCTAATCTTCAAACAAATATTGCCATTGTCTTATTGACTTTCCCTCGACAACACCCTACTGTGACCTGATTCCTCGCGTGCCTCCAGTGGAAACGTGGAACCATTTCGGACCAAACTACCACCACACCTGGAAACAGCTCCCGTACACAGCTCCCTCTTCATCCCTTGCACCAATACTCTCTGTGGGACCAGCCCCAAGTCATTATCCCCAGCATGTATTAATAATATATTCAGAGTCACACCCCACTTTGCAAACTACCTGTAATGCTTTGCTGACCTAAACCCCAACCACATCAGTGAAACTTGATCCAGAGGAAAGCCCAGCTGCACTCCAAACTTCCAAACTGCGTCTCTCCTGTGCCTAGTACATGTAAGAGTGGCCCACCAACCAGGCCACCCAACCTAAAATGAAAACAAAATGAATGACATAACATAGATTCCCACCACTTCCCTGACACCAAACCCCATCCTAAACAAGCCAATCCGGCCACAAATAGGTCCTGAACCGTACAGATTCCCACCTACCAATTTGCTTAACCAAACCGGCCCCCAGTCCGAGGTGAGATGCTCAACCGAAAAACCCTAAAAAATTTAAAGCGTGACAGGGCCGACCCATCCTTATAAGATAAAACAATCCATGGGCGAATGTCCAAATATGTACAAGTACATGACACCGGTCATACACCCGATCCCAGCAGTAAATAAAGTGTAATTAAGCAACCCTTCCTGAACACATTGGTCTTAGAGCACCGTAGCCAAATCGACACCCTATTCAAACTTCTGTTTCCTGTACCCGGCCGGACTGAGTGAGCACTTCCTGTCAGTCCGGCCAGGTACAGGAAACGGATGTTCCTGCCAACTCCTGCCAGCCCTGCCGTAAAATGGCACAGCTTTCTGCGCCATCGTCAATTTCATCCAGGTACCCGGATTGGTGGACAAGCAAGCAGACAGAATTGCTCATCGTACTGCTACCACGCTAGGCCTCAGTAAGTCTGATAGGATTTACAGATCCCATCCAAATAACAGAAAAATTGTGAGCATCGGTCAGGAGATTTCTCCCCAACTCGCTTGCCAAGATACAGAAAGCCCTTAGCCAATTCTCAAATGACTTAGGTATCGTCTGATACCGGCTCTGTTTCTCTTTCTCTTCTTTCTTGGAATCTTTCTTATCCTCCTCCTTCAGATCCAAATATTTGTCCAAAGGGAAAAAGCGAAAAGATTTAACCAAATAACAGCCCAGAGGCCCCATGAAAGAAACGTGAATATTTTGTCTAGCCACGTTATGGGTTTCCACCATCAATTCAGACCTCTCACCCACCACTACCGAGGATACAGACACCAGAGACGACACCCGGTCCCTCCTTGTACACCCCCGTCCCCCGTCGCTGCGCCTGCAACCCCCACCCCACTGTTCCCTGCTGGAGGAACCCAAACCTGACTAAAATGTGACCCCTGCACTTCCCCCGTATCAAAAAAGACTTTAAACTATCTACCGCTTTACGCCCTCCTTGCTGCAAAATGCGGCCGCGCGAACAATTGCTCCTGGCCTGCCGAGGAAGGTTCTACCGCCTTGCCTCCAGCAAGCTCCGTAAGCCACCAGTTCTTCTCCCGGGCTCGCCAATACCATCAGCAGTCATGGATGGGCTCTTCCTGTGGCAATGAGATGGCACCTCACTAGGGCTCAGGCGTTGTGGAAGACTAGTTCTCTGCGCAGGCCGGTGCTCTGGAACCTCCGCGATGGCCGCGGAAGGCCTTGCTTCACCGATCCTCTCCTGCAGCCATTGGTCTCTCACTATGGCCCCAACTCCAGCCAGGAACTCTTCAATCAGATCCATCTGCAAAACAAAGAAGAAAACCCACACAGACCTGCAAACAACCGGTAAGCACAGATTTGATTAAAATGGCCACTTCTTAAAATGGCCGTATTATACATGACTGCAATCCCTGCCCCCTCCGCTAACCTAACCAATTAGCTACTTGCCCAATGCCTAACTCCTGGCCCTGTCAAGACCCATTCCCCTGCTGTGCTGATCCATGGGCTACTGGGCTTAAGCTGCATCTCAGCATGAACCTACACTCAATCAAGAACCACAAGGAAAATGGATATTGTACCCCTGGTGACCCCGGTCATCACTTCACCCAGACTGGTCACTCCATCCAAAAAAAAGGGATCAAGTTCTTAAATGGAATTTTAAAGACTCTAATGAACGAAAGACATTTGAGATGAAAATGATCACACATTTCAACACCAGAACTTAAGGACTTAATGTAGGCTCTGGCTTTCTCATACACTATCAAGCCTTTTTATAAGCACACATCTTAATGTCTTGTATACCTGTGGTTCTTTTTCAAAATTCTCGCTTCACCTTTATTGGATCAATTTATATACATACATATATGCAGCTATTTACTTGCATGCCCTGCTCTGCTGTTTTTTGTTTGTTTTTTGTGGTTATTGTTTTTTATTTTTAACTAGCTTTTTGAATCTCCCCTGTTTATTTACTTTTCTGACTATTTTCAGCCAACCTGCACCTTTCACTTTCATGCACATCCTCTGCTATTTATGATACCCCACTCACACCCCCTGTCCTTAACTCACCCCCTTCTAAAACTCTCGAAAGCTTGTCTTTGAAATATTATGTTAGTCCAATAAAAAAGGTATCATACTTGAAAACGAGAGAAATCTCAATGTATCTTTCCTGGTAAAATATTTTATAAATAAATACTGCAATAGTCTGTTATTTTGGCATTGTGGCCTGTTCGTGCATTGCTATGTGTTATTCCCCGTGTTTCCCCTGTGTTGTGTTGTATTCCTGTGTTTTAACTGCTCCCTGAAAGAAGAGGAACTGGAGTAGAGCCAATACCGGGTACACTGAGGAAACTAACCAACAAAGAATGTGTAACGGTAGGGACTGGGAAAGATAGAATATACTCTAATATAAGTACCAAATAGTTACAAAAATATCTACCAGACTAGGAAATAGGATATAAATAATAAAAGAAAAAATAATGAAATTGTATTAAATATAGTAAAAATAAGAGAATATATATATATATATATATCTATATGTGCTTGTGTACAAAAGGTGAACAAAGTAATCAGTATATTAGAAATTAAACCAGTTACATTAACATGAATGTCACTGTTGCTACTCAAGTAGGTCTCAAAATGTAACTAGCCTATGTAGCAGATAGACTGCTTCACATGGTAAATAGAGATAGTAGCAATAGATTAATACTTAATGGTAGACTAGTAAGGGTTTTATAACAACATACCATGTACGGGGACATGGTCAGCTGTGGAGCAAACCCAATACAGGTATTATCCTGCACACGTCTGTGCCTATATAAAAAAACTCTGTCTAATTAGAGCGGGAAGGTGGTTTAACAGTAAAAATAATAAGGAAGGGGAAGGGGAGATAAAAATAAATAAATAAATAAATAAATGGTACTAAGAGGCAAAATAATGGTGGGCCAATCCCCAATGGGACTAGAAATATTAAATCATGTTGGTTTCCATGACAGTAGAAAAGGAAAAGACTTGCCATGGCTAATCATGCATTAGCACCTTTTGGTACTCCCGGGGTCTAGTATAAGGGGAGTGGTATACCTTTGTGAAATAAGTAGTGACCGAGCTTGGTAGCTTCGTGGCTATCAATATAAAATCCTAGTCTGCTGTGGTAGCAGATAGAACTACGCTCACTGGATGATGGATAAATAGAACACTACTCCCTTAATAAGATCGGTGCTGAATCAAATCTCCCACCAATAGCTTCCCTGGGCTGAACAGCTTCCCTCCCGTGCCTTTGAGGGCACCTACTGCTAATCCCGCTAGGCAAGGATATAGTATGGATATAGTATGATCACTAAGTGAATAGGTGAAGGAATGATAAGAACATATGCGCGGTAGCAAGTCCGTGTGCTAGTTCAAAGTCATTGAGAGTAGCACTAAATGGACCGTTTCGCCTGACCTGGCTTGTCAGAAAGGAACCGGCCGGTACAGAGCACTGAATGGAAATAAGAGGAGATGCCCTCTCATTGGTTCGGTGTGAGAATTTCTGATTCGTAAGTTTAAAATACGTATGTGATGACATAATATAATTCCTTTTCTCGGGAGGGGAATTGCTTAATTAAGGCAGATTAACCCCTTCCAGGACGTTGCAGGACATATATGGACTTTTATGTTTACTTGGAGTCAATTTGGGACTCACATAAGTAAAGCTTGAAAGCTTATATAGTAATAATTACATTTGTGAAATTATTTTGATAGGCTTATGGTTGGCAGAAGCCTAGAATTGTTTGTATTGGAGAATCATTGTATTTTTGCTCCTTATTGCTGTTGTGTGTTAAAATATTGAAGATTCATAGAGTTGCTACTGTATATTTTTATAGCCGCTTAAATTTTCAATCGTAAAAAAAAATCAGTGGTAGAGATATATTTCGTCTCTAAAACATATTGCTAAAATTATGGTCTCATATGATAACTTCTAATAGTAACTATATTTGTCAAACTAAAAAGAGAATGCTACATAATAATCCCACCTGGGTGATCTTGCTATCCAATATCGGTTGCTACTGTGAACATTTGAAGCAACTAAATGTATAATACATGGAGAATGGAGCTGTTTTATACTGTAAAATAGTCCCAAATAAAAAAAACCTAAAGAGAGATGGGAAACGGTGGTACTACACCATAGTCTTAAATGCATTTGTTATTTAAGTAGGGCTATTTACCGTTAAAAGTCTAGATATTTCTGTTGTTCTAGCAGTCTGTAGCATCATTTCTGCTATTTGTCTTTGCAGCAGCATTTCATTCATAAATAAAAATATGGCAAAGGCTCCATCACCTATAAGGCCTAATATATCACCTATAAGGCTTCTTCTCAGTGATTTATTCACAGCGCAATGAAGTTCTTGGCATATTTACATAGTTTTTTTTTTTTTTATCTAGGCACAGACGTGTGCAGGATAATACCTATATTGGGTTTGCTATACAGCTGACCATGACCCCGTACAGGGTATGCTGTTATTAAACCCTTACTAGTCTACCATTAAGTAATAATCTATTGCTACTATCGCTATTTACCATGTGAGGCAGCCTATCTGCTACATAGGCTAGTTACATTTTTTTTTTTTTTTTTTAATTAATTTCAGACTTATATCAGCCCTGCGTTCGTTTATTATTACTTATATACTTCATGCCTTGATATATTGTCATCATCAATTCATCTTGTAAATCTTATTAATTGTGTTGTCCCTCCCACCCGGGTCCCCCCCTACTCTATTTTAATACTTAGTATGGGTTTCTGTTTCTTCTGGTCTTGGAGAGAGCCTGTGCCTCTTGTTTGTTTATTTATTTATTTTCTAATTCTTTATTTTAGCAGTGCATAACAAGGGCATACATGTCAGCATGTGGTAGATTGCGAGAAACAGATATTGGTTGCAGGACATATTATTATAACAGTAATCAGAAAAAAACAATGCACTTATTTATATAGTATAGACGAACAGAACGGCATCAGAACTTCAAGCTAGATTCTGTTATAGTTGTCAGGCTGGGTATGGCTTGCTCATGGTTTGAGCAATGTTTTATTATGTAGGTGGTGCAAGTAAGTATCACCCTGCGTTCTTGTGTGGCTTGATTGTAAATATGTGATTCGGGGGGGTGAGGGGCTTGGGTTGCTATGTGTGTGTTGGCATGTGGGTTGTCTCGACCCGACCGGGTCTGATCTAGAGACCTCTAGGATGGATCGGTAGTGAATGCCTCTGCCTCTTGTCTAACTTGCCAGTGCGGGGTGTGTGGGGTTGAGTGATACCTACTGTGCGCCCAATTATTTCCAACCCCTTACCTAAGGGGGCCACGGGTGGTGGATCTTTAGCATGCTCGGGCTGGAGCTGTTACTAAGAGAGGTGAGGGTAGAAACGGAGTAACTTGCGTGTAACAGCTTAAAGGACCACTATAGGCACCCAGACCACTTCAGCTTAATGAAGTGGTCTGGGTGCCTGGTCCAGCTAGGATTAACCCTTTTTTCTGTAAACATAGCAGTTTCAGAGAATGCTATGTTTACCTATGGGTTAATCCAGCCTCTAGTGACTGTCTCATTGACAGCCGCTAGAGGCGCTTCCGCGCTTCTCACTGTGATGTTCACAGTGAGAAGATGCCAGCATCCATAGGAAAGCAGTGATCATTGATAATGCTTTCCTATGAGACTGGCTGAATGAGCGCGCGGCTCTTGCAGCGCATGCGCATTCAGCCCGTGATGGGAGGAGAGGAGGAGGAGAGCTCCCTGCCCGGCGCTGGAGAAAGAGGTAAGCTTAACCCCTTCCTCACCCTAGAGCCCGGCGGGAGGGGGACCCTGAGGGTGGGGGCACCCTCAGGGCACTATAGTGCCAGGAAAACGAGTATGTTTTCCTGGCACTATAGTGGTCCTTTAATTTAAATTATACATAACATGCACAGAACATATACAAGAGAATTAGGTGTAAGAGGACATGATTCATGTGACTGCCTTCTTTCCCTTGTCTCTTCGTGGGATGAATGGGACAGTCCTGCCAGGATCCCAAGTGTGTTGTAGTGGTTGAGTTGAAGGGGTTGTAACCCCCTGTGCGATGCCCAGCCACTGAAGGAAGGATGAGGCCTCCTATACCGAGGTGAGTTTCAGGATGGTATTGTCCCGGGTGACCGCTAGGGCCCTAGGCAGGAGCCATCTGTAATCCACTTTCGCTGTGCGGAGGAGGGTGGTGATTGGCGTCAGCGTTTTTCTCCATTGTAGTGTGTTACGGGTAATGTCCTGAAAAAAGGTAAGCTGCGAGGATTCATATGTGTATGGGGTCTTGTCCCGTACTGCTGCTAGTAAGCGGCGTTTGTCCAGTAGAGAGTGGCATCTCACTATGACATCCCTTGGGGCTGTTATGGGTGCCTGCTTGGCTTTGTTGATTCGGAATTGTCCGTCAAATTCCATCTTTTTGGCTTGCGTGTGTGGCAGGAGTTCAGCAGTGAGTCTTAAGTAGTGCGGTAGTTCGGTTGTGCCAACAGTGTCTGGGATTCCCTGGATTTTTAGAATTTTTTTTGTCTGCTGCGGTTCTCTATGGTGTCTAGTTTTCTTTGGACTGCTGTGTTTGCAGATTGCAGTTGGCGGAGGGTGTGCCCCATGTCATTCACCTCTTGGCGTAAGTCTATGATGTTGTCTTCCATGGCCTGGACTCTTGTGGTCACAGCTTGTATCTCTGTGCGGGCCTTGTTTAAGTCTGCTTCATACATTTGTTTAACCTCTTGTAAGAACTGCCTGATGTCGCGCTTTGTGGCCGGGGCCATGTCATCACCCTCACCTTGTGGAGTGTGTTGTGATTGGGATTGTTGATGTTCCTCCTGGTCCTCTGGGCTCATTGCTGAGCAGTTAGAGCCAGTCTCCATGTCAGGCTCTGCCACCATTTTGTGGCTCGTGGGTCGCTGGAGCAGAGTCCCGATGTCTCGGGTGTCTTTGGGTGCTCCTGCTGGCTGTTTTGGGGTTTTGTATCCCATTTCTTCTTCGAGAGGTAACCACTGCTTGTTTGTGGGTGGTGTCTGGTACCCGAGGTCTTGGAGTAGCTGCCAGGATAGCCGCGAGACCTCTGTTGGTGATGGAGCAAGATAGGCCCGACTTTTGCCGTGGGTTTTTCTGCCCTTTTGGGCGAATAAGAAGGGCATCAGCGGGTGTCCCCTTGTGACTGGGAGGTTTGGGTGTTTTTCCTGCCTGACTGGGACTCAGTGTGGCCCTGCATGGCTTTAGATTTGCCGATGACCCAGGGGAGCTCTGAGAGATGGCGTCCATATGGCTCGGTGGTTAAGCTCCGCCCCGAGTATCTTGTTTCTTATGTAGTATTTGCGGTTTTATTTTTCTGTTTGTTGCCCGGTTTAGGGTTATATTTATTTATTTATATATATTTTTTCCTTCCTTTCCCCCTTCATCGTCTTTATGGAGAGTGATGAAAGCCTAGTGTGTCATCCATTTTATTTATCCATATATCCCATTGCCTGGTCCCATTTTTGATATTAAAGTTTTGTGATGTAAATCCTGAGCTTATTACCTTCAGTGATGGAGAGCTGTAAAGAGCGGATGCGGCTTGTGAAATTGGTCTAGTGATTCCAAATTGGTTTAAAGTAGCGAGCATGATACCCCATCCAACCCTGTCAAACGCTTTTATTTGCGTCTATTGACAGAAAGATTAGAGGGTTTCCACTGTTTTCCATCTCTTCCATTATATTTATTATTTTTCTAAGGCTGTTATTATTATTATTATTATTTTATTATTTATATAGCGCCAACAAATTCCGTAGCGCTGTACAATGGGTGGACTAACAGACACATAATTGAGATCAGACCACTGACGTACAGGAACAGAGGGGGTTGAGGACCCTGCTCGATGAGCTTACATGCTAGAGGGAGTGGGGTATAGTGACACAAAGGGTTAAAGTAGGGGAATTAAATAGTTTGTTACAGAAGGGTTTATTGAGTGCTTGGTAGGTCATTTTTGACAGGTGAAGGAACGGAGTCATGGGGTGGGGGATGAGAAACCTGCTGACAGTTTAATTGATACGCTTTAATGAAGAAGTGAATTTTCAAAGATTTTTTGAAGGAATGGAGGCTGGGTGAAAGTCTGATTGAGGAGGGAAGGGAGTTCCACAGAATAGGTGCAGCCCTGGAGAAGTCTTGAAGGCGAGCATCAGAGGTGGGGATCCGGGCAGAGGATAGGAGTAGGTCTTGGGCTGAGCGCAGGGGTCTCGACGGGACATACTTGTGTATGAGGGAGGATAGGTATGTTGGAGCAGCATTATGTAGGGATTTGTAAGCAAGCGCCAGAATTTTGAATTGGGCCCTATATCTAACTGGAAGCCAATGCAGGGACTGACAGAGCGTGGAGGCGTGGGAGGTGCGACCGGACTGGAAAATAAGCCTCGCAGCCGTATTCATTATAGATTGCAGCGGTGCAAGCTGGGAACATGTAAGACCGGTGAGAAGGGGATTGCAATAGTTGCAGACCTCCCTGGTATAAATCCAACTTGGTCATTATTGATGAGTTGTGGTATTACTATTTTTAATCTGTCAGCTAGAATAGAGGATAATATTTTAATATCTGTGTTGATTAATGATATAGGTCTATAATTACCAATATATTCCAAGTCTTTATCTGCTTTTGGGATGGGTACAATGTTTGCTCTCAGCAGCTCGCCAGGGCAATTTCCTGTTTCCATTATATCGTTAAAGTTCCCCTTTTAGTTGGTCTTTCATTAGTTTGTAAAATGTATTTGTAAAGCCATCGGGGCCTGGGGCAGTCTTTGTTCTAAGTTTATCTATACTTCTGTTATTGGTTGATTCATTAGCCTTAATTGGTCGGGTAGGATTTTTGGCATAGGCAGATTTTCAAAGAATTTCTCGATCTCTTTTGCCTCATCGAATGTTTCTTCTGGTAAACTATAGAGTTTCTGATAAAGATTTTCAAATGCTCCTCCTATTTTTTCTGGAACCATTAAATAAGCATCTTTATCTTTTATTTTATAAATTAGTCTTTTTTGTTTATCTTTTTTCAATTTGTTGGATATAATTGTTTCTGGTTTGTTGCCTTTTAAATATCATTTTGCTTGTAGTGCTTATAGTTGTTTAAATGCTTTGTTCATTAATTGATTATTAATCTGTTTTTCTGTTTCCACAATCTTATTTGCTATTTGTATGGAAGGTGTTGTTCTATTTTGTCTTTTATATTCACTTAATGTTATGTATAGTTTCGGTAGCGGCGGTAGGCCTTTTTAATTTTCAATAGCTGCCATTTTTATCAAGTGACCTCTAACTAGACTTTTTTATGCGCATCAACCATGGTGTGCTTTTGTTTTTATTTTATAAGAAGAAGAGATTTGTTGTTTTTTTTATTTCTTCCACATTATTTTTTTTGTGTATTATAAAGTCTTTTATGCGCCACTCTTTACGAAAATAATCAAAATTATCTTTGTATTCCAGCATAATAGGGCTGTGATCAGACCATGTTATGTCCTGTATCTCTATTTTTTTACAAGATACAGCAAAGTCGTGTTTCTCAAGACAAGATCTATTCTAGAGTAAGAATTAAATGTTCTGGAATAACATGTGTAATCTAAATCTGTTGTATGAAATATTCTCCACATATCCCTTAGGTTATAACTATGTAATAGGTTTTGCAATCTGTTCTCATCTTTTCCCCTGTTTTTCCTATCTATCTAACGCCTTCTATCTTTTAGCAGGTCGACTATGCATTCGAAATCCCCCGTAATTATTACCAAACCTTGTCTGATCTGCACCATTTTTTTAAAAAACTTTTGAAATAAATTTTATTGTTGCTTTATTTGGTGCATAAATATTGGCTGGTGTAAATAACTTGTTGTTTCTTTTACATATTAAGATGATGTTTAGCAAAACATTTTTTGCAAAAATAATTGCGACGCCCCCTTTATTTTATTTTATAAGGCTGGACTTATAATAGTATCTTGATGAATTTATTGTATTTTCTTTGGCTTGTGGATTTCTTGTAGGGCGCAGATTTGTACGTGGTTTTTAACCAAGAAGTCTACGTTTATGGACCTTTTACATGGTGTATTAATACCCTGGGCATTTATAGAGATCAGCTTAATTTATGAGTTCTTTTTGATTTTTGTGACTCTCTCTCTCCAAGTATTGATATATATAAATAAACAGCAAAAAACCCTTCTTTATCAGTGTTTACACAAAAAGAAATGGGTTGATCCAAAACAATGGCATTAAAGGACCACTCTAGGCACCCAGACCACTTCAGCTTAATGAAGTGGTCTGGGTGCCAGGTCCTTCTAGGGTTAACCCATTTTTTCATAATTATAGCAGTTTCAGAGAAACTGCTATAATTATGAATGGGTTAAGCCTTCCCCCTAATCCTCTAGTGGCTGTCTCATTGACAGCCACTAGAGGCGCTTGCGTGCTTCTCACTGTGAAAATCACAGTGAGAGCACGCCAGCGTCCATAGGAAAGCATTGTAAATGCTTTCCTATGAAGTTGGCTGAATGCGCGCGCAGCTCTTGCGGCAGCGTGCGCATTCAGCCGACGGGGCGGAACGGAGGAGGAGAGAAGGAGGAGAGCTCCCGCGCGCTGGAAAAAGGTAAGTTTTTACCCCTTTCCCCCTTCCAGAGCCGGGCGGGAGGGGGTCCCTGAGGGTGGGGGCACCCTCAGGGCACTATAGTGCAAGGAAAACGAGTATGTTTTCCTGGCACTATAGTGGTCCTTCAACCTAAAACAAGTGTAGTGTATGGCAGACAAACCCCGCCATACCGTATCTCGAGTAATGGAAGCCATTACTCAGATATAGATCCCACTTATTGTGGGAAAAGCGTGCTAAGGGTAATCGATCTGAGGAGAGCCTAACTAGAGGCACTACTAGTAGTGGGGGAGAGGGAAAGAGAGGAAAGGTAAGAAGTTCTTTAAGTGTTATTGTCTCGTTATTACTTAATATTTCCTTGTGCAACGTTTTTGTTATTCTTCAACTTGTCACTCTTTCCCTTACATTTAACTTTATTATCTAGCCTCTCTAAGTGTGTGTCTTTCTGTGATTAATTACTTAACTGAACTTCCCTTTTCTCTTGATTCATTTCCTTCTTATTATTGTGATCTTGGTGTAAAAATATTCCTTCTGTTTGTGCCTTAATTTACTTATTAATTGCCTGTTTAATTTTCAATTTTTAAATTTTTATTTGTTTATAGTTCTTTATTTATTTTTTTTAAATGTTTTTGTTCACTTCCCCTCAGGAAATAATTTATGTCTTATTAATATACCCCTTTGGTCCCTTTATCCCCTGTGCCAAAAAGAAAGGAGAGAGGAAAAGAAAGAAAAAGTGACAAATAATCCTTCTGTTTGTGTCTTAATTCACTTATTAATTGCCTATTGTTTAAGTTTTTATTTGTGATCTATGGTTCTTTCTTTTTCTTTTTTTGTTTATTACACCTCAGGAAATAATTGACTTCTTTTTAAGAAAAAAAAGGAGAGAAAAAAACAAAAAGTGGAAAAACATTACTTTCTTTATCAGGGAGAATAAATATCTCCCCTTCTTATTATCCCCCCTTCTATCCTTCCTCCTCCCTCTTCCACCTCCTTATCTCTCCTTCGCCACTTTTTAAATATTTAGAACCTCCCAATTTATTGACTATTGGCTTGGACTAATTCCAATTTTATTTTTTGTCTAGCCAACTTTTCAGGTCTCCTGCATCATTGCTATAGGTGAGTTTCCCTTCATGTGATATACTGATTACTTTGTTCACCTTTTGTATACAAGCACTTATTTATATATATTATCTTATTTTTACTATATTTAATAAAATGGATACATTTTTTCTTTTATTGTTTAAATCTTAGTTCCTAGTCTGGCAGATATTTTTGTAACTATTTGGTATTTGTATTAGAGTATATTCTATCTATCCCAGTCGGTACACATTCTTTGTTTGTTAGTTTTAAATGCTCCCCATTCGGGAGAGCCAATACGAACAAGTTCCGTTCACCTCCCGAACGGGGATGACCACAAAACCTCATTTAGAATGTTGCCTTAGAACGTTCACATCTTGTTACGAGGTGTGAAAACCACAAACTGCAAGGGAAGCCTCAGCGTGTGCCGACCCTGGGTGGCTGCCCGTTTGTTAGGCGAACTCCATCTAGGGGGAGCATTCGTGGATTGTTTCCCACCTCTAATACATGAATAAAATATACTTAACTAGTATAATACTGGTAGTTATTCTTAACATTTCACAAAAAACACCTAGGAAAGGAAAAAAGAACAGAGGACTCCAATAGTGTAAAATAGTAAGTACAAAATAAAAGTGAGTGTGTGTATATATGGAACCACTCACATTTACCGGAGCTAAATGCCTAGCTCAGGAGTAAAATGCCAATAGGTCTGTTAAGGCGACCTTTCCCTTCTTCGTTGTAGTAATTTTCGTGTAATCCTGTATTAGGGCTGGAGCAGAAAAAACTAATATGGAATCATGTTTTTAAATGTCTGGTGAAGTTCTCATTAGTGGATTTAAACGAATTTAACCAATGAGAATTCTTTTATGCCTTAATGGGTGGGTAAGTAGTGGAGCAAAGAATTAACTCTTACATGCTTGGTAGAGATTAGTAGCAAAGATGCAAAAAAAATAAAAGGTGAATGATACGAAAATATTACTGAGAGTATTAACCCCTTAAGGACGGAGCCAAATGTACACGTTGTGAACAAAACAAAATGTAAACAAAACCTGGCATTTGCGCTACATGTCTGTCCAACCGTAATTCACCTCTTTCATAGTAAATGCACCCACCCTTGTTATATATCATTTTATTCAGGAGAAACAGGGCTTTCATTTAATATCAAATATTTAGCTATGAAACATAATTTAATATGAAAAAAATGGGAGAAAATACGATTTTTTAAAAAATTTTTAGTTCTACATGACATTTTAACGGTCAATGTCATAATACTGTTTGCTTATACTGCAATAAAATACACATATTTGTATTCAGTAAAGTCTCACGTGTTAGACAGTACCCCCTATGTACAGGTTTTATGGCGTTTTGGGAAGTTACAGGGTCAAATATAGCATGTTACATTTGAAATTGAAATTCGCCAGATTGGTTACGTTGCCTTTGAGACTGTATAGTAGCCAGGAATGAAATTTACACCCATAATGGCATACCATTTGCAATAGTAGACAACCCAAGGTATTGCAAATGGGTATGTCCAGTCTTTTTTAGTAGCCATTTGGTCACAAACACTGGCCAAAGTTAGCGTTAGTATTTGTTTGTGTGAAAAATGCAAAAAAACGCCAATTTTGGCCAGTGTTTGTGACTAAGTGGCTACTAAAAAAGACTGGACATACCCTGTTTGCAATACCTTGGGTTGTCTACTATTGCAAATGGTATGCCATCATAGGGGTAATTTTCATTCTTGGGCTACCATAGGGTCTCAAAGGCAACGTAACCAATCTGGCAAATTTTAATGTGAAAAAAATGAAACGCAAGCCTTATATTTGATGCTGTAACGTTTGAAAACACCATTAAACCTGTACATGAGGGGTACTGTTGTACTCAGGAGACTTCGCTGAACACAAATATTTGTGTTTCAAAACAGTAAAAAGTATCACAGCAATAATACTGTCTGTGTAATGCTGTTTGTGCGTGAAAAATGCAAAAAACGTCACTTTTACTGGCGATATCATCGTTGTAATACATTTTACTGTTTTGAAACACGAATATTTGTGTTCAGCGAAGTCTCCCGAGTAGAACAGTACCCCCCATGTACAGGTTTTATGGTGTCTCGGAAAGTTATAGGGTTAAATATAGTGCTAGCAAATTAAATTCCCTTTACTTTCGGCATGGGTTGTCAGGCATGTCCTGCTAATTGTAATTAATTAAGATACCTAATTATATAAAAATATTACATAAATATATATGTATAATTAATATATGTATATATATATATATATATACGTATGTGCATATATATGTATATATCTATATAATTTTTTTAAAATATTTTAATTTAAATATAGGTATATATAGTGATATATACGTATATATTTATGTATATAGATATATATATTATTTCGTTCTACGTGTATTTTGCTATGTATATATTAATTTCACAATACAGTTAGAATGAAATAACACACATCTATATATTTTTAAATTATTTATTTTTAATTATTTTTTAAATTTTATTTTTTAACGTATTTACATTTTTATTTTTTTATATTATATATAAATATATATATAACAATAATTATATATATATATTTAATCATTATCAGTCTACATGTAATTTGATATTAATATATATATATATATATATATATATATATTTATTAATAGTAAAATACACCTAGACGGTGTACGTGTGTGTATGTATATGTGATCTAAGTATATATTATTTTTTTTACACCATTTATTTATTTTATTTTTATTTTCAGCCAGCAGGGGGACCACCTGTCATTACAGGCAGTCCCCCTGCTGGCAATGCTGCAGCCAGCTACCCCCGGCCATGTGATTGTGGGGTCCTCGCAAGGACCCCACTCTCACACGGCCGGGGGGCTTTGAGGAGGACGGTCGTGCCGCGGGGGGCTCCCTGGGAGTCCCCCCCACCGCGATCGTCGGCGTGGGATCGCCGTGACCGGGTAAGTACCGAAAGACCGGAGGGCGTACTATTACGCCCGGCGGCGTTTAGAGCCGCTTAGAATAGGGCGTAATAGTACGCCCTCCGGTCTTAAGGGGTTAAGGCTTGTGAAATATATACTAGGCATGGTTCTTAACCTCTTCAGGACGGAGTCAATAGTACACGTTCTGATAAAAACAAAACGTAAACAAAAACTGGAATTTGAGTTATATGTCTGTTCAACCGTATTCACCGCCGCTGTCACATTAAGTGCACCCACAGTTATTATATATCATTTTGTTCAGGAGAAACAGGGCTTTAATTTATCATTAACTATTCATATATGGAACATATTTTATTATGAATAAAATGTAAAAACAATTGAGAAAACAAGATTTCTTTTTAAATTTATATTTCCGTCTGACATTGTAGCTGTTAATGTCATAATACTGTTAGGTTTTACTGCAGAAAAATGCACATATTTGTAATTAGTGATGTCTCACGAGTACAACAGTACCTCCCATTAACAGGTTTTATGGTGTTTCGGAAAGTTACAGGGTCAAATATAGAACGTTCCATTTTCAAATTGAAATTTGCCAGATTTGTAATGTTACCTTTGAGATGGTGTGGTAGCCCAGGAATGAGAATTACCCCCATAATGGCATACCATTTGAAAAAGTAGACAGGCCAAGGTATTGAAAGTGGGGTATGTTTAGTCTTTTTTTGTAGCCACTTAGTCACAAACACTGGCCAAAGTTAGCGTTCATATTTGTTTTTGTGTAAAAAAAGCAAAAAACTAATATTTGGCCAGTGTTTGTGACTAAGTGGCTACAAAGAAAGACTGGACATACCCCACTTGCAATACCTCGGGTTGTCTACTTTTGCAAATGGTATGCCCTCATGGGGGTAATTCTCATTCCTGGGCTACCACACACTCTCAAAGGCAACATAACCAATCTGGCAAATTTCAATGTCAAAAAAATGAAATGCAAGCCTTATATGTGACTCTCTAACTTTCCAAAACACCATAAAACCTGTACATGGGATGTACTGTAATTCTCGGTAGACTTCACTAAACACAAATATTAGTGTTTTAAAACAGTAAAACATATTACAACAACAATATAGTCTATAAAAGTGCCGTTCATTTGTAAAAAATGCAAAGAATGTCACTTTTACTTAAAATATCATTGTTGTAATACAATTTATCATTTTGAAACACTAATATTTGAGTTCAGCGAAGTCTTCTGAGTAAAACAGTACCCCCCTATGTACAGGTTGTATGGTGTCTTGGAGAGTTACAGGGTCAAATATAGTGCTTGCGAATTAAATTCTCTGCACTTTCTCCCTGTGTCAGGCATGTCAACCAAATTTTAATTAATCAAATCACATAATTATGTTAAAAGATTACTTAAATATACACGTAGAATTTTAATATATATGCATTTATAGGTATTTGAAATCTACGTGTATACTAATGTAATCTTTTATGTAATTATATGTGTATATATATATATATATATATATATATATATATATATATATATTTGCGGTTATTTGTATTTTATATATAGATAGATATTTATAGAATGTCATTCTAAGTGTATTATGTTACCAATATATATATATTAATAACAAAATACAGTTAGAATGAAATTACATATGAATATATAATTTATATTAAATTTTGTTTCAATATTTTATTTATTTATTTTATTATTTAATGTATTTATTATTGTAATTATACGTATATATATATATATATATATATATATATATATATATATATATATATATATATATATATATAACATATGTGTATATATTAGTGATGTCCCGAAAGGTTCCCCGAACGGTTCGCCACGGACGGCAAACATAAACTTTGACCCTGTACCTCACAGTCAGCAGACACATTCCAGCCAATCAGCAGCAGACCCTCCCTCCAAGGACCCTCCCAACTCCTGGACAGCTCACTAAGAATGCAGCTTCACAATGAATGTAAAATGGATGCTGTCCAGGAGGTGGGAGGGTCTGCGAGGGAGGGTCTGCTGCTGATTGGCTGGAATGTGTCTGCTGACTGTGAGGTACAGGGTCAAAGTTTATGTTTATGTTCGCCGTCCGCGCGCGAACCGTTCGGCGAACCGTTCGGGACACCACTAGTATATATGTATTATATATATATATAATATATATACATATTATATATGTAACGTCATTCTAAGTGTATTTTAATACTAATATATGTACTTATATTAATATTAAAATACATTACGTATGATGTTACAAATCTATAATATGCATATATATAAATAAAACTTAAGCTTAATAATGACTATTTGCAGCCATTATGTGACAGAAATGAAGACTTAAGCATTATATTAGACAATGAAAGTTTCAGCCTAATATTAAATGAAGACTAAAAATAGTAGTGGAAAAATAACAATTTGTATAGGAAGACTACTACTATTTACATGGGGAGTGGTGATGAGGGATTGTGGAGTGATATGTGCAGGACGGCCATTGCTAGTGTATAAATGGAGTAAAGTTAAACTCCTCATTAAGACCTAAGGGTGTTAGGGTCTTAAGTTCATGGATCCACTTGGACTCCCTTTTGAGCAATCTTAGGTTAAAATCTCTATTTTCTGCAGTATACTGGCACTTTCGAGCTTGTTTTGGAGTCCAGACACTGCAGTTTCGGTAAACATTGTTATCAGCTTTGTTAGCAGCTTCAGTGCAGCTCACTGGGACTTGGTTATTTTTCCTTGAGCCCGGATACTGGTATATCGATACATTATTGACACTGATTTGTAGCTGTTGTTCCCACAGTGGCATTTCACTCTGTTAACAGGCAGTGTAACTGTATCACGTAAGGTTTTCTTACAACAGTTATTTGAATGAAGTGTAACTGTATCACTTGAGGATTTCTTACAACAGTTATTTGAACTAAAATTTGTTTGTATACCCGTGTACTCCCGGCCAGAAAAAGGTGTGGGTGATGCAGTGTAAGATGCGAGTCACAGCTAGGTGGCCCGCTAAAGGTATATCGTGCCCTATTCTTAGTATCTCCTGATGGTACTTGTGGGGTACTACTAGCTGTCGTCTATGTTGTCCCTTTTTCTCAGTCAAGTGATATAGCTTTCTTTTCTCCTATAAAAACATTTCGTTATCTAACCCACCCCCTCCAGTTTCTGCCCTTTCTCTGTATTTTTGTAGGGTCAGGGCGGACTTAGACTCAGTCTCAAAAGTGGCTGGGGTGTCCCAGGGTATGGGTACCAAGGGGTCAGCCCAAGTCGTGGTCAGTCTTACCTGTGTCTCCCGCACTGGTGAGGGTTCTTGCTGCGTCCGGGCTTGCACTCGAGGAGTCACTGGGTCAGCCTCATTTTTATATGATGGAGCATATGATGGAGCATATATTTTATTTTAATATTATTATTTTATTTTATTTTTTATTTTAATATTATTTTATTTTTATTTTAGTATTATAAAATGTAATTGTTTAATGTTTTTTTTTTTCCCCCCTCCCTGCTCAAATCGTTGCCCAGCAGTACTTCGGCAGGCAAATTGTCCATTATGCCCACGTTCACGGCCCCTTTTCCCGCTCCCCAATCAAGATGCACTTTAGCAGTAGGAATCTTATATACATGTTCCCCCGCCACTCTAACAGCCACAGTCTGTCCTGATCGATTGTGTTCCAGTACCAAATGGCTTTGAACCAGCGTAATAGTAACACCAGTGTCCCTTAGTCCCTCTGTGGGGTGACCCTCGAGCCATACCTTTTGTCTATGGTGTTGGCGGTTATCAGAAGCGGTGTATACCGGATCTGCTTCGTGGAGCGGTCCCCCATATTCCTCCATGAGGGTCTCCTGGTTGACACAGAGAGCTCTAGCCGGACGAGGGAGACCAGACGAGGAGTTATAATTCTGGGAGGTCTGGTGGGTGTTGAGAGGACAGCTTGCCATGAGATGCCCAGGTTGTTTGCATCGGAAGCACGTTGGTCTAGGACGGTCGGAGGTGTTGTTACTGGGTGGTCCTGAGTACCGTATGGGCCCAGCGGGCACTGGAGCTCTGAAGTCGGTACGAGGGGACGTTCAGTAGTTTTCCTTATGTTCGACTCGTGCTGTTGTTCGGTAGTTTGCGGGTTCGTGCAGCTGTGAGTCATAATGTTCATCGGCTAACTTGGTTGCCTCTTCCAGGGTAGCAGGTCGTCAGTCTCGCAGCCATTCTTTTCCCTGTTGCTCTATGCCATTATAGAAATGCTCCAACAGGAAGAATTGAAGGATTTCTTCAGCGGTCACGGCTTTACTTCCGTTAATCCAATGGTTCGCCACCCTTCGCATTCGGTGTGCCCATTCCATGTGAGTGTCATTTGGTTTCTTTTTAGTGCTTCAAAATTGTCGGCGATACTTGTCAGGAGTTACAGCGTATCACCACAGGAGTGTGTCCTTGACCAGGTCACCTCCTCGGAGCTTAGGGTCCGGAAGGCTTCTAGTGCTCACCCCGATAATTTTCCAGACAATATCGTGGGCCACTCTTTGTTGGGGATCTGGTGCAATGCGCATTGACGCTCAATGTCCGCCAAGTATTCATCAATCCCTGTCTCGTTCTCCAGGAAAGGTCTAAAAGCCGCGTAGGGTATCTTTGGCCTCCCGGTGCTCTCTGTCGGAATTAAGGTCGGGGTTGAGTCGTTGTTGCGGTGTGCGGTCACCAGGATGAGCTCATGGGCTCTAGCTTTTTGTATGTCCTCATCTGCTTCCGCCATCAGCTGCTGCACCAGTTCTATAGAGTGGTTCGGCCCATACAGTGAGAGCCTCTCCCGAACAATCCTGGCCTTCTAGTCACCAGTTGTCGTCGGGGCCTCTGCCATGGTGAAGCTTTGGTCCAGTTCCGTCAGTTCTGCGATCAACTCCCTCCTCGGCCGGTTGCTTGCGTTCCCACCTCGGCTTTCGAGTAAGTCCTTTAAGGTAGTGCGTTTCAATTTGTCATAAGCGCTCTCCATCCGTTCAGTATCTCTCCTAGGAAATCCAGAACGATCCCACCGCTGCCACCAAATGTTACGGTTACTCCCAGGCTAGCTGGAAGCTAGACCACTTGGATAGTCTGGTTTCCCGGTGTAGAGAGAGAAACGAGCCGCTTTAGCCAGTAAACCATAAGAATCCTGTAAATGTAGAATAATCCCACTAGCTATGGTACAGCTAGGATACTCTTTTACCCACAAAACGAGTTGAGGCTGCGATTTGAAGGTCAGACAAGAACTACTTTTAATGGCACACATGCATCACTATTTATGCGAAATCGGTAGTTTGAGTTCGGGCAGTAGGGCCCGAATAAGAATGCCCCGAGACCGTCAATTAGATTGTGGCTAACCGTAGACCGCAACTCCCTGGGCGATTAATTAGGGACACGTTCTGCTCATAGGGTGGTCGGCCATTCTGGTATTAGAAAGGTTACCAGGGTTAAGTGGTGGCACACGCCAGGGACCGGGTGGTCCATTGTTCGTATACACGAATGGGTAACGGGCAATCGATTCGGGAATTGGGTTACACAATTAAATTACCGAAGCAAGGTTCTGTGTGAAAAATAGAGAAGAGCCACATTGTAACTGTCTGTAGTGTTTTTGTAACAATTGGGGCTGATATGTACTGTAGTCATTGCTGCCGCCCAGTGATGGGAGTGAGCGCAGGACTTATCTTTCTGCATTTGTATCCATTTTTTTTTTATCACTCAGCCTTGTTACAATGCAGCTTCCCATCCCATGTGTTCCCTATTAAGGGTTAACATATATCTCATTAGAGATCTTTGCCAGAAGCTCAAGGAAGCAAGGTGAATGGTTAGAGTTAGGACCCATCTGACGTTGGTAGGTGGGCTGATCCTCTCATGGCCATTGGAGGTAACTAAAATACCTCCATTTGTTTAAAAATACATAGGGATTAAGGAGATAATGCAGAGTGTGTGTGTTTGTGTAGTGTGTGTAAACTGGGTGGGGGGGAGTGCATTTTTATTATTTTTATTTTTTTATTTTAATATTATTATTTTATTTTATTTTTTATTTTAATATTATTTTATTTTTATTTTAATATTATAAAATGTAATTGTTTAATGGTTTTTTTTTGTCCCCCCTCCCTGCTTGTTGCCTGGCCAGGGAGGGGGGCTATATGATTCCCTGGTGGTCCAGTGGATGGGCTGTGCAGCTTACAGTGTAAGTCTCATGAGACTTACGCTGTGAGCGGAAGGGAAGAGAGGTGAAGGGAGCTGACCGAAGCTGCTACAATGGTAAATAACAGCTTGCTGCCGGCCCCCAACAGGACCGACAGGCTTGTAATGAGCCCGGCTGTCCTGGTCTCTATTATGGCAATGTAAGTTGCCATAATACAGACACTGACTCGAGTATAAGCCGAGGGGGGCTTTTTCAGGACAAAAAATGTGCCGAAAAACTCGGCTTATACTCGAGTATATACGGTATTTGTAATTAAATAATTTCATGTGGATGTTTGTTGACACATACCACCTACCTACAGAGTGGTACACACCACATACACCCTTTCATGAGAATGGTGTTCCCTGATGGCAGTGGCCTTGTTCAGCAGGATAATGCACCCTGCCACACTGCAAAGAATTTTCAGAAATGGTTTGAGAAACATGACAAAGAGTGCAAGGTGTTCACTTTGCCTCCAAACTTCACATTTCTCATTCCAATTGAGCACCTGTGAGATGTACTGGAACAACAAATCCGATCCATGGAGGCCCCACCTTGCTACTTGCAGGACTTAAAGGATCTACTGCTAATGAATTGGTAGCAGATACCACAGGACACGTTCAGAGGCCTTGTGGAGTCCATACCTCAAAGCATCAGAGCTCTTCTGGCAGCACGAGGTGGACCTACACGATATTAGGCATATGGACTAAGTGCTAGAATGAACAGGCCACAATTAAACTGTGCTTTGACAACTTTTTGATGGACTGCAGCAATGTTTACCTTGCTAGTATGCCACATTTCTAATATTATCACCAACTTATGGACATGTTTATGAACAAATGCTAGGTAAATACACAACAATTCAAAGTGTTCTTTGCCCATGGTACAATAAAGTTGTTGCTCTTCCTCTTCTCCTGTTGAGTGTGCTGTGTTACTCCATTATTGTGTGCATGTGTCCAATTATCCTACCTGAGCCTGCAGAATGCAACCTGGTTATGGGCCCAAAACTTACCAGTTATAGAAAACGATGTACTTAGTACATCTGCGAGTGATGAACCTTAAGGAAACCATCCTGAATAACCAAGATGATGATGATGATGATGAAGATAAATGTAAGAATGAGAAAGCTAATGCTGAATTAATTCAATTCTTAGATGATAAAAGTCTATCTTTTATATTGAGACATGCAACTGATTATGGAAAAAAAGCACTTCAAATACTGAGAGATTATTATGCAGGTAAGGGAAAGCCCAGAGGAGTCCGTTTATACACCAAATTAACGTCCCTTTGCAAAGACATAAATAAAAGTGTGACGGACTATGGTATATATGCAGAGACAGCCATTTAAGTGTTAAGAAATGCAGAAGAAATTTTGCGTGAGATTGTGATGATTCTGAAAGGTTTGCCTGAATTATTTGGGCCACTTGCCATTCACATTACACAAGATTATGGAAAAGTCCTTTTGAAGAGTTTAAGACACGGTTAAGAAGTTTTATAGATACTGAAAACTAATATGCCACCACAAATGATGATAAAGTGTTGAAAGTGAGCAATATGACTCCAATATTCAAAATGAAGGACAATTCTAATATTAATTGTTCCAATTGCGTCCAAAGAGTGCACCGTGCCAAAGTGTGCTCAGTAATCAAACTGGTGGTCTTGACTGTGGTGGAATTACTGTAATAGCTCGACTCACAGATACAGACCTATGGGAAAAAGGAAAGAGATGAAACAAGATATTAAACAAGCAGCAGATAACAATGATAATATTCACTCATAGAGACGGCCAACTTGAGGGACTTAAACCACAAGGTCTAATGGCCGACACAGGGGAAACATCCCACTTAATTGCTAACATTGAAATATTCAAAAGCTTTGACACCTTTAGGCCAATGGAAAACTTCAGATGTGAAAAGGCAGCAGGTGTGGCAAGGAAGATAGAATAATTGCTTTTCAGGAGACAAGAGATCAAGCATCTAGGGTCATCTGCTAGCTAGACAATGAATAGCTGGGAGCAGAACATTTCATCCATTCTATCCTTACCTCTTTAGATTATCCAGCGGTTTCCTGTAGAATAAATAGTCATCTAGCTTCATCAGAGCTTTTATCATTCCTACAAGCACATACTGCCTGTAATTGATCAATTCAATTACAACTATTTAAAGGGCCAACATATTCTGCAGCAGGGCCGCTATCAGGGGGTGACAACCATGATGGTTGTCACGGGCCCGGTGGCCCTGGGGGGCCCGGCCATCCGGGCCCCACGTGTAGCGGCGGAACTGCTGCACCGGGGGCCCGCACGCTGTTGGGGCCTATTGGGGCCTATGTATAGGTCACTTCCTCCCAGCTCACTCCGCGCGGGAGGAGAGCCAGCCAGGCAGTGAAGAGCCACGCCAACTCCCATCATCCCCAGCCATCCTCCTGCAAAGAAAATGTAAGAAACAGGATGGTGGCTGAAAAATGAGCTCTGTGTGTGTGTATGTCTGTATGAATATATGTATGTGTGTATGTATGGTCTGTATGCATGTATGTCAGTATGTATGAATGTATGTATATATGTATGTATGCCAGTATCAATGAATGTCAGTATGAATGTATGTCTGTAATTCATTATTAATGTATGTATGTGTGTATGATGTCAGTGTCTGTATGCATGTCTGTCTGTATGAATGTATGTATGTATGTCTGTCAGTATGTATATGTGTCTGTATGTCTGTCACTATGTATGTATGCCAGTATCAATGTATGTCTGTATGTCATTATGAATGTATGTCTGTGTGTGTGTATGTCTGTATGTATGCATGTATGTCAGTATGCATGAATGTATGTCTCTATGTATGTATATATGTATGTCTGTATGTCAGTATGAATGTATGTCATTATGAATGTATGTATGTGTGTATGGATGTCAGTGTATGTATGTCAGTATGTCAGTATGAATGTATGTCTGTATATATTTCTGTCAGTATGTATGTCTGCGTGCCATTATGAATGTATATCTGTGTGCATGGATGTCAGTATCTGTATGCATGTATGTCAGTATGCATGTATGTCAGTATGCATGTATTTCTGTCTGTCATTATGTCTGTATGTATGTAAATATGTATACCAGTATCAATGTGTGTCAGTATGAATGTATGTCTGTGTATGTATGTATGTGTGTATGGATGTGAGTGTCTGTATGCATGTATGTATGTATACCAGTATTTATGTATGTATGTATGTATGTAATTATGAATGTCTGTGTGTATGTATGTATGTGTGTGTGTATATATGTCGGTGTCTGTGTGTATGTCAGTATGTATGTATGTGTCTGTATGTCCTTATGCATGTGTGTATGTATGGTAGTATGTGTCTGTCTGTCACTATGTATGCCTGTGTGTCTGTATATGTGTGTATGTCTCAGTATGTGTGTGTCAGTATGTATGCCTATATGCGTGTATGTCTGTTTCAGTATGTGTCTGTTAGTATGTATCTGTGTGTATGTGTATCTGTGTCCTTTTGTATCAGTGTGTGTGTTTGTGTCGGCTATTCCTGTGGGCGGGGTTTAGAGGTGGACCCTGTGGGCGGGCTTGGAGGCGGGGCCCCGGGGGCTCAGACCCTGAGCTAAGTTAGGGGCCTCACAATTTCTGGTGGCGACCCTGTTCTGCAGTTCTGTACAGTAGGGAAAGCAAGACAATCTATTTTAACAAAACACGTTTGACATACGCACGCTGAAGTAAGGCTTACTGGCCTATAGTTGCCCGACTCATGTGAATGGGCATAACATTCACTAACTTCCAATCTTCTGGGACTACTCCTGTAAGGAAACCTAGTATATCCAATCCTCATTTGGTAGTTTCCTCCCGATGGATGAAGAAGTCCTTGCCCTGACCAAACCTTCAGCAGAGTGGGCCTTAGGGTATCTGGGACAAGTTCGTAGGGGATTCCCTGTATAAAATAAACTATAATTCTAAAGACTATTAGTGTAGACAGAGTAAATTTGGCACCAAAACCTCACCTATAATGAAATACAGCACCCGAGACTTGTTTGCAAACAAACAAAAAAAATAATTATGATATAGGAAAACGCCCATGGAAGCATCAAAATTAATATAGGAAATTAAAAATGTAATAATGTCATGCCAAGCAGGATGTCAGTGGAGAGGGGGGAGGAGGGTGCTCACGAGGAACACATTGTTATAACTCAAGTGTGAGAAATCAAATCTATTAGTAACAAACAAACTCAAAGCATAAAGTGTCCTGAAAGATGAAAATATTGGTAACAGACCATCAGGCTTCCAGTTTTCCACTGACAAACACACATTGTCTGAAGATTACATCATGTATTACGATATTTATGTGTAGAATATAAACTCTAATAAAATTTTATTAAAATATGTATCACAAAAGAAAAGGAAAAATTACTTTACGAACATAGATGCAATATATGTAGTAGTTATGGTGCCAGGCATTGTCTAATAGAAAGACGTTAAACGGTTTATGAATTGACAACGCTCAGCCAATAAATGCTGTCTGAACCTGGTATGAGTGGAGGTAAAGAATTAACTTCACGGACAGGAAGGACCATGGATGCTCAACACAACAAGGTAAGTGTCAAATTGTTCCCAAATGGTTTGCCAACACTATTTGAAAATATTAATCAATTTCTTGCACTCAGACTCCTCACATCATTTACCATATGTGTCTGCCTATAAAATATACAATTGGGATCAACCGAACCTTTAACGCCTTCACTACCAAAAACACACAGGCACATGTTTACTTTCATTTAATATGCAAAGTGAAATTTAGCACATGACCTCACTTATCTACATGACAGTATTCAGACCCATTCATTGTTCTACATTTTATGTCGTAGCTTTGTCCTACAAATGTTTACATTATTATTTTTTTCAGTCTACACTCAATATCTTATAATAGCAAAGCAAAAAAAGAGAAACTGAAATATCACATTGACATCCTCAGTCAGTGTTTTTTTTTTAAACAGGAACAAACTGATTTAATAAAACAAGACAAAACTTTGTTACATCCTAAAGGCAAAAATGGCTGCAAAGCAATAGAAATCGAGAGGAAGTGAGGCAAGACATGAAGATAGCATACCCCTCTGTAACACTCAGTAAAGAATATAGAGGACGACAATAAGATATTATCAGTAACAGTAAATCTTCCAACACATCCAGATTAGACACTATTTTGTTACATAGAAACATAGAATGTGACGGCAGATAAGAACCATTCGGCCCATCTACTCTGCCCAATTTTCTAAAAACTTTCATTAGTCCCTGGTCTTATCTTATAGTTAGGATAGCCTTATGCCTATCCCACGCATGCTTAAACTCCTTTACTGTGTTAACCTCTACCACTTCAGGTGGAAGGCTATTCCATGCATCCACTACCCTCTCAGTAAAGTAATACTTCCTGATATTATTTTTAAACCTTTGTCCCTCTAATTTAAGATTATGTCCTCTTGTTGTGGTAGTTTTTCTTCTTTTAAATATAGTCTCCTCCTTTACTGTGTTGATTCCTTTATATATTTAAATGTTTCTATCATATCCCCCCTGTCTCGTCTTTCCTCCAAGCTATACATGTTAAGATCCTTTAACCTTTCCTGGTAAGTTTTATCCTGCAATCCATGAACCAGTTTAGTAGCCTTTCTCTGAACTCTCTCTAAAGTACCAATATCCTTCTGAAGATACGGTCTCCAGTACTGTGTACAATACTCCAAGTGAGGTCTCACCAGTGTTCTTTACAATGGCATGAGCACTTCCCTCTTTCTACTGCTAATACGTCTCCCTATACAACCAAGCATTCTGCTAGCATTTCCTGCTGCTCTATTACATTGTCTGCCTACCTTTAAGTCATCAGAAATAATCACCCCTAAATCCCTTTCCTCCTATGTTGAGGTTAGGACTCTATCAAATATTCTGTTCTCTGCCCTTGGGTTTTTACGTCCAAGATGCATTATCTTGCACTTATCCACATTAAATGTCAGTTGCCACAATTCTGACCATTTTCTAGTTTACCTAAATCATTTGTCATTTGGCTTATCCCTCCTGGAACATCAACCCTGTTACATATCTTAGTATCATCAGCAAAAGACATACCTTACCATCAAGACCTTCTGCAATATCACTAATAAAAATATTAAAGAGAATGGGTCCAAGTACAGATCCCTGAGGTACCCACTGGTGACAAGTCCAAGCTTCAAATATATTCCATTAACTACAACCCTCTGTTGCCTGTCACTCAGCCACTGCCTTACCCATTCAACAATATTGGAATCCAAACTTAAAGATTGCAGTTTATTGATAAACCTTCTATGTGCAACAGTGTCAAAAGCCTTACTGAAATCTAGGTAAGCAAGGTCTACTGCACCACCCTGATCTATAATTTTAGTTACCCAATCAAAAAAATCAATAAGATTAGTTTGGCATGATCTCCCTGAAGTAAACCCATGTTGTCTCTGATGTTGAAATCCATGTGTTTTTAGATGTTCATCAATCCTATCCTTTAACATGGTTTCCATCACTTTCCCCACTACTGAAGTAAGGCTTACTGGCCTATAGTTGCCGACTCCTCCCTATTACATTTCTTGTGAATGGGCACAACATTTGCTAACTTCCAATCTTCTGGGACTACTCCTGTTAACAATGATTGGTTAAATAAATCTGTTAATGGTTTTGCTAGTACACCACTAAGCTCTTTTTAATAGCTTTGGGTGTATTCCATCAGGTCCCATTGACTTATTTGTCTTTACTTTTGACAGTTGAAATAGAACCTCTTCCTCTGTAAACTCACGTGTAATAAATTACTCATTTATCCTTTTTTCTCAACTGAGGTCCCTTTCCTTCATTTTCATCTGTAAATACAGAACAAAAATATTAATTGAGGCAGTCAGCTAGACCTTTATCCTCTTCTACATACCTTCCTTCTTTTGTTTTTAATCTAACTAATCCTTGTTTTACTTTTCTTTTCTCATTTATGTATCTAAAAAAATGTTTTATCCCCCTTTTTTACTGACTGTGCTATTTTCTCTTCTGTGTGTGATTTGGAAGCTCTTATAACTTTCTTAGCCTCTTTCTGCCTAATCTTATAGATCATTTTGTCTTCCTCACTCTGGGTTTTTTTATAATTCCTAAATGCTAACTTTTTGTTTTTAACTATTTTGGCCACATCTGCGGAGTACCACAGTGGTTTCTTGAATTTTTTGCTTTTACTGACAAGCCTAATGCAATTTTTCTGTTGCCTTCAATAGTGCAACTTTTAAATAATCCCATTTCTCTTGGACTCCATTTAAATTGCTCCAGTCTGATAATGACTCCTCTACCCATATTCTAATTTTAGAAAAATCTGTTTTTCTAAAGTCTAAAACTTTTGTTTTTGTGTGGTGTGACTCAGTCACTGTTCTTATATTAAACCACACTGACTGATGATCACTGGATCCTAAACTTTCACCTACAGTAATATCTGATACCAAATCTCCATTTGTTAACACTAAATCTAGTATGACCTCTTTACGAGTTGGCTCCTCAACAACTTGTTTTAGAGACAATCCCAGTAGGGAGTTTAGAATATGTGTGCTCCTGGCACAATTAGCTATTTTTGTTTTCCAATTCACATCAGGAAGATTAAAGTCACCCATGATGATAACTTCCCCTTCATTGTCATTTTAGCTATTTCCTCAACTAGTAGATTATCTAACTCTTCAATTTGTCATGGGGGCCTATAAATCACACCTACACGAGTTACTGTGTGATTACCAAATTCTAACGTAGCCCAAACGGACTCTGTTTGCCTCACTAACTTTTATTAGGCTAGATTTTATGCTATCCTTCACATACAAGGCCACCCCTCCCCCTTTCTTGCCTTCCCTATCTTTCCTATATAAAGAGTACTCTGGTATTGCTATGTCCCAGTCATTTTTCTCATTGTACCATGTCTCAGTAACAGTGACTAAATCTACACTATCAGTTGCCATTATTGCCACAAGTTCATGGATTTTATTCCCTAAACTGTGAGCATTTGTAGACATGACTCTAAGCTTATCATTTTTAACACACTTGCTACAGACACCTTCTGTCCTTGTTTTGGGGGACAATTGGATTGATGTTTTATCACCCTTTTGCCCCCCTCCTAGTTTAAATACATCCTAGCAAAACCTCTGAACTGCTCACTGAGAACATTTGTTCCCTTTTGAGAAAGATGCAAACCATCTTTTTTGTACAGGTTATTTCCATTCCAAACAGAGCTACCATGAGAAATAAAGCCAAATCCTTGCTCCCGACACCATTCACCAAACCACAAATTAAAGTCCCTAATACGCATCCGCCTGTCGTTCTGAGTGTTATGCACAGGCAGAACTTCAGAGAATGACAGTGTGGAAGCAACCTGCCTTATATCATTGGCAAAAACACTAAAAACTTCCTTAACCTCTGAAACTTTATTGCAAGCCAAGTCTTTTGTCCCTAGATGGACAAGTACATCCAATTCCCCTTCCTGCTTTGCTTGCTTAACAATTTTACAGATACGTCTCCTGTCTCTGTGAGCAATAGCTCCGGGAAGACACCTCACAAGACCACTATTGTCCATCTCCACACCTCTTATAATGCAATCACCCAACAACAACTGCTTTCTATTAGGCCTTACCATAGTCTCCAAGCTGGTCTCCACAACACCACTAGTCTCAGTGCCTCTCTCCACAACACCACTAGCCTCAGTGCCTCTCTCCACAATACCAGTAGCTTCAGTGCCTCTCTCCACAACACCATTACACTCTGAAAGTGCAGAAAATGAATTATGAAGAGTAACAGACTGTGTAAAATGCCTTTTATCCACAACTCTAAGTCTACCAGATCCTACAGTAATCCATCTGCCATTCCTAGTATGTCTCTGCGGCAGTGGCTTTGCAGTAGTTCCAGTCTGAGTTTGTTCACCAGATAATTTACAAATCTCAGACTTCAAAAATACAATCTCCTGCCGCAAGATAGAGAACTGTCTACAGATTAGACAACAACCAAACCTCCAAAAAGTGGAACGTGAAACAAATGCATAGCAACTATTTCACTGAACTAAGTCTGCCATTCCAATGAGGAGAATAATTTCAATCAAACAAATCTTAATTTTTATTTATCCTCCTGAATACCTCAGATTACCTCCAGTTTCTCTACAGAATATCTCCAACAACACACTTAGAAACAGCACTTAGAAATAGCAACCAAGATATATTAGCCAAGCTAATGACCACAGCCCTTATATAACTCCTAAAATCACCACCCACTAGGAATGTTTAACACCTGGGTAGGCCTCTGCTTATTTGCAAACAATAGATAATTTAAACAGCAATCAATAGCAAGTAATCTAATCAAATGCCTTATAATTACCAACAGGAATTCAAACCTTGTGCAATCAGTAACCTTTTCCTACAGATTAATCTTACCTGTAACAGTAGAAAAGAAAGCTCTTAGCACAACTCTTAGACAGTTGAAGCTTCTGTAAAACTCTCCAGAATATCTCCAACTACACACTTAGAAACAGCACTTAGAAGTAGCAACCAAGCTATATTAGCCAAGCTAATGATCACAGTCCTTATATAACTCCTAAAATCACCACTAGGAATATTTAACACCTGGGTAGGCCTCTGCTTATTTGCAAACAATAGATAATTTAAACAGCAATCAATAGCAAGTAATCTAATCAAATGCCTTATAATTACCAACAGGAATTCAAACCTTCAAACACATCCAGATTAGGCACTATTTTGTTACATAGAAACATAGAATGTGACAGCAGATCAGAACTATTCGGCCCATCTAGTCTGCCCAATTTTCTAAATACTTTCATTAGTCCCTGGCCTTATCTTATAGTTAGGATAGCCTTATGCCTATCCCACGCATGCTTAAACTCCTTTACTGTGTTAACCTCTACCACTTCAGCTGGCAGGCTATTCCATGCATCCACTACCCTCTCTGTAAAGTAATACTTCCTGATATTATTTTTAAACCTTTGTCCCTCTAATTTAAGACTATGTCCTCTTCTGGTAGTTTTTCTTCTTTTAAATACTCCTTTACTGTGTTGATTCCCTTTATGTATTTAAATGTTTCTATAATATCCCCCATCTTGTCTTTCCTCCAAGCTATAAATGTTAAGATTCTTCAACCTTTCCTGGTAAGTTTTATCCTGCAATCCATCTCCAAAGTACCATTATCCTTCTGGAGATACGATCTCCAGTACTGCGTACAATACTCCAAGTGAGGTCTCATCAGTGTTCTGTACAATGGAATGAGCACTTTCCTCTTTCTACTGCTAATCTCTCTCCCTATATAATCAAGCATACTGATAGCATTTCCAGCTGCTCTATTAAGTCATCTGAAATAAATACCCCTAAAACCCTTTCCTCAGATGTTGAGGTTAGGACTCTATCAAATATTCTGTACTCTGCCCTTGGGTTTTTACGTCCAATATGCATTATCTTGCACTTATCCACATTAAATGTCAGCTTCCACAACTCTGACCATTTTACTAGTTTACCTAAATCATTTGCCATTTGGTTTATCCCTCCTGGAACATCAACCCTGGTACAAATCTTAGTATCATCAGCAAAAAGATGCACCTTACCATCAAGACCTTCTGCAATATCACTAATAAAAATATTAAAGAGAATGGGTCCAAGTACAGATCCCTGAGCTACCCTGGGTGGTTTTGCCGGTCTATTCAGTTAAGTGGCAAAAACCGAACAATTCCACAAATGGATTCCCCTGGCTCTTAGCAGCGATTGTTCCCCACATACGAATGCACAAAAGTACCGAACAGCGCTCTTCTAGCTGTTCGGGAAATAAAGATCCAGCGTTTGCTTGTTGAGACCGGTGTTCGAGAAGTCAAGTGTCTCCGATTTTAGTTCCAGACACTCGACGACCAAGTCCCGCTGCCATTGTTCGCATAAAAAAAGATGGCCTCCGTTTTCTCAGGCACGTGGCGTTCGGTAGTAAAAACGCCGGCTGCACAGATAGAGGGTTCAATTGAGGCATTCTTTGAAGTTTAACGAGCCAGGGGGGTGGTCTCTGTTCGGTAGTTATATCTACTGAATGAATAGGGAAGAAATATTGCACATAAAAGAGGGATTTCTTCACAACTCCTGTTAACAACGATTGGTTAAATAAATCTGTTAATGGTTTTGCTAGTACACCACTACGCTTTAATAACTATTCCTTGTTTTACTTTCCTTTTCTCGTTTATGTATTTAAAAAATGTTTGTCCCCTTTTTATTTACTGACTGTGCTATTTTCTCTTCTGTGTGTGATTTGGAAGCTCTTATAACTTGCTTAGTCTCTTTCTGCCTAATCTTATAGATCTGTCTATCTTCCTCACTCTGAGTTTTTTAGAATTACTAAATTCTAACTTTTTGTTTTTTATTATTTTGGCCACATCTGCGGAGTACCACAGTGGTTTCTTGAATGTTTTGCTTTTACTGACAAGCCTAATGCAATTTTCTGTTGCCTTCAGCAGTTCAACTTTTAAATAATCCCATTTCTCTTTGACTCCAGTCTGATAATGACACCTTTACACATATTCTAATTTTAGAACAATATAATCAATGCTACTCACTTCACCAGTCTGTGGCTTTAAGGCTGTGGCTCGTCATTGTAAAAACCTGTACTAACTCTTTACATGAGACCTCACCGAGTATTGTCATTTAGTGAGCAAATCTTGGCAGAAACACAGCGAAAGCTTCCAACATCCACCCATCCCCATACAATTAAACCAACATATTATAAAGCACACTGCAAGCAGCCAATACATTCAGAGGGAAACTCCTGCATGACACTAAATGTTGGTAAGATACAGAATGAGGATATTAGGGATCCTGTTTGCCTTATTCATCCTGAGCACCAGTTTTCCAGGTACGGATGGATGGAGTAAAAACCTGTATATCGGATGTTTGATATCTGTTTTATTACACAGGCCATTTTAGATGTTTAACACTTTGTTCATAGATATTACAGCAGCTTAATGACCTGATCTGGTTATTAAACGGGCATTATTCTATATACCTGATACACAGAGTGGTTGGAAAGTCTTACAAGCATTTTTTGCTGTGCATCACAGAAGAGACTGCTAGAGCAATGGTTTGTGGACTCCAATTCCCATAGTTCTTCACCATTTATTGACTGGCATAGTCCTAGTCTTAACCTCTGTGAATATTCAATATGCAATAACATTCACTTACTTCACTTTTACTCTTCAAAAAATGAGTATATCTTTACCGAAACACAGGCTATATAGGTGGTACATAAAAATTAATACTAAACCACTATTTTCATGTATACATAAAAATTACATTTCTGTAAATGTATACCATTTTAATTTATTATCTCAGCCATAGAAATAGAGAAGGGATGTTACAGAACAAACTGTATCTTTTAACTTGCAATATTTCACATTGGTTTAGACCTATTAGCACACAGGTAGTAAAAATATGTTTTATTAGGAATACACAACAGTCTGACACTACGTCCTCTCACAACTATAATAGAGATAAAGGGACAGCGCGCACATGAAAAGACAGTTTTTCATTTTATAAGGCTACTTAAAATCACCTATCTCAGCAAACAAAAATGGAGATACAATACAAAACAAAATAGTAACCCCTGTTACCATAAACAGAATAATGCAGAAAAACGGCAAAGAGTGTTTTCCTGGGAGTTAACGTACAAAGAATAAGTGGCTTAGAGTGAGTATGATATTAACACTTAACTTTTAATTAAATACTAAAATTAATCGTATAAAACTTTATATACACATTGCTTAAGTCAGATTTATCATCATAAGAGTGTTCTCTCAAAGGTTTAAGGATATCCTTTGGAAATGGTGGCACATGTAAGTTCTAGGATTTGGTAAAATATTATCACCTAAATAATATAAAAAGCACAAAAAAAGAGGATACAGTGGGGAGGAGGTGAGGTGGAGGATACCACTGTATGTAGCTTAGGAAGGGTTCAATTAGATCCAGTATTGGTAAACAAATTATTTCCCTCTGATGCACCATACTGGCGAAACAAGCAGGTCAGAGGCTCTTGGTGTTCCCCCTGAGATTTGTGTTCACTGTACACATGGAAATATTTAAGAATTATTGAGGGTGAGGAACTTTTTGCTATTGTTTTCCTCTTTAACACTCCCGACCGGGTACTTATGGTTGAGGGACTCTGGGTTATAAATTGCTAGCCTGCATGTGGGGGCTTCAGCAATACGTATCCTAGCGGGGGTGCCCTCAAAAGCACGACAGGGTATTTAGGATTTATCTAGCATTTTCTGCTTCTGTCTATCTCTGTCCCATTGCATCAGCTTAGTGTTACTATTCTCCTGCCCACCTGCTCTCCTGGACATTACCAATCGTTTGTAACCACCAGTTAACTACTATTTTTATCTATTTATTCTATTTTTTACACTTTATATTGTAGCTATTCATTTTTCCTGAAGTGGTTAATACCCACCAACACCACCTCGGAAATCATTCATGGTGTAGGTTAAGTCCAGGTTAAGAAAGCACTAATAGTATACTACTGTCATGTGTATTCTGAGTCCAGCATTTAGTGAATATGCCATATTGTTTGTCCAGAGACACGATTTCTCCATATCAGTTTAACAATACTGAATTTAATTGGACCCATCTCAAGCTACATACAGTGCCCCCCCTCCTCCCCCCACTCCCACTCACACCTCACCAACTTTACTCTTATTTGTGCGCTTTTTTCCCACCATTTTATTTAAATGATATTTCACCAAATCCTAGAACTTACATGTATCACAAACTAGGCGATACATCTTCCTTCACAATGCTATTTTCATGATAAAGCTCACCTAGCTATGTGTATATACTTTTATAAGATCCTTTTCAGTGTTTTATTAAAAGTAAAGTTTTAATATTATACTGACTCTGGGCCACTTATGCTTTGGGGATTCAGTCCCACCCTAAGGCCATATTGTGCTAAGCCCACTACTACTTCACAGTACCCCAATATCGGTGGGTCCTACACTAAATCCAACATGGGAGACAAATGAAATAGTGCCAGTGCTGAATGAGCTAAAGTGTATTTCAATAATCTGTTGTAAGAGCATAGTAAATATATATGATGCAAAATTAATGTGATAAACACAATTTTAAAAAATGCAGTGTCAAAACTAAGCAATTGACGTGATACTGCTTTGATGTATGTACTCACAATGCATTTCATATATCTGCTCTGTACCAAATGAAAATTATAATTAAAGTGACATTTCTATCCAAAGCCTTCTCAAATTTATACTGTATTGTGGTTACCTACAAAGGGCGTCTTGTCACATCAACAGAATTGTCCACAGAATTTGCTGTCTTGCTGTGCTGTTTTATTGTTATAGCAGCCAACGTCCATTTGGCTTTGCCTAATTGTGAGAACGCAAATACAATTTCATCTTGGTAATTCGATGGGCTAGTTAAACCTGATCTTGCACCATATTTGGAGTCCTTAAGTACATTTGAAAGTTTCTTTTCCCAGAAATAAATTTTGACTTCACTTTTAACTGTTTGACTACACTCTATACTCTGTACTCTGGAATCCTGATTATAAACAAAGAAAACAGTGTATACTATGTAACAACCATAGGCGTGCGCAGCCTATTGCATTAGAGTGTGCACCCTAAAGCACAAAGACACACCGCGCATATATATATATGTATGTATTTATGTATATATATATATATATATATATACACACACACATACATACACTGCTGTGTGTGTGTGTGCTGTTAGTGTGTAGTGTAAGGGTGCTGTGTGTGTGTGTGTAAGGGTGCTGTGTGTGAGGGTGCTGTTAGTGTGCGGTGAAAGGGTGCTGTGTGTGTGTGTAAGGGTGCTGTTAGTGTGCGGTGTAAGGGTGCTGTGTGTGAGGGTGCTGTTAGTGTGCGGTGAAAGGGTGCTGTGTGTGTGTGTAAGGGTGCTGTTAGTGTGCGGTGAAAGGGTGCTGTGTGTGTGTGTAAGGGTGCTGTTAGGATTTATCTAGCATTTTCTGCTTCTGTCTATCTCTGTCCCATTGCATCAGCTTAGTGTTACTATTCTCCTGCCCACCTGCTCTCCTGGACATTACCAATCGTTTGTAACCACCAGTTAACTACTATTTTTATCTATTTATTCTATTTTTTACACTTTATATTGTAGCTATTCATTTTTCCTGAAGTGGTTAATACCCACCAACACCACCTCGGAAATCATTCATGGTGTAGGTTAAGTCCAGGTTAAGAAAGCACTAATAGTATACTACTGTCATGTGTATTCTGAGTCCAGCATTTAGTGAATATGCCATATTGTTTGTCCAGAGACACGATTTCTCCATATCAGTTTAACAATACTGAATTTAATTGGACCCATCTCAAGCTACATACAGTGCCCCCCCTCCTCCCCCCACTCCCACTCACACCTCACCAACTTTACTCTTATTTGTGCGCTTTTTTCCCACCATTTTATTTAAATGATATTTCACCAAATCCTAGAACTTACATGTATCACAAACTAGGCGATACATCTTCCTTCACAATGCTATTTTCATGATAAAGCTCACCTAGCTATGTGTATATACTTTTATAAGATCCTTTTCAGTGTTTTATTAAAAGTAAAGTTTTAATATTATACTGACTCTGGGCCACTTATGCTTTGGGGATTCAGTCCCACCCTAAGGCCATATTGTGCTAAGCCCACTACTACTTCACAGTACCCCAATATCGGTGGGTCCTACACTAAATCCAACATGGGAGACAAATGAAATAGTGCCAGTGCTGAATGAGCTAAAGTGTATTTCAATAATCTGTTGTAAGAGCATAGTAAATATATATGATGCAAAATTAATGTGATAAACACAATTTTAAAAAATGCAGTGTCAAAACTAAGCAATTGACGTGATACTGCTTTGATGTATGTACTCACAATGCATTTCATATATCTGCTCTGTACCAAATGAAAATTATAATTAAAGTGACATTTCTATCCAAAGCCTTCTCAAATTTATACTGTATTGTGGTTACCTACAAAGGGCGTCTTGTCACATCAACAGAATTGTCCACAGAATTTGCTGTCTTGCTGTGCTGTTTTATTGTTATAGCAGCCAACGTCCATTTGGCTTTGCCTAATTGTGAGAACGCAAATACAATTTCATCTTGGTAATTCGATGGGCTAGTTAAACCTGATCTTGCACCATATTTGGAGTCCTTAAGTACATTTGAAAGTTTCTTTTCCCAGAAATAAATTTTGACTTCACTTTTAACTGTTTGACTACACTCTATACTCTGTACTCTGGAATCCTGATTATAAACAAAGAAAACAGTGTATACTATGTAACAACCATAGGCGTGCGCAGCCTATTGCATTAGAGTGTGCACCCTAAAGCACAAAGACACACCGCGCATATATATATATGTATGTATTTATGTATATATATATATATATATATACACACACACATACATACACTGCTGTGTGTGTGTGCTGTTAGTGTGTAGTGTAAGGGTGCTGTGTGTGTGTGTGTAAGGGTGCTGTGTGTGAGGGTGCTGTTAGTGTGCGGTGAAAGGGTGCTGTGTGTGTGTGTAAGGGTGCTGTTAGTGTGCGGTGTAAGGGTGCTGTGTGTGAGGGTGCTGTTAGTGTGCGGTGAAAGGGTGCTGTGTGTGTGTGTAAGGGTGCTGTTAGTGTGCGGTGAAAGGGTGCTGTGTGTGTGTGTAAGGGTGCTGTTAGTGTGCGGTGTAAGGGTGCTGTGTGTGTGTGTAAGGGTGCTGTGTGTGAGGGTGCTGTTAGTGTGCAGTGTAAGGGTGCTGTGTGTGAGGGTGCTGTTAGAGTGATGTGTATGTGAGGGTGCTGGTGTCAGGATTACTAGTTAATCCAACACGTAGAATTGTGTCACATAGATGACTAATAGGTAACGTATTACCGGGCTTTAGAATGGCCGGACTTAACGTACCAAAGAGTAGTCAGGATACTTGACGAGGTTAGGGGATATAGAAAGAGACACAACGATAAGAGAAAGTCAGAAGTCAGGGATACAGAATACAGGGAAGTCAAAATCAAAGCCAAAGTCAAAAAACAGAAGAAACTTGAATCAGGAACGCGCTCTCGGACAACCACAAGGGAAACCACGACAGGGCACTGAACAGGATGAGAACTGGGCCTAAAAACCCCTCCTCTAGATCTGATAGGCTGTAACCGGCCTTTGACCCCAAAGGCAGTTACCTGGTTTCCATTTGCATAATTGCTGCTCAGCATTAACCTTTCTGTGGATTTGGTTGCTGCTCAGCACAACTTTTCCTGTGTGGACATGCCACGGCAACGCTCCGACCTTGCGAGAGGAACCTGGTGGAGCTGCTGGCTAGAGCTCCCCGGGTCCTCTCCTGCCTCACTCCATGCTGCTGTGGGCCGGTGAGGAAGATCTTTGATCCTGAGATCTCCCCTGCCGGTCTCAAGCCATAGGCGTGCCGCAGGGATTAGGGGTGCAGTGGCACCGGGGCCGACACTTTGGGGACCCATTGGGTGGCTCAAGCACTTTACATCAGCAATGATGGGAGGAAGTGAGGGCAAGGAGAGAGATAGCTCCCACACTCTCATCAGTGAAGCCACCCCCTGCACACCAAAGGTATACTAAGAGTAGGTTGGCTGCAGATATAAAACCAATGACATGTAAGTATATCTGGCAACAGCACATACAAAATACACTCTATATGCACACACATACTCTATAAAAAAAAACATGCTTACATTCAAACACACAAACACTGCACACAAATACAACCCTGCAAGAATGGACAAATGGTAGATCCCCAGCTGGCACAGCATATTGGGAGTTGTATGACAGAGGAGGAATTACCATTTGGCCTACCTTACACTAGAGGACAGCCCAAAAACATTTCTTGCACCACGTCCCTCTCTACATTAGTTCTGTCACTGCTATGTAAGACAGAGTATACTGTGTAATTAATAATTGTTTATAATAATGTATAGCCGTGGCATATTTCTGTAGTTGATTTCTAAGTGAATAATTAAAACTGAACTTGTACATGATTTTAATCTTGTATTTTAATTTGTTCCTTGTTCCCAAATGACAATATAAATGTACCCATATATTCAGAGTAGAGTTGGCAACTTATAGCCTGCTTGTCAAGTAAAAATGAATGGCCTCTGTTAACAAACATAGCTCACAGATATGCATGGCTATATAGGTTTGATTGATGATTACTACTGGACTTGGCTCAAACATCGGCAACCTCCATAAGTATGATTGGCCCAGCAGGACAGAGATCTATTAACCAGGAAACACACCATGCTAAGCTAGCAGAGCTCTACACAAATCTTGCCTGCCATCTCCCTCCTACTGTACTCTGCCAACAGACATCCCACTTTATTTCACAGAAGAACTGTGTATAGCATGTAAATTAGTTAATGCTTGGAGTATATGTATGGCATTTCTACACTAGATACCTGAGCGTTCATGAGTGTGCTTGAGGCACCCTGAAGTTTATAAGTCTCCACAACACGGAAGGGCAGTGGAGGTAAGTACATTTGTACTTACATCTGCCATATACGCACCACAGTAAACACTGCAGTAGCGTTTACTGGGGTAAAGGAATAAGAAACTGTCACATCTCTAACATGAACTGTCATGTTGCTTTAACTAGTAGATGTATGACCCCTTTTCCTCTTCCCCATAAAACCATATTGGGTTTAAATCCAAGAAATGTGCCTTCATCTCCCCTGGTTCCTATACCCATTGATAATTGCCCCTCTAACCCCTTACCAGCCAGCTGTGCATATATTTATAAAAAGATACATAGGGAATGCTTTTTAATATATCACCATTATTCCTAATTAAAATATTTTTTTGTTAACAGTACAAGTCCCAATGGATTCCTGTAACTGCGGTAAAGAAAAAGGAGAATGTATCCAGGACACCTACTGGCTGGGACTCAGTTCAAGTAACATGAGAAATTACTGTGTGCCAGATTAATTTGGGGGGGAAAATGAATACGCTACACCGGATGATGATTATCGCTTCCATACTCAGAAATCATTATTTTCTCACCAGTGGCAAAATCTCCAGCTATATTTATGTATATCAATAAAGATTGGAATAATGCTGAGATTGATTATTTTCATGTTTAAATGCCAACCATTTGCAGATAGTTTGACTCAATCTGTGTTGGGCACCCTCATTCCTCATGGATAGAGCATACCAAATCATACCAAAGCTTCTCCTGATGGCTCTCAGACAATGAATTATTTCCAAACTTGCTATTAGTAGGTATTTTTTTTTTCAATTTGACAATTTTTATTGAGGCAAAGGTGTGGTGCCAGGGTACAGAAAGGAAGAGGGTCTGACAATCAATAGGATGTTACAAAATTGGGAATGCAGTACAAAATATCAACCTTTACATCTGGCATTTTGCTTGATTTAGGTTGGATTAAGTTGTCCCTCTCTCTTGCTCATCTTGTGACAGTAAGGGGGTCCAATTAGGCTCTTAAAACACAATTGTAGGTCTCAGTATACATTGGTACATATTGTATTGGTCCGATTATACTAGTGGGACACACAACTGCCCCGATGCCTCCCGTCTGCTCTCTGTAATGTCCTCCTTCCGCCTCACACAGTGGTCTACTTCAGCAACTCCTACAGCAGGGAACACTCTGTCTCTAAAAAGGCAGTATTTACAGTGCTAACACTGCAAGGACAGGCTATAGACAACAAAACAACTACATTAAGCTGTTGTGGTTCTGGTGTCAATAGTGTCCCTTTAATAAAGGAATATTTATTATGACAAAAATAGTCACAGTAAGTATCAAGCCCAGAACCAGAAGGTTTTTTTTTCATGTTTAGGCTTTCATTTGGGACTAAGGAAAGTGTTTGTTTAAGTTTTGGATGGGCTTAAATCGAGGGTTAGGGAAAATGGGTGATTAGGGCATGTGGACTGTATGACATTATATGAGAACTCTGAGAACCTTAGAGAAACTCAGTAGTTTGCCCTTCGGTTAAAACCCGCTCTGGTCTCAATTTAATTTTTTCACTTGTGCCATTACAGAACCTATACCCTTTTCATATCAGACTGATCCCACCAATAAGTGCAGTCCTGAACCAAAATGCCAACTATTGTGCAATTGGGCTAAGACAACGAAAAGCTGGAAATATTGAACACAATGGAACACTGGGATATATCATCACTTTCAAAGAACCAGAATAACTTCCAATGTGAAATGGTCACAGTATCTGGCCAGGCGCTCGCAAGAACAAACAAAATGTGGCACACCACTACCTAGAAAATATACAGACTGAGCTTGGCCAAGGACTGAGCATCAAAAATCCCCATAGACATAATGAACTAGATCTGAGCCCAGCACCTAATATTCTTATGAAGGGAAATTAGGGTCAAACAGAAAAAGATTACGATCCCACATGGGCCTAGACAATTTGACAGTTTTGAGCCCCCTTCTTTATTCACATAGGGATGGTGAATATTGTCAGGAAAATTCATGGTTCTGGGGCCACAGTCTATTCTCTGGGCCCAAGGTAAAAGCCTAGGTTCACCATACGGTTAGTCCTGCTCTGGGGCCAAGTCGTCATTAGAGCAGGTGCTCACATACAAGATGCATGGCACAACCTTGTTTAAGATGACAAACATGAAATACATCAGGGACCCAAGACAAGAGCAGTCAAAGCATGGAAGGGAGATTCTCCACCTGACTTTAAGCTCGTACAAAAATTAAATGCACCTCACAATGACGGAGCAAATTATTCTCATGTATGTGATAGACGCAGGACTGCAGCTATGCAGCACAGGTGCTCCCATGCCGCACGGACATGCACAGAGATTGCTAGACAGCCTGCAGTTATGAATAATAATATTCAACATTACATTGTTCTGATTCCAATCAATATTACCTGGTCGAAAAATGTCTCATGAAAAGTTTCATGGACAAAATGTAATTAGACATCATATAGCAACATTTGCCAAATAAAAAGTATCTGGTTCCATGTCACTAAATAAGAGGTTTTTTTTCTGTTTGCTCAGCTTAGTCTATTACACGCTGACAGGATAATTCTCATTTAGTTTCTGTGTTTACTTAGATCGTTACATAACCTGGAGCACCAGCTCAGTCAGGCGCAAGGCTGATCGTCATCCTGCTGTCTTGCTGCCGGACCCGTGTCTCACAGCCATAGTAATATACAGCAATGACTATATGAATTAAAGATATTGCAGAACTTAAATCAGACTATTGTTCTTTATATTTAACCATAACACTGGAGCGCAAAGACTAGAATTCTAATAAAGTAGAAGAATTCGCTAACAGAATGACTCTTTCATTAAGACAATCACTCATTTCCCTCTCTGGTAATGGATTTTGACACTTGCGTAACCCATACAACTGAGATTAAAATAATTCTTTTAAACCAATTAAAGGACCACTCTAGGCACCCAGACCACTTCAGCTTAATGAAGAGGTCTGGGTGCCAGGTCCAGCTAGGGTTAACACTTTTTTTTTTTTTATAAACATAGCAGTTTCATAGAAACTGCTATGTTTATAAATAGGTTAATCCAGCCTCTAACGCCTCTAGTGACTGTCTCATTGACAGCCGCTAGAGGCGTTTGCGTGCTTCTAACTGTGAAAATCACAGTGAGAAGACACAAGCGTCCATAGGAAAGCATTATGTATGCCGCGCATGCGCATTCAGCCGAAGAGGAGGATCGGAGGCGGAGAGCTCCCCGCCCGGCGCTGGAAAAAAGGTAAGTTTAACCCATTTCCTCGCCATCCAGCCGGGCAGGAGGGGGACCCTGAGGGTGGCGGCACCCTCAGGGCACTATAGTGCCAGGAAAACTAGTATGTGTTCCTGGCACTATAGTGGTCCTTTAAGCCAAATAGCTAAACTGGGAAGTTTCTACAGCATGGCTATATTTTATGTTGTCTTTTTTAAAATGAAAGGGACATTATAGTCACCAGAACCAAAACAGATTAATGTAGTTGTTCTAGTGTCTACAACCTGTCCATACAGGCTATTTAAGGTAAACACTTCCTCTTCAGAGAAAAGGCAATGTTTACATTGTTGCCTAGTAACACCTCTAGTGGCCACTCTTTAGACAACCTTAGAGGTGCTTCCTGTGTCCATGCTGCACAGTGTGCTGTACATTCTCATAGAGATATGTTGATTCAAGGAGACCAGGGACCTAAACTGCAGTTTTAGAACTATGATAGTGTTCCTTTGAGATTTTTAAAAAGAATTTAAGCCTTTAATGCTAAATATTAAGCATCTTACTTTCTCATAAAATAATTTAAAAAAATATGCAATAGCAATAAAGTTTGGTGTGCTACTTTTGATATTTGATATACTTTTGAAATTCAATGGTATATGAATCTGTTGGCACATGGGGAATTTTAACCATTGTATCTCAGCAATATATTTGGCTTACCAACCCACCAGTCACAGTAGGCTTGCAACTTGGACTGAGTGTTATATCTCTACCAACAAACAGATAAGGAACTCGTTCATATGAGCAAAAAATGGGTGCAACTAGACCTGGGGCTAGCACAAACCCCAAATAGACAATATCAGTTGAGAAGAAAAGGCCCAGGCAAAAGCTCAATAAAGCACATTTATTTGGAACAAAGTGAGCCCAGCAACGTTTTGACCCTACAATGGGTCTTTGTCAAATTTGTGCCTTACTGAGCTTTCGAGTGCCTGGACTTTTTTCTTCTCAATTGAATTCAGGGTTATATATCATCTGATTGGGTCTAATTTTTTATTTGTTTGTCCAGTCATTTTTTGTTTCATCTTTTTTATAAATGCATGTTTCTGCTTGTAAAAGATCAGGATACTTGGGCAACACTAGTGAATTTAAGTAGGTTCTCCTGGGTGTTGGGTCCTATGGGTCCCTAATTCTAATGTTACACACCACAGACCAGGTATAAGTAGGTGAATTTAAGTAGGTTCTCCTGGGTGTTGGGTCCTATGGGTCCCTAATTCTAATGTTACACACCACAGACCAGGTATAAGGGATTAGTGGATGATCCTCAGTGCTATATCCCATTGGTCGAGAACTGCAACTTGTTGATGCTGGTGCAAAACACTTTGGCTTCAATTTAATATTTCCCTACATTTTGGAGTTTTCCAAATGATTTAATATTTTTGACTAAACTTTGAAAATGATTTAATATAATGAACAATATTAACATTTTGTAATATTTAAAAACTTTTTTTTTATATATTTTCTTTATATATATTATATATGCTAGTATGTTGAAAAAAATCATTTGAAATGTGCATCCACAAATATTAAATAATTTGGAAAAACAATATTAAATTGATTCCTTAATTTGGAGATCTGCCACCTTAATGCTCAGTTTGTGGGTTTTAATTGCAGTGCATCACCCACTTTTTAAAGAAATAAACATGTCTCGTTTCATGGGTCTCTAATCTATGAAGAGTTTTATTTAATCTAAATAAGCAAACATGACTTTTCACCACTAGATGGCGATATTGCTTCGTAGGTAGAGCTGATCCGGTAGACTTGGCTTATCCAATACTTCCAGTCTGCGGTGCTTCCAGTCTTTTTATATTAATTACATTTTGATCAGATAATACTTTCTGCTAAACTGTGAAAAAAGCGGTTTCAGAAAAAAAATATTATGTTGACGTTTAGACAGCTAAAAACATCTGTATGTTGTGCCATCAGATTTTCTATGCACACATCTTTCTAGTGTTTTTTTAGTTAATTTATCCTTTTTAGTTGTTTTTATCATGTTCTGCTTGTAACAGTTTTTATGAACTGGGAAATTAATCCTGCAAATCATTATAAATGCATTGCAATACCCGACAAGAGCGATGCATGCTGGGTAATTCACTTACATGAGTGAATTTCAATTGTAAAGTGACTTTGTCAACCCAAACTTACTTTTCTCCAACTTTATCCTCTTCTCTTCCTTTCTCCGATTCAGCTCTTTTTTTTTTTTTTTGCTCCTTTCTGTTATTTTTTTTCTAAAATACAAAAGACAAAATAGAGAGTTTGGAGAAAACAAAGTTTGGAGTAAAAGACAATCTACGCTTCCCTTATCATGTTCCATTTACCCACAATACTCACCTGCCCATCACCTCCATCCTCTAGATTTCCACAGTGAGTCTTTCCTAGAGCGTCGTGCACTCCCAGTACAATTGCATTTGCGTTCAGTTTGCAGGGCATGCGCAGCAAATGTTGCAACGTTTCCATAGCAATGTATAATGCTTAACATGTCACCTGATCACCAAATATAGTCATAAGCCATCTAATACTAACATCACATGACCAAGGAGGAAAACTAACCTCAAGCAGTTATGGGACTTCGAGTGCAGGGAGGAGAAACAGGAAAATGAATGCAGTGAATAAGCGTCTCTGCCAGGATCCATATGATGGTTGACAAGTTGACAGCGCCACTTTAAGGCCAAAATAGGGGAATTTTTCTAATATGGCTTGTTCTGCCTAAATTTTGAAATTCACTTTGAATTCACTTTGAATTCCCAGCAAAAATGGAACAATAACATTGCTTGGTTTAAAATTATCTGAGATATTGTCCACAGAATCTTGAAGGCATGGAACCCTATACCCGAAGTCACAAACAACCGTAAATCACCTAAATAACCCACTCGTTTTATGCAGTCATTCCTTCAATCCATACTGCATTAGTTCTTTGATGAGTTACTGTCCAAAAATCCAGCCCCCTTAAACATAATCAGTTACCTAACCATAAGGCATAGGCGCTGAAGGGGTTAAAGTCCCTAGTTACTTACCTTAATCCAACCCGGCGCTGGTGACCTCTCCTCCCACTCCGACATTGGCTCTCTCTTTTCTCCCTAGCAAGCTCCCCTTCGTGGGGCTGAAAGGAAGTTGAGGTCACTGGTGATGTCATATGTTTTTAGTGCTGGTGAGGACATGGTTCTGCCTTGCCCATTCTGGCGCCGCATTCAGAAGTCTTCCATTTGTAGGCTGCTCCATTCCTTATCACTTGTCATGCGCTCAGCTGCACATAGCAGATTGGTCCAAGATGGAGTGGACAAGAGTTTAAGGGGCAAACTAACTCTGACCTACATGGGAGTTTAGTGGAGCGGAATGCGCATCCGCGGCAAGAGCAGCGCGCGCATTCAGACAGTCCATAGGAAAGCATTTCTCAATGCTTTCCTATAGATGTTCTGCACGCTGAATGCGATTTTCGCATCCAACGTCGCAGAAGCGCCTCTAGCAGCTGTCAGGAACACAGCCACTAGAGGCTGGATTAACCGTGCAATGTAAACAGAGCAGTTTCTCTGAAACTGCTCTGTTTACATCTGAAGGGTTAAAACCTGGGGGACCTGGCACCCAGACCACTTCATTGTGCTGAAGTGGTCTGGGTGACTATAGAGTCCCTTTAATAGCTGGGGGCTATAGAGACCTAGATAGCAGAGGAAAGCAGTAAAGTTTAATAATTGAGGACCAGGTGAATGGCCATTCCCTTGTCCTATTTAGGAGGAGGAATGACAGAAGATCAGGCATTCATCTTAATTAACTGAATTATTATTAGTTATTACAGTGATATGAAGCGTGTGAACCTCATAATTCATTACCTCTCATCCCACTGATCATAGAGCCCCTTCACCCGACACTGCACAGTTCATTATTTCCCCCCACATTGCCACAAATGAGATGAAGGAAAATGGGAGGCCTCACCTGGTTAATCTTGAGGTATAGGGCTCACCAGTAGTTTTGATTTAAGCTGCTTCACCTGAAGAGAAGCAAGTGTGGGTGAGGGAACCACTTATTTATCTCAGGTAAATACTGATTTCTCATTGACCCCATTCATGTTTATTTTTATATTTAATGTAATGTACCCTCTCAGCACCACATTGCGCTGCCCACCGCTGTGATAACATAACGTACTAAATACCTCACAGCAATGATGTTTGTATTGTATCCCATGGAGCTTTTTATGAAGAGCCGAGATCCACAAGCTAGTAAATACTATGTTGGCATAAAACTGATAAAACACTGGGAACCAATAGCGTTAGAACCTACAAATATTAAACACCACTGCCCGCGTCCAAGAAAATGGAGTGCCGAGTACGCATTGTGCACCAAGGCATGCGTTATGTTTTTTACCTTTCATGGTATCCAGAATGCAGGCTTCCTCAGCTATCACATTGAATGCTTCGAATTCTTTAGTCTGAAAGCTAAAATTAAATCATATCTGTTTTGAAATAATTTGAGGAAAATATTTGCGATAAAGATATTGTCAACAATATAAAATATGTGCAGTTACGCTGAACATGGAATAGTTTGGCTACATTCTCAGATAGTTTCATGCGATCGCTTTTAGCCAGCAGTCAACCATACTGTAAGACAGACATCACAAAGCTATCACCATCCCATCCTCAGATAAGATTGTCAGACACTAGAAAGAGTCTTTGCTTTGTGTATGTTTGATGTGCAGGCTGTGAGGTTCTGCAGGAGTCTGTACTCATGCCAAAATAACCAGCACTTTCCCTTAGTCTCTCTCTTTTCTCCCTAGCAAGCTCCCCTTCGTGGGGCTGAAAGGAAGTTGAGGTCACTGGTGATGTCATATGTTTTTAGTACTGGTGAGGACATGGTTCTGACTGCACGGTAGACAGGCTGCCTTGCCCATTCTGGCGCCGCATTCAGAAGTCTTCCATTCGTAGGCTGCTCCATTCCTTATCACTTGTCATGCTCTCAGCTGCACGTAGCAGATTGGGCCAAGATGGAGTGGACAAGAGTTTAAGGGGCAAATTAACTTTGACCTGCATGGAAGTCTGAGGTTTATTGACACATTTCTTCGCTTGCTTCAACTTTCTAATATATATTCTGTATCGCAATACATTGGGATTTATTCACTAAACAGCACATTGCAGGGATCTGAGAGTCAACTTGCAAAATTCTAACAAAAATATGAGCTGGATAAGATAGATATTTCTTCCGTTTCTTCCGAACGTTATCAAGTTGCCACAAATCACTCTTTAGTGAACAGGTCTCCACTGTCTAGTGTTTGATTGGCTTGTTATTTTGTAACATGTTGAAAGAATATTGACTTTATTTCGTGATATGTTTAAAAGAATCAGTAAAATCTGAAAAAAAGACATTCTTTAGATTACATGCTGCAACGAGCTATGAAAATAGCTTTTGGATTCAATTGGAAATATCACTTATCTGGGCGCTAAACCTTCTTTTCAGCGTAGAGAGTGGCGCATTGTCATATATATGAAAACAGAAAACAATTAGAAAAAAAACAAATAAATCTACTTGAAAATTAGAGCTATTAAACCGTAAACCATGAATAGTAAATAGTGTTGAATTGGCAAGAAAATTTGCTCTATGTAGGCCAGAACAGCAAAACAGGAAATATTTCAGATAATTTTGTCTATTTGGTGCCATAGAGGTTTTACGCAGTATATGGATTGTCAAAGTATCAAATAAGCTCCACACGTCCGATAGATCTTCAACTACTCAGTCTCGTTAATTATTAGATTGAGGTGGTGGACTAATAATGGACTATATGTAGGAACAGCTGGGGGAGATAGAAGCACTGGAATAACAAACATTCAAACTGTATGCAAACAGTAAGCAACAAGAACAGTAAGGAATCGCAGACACAGATAAGACACTGCAACTGGAGCAGAGCTGGATCCCAGAGTCTGATGGAAGTCCTTGCAACAAAGATGTCCTAGGGCACAGTGACAGAGCAGATACTTTGAAATCATATTGATATTATGGGAGCTATAGCACAAATTCACACAATCGACAAGGGTGACAAACATAGGCATTGCCAGGTTACACCCAAAGTATCCATGGGGAGCACCGTACTACTTATCTTTCTTTTTGTGATAGACCGCTGCCTGAAGTAAAATTAAGAAACTAAAGAGCCCACATGCAGGGTTTCACACCCCCAAATTCCACACACATCCCCCCCACCCAGTTACACCATTGGTTACAAATCCAGCTTGTGTAAGTGTGCATGGAAAAACCGTCTGCTCTTGAGTGCACTCTAGCTGATTAAATGAATGAGCAGTGTGAGGGTTAAGGAATCTTAAGCTTAGTATTGAAAGTCTCCCCGATAATTTCGACATTGATTGTTGGTGTGTCCCCCTGGCAGCAGCACTAAACCTACCTTCAATGCACTCCACATTTTTAGCGCCATTTGATTAACGCTGTATTGGAACTAATCAGGTCACAGCATCACAACACAGAGCCATTCCTCATGACATTGTCACTACAGAGCCATTCCTCATGACGTTGTCACTACAGAGCCATTCCTCATTACATTGTCACTGCAGAGCCATTCCTCATGACGTTGTCACTGTAGAGCCATTCCTCGTGACATTGTCACAGCAGAGCCATTCCTCATTACATTGTCACTATAGAGCCATTCCTCATGACGTTGTCACTACAGAGCCATTCCTCATGACGTTGTCACTACAGAGCCATTCCTCATTACATTGTCACTGCAGAGCCATTTCTCGTGACATTCTTTGTGGTACCATTTTTAATGTTGTGACAGTGGGTTAGGAGATTCTTCATTTTATTGGTACTGAGGGCTAGGATAGAGCATGGATGCACCCTTTACCACCAGCTATAAAGATATAGTCCACTAAAATGGCCGCTGTAACCACGCTGATTCCTGCGGCACTATTAAAGCTTGACTATCTACCATTTTTAAGTTGTGATTTAACAGATACATTAGTTGTTCCTAGGATCACTACTGATGATATTAATTATATTAATGAAAAGAGTTAAAGGGACACTATAGGCACCCAGACCACTCCATAATACTGACGTGGTCTGTGTGCATTGTCCCTGCCCCCTTAGCCCTGCAATGTTTATATTATAGGGTTAAGACTGCCTCTAGTGGCTATCAACCATACAGACACTAGAGACACATTTTACTTTGCATTAGGGCATCCAGCGTCTTGCAAAACCCAATAGGAAACCATTGATTCAATGGCCTATGGGAAAGGTCTAACTTGAGAATGCCATGCATGGGCATTAGGATCCCCCCCCATCGGCTGATGTCATCGTCGTTGGAGCCCGACTCAGTTTTGTATTCCTAATGCAATAGTGTTCCTTTAAGTCAAAGAACAACCTTTACTCTGTTATTCAATAATGTGGCAATGAAAGAGAATTGCAGAATTTAGGTCAAACTCACTAGGTTTTTGATACAATTCCAAGGTGAAGGAATAAACCCCTCAAAATATTTATCAAATTTTACTTTTGCAATGTGCAGCTGGCTCTATAAAAAATGCCATATTTAGAGCATATTACCTTATTTCTTTAAATTGTGCAATTCAATATAAATCCCCCTTTCAGACATTTTATGGCTTTAATTTATACAGAGAATATTTCCTTAAAATAGCTTCTGGCAGTGTCAATAAAGTATAATTTGTAGGAAATTGTCCCTGTAGTTGGTTTTCTTTGAAACATATTGATGTCACCTTAAATTACCTGTTTTATACATGTGTATCTTACACAAATGAATATAAATCACTTTTTGTCAAGAACACTTGATATAATGAGGTCAGCTACTTGTGCTTATCTATATGACTAATGGCAGGTTCTTCATCACTGCTGGAGGAGCAGAATGGAGCTGAACTCTTCATATACCTGTCTGTCCTAGAACTGACAACAGAGACATTCTTATCAGTAGGATTCATTAGAACTGGACAGTATTCACAAAGGAATTGTTACCTTAAAAATGACTTAAATAAATACATGTTTTGCTTAAAAGAGGAAGCTCAGCTGTTTTTTAATTAACTTCTTTAATATCTGCATGCTCTGCATATTCTTTTGTTTTTGCTTAAAAAGTAATATTTTCAGTAAATGATGTTGCATGCTTGATTTTTTTTTTTTTTTACCACAATCCACTAAATAAATATACCCCAAGACTAGCTTAATGCACTAGTAATGACTCGGGGGTTGATTCGTAAAATGAAGCAAATTTAAAAAAAAAAAAAAAAAAATAGTAATAATATTTTTTTTTTATTAATAATAATAATTTTTTTTAAAAATAATAATAATTATATATATATCAAGGAAGTGTATAATTGCACAATAAAACTTCAAGATTTATCTAGAAAGTCCTGTGAGTGCACCTTCCTTGATATTTATATTTTGGCGTAAGTGTGATTTGCACCCAGGCAAGGACAAGACAGGGAGAGTGAGTGCTGGGTCCACGTGCATTTATATATACATACATGCATAAAAAAACCAAAAAAAGCTAAATTTGGATATTTAGCCCTAGAATTTTCAGTTCCCTTATTTTTCCACTATCCCCAAGCTTGACTTAAACATTAAACCAGGACAGCAGGGGTTAACAGACCAATGTGATCTAGTTAAAAGGGTACTCCAGGAAAACTAATTACCAATCCATTAACGTGGTGCTATCATGGTGTCAAGTAGCAACCTAGGTACAAAACACAAAACACATGAAATCTTTTGGAATTTTACAGAAGAGGAGCCACTCAGGGCAAGGGCTACAGTAAAAGATGAGCGAGAGGGGATGCTGGCACGGTACCCATCCTCATGAATCTCACATTGATTGGTCTGACACAACCGCCCGCTCACTGTCCCCAGTACATTACAGGAACTTCTCAACTTCACCTTATAAATCACAAGGTTGGACTTGTCTGATGAGAATCCCGACCTTATTTGTCTAATCACGTTTCAAGACAAGAGACAAAGTCAGATCTGACCTTTAATGTCTCCAAGGAAAAGTGAAATAACATCTTTCAATGGCATGTACAATAACACAAACTAATTCACTCTAAATTTGTCAAAGCAAATTCCACTATAAGCTGTAGTTTGACACATGGGAGAATCTTGCTTTCTGTCTCCTGGACAATGTCCTATTGTTTGCGCTGGACTTATTGGTAACCCCCACCATAATGTTGCATCAAGAGATACAGTGTGGCATTTATTCACTAAAATTGCAGTGAGCTGGAAAGTTGCAAGATTTAGGAATTAAACTGCTGAATTAGAATAACTCGCATTTCAACAATGTCCATCACTTGGCTAGTTTTAGTGTATTAGTTTGCTGTTTATTGAATACATTCTCCAAAGGTTATTCACTAAACAGAGAATTGTGAAGAATCTGTGAGTGGATTTTATTCAACTACGTTTCTTGCCATGTGAAACACAAAGAATGGTATGTCTACAAAAGTGATACTAGCTCTTAACACCTGTGAGGTTTCCCCTACACCTTCACCTTAAATCATATATAACACACAAAAAAAAATAGGTGGAGCAAGTTGTGGCAAATAAAGATATACTTCCCTCTCTTCATACTGTATCACTGTAAAGATAGAGAGGTACATAATAGTGCAGATATCTCAATATATAATATGTATTACTAAAACACACTCACCAAGAAAGAGCCATATACTGGACCTGGCTCTGGTACGAATCTCCTTAGGATCTCTTTTGGGTGATCCAAACCCCTTTGGTGCTGTTTTAAAGATGTCTGGTACTTCTTCTTTCCCAAGGATAGGCAGCAGAGATGAGATTAATTCCAAAGATAAATTTATTAAATAAAACACTGGATAAAATAAATGCAAATAAAGAGTCTACTAGTGTCCAAAGTATTGCCAAAACGCGTTTCGCTGATATGTGGCTTCCTCAGTTGGCGTGGATAATGTTGTTGTGTCCTTTGGTTTCTTAAATATTGTATTTTAATTCCGATTTTCGCGGTCTTTCTTTGTGGAACTCATCCTGCGTTCCACCTTCTACTTCTGGGTTCTCCGCGTCATATCCGGTTGCGTCTGATTCTGTGTCTGTCAGGATCAGCTTCAGTGAAACGCATATTGCGTTTCAGTTGGTTGAAGACGGGTATTAAAGTGCCAAAAGAACCCTGATGGGACTTATATGTATTCAACAGTTCAACAATTTCCAAAGTGCAAATACACATGTATTTAATCCTAACAACATGAATAGAGTACTCTCAATCTCATAAAATGTGTCTCAATCAGTTCTATTACATGACAGTCATTTCATTTAAAAATAAATTTTTTTTAAAAACACACAAAAAAGAAGGTTATCAAAAAAATGTTTGAAGGTTATCAAAAAAAAGGAAAGAAAATTTTTGATAACCTTTTTTTTTATGTGTCTTTAAAAAAAAAAATAAAAAAAAAAATTATTTTTAAATAATTATTCACTTCAAGTGTTTGTCTGTGCCTGATCCGTTTTTTTTAGTTTTATGATCTTAATCATATTCACTTCTTTTTACTTATTTTTGGAATAATATATTTTTTTATAACTTTATTTTTCACTGGATAGTTTTGTCATCTAAACCAGTGTTCCCCAACCCAGTCCTCATGGGCCACCAACAGTCCAGGTTTTGTCAATATCTCCATTGGAATAAAACAGGGACATTTATAAATCCTGGACTGTTGGTGGTCCATGAGGACAAGGTTGGGGACCACTGGCCTAAACATTGTGTAAACATGATTCCCATCCATTCTCTCCTTAGGGATTGCGCACACGAATGGTCACGCTATCGTCAGTGTCTTAATCACCCAGGGAGAACTACCAACACCAAGCTGAGACTTGGGCGAACACCAAGTCTCAGCTGAAGAAACCATTTCTCTAACCAGATGGCACATCTAACTTTGCCTAATTCCTCTTTTCTCTGTACAACAGATAAACTCTATAGGCCACACAAAACGTTGCACCACGCGTAACCACAAGAAAACAAAAGTATGACAACATCTCGGGTGAACGCAAACAATTACATTACGTTCTCTGTGCTCCCTGCCAACGAACTAGTCCGGATTGCTGTTTAGTGAATGTTTATTGATTAAACCCCTGAATTGAAATGTAATTGAATCTCGAGGCTCTATGAAATACATATAATGGAATAGGATGTCCCCATATTGTTCTTTGAGGCGCCCGCTATCTGAAGCAATGTGCGGCTTGCAATGACCCCTGTTTGGTAAATGACCAGGGTTTGACCTGTGGGGCTAGCCATGTCTCTATAGGAGCCTGGGTTATCTCGCTGGCCCATAAGACCTTCGCATAATCTCAAGGTTGATGACGACAAACATTTTCCTCCTTCCCTGAGTCCTCTGTAGCGTCTGATGCAGAGCTGGGAAAAGAGATTCCACTCAGTGACAAATATAGCATAGCAGATAACCTTTTACAGGCCTCATACTCGCCTGTCATCCCATTCAGAAAGTTCTGATCTCTGACCTCCAAACGTATGCTCTCAGGGTTATTTACTAACGTGAGAATTGAAAAGTGGATTTCAATTTAAGGCCAAAAAAACAAACTAGACAAAAATCTGAACAATGCTTTCAGTTCGACTATTTTGGCCTTAAATTTCAAAATCACTCTAAAGTCTCACTTTAGTGAATAAGACTATCTCGGGACTAGCATTGGCGTAGTTTGCATGACAAACCGAACTTTGATTATATAGGTGCCAGGACCTAGTGACTTATTGCCTAACAATCTGCCCACTCTTCGCCCTGTGCAACAAACACTTTTACATAGTTTTTAAGAAAAGGTACATTTAAAAAAAAAAAAAAAATTAAAATAAATTAAATGAAAATGTATTACACCTGTGGCAAACCATAGTCACAAAGACCTGCACCTAGTGTACACATTAAAATAAAGTTAAATAATGATTTTATGTGGAAATATCATAACTAGGAAAATGTATTCACCAATTAGAACTATTTAACACTGCTGGTTAATCTCACATTATAAAAAAAACATGATAATATGCTATTTCTTTCTTTTAACAGATTATCTTCTGCACGTGATGTTACCTGTGACTTTTATTCAGTAATGTCAATTTATACACTACATTTTTTTTCGCCATTCAAAGCACAAATAAGGAAAATAAGACAGAATGTTCATTATTGCAAATTTTACAATTACAATATCACTTGTGCTTAGGTAGTAATTAAGGGTAATTTACTAAACTGTAAGTGGCAGCAAGGTGACGATCAATTTGCACAATTTAGGCTAAAAACGGCAAGTGGATAAATTTAAAATCTGCAATTGTATTGTAAATTTTGCATTTAAATTGTGAATTCACCTCAGTTTTGTGTAAGACACAGCCAGTAGTTGTCTGGTGTGTGTCACATTTAAGTTGTTTTTGTTTGAACATCTGTCACCTCTGCTTTCGACTATAGAGCTGTAATGAGCGACTAGCTTTATTCTTAATGGAATAGTGTAAACGATGACTTCCCTTTTCACTAATTTCCTCATTACTCACTTGTTTTCTCCGTGTCGCTGTTGGAAGAAAGTGTTTTGGGTTGTCTGGCCTTCACGTTCACCTATCACAGTCTCACAATACAGGATATCCACTATCATTTCCTCATCTTTTCCTCCATACGTTTTCTTCCCCTTATCTTCCCCACATTTTCCTGTTTTCTTGGCCATTTAACCTATTCCAGGGCTCATAGAGACAATCAGACTGTAAGGACTTCCAAGATTTTGCCGTGGGTTTTTGAATAGGCCACCGCTACAGACAGGGAGTCTAAGGATAAGCTTTTCGGGACAGGCTGGTGTCGCCATGTCGGAAGATGGTGAGGTCAAAGGTCATGAACAATGGAGTGGAATCAGAATCATCAAAACAATATCAAAGGACCCATCCACATGTGTTCCAGATAAACTTTCATGAAATATTATGACAATGCTCGTTTATTTTTTTACATCTTTTTAAAGTCATAGAGTATGAAATGTACATTTTAAAAAATTTGAAATATTTTTTTTAAAATTTTTACAATTTTCTACGATTTTTATGACAAATCAGATAACAACACTATCTGCCACTCAAACAGTTATTGTTTTTTTTCTAACAGTGTAAAATATTAAAACGTATAACATATATAAAAAGTTTATCAATACATCAAAAATTCAAATATTGTTCAAAATATGAAATTGTTAAAAAATGTTGAACATCGGGACTGAAAATGTACTTAAAACAAAATGTCTTTAACGTGCCTCAACCCATACTCTCAATTCAAATTCTCCTTTTGCAAAAAATAAAAAAATATAAATTTTGTAAATGTTATCACAAGCAGCAAAGATGCATGTTAAAACTCGCCTCTATGAACGAAGATTTTGGAATGCGTTAAAACCAATATCATTAGGAAAGCGTATTGTGGCCAATTAAAGACTTTACTGTGTATTATTATTTAAATATAATACAATAATAATTAGAATAACAATTATATTAAGAATTAGTAAACAATATGCTAATTAATGATATTAATTATATTAATGATAATAATAAAAACTCCAACCTATAGTATTCTAACCAGTGAATACATAGACATGATATTAGTCTTTCTAATCTGTTTAGAACCCGTTGTGCCAAAGAGATGATTAATGAATTAGTCTTATTAGAATTCCATGAGATTGTCCACTAGGTGGCGCTAGAATATAATTTAAAGTGATAGCCCAGTCTAATGGTATGGTAGACAGTAAATATTTATTGCAGTTATATAATAAAGCCTAACATGAGTCATTAGTGTTTTATAATCGTAAAGAATTATCACACCTCTTACTCCGTTTTAATACTGGCCTTTTCCTTGGAAAAGAATGAGTAGATATAAAAATCTGAGGCTGCTCAGTGCTTGAAACAGCCCAAATACTTGCCTTTGCATTGTGACTTTAAACAGGGTGCTCCCAGCTCCACAGGGCATTAATAAATGTCAGGGCGCATCATGCAAAAACAAACCTACTTTATTCCAATCAGATTCGACCAATTCACAGTGACGAGAATCCAGAAATACTGAATATTTGCCAATTAATCTGGACACCGCATAATTCTGTCTATATATAGAGGGGAGAAGATCTGCCCAGTAACTCCTTAATGTCAGCCCATTGGCTTCAATATTTATTTATACAGCGCCAACTTTTGTTGCTTTTCAATATTATAAAGGGAGTAATTTAAAGGGTTACTCCTGGCATCCCTACACTGGTTATCCAGTTCCTAGATAATTGGGCAAGCTGTTTAGTAGTAATGGTCTCCCTTCTTCCACCACACCTTTTCCCACCACACTCCGAGGCTACTGACATGCCTCTAGATTCTGCAGAGCTGCTAAATCCGATCCAGTCACCACCCACTGGTCGGGAGCATCTCAGCCAATGAATAGGACACAATGCGTCAAAATGTGCACAGAATTGACATTAACCAGCCTAAAAAATCTTTTTCCAGGCTGGCTGATAACACCTCAATGACATTGATGTTACACCTCGAGCATGAAAGAGAGCAAACTTTGTATACTATCCCAGCTTTTCATACTGACCCAAGGCACAATGACCACTTCCAGTCACTGAAGTGGTCATGGTGCTTGGAGCAACCCTTAAACAACAAATGATAAACCTTACTACAAATGCACAGGTTGATTAGGATCCTGCTCAAATGAGCAACCAAGTGACAGAGTGGGACAATGGCACATTTGGAAGGTGAGTGTGAAGTAGAGTGTGGAAGTGTGTTTCTGTGGAACCACAAATAAAGTTAAGAGATTAGGACACAGGTTTGAGGAATAACAGTTACCGAGTTTTTGAAGTAGCCTTTTAAAGGAATTCAGAGTGGAAAGAGTCTGGTGGGAGGAGGCAATACGTTATATAGGAGTGGAGAAGTTCAAGTTAGCAGCATGGGTTAGAGCAGAGGACAGGAGAACATCACTGGCAGAACAGATTGGCTGAGAAATAGTGTACCTACGTGCTCTATATTCTTGGTGCGTCTGATAGTACAAAAGAGCTCCACAGTAATAAAGCTCTCAGTAATGTGTCAATGGGTTTAGTAATCAGTCTGTGTAAATAGGATACATTGAGAGTTGTATAAATTGTTGTTAGTAAGTCACCTGATATTTCTCAGAAGAGCCCCTGGTCACACCCCACTCACACCTCTAAAATTAAAGTGTTTCACTTTTTCATTTTCAAATGTTTGGAGATATGGGGAAGATATTAAACTCTCTTTTCTTTTCTATAAATGGTCTGTCATTTCTAGAAGTTGTTACATAATAATAAACCAATTCAATATGTACCCCCCTCCCCCCCCGTAACGTTTTCCGTTTGATCCTCATTAAACCTTGCCTCTCCTATTCCTCTACTCCTGTTTGTGTCAAACATGTGCTGTTGAATCTATTTGTATAAATGATTCACCCATTGTACAGGGCTTCAGAAAATACTGAATCTCTTTAAATAATAATGTTTACTAGAAAAAAAGTCCAGCATTTAGGAACAAAATTATGTCACTTTTAAAATGTTAAAATTAAACATAACTTTTGTGTTTGCGTGAATGTATGTATGTTGTCTGTGTGTTGTGCCTGTCTCTGTGTCTTTGTGTGAACTTGTCTATGTGAACATGTGTGTGCATGTGTCTGTGTGTATATGTGTGTCAACATATCTGTGTACGTGTGTATCTCAGTAGGTGTGTATGTGTGTATATGTGTCTCTGTGTCTGTGTGCATGCAAAAGAAGAAAACCTGTGGGCTCAGGTCATAGGCGTGCGCAGCCTATTGCATTAGGGTGTGCACCTTAAAGCAGAAGCACACACCGCATATATATATATATGTATGTATGTATGTATATATGTATATATATATATATATATATATACATATACACACATACACACACTGCTGTGTGTGTGTGTGCTGTGTTAGGGTGCTGTTAGTGTGATGTGTGTGTGACGGTGCTGGTAGTGTGCTATGTGGGTGAGGGTGTTTGTGTGTGCACGCTTGTGAGGGTGCTGTTAATGTACTGTGTGTGAGGGTGCTGTTTGTGTGTGTGTGTGCGCTTGTGAGGGTGCTGTTAATGTACTGTGTGTGAGAGTGCTGTTTGTGTGTGAGGGTACTGGTAGTGTGCTGTGTGTGTGTGAGGGTGCTGTTTGTGTGCTGTGTGTGAGGGTGCTGTGTGTGTTTGTGAGGGTGCTGTATGTGTGTGTGGGTGCTGTATGTCTGTGAGTGCTGTATGTGTGTTGGTGCTGTATGTGTGTTGGTGCTGTGTATGTCTGTGGGTGCTGTATGTGTGTAGGTGCTCTGTATGTCTGTGGGTGCTGTATGTGTGTTGGTGCTGTGTATGTCTGTGGGTGCTGTATGTGTGTAGGTGCTGTGTATGTCTGTGGGTGCTGTATGTGTGTTGGTGCTGTGTATGTGTGTGGGTGCTGTATGTGTGTTGGTGCTGTGTATGTGTGTGTGCTGTATGTGTGTGGGTGATTGTGGGGGTGGAGGTGGGGGTACATTACTTGATATCCCCCCTCCCTTCTTACCTTTTGTAGGGAGGGGGGATACTTGTTGCTGCTGCTTTCCCTGGTGGTCCAGTGGAGAGTGAACTCTAGCCCCTATGAGGCTTGAGTTCACTCTCGTGAGATTTGAGCATTGCCGTGGCAACGCTCATATCTCGCGAGAGGAACCCGGTGGAGCTGCCGGCAATAGCTCCGCTGGTCCTCTTCTGCCTCCCTTCCTGCATGTGGGTCGGTAGGGAGGGAGACTGAGAGCAGAGCCGGTGCTCGGATAGCGCCGGCTCTGCATGAGCCGAAAGGTGGGATCCTGAGATCTCCCCTGCCGGACTCAATATACATAGGCGTGCCGCGGGATTAGGGAGTGCACAGGCACACCCGGCACACCCCATGTGCACACCTATGGCTCAGGTACATTTAACCAACCACTGAAAAGAGGTACCAAATTAAGTACAGGTGATGGCAGTGATGTGGTACACACCACGTGACTGAAGATGCAAAATGAGATGCAAGTAGGCAAACTCGCAATGCCAGCTGACCATGATACATCATAGCTATGTACCACAATCTTTCCTTCTGTGGAATGCTATGACCTCTGTGTTAGTATTTTTTTTATTATTTAATAAACATGTCATCTGGTATATCACGCTATGGTTTATGCTCTAAATTTGGGGATCTTATTCCAGTGACTGTACCAACGCATATTGTTGTCTGTGATGAAAATCTTGGTCTGCCTTTGTTTTCCTGTTTTTCATGTTTAAGATTTGCTGAGACACTGTTTCATTAGTTGTATAGTTAGTAGTTTTACCTTACTGGCATGTGCCCATATTGCTCAATGAAAAACAGTAGCATCCAGTCCTCACCCGTTCAACCACATCACTAATATCAATAAACCACACGGCTTTCACTTCCACTGGATTACAACACAAGTCATCACTTCCGTGACTCGACCAAGAAGACACCTTGTACTTCTTTATACATTGACATCCTTCCTCATCTCAGCACTGCAGATAATTGTAAATAAAATAACTAATACATTTATTAATATTGATTGTTAAATGATACTACAGTTAGTGTAATCACATAAACATTAAAGCGGCACTGTCATGCCGAACTTACTTTTCCTCAATCTCTTCCTCTTCTCCCCCTCTCTCAGGATCTGTTCTTCTTTTCTTCCTGTCTACTTTAGTTTTCTTTAAAATCATAAGACAAAGTAGGGACGCTTTGCCTTATGGAGGTTTCCTCCGCTTGACCAGCTTTGACCAGCGGAGGAGCAAAGTGTGCTTCATTTTCGCTGGTGAGAGCAATTTTCCCATAATTCTTACATTTCCTCAGTGTTCACGCGATGCTTCCTGTCATTTTAGACGAAACTGCCGAATTGCGTTCTAACTGAATGAGAAGAGTATGTTCGTTTGTTTTAGAACGCAATTCGGCACTTTGTTCGTATCGGAATTTCATTCGAATGAATGAAACTCTGATTCAATTTGTGCTGCGGCTGCATCTTGCAGCCGCTTAGTAGATAACTCCCTAATTCCCACGGTATCAGGGAGCTATCTACTAAAAGACTGAAAGACCTCAATTGGTTTTTCAGCCACATTTACTAATACTAAGTAAAGATTACTTAGTATTAGTAAATAATCTGCCCCTACTCGCTATACCGCAAGTAGGGGCATGTATAGTAAGCAGTGAGCAGTCAGTGGCTGCTCACTGTAAAAAAAATGTAAAAAAATTAAAAACCTATTGGCACCCACCCCTGAACAGTAGGTGGGGGCCATAATGGACAATCGGGGGGGGGACCTACTTTCCTCCCCTCGGCCCCCACCCTTGAGCAGTGGGTGGGGGCCATGAATTACAATGGGGGGGACCTACTGTCTTCTCCCCTGCCCCCACCCTTGAGCAGTGGGTGGGGGCCATAAAGATAATGAGGGGGGAGGACCAACTGTCCTCCCACCGGCCCCCACCCCTGCGCGGTGGGTGGGGGCCATAAATTACACCACCCCTTGAGTGGTGGCCATAAAGATAATGAGGGGGGAACCTACTGTCCTCCCCTCCCCAGCCCCCAACATTGAGTGGTGGGTGGGGGCCATAAAGATAATGAGGGGGGGAGGACCTACTGTCCTCCCACCGGCCCCCACCCCTGCGCGGTGGGTGGGGGCCATAAATTACACCACCCCTTGAGTGGTGGGTGGGGGCCATAAAGATAATGAGGGGGGGAACCTACTGTCCTCACCTCCCCGGCCCCCACCCTTGAGCGGTGGGTGGGGGCCATAAATTACAATGGGGGGACCTCCTGTCCTCCCCCCCGGCCCCCACCCCTGCGCGGTGGGTGAGGGCCATAAGACAAATCCTCCCCCCCAGCCCCCACCCCTGGGCGGCGGGTCAGGGCACTAAGACAAATCTCCCTCCCCCCATCAAAGGTGACTAGGGGTCCCCAAGCACCTAGTCACCCACCCCCCCACCCCAAAAAAAGTTACCCCGTACCTACCCCCCTCACCCTAAAAAATAGTGAGGGGGGGATAAAATAACTAACCTGTAAAGAAAAATTAAACTTACCATTTGACGTCTTCTTTTTTTCTAAAATCTTAATTTTTCAGCCCCAAAAAAGGCCAAATAAAAAAACATCATACCCGTCCAACTTAAAATAAAATAAAAAAACCCGAGCGCAAAAAAAAAAAACAGACGAAAAAGAAAAAACCAGAGCGCAAAAAAAATAATCCATCTCCACCCATGGAGGGCTCCGCGCAGACTGAGCCTTCCCCCGCCCTGAAATTAGGCTAAGAACACTCTGATTGGCTGGTTTAAGCCAATCAGAATGCTCTTTGTAATTTTACACAGCGTGGGAAAATTCCAAAGAACCTTCCCACGCTGTGTAAAATGATACAGAGCACTCTGATTGGATGGATTTCAAGCCACCCAATCAGAGTGATCTGTGTCATTTTACACAGCGTGGGAAAGTTCTTTGTAATTTCACTCATAACACTCTGATTGGTGGGGCAGGACATACTTGAAAACGAGAGAACTCTCAATGTATCTTTCCTGGTAAAATATTTTATAAATAAATAAAATAAATAAATAAATAACCAATCAGAGTGCTCTTTGTCATTTTACACAGCGTGGGAAAATTCCAAAGAACTTTCCCATGCTGTGTAAAATGATACAGAGCACTCTGATTGGATGGGAAACAGCCAATCAGAGTGTTCTTAGCCTAATTGCTGGGCGGGGCAAGGCTTTATAAGCCTTCCCCCGCCCTGCAGAGCTCAGTCTGCGCGGAGCCCTCCATGGGTGAAGATGGATTTTTTTTTTCTCAGGTTTTTTCGTTTTCGTCTGGTTTATTTTTGCGCTCTGGTTTTTTATTTTATTTTAAGTTCGACGGGTATGATGGTTTTTTATTTGGCCTTTTTGGGGGCTGAAAAATGAAGATTATAGAAAAAAGAAGATGTCAAATGGTAAGTTTAATTTTTCTTTACAAGTTAGTTATTTTATTCCCTCCTCACTATTTTTTAGGGTGAGGTGGGTAGGTAGGGGGTAACTTTTTTTGGGATGGGGGGTGGGTGACTAGGGGCTTGGGGACCCCTAGTCACCTTTGATGGGGTGGGGAGATTTGTCTTGGGGCCCCCACCCGCCGCCCAGGGGTGGGTGCTGAGGGGGGGAGAACAGTAGGTTCCCCCCCTCATTATCTTTATGGCCCCCACCAACCGCTCAAGGGTGGGGGCCGGGGGGAGGGGAGGACAGTAGGTCCCTTCCTCATTATCTTTTTGGCCCCCACCCACTGCTCAAGGGTGGGGGCCGGAGGGGGAAGACAGTAGGTCTACCCCATTGTAATTTATGGCCCCCACCCACTGCACAGGGGTGGGGGCCGGTGGCGGAGGACAATAGGTCCCCCCTATTGTTATTTAGGGCCCCCACCCGCCGCGCATGGGTTGGGGCTGGATAGTAATTTTTATTTTTTATAGTGAGCAGCCACAGGTTTAGTAGACATGCCCCTACTCATGGTATAGCGAGTAGGGGCATTCGGGAGATTTTAATCTCCCTCATTCTATTATGCGAGTCATATTGACCCCCATAGAGTGAGGTGGGACATGGGGGGCTTATGAAGTGGCGGGGAGCACTGCTCGCTGCCGCTTCTATCTTTACATATTACAAGGAGGGAGCTGCGCGCCAGTAGCTACCTCCTTGTAATAAACTGGACGAACAAACGAACACTGATACTCAGTGTTTGTTTGTTCGTCTGATTTTTCTATTTATTGAATAGATGAAATGCCCTTTCACATGTCCAAGTGTTTCACTGGGCATGTGCGGGAATCTCACAGTGCTATCTAGTGTGGGCAGATGACGTGTCCCTCAGGGACTTCATCTACCCACATAAAGATGGCGGCGCCCTGAATATAGATCGGGGCAGAAAATAAAGAATAAAAATAGGTAATATGGGGGGCTTAGGGGCATTTGGGGGTGACTAAGGGGTCAGTTGGATGTAGTGGAGTCGGGATGGGGGTTAAAAAAACTAAACGGGATTCGGCCATGACAGTGCCACTTTAAATATTGTGTTAAACCATAGTCCTTTCACACTATCTTATATGGACACTATAAACACTGAAACCACTTACTTCAACCCTTTTTTGCACTTGTCCCTCCTTTTTTTAAATCCAAAAACACTACTAATGCCAGCCCTCCTTCCAATCACTGCGGATAAGGGAGCAGGGGCTGTACAGAGGGCGGTGTGGAGATGGAAAAGGACTCTCCTAAAGCAGGGAGGTTGGACTAATGTCGTTTTCTTCCTGATAGGCCATGACCCTTTTTTCTGACAGTGTTAAACCTGAGCACTCCTAATGGTCTCATAGGAAGTATTGGATTCTCCTCCTCTGTATGGGAAGCATTAAATTAGACCAAAATTATCAGTATTTATACTCCTTTTATGGAAAGGAGACTTTCCTAGATTACAGGTTAATTTACAGTACCTATAGTGCTTTTGTCAACACCAAAAAACAAACCTGAGATGGCAGATCTGGACGCTAAAATCTGGACAGTACCACAGACGATTATGAGGGTTGCACCGCTAGCCCAGTAGTAAAGATCTAGTGGTATCAGATTACTTTGACCTTTTGCTACAAATAAAGAAAATCTGGAGAGAAGCTACATACTTTATTGTCTTCGTCCAGCTGCTTCATTACATTACATTGTAAAACCACATGTCTTCATGCCCAGATATTTATATATACACACCATCATTAATCTTTAGTATACTATTTATATTATATATATCATATATTTAAAAAAAATAAAATCATGGATACAGTTAAAATAGTGCTCAGAGGTGGGGCGTGACCGACCAGCAAACGGACCAGACGTGTGAATGAGGAGCTCTGTACGGAAACTGGAAAAAATAACGCCAAATAGGGAAGCACGACTCCAAACCAGCGACCAAGAGAATGCTCCCACCCCAGAGACTGCAATGGGGCGGAAACATAAAAAATTCCACCCATCGGAGGCATACAAACAAGCCAACATCGGGCTCTTGTTTCAGAGGGCTACACCGCCGGCTCCAACCAAGATGGTGCTGGAGGCGCGCAGCGAGGAGGAGGCCTCAGAGGACTCTCAAGATGATGGAAAGAGCCTCACCTCGTCTCATGCAGGTGTCCACCGGGACTCAGAGGACCTACTGCAGGAGATGAGGGAGGTTTGGAAGACAGATCTCAAAGAAAATCGGAAGGAGATGGGTGCCCTCCAGACACGAATCACTGATGTGGAAGGCATAGAAAGAGCCAGGGATCACGCCCTGCATGTAACCCAAGACAAAATACAAGACTTCACACAACAGGTCCAATGTCTAACTAGAACCGTCACGGTGCTGGAAGCGAGGACAGGAAGCAGAATGTCCGCCTTCGAGACATCCCGGAAAATGTTGGGGGGGGGATGACCTACTGCCATATGTACAGAGACTAATAGCCAAGATAGGTGTCAAAGGCGGCAAAGACCCAAGCACACTAGTTACCGCATTCTGAATCTGGAATGCAGCGGCCGACCCAGGTGATGCACCCAGGGACATCATAGTTGTGACTAGGGACGTGACGGTACAAACCACGATAATGTCACACTCCAGGGAACTACATAATATACAGTTTGAAGAACATACAGTGGCAATCTATGGGGACATCCCTTTTGCAGCACTGATGAGGCGGAGACAACTTGCACCAATAGCGAAACAGCTCAGAGAGGCAAGGATCCACTACAGATGGGGAACTGACGGCTCATTACAGGTCCTGCAGGGAGACCTGACACTCACCCTAGCCTCAGCGGATGATAGAGCTCCATTCCTCCGGCAACTAAACCTGCCCACCAGAGCACAGGCTAAGCAGACACGCAGAAGCGGACTTACAGGGCAAAGCCAAAACAGAATCCATGATCACATAAACACCAACAAAGTCCACACTCTACACTAGACCTCACACGCTAATAGCCTCCTGCTCCCCAGCAGCCACCTGGAAAGGTGACCAGATATCAAACACCCCACCTTACGCAACCCCATAAGCCCACACCACATAGATACATCAAAAGACACATTATGCTACTTGCTTAATATGTAGTTAGCATGTTTGTCATTGTTTAGTAAGGATCACATATCCTTAAACCACCAGTAGACGGCTACGTATTGAGTTAAGTTCCACACAGACGATGCCACAGTGAATAACCGACAACCTGTGAACATGTTCTTTTTATATACTACGATTCCGATGTAATTTGTTGAGATGACAAACTTCAATAAAATACAAATTACAAAAAAAAAAAAATAGTGTTCAGAAACAGCATATAGCAATAGGCTCCAGTCATCATGCCACAGCAAGGCTTTGAAATAACAAAATAAAGAGAGTTAGAAAAAAGAGAAAAAAATTAAGTTGTGAATGACAGAGAGAAAGAAATAGACACATTTAGTATAAGAAAAAAGAACAGATATAAGAAAAGAAAATACAAAGAGGAAGGAATAGAGAAATCTGCCATCCAATGGTAACATACACTAAACATGCCCCCCCAACTGTCCCGTTTTTGTCAGTTCAGCCCCGATTTGGGGTGCAGTCTCACTTGCGCTGCGTAGAAGTGCTACAGAACAGAAGTGCTCACTTCATGGTCCTGATAGCTGGTGGCCGGCCAGGCTGCTTGTCAGTTGCCGAGCCTGTATCTTTTTCTGGCTGAAGGGCCCCTTTTGGACAAGACTGCCCGCTCCAGTGTGGCCCAGCCCATTGTGGCCATAACTAGTAATGCACTCATGTAGCTGGTGACCGCCCCCCCCCACCCGAACCCCAACCACCTATCCTGATTTACAGACAGGACATGTTGGAAGGGCATGCATGATACCTCCATAGTGTCCCTACTTAGGAAGGAAGGACAGGCCTTATTTTGGGCCCAAATCTCTCTGTCCCTCTTTTCTAGGAGCTCCATATTGTTGGTGTGTCTGAGTGTATAACAGAACTCCACAGCAACAATACTCCTAGTAATGTGTGTTTAAACACAGAAATAAATATGTTTAGAAATCAGTCTGTGTAAATAAGATACATTGTTATTGTTCTAAATTACATTGTAGTTCCATAAATTGTTATTAATAAGTCATCTAATTTTCTCAGAGCAGCCCCACCCTGGCCATACCTCCACTCACAACCCTAGTATTAAAGTATCCCTCTTTGTCCATTTCAAATGTTCTAAAAATAGTAATTAGATTTTCTCAACAGCAATAACTATCTTGCCACATTCTCACTATGGCCGTTTCTATTATTATTATTAGTAGTAGTAGTAGTAGTAGTATTTTTAAAGCCCCAACAAATTGTGCAGCGCTGTACAGTGGGTGGACTAACAAACACATAATTGTAACCAGACAAGTTGAACACATAAAAACAGAGGGATTGTAAACTCAATTAGCTTACAAGCTAGAGTGGGGTACCGTGACACAAAAGGTAAGGGCAGAAAACTAGGTTGGTAGAAAAGTATTCACTGAAGACTTTTAAAAAAAAATTATGACAGTTGCAGGAGAGGAATCAGGGTGCGGGGGGAGAACTATTAACAGTTTAATTGATACGCTTTTGTGAAAAAGTGACTTTTTAATGATTTTTTGAAGGAATGGAGACTGGGTGAGCGTCTATCAGAAAAGAGTAGGGAGTTCCACAGGCACGGTGCAGCCCTAGAGAAGTCTTGATGGCGAGCATCAGAGGTGGGAGTACGAACAGAGGATAGACGCAGCTCTTCGGCAGAACATAGGGGCCTAGATGGGATATATTTGTATATAAGGAAGGATACGCAGGGTGGAGCAGCATTATGTAGAGATTTGTAAGCAAGAACCAGACTTTTAAATTAAGCCCTATATCTTATGGGAAGCCAATGGACTGACAGGGTGGGGGAGGGGGGTGCGAGAGAACAGGAGGATGAGCCACACTGCTACATTCATTATAGACTGTAACAGGGCAAGTTTTTTTTATATGTTGGTGACCCAGATCAGGGCTATCAGGGGATATGACATTTGTGGGGATATCATGTGTTTTGGGGTACTTTTGGGATTTTATAGAAATGTGTGTTTTCTGTCTGGATATAATTGGGTTAATACAGTATCTGATTCAATTATCTCCCAGGCAGAGAGGAGGGATTGTATGCTATGTGTGGGAGTGTCGTGCATTGGAATACTGTTCTTATTGCTCTGTGAATATTGTCACTCAGTTCCCCACAAGGTCCATGTCGGCGTACCCCTTGCATTAGGATTGTCATATAAGGCCAAGTGTGGCACCATTAAAATCAGTTCCTCTTCACCCTCAACATAGAGTCTCATCTCATGTGTGGAGAGGACAGCTATATTCACACTGAGGATTGCTATACTCCTTATACTCCCCTGGGTTCTAATCATTAGCTCTTATAAGAGCTGTTCCTGCTACGCTCTCTGGAGTAGGAGAGGTTCACCCACTGGAAGCTGGATCCTGGTCTTGGGTCCAGTGTATTTGGAGGATGGTGAGACCCCAACCAAGCTGCGGCGGTTCGTGGTCTACAGTGCTTATGGTGTCTGGTGAAGTGCTTGGAGTCCTCGGTGAGCACTAGGAGCATCGATTGATGGAAGCACCTGGTAGTGGTGCCAGGCGGTCCGTCACAAGCAGCATCTCATAGACCGAAATTACGGAGGATGAGAAGAAGCTGATGATTATCAACAGTGCCAAAGGAAGCAGAAAGGTCAAGGAGAATTAGGACAGAATAGTGACCACAAGAGTTTGCAGTGATTAGATAATTGGATACTTTGGTTAGAGCTGTTTCCACACTGAAGTGGGGGAAGCAGAGAGTTGCAATGCAGACATTGATCTAGAATCCCAGCTAGTAAATATAACAATAACAACCTGTTGTCCATGAAAGACATATGAGAGTTTAATATGGTATCCCTTCAATATGACGATTCTCTGACTTTCATGTTACTCATAATAGAATTGTGATACTTCTCCATTCCACGTAACTCAGAATTAACCACCTGCGCCTATTTGTCCACTTTTTCCATCCACTTTCTATAAACCAGATCACTCCCATGAACACCCAGACGTATAAACAAGATTATACCCAAGACCAGTCCTTCCTACTCATCCCAGGGAGATCCCAGTCCTAACAAGTAGATCTGTCAGGATTGGTAAGAACCATAACATACAAACCCAGTAAAAAGAAAGGGAGATTTTTTCCGTATACCAGTTGCTGTGGTTGTCCGAGAGCGCATTATTGATTCTGGTTATTCTGGTTATTTGACTTTGGCATTGTTTTTGACTACCCTGTTTTCTGGCATCCCTGACTCCTGGCTTTTCCTTTTCGTTGTGTCTCTTTCTGTATCCCTTGACCTCGGCTATTCCTGACTATTCTTTGGTACGTTAGTCCGGCCATTCTAAGGTCCGGTATACGTTACCTATCAGTCCTCTGTGTTACACAATTCTGTATGCTGGATCATTCTGTAATCCTGACAGTTAGTGTGTCAGTAGGTCTGTCAGTGTGTAAAAATGTAAACTTTGCATGTGTGTCAGTATGTCTGTGTGTGTGTCTGTCAGGGTGTCTGTGTGTGTGTGTCACTATTTTTGTGTGTGTATCAGTATGTCTGCCAGTGTGTGTCACTATGTATCTCTGTTGTCAGTATGCATATCTGTGTGTGAGAACTTCCTTCTTGAGGTTTACCATAACGTTCCCAGAATCCTCAATGACATAATTGTTCTGCAACACCTTACATACATATCTGTCTGTTCTTTTTTGTACTGGTTTTTATGTTAATCAGAGTTTTACCAGAAATGATAAACATGGATTAATCGGATTAAACTGCAAATTCTTAACAAATTAAGGCCCCAGTTTCATATTTTTGCATACATTTTTTTAGATGATTTAAAAAATAAATAAAACATTAAAATAAAAAAATATAAAACATATATTTAAAAAAAATCTATATACAGTATAAAAAATAAATCAAAGTATGACAAATTTAAAATATTCTTCAAATTATTTCAAAAGTTTATCCAAAAATATTGGCTAAGAAAGCCGAGCTGTGACCAGCTGAATTGGATAATTGTTCCAAATCTAATATTTCAGCCTCAGTTTTGCTGGTCAAAACATTATACCATGTACCAGCCAGCTTCAGAATGTTTGAAAGGTTCAGCTGGGCCAGCTAAGATTAGAACCTCTACTACAGTTGGTACATTAACTAAATGAGTTCTCTCAACAGCCTGATATGAGAGCAATATTTGAATATATAAAATAGTACGAAAATAAAACACCTTTGGAATAAGCATTATGTGTATAATAAAAACAATAAATGAAAAGTGGGGAAGGTTTTTTAAAAATGCTCTAACGTTGACAAATGTAAAAAAAATAAATAAAGGAGATTATAAAAGCTGCTACAAAATACGCCAAAGTGTAAAAAATTGTTGAAGAACGAAGAAAAGTAAAAAAAATGCTTTGGAATTAATGTTACAAGATGCTAGATGGTAAGCTTCTTTGACCAGCGATCAGTACCTCTATAGTGCTGTATGCTAAACTTATATTTTTATATATATATATTTCTCTTGCACCGTGCTGCATTGTATGTTAGCGCTATAATAATAGTAAATGTCATTGTAATAATGAAAGTCAGTCTGACTGGTTAAATCATAAATTAAATAAACGTTTAATTATGGGTGTAATCGCTGCTGATGTCAGTGACGCGATAATTATAGGAATTTAAAGCGAGCTCTGCACTCATTTCACTAGTCGTTAAGTAGGTGAAGGAGGAACTGATATTCCCACACACAGTTCTCGGTCTCTATTGTTGTTTGTCATATGATCAATGTCAGCATAAACAAGTCATGAGACTGACATTGCGCAATTTATAATGCTTTTCTGGCAGGCTGTCTGCTCTGAATCACTTCCCTGTAAGTGTTCAAAGTACATCAACAGGTCTCCAGCAATCAGCCAGCTCTACAATACTCAGTCGGCTGCATAGTTAGTACATAGCTAAGGATCTCTCATACTGTGCTGCCCTTCATTTAAAATAACCTCTACAAAACTCACATTATAACAAAGTGACAGTCTGTTGTAAGGACATCATAATGTCCCAGTCATGTATCTTTTTGATGTGTTCAGCTGGTGTGCTTACTATTTATATTTGAGCTTTTAAAGGGACACTATAGGCACCCAGACCACTTCATTTTATTGAATTGGTCTGGGTGCAGTGCCCCTGTCTGTTTAATCATGCAATGTAAAACTGTATTCCTAACACTATAGTGTCCATCTTTCCTCCCCTCCCTCACGGATGAGGATGTCTAATGTCTTCAAATTCCCTGTGCATTCCCAATATCCGCACCTGCGCATTAGGTCCCGCCATCGCCGAGGAAGCCTTCGCACTGGAAAAGGGTAAATGACCAGGCTTGTATTCCTAACACTATAATATTATATAATATTAATATTAATTATATGTTCCTAACGTGTTCCTTTAATGAGCTCTTTAAAGGGTTACTCCAATCACCATGACCCCTTTAGTGATTTGAAGTGGTCATAGTGGTAGGAGTCAGAATGTGCAGTGTTTAAGTTTGAAAAATTAATATATTTAATTGTGGCTGGGGGCTAGTTCTGGGCTGCCTAATGTCAATTCCGTGCCTTTTTTTTCATCTGTCATCAGTGTTCCCTCCCTCCCACCCCCACACGTTGTGCTACCTCTTTTACCCTCACTGTATGTAAAAATCCCTAAACTCGCTGACCCGGAGTGCGCACATGCGCTCTGAGACAGCGAAGCGTACTAACACATGGTTCTCTATGAGAAGTCCATGATTGGACTGCATGCAGCTCATGTGACGCCAGAATGGGCGCGGAAAATCAGCGCTGGCAGCTTAGTCTGGCGCAGAATTCCAGGTGTGTAAAACTCTATTTTTCTACGGTTTGGAGTGGGGAATCTTCTCCATAGTGCCCAATGGGCATTTTACATCAGAAAGGTCCCACCCTCCAAAACGGTTGGAGTAACCCTTTAAGGAATACTCAAACAACATAACAACAACAGTGTTCACTGTTCACTGGCGCCCCCTATTGTAAGCATTCAAACCGTTTTACAATGGTATATCCTCTTACCTGGGGTCTTATGCCTGAGTCACTATTGTTTGGGGTTTATCTGTAGTATTAGATTTTTGTACAACTAATAAAAGTGTGATGTTTTAAGAATTTAAGTGTGTCTTTTAGTAGCTCATACATTGTATTTGGGGAGTGCATTGTTCAGATTCCACCCTTTGTTTACATCCTTGAATAGTTTTCCTGTAGATTCTCATACATTTATATTTTATTGAGGATTGTGATTAGATAGCATTTCAATAGTTTTTTTTTTTTTTTTTAATAAATGTAATAATTGTATTCATTGTTCTATAAATAGCAAAGTATGAATTTAGTAGATTAATGCCTTAAATAAACATATACATTCTTTGTTACTATGTAATTATCTGACAACTGTATCTAGTGTGTGCTTACAATACACAGTTTTTTTGTTTGCTAAACTGATTTTTGCCCACAAGCTCTTTGAGAAAGCACCTGGCGGAACCTAACATCTCGCAGCAAACAGAGACATGTTTACTAGAATCTACTTATTCTATGCCATAGTAAAAAAAAACATAAAATGAAAATATAAACATATATCTGGAGGTTATTTTCAAATATTTCTTTTTTTTTTTTTAAATCTATATAATCTATATAATAATCTAGGCTGCAATCAAATAAGTCCTTCAGTAAGTTAAAGGCTTTCTCCAACCCTTTTTATAAAATCCATGGATAATGTCCTACTGGCATTATTCATCAGTGTTCCCCCTCCCGAACGCTTGAAATGAAGTCTTCACTTATCTTTATCCATCAGACATCACTTAAAACACACTTCTCATTAAAAAAAACAAAAAGCCTTTAATTGGACCATTTAACCGCCTCAGATCTCATGCGCACACTCTGAGCCGGCAAGGGGTGGGAAGGAGGGAAGGAAGGAAGAGGGAGGGCATGGGAAAGAGAAAATATTGGATAGGATAGAGAGGTGGAAGGCTTATGATTAAGGACGGTGGGAAGGCGGGAGAGGGAAGGAATTATTCTTTGCAGGCTTTTTACATGTGCAGTGCGCTCTGACTACAAACATTTTTTTATGCACAGAATTGACATTAGGCAGCCTGGAACAGAGTTCTTGGATGCCTACAAAACACGTATGCTAGGAGCACAACTAGACCCCAGCAGACAATTAACAATAACTCTGGATGTGCAATGTTTCAAGCACACCCCCACCCACCGGCATTGAAAGGTGTAAAAACACACCATTTATGTACTCACTAGGCATGTGCATGGGAAAAAAATTTGTTTCAGTTCGGCATTCCAAAATTCGGGACTTCGACAATTCGGCACTTCGGCACTTCGGATCTTCGGCAACTTCAGCACTTCGACACTTCGGAACTTCAGCACTTCGGAACTTGGGCACTTTGGAATTTCGGTAACTTTGGCACTTCGACACTTCGGAACTTCGGCACTTCGGAATTCGGCAACTTCGGCACTTCGGAACTTCTCTTGCAGCTGCTTGGAAGATAAATCCCTAATTCCCACGGTATTAGGGAGTTATCTACCAAAAGGCTGAAAGACCTTAATTGGTCTTTCAGCCAAATTTACTAATACTAAGTAAAGATTACTTAGTATTAGTAAATTATGCCCCTACTCGCTATACCGCGAGTAGGGGCATGTCTATTAAAAATAAAAAAAAAGAGGTCCCCCACTCCCGAGCCCCCACCCTTGAGCAGCAGGTGGGGGCCCTAAATTAGAATAAGGGAACTTCTCTTACCCCCTATTGCCCCCCCGGCCCCCACCCATGAGCGGCGGGTGGGGGCACTAAAGTAAAATAATGGGGGGGACCTAGTGTCCTCCCCCCAGGCCCCCACCCTTGAGCAGTGGGTGGGGGCCCTAAATACTAATTGGGGGAGGACCTAATGTCCTCCCCCTGGCCCCAACCCCTGAGCGGTGGGTGGGGGCCCTAAATACTAATTAGGGGGGATCTAATGTCCTCCCCCCTGGCCCCCAACCCTGAGCAGTGGGTGGGGGCCCTAAAATACTAGGGGGGGACCTAATGTCCTCCCCCCTGGCCCCCACCCCTGAGCAGTGGGTGGGGGCCCTAAATACTAATTAGGGGGGACCTAATGGGGGGACTAATTAGGGGGGGACCCCCTCGCCTCCACCCCTGAACGGTGGGTGGGGCCCTAAATTAGGATGAGGGAGGGGACCTAATGTCCTCCCCCCTGGCCCCCTGCCCCCCCCTGGCCCCCACCCAATTCAGGTTAGGAGGGTGAGGGCAGCCACAGGCCTCCATAGGGGCATAATTTACTAATACTAAGTAAAGTTTACTTAGTATTAGTAAATTTGTCTGAAAGACCAATTTAGGTCTTTCAGCCTTTTAGTAGATAGCTCCCTAATACCGTGGGAATTAGGGAGTTATCTACTTATTCATTCCTGTCATTACATTGACTGGCCAACTTACATTTTATATGAATGTGTATTACTTGATTGTTGTAAGTGTTGCAAACGCTTACAGCTGAATCTTGGCTATGTTTGTATACTTTTTATTTAAAATAGTATACAGTGTAATATTCTTCTTCTTCCACTGGGTAAGTATATTGGTACTTAGGCAATACTGTGCTTTGGAACTTCGGCAATTCGGCAACTACGGGAATTTGGTAATTTCGGAACTTCGGGACCTCTGTAATTCGGCACTTCGGCAATTCGGCACTTCGGCTATTCGGACATTCGGAAGTACCCGAATGTCCGAATTGCCCGAAATTCGTCCGAATTCATATTTGGCCCGAAATGAATTGCACATGTCTAGTACTCACCCGACACCCGACAGGGGGGCTAATGCGCATGCGTGCCATGTGCTGTGAGGGCATTACGTTCTCTCTATAGGAAAGCATTGCTTCTATGCTTTACTATTGGAATTTTACCGACGTTGGATGTTTTCATGCATCAGAAGGCCTTTAATCTACCTAATCTTCCTATTGAGGACTTGTATGGCACGTCACAACAACCACCGATGTTTGCTGCTCTCCATAGATCTCAGTGGCAGAGGATCACCAGACAAAAATGAAATGCTCAGTCATCACTTAGGGGATCTATCTCACTCCACAATGACAACAGAATGTAAAAATCTATATGGGACTTGGGTAGCAATTTACCACAACACCATGCCTCATCTGGCCTACTGACCCCTATCATGCTTACCTAGCACCCTAGGGTCTCTACCTTACAGCACTTTAATACTAAACGTCGCGGTTTTCACATGAGATGGTTTAAGTTACATAAAACCTTTTCATTGAGTTTGAACACTGATCTATAGTGTAGAACTGTATCTAACGCCTTGACAAAATCCAAATAGATCACATCCACTGCAACACCCTGATCTGTACTTCTACTTCTTCGTAGAATGCAATCAAGTTAGTTTGACATGACCTGTGCTTCATAAAACCATGCTGATTTTTGCTGATAACCATGTTCTTCTCAACGAGTTCTTGAATATTATCCCTTAATAACCTTTCAAATACTTTTCCAGCCACAGAAGGTCTATAATTTCCACGCAAGGATTTTGAACCCTTTTTGAATATAGGAACCACATCTGCCTTCCTCCAATCCTCCGGAACACTTCCTGAAAGAAAAGAAGCTTGAAAGATTAAAAACAGAGGTTCACTTATTTCTACACTTAGTTCCTTAAGTACTCGTGGATGGATACCATCAGTCCCTGGAGCTTTGTTTATATTACCTTTTTTAGTTGCTGCAGCACCTTGTCTTGCTTTAACCAATTACAATTTTCTGCAAGTTTTTAGCAGCAATCATTTGCACATCTATTGCCATGGGTTGTGCCTTAATATATATGTAGGAGAAATAGTTATTTAAAATGTCTGCCTTTTCCTGGTCTTCATTAACGAACACCCCCATTCCAATTTTTAGTGTACCTATACTTTCATTTTTTTTATTTATGTACTTAAAGAAGGCTTTGGGGTTGGTTTTGCTCTCTTTGACTGTCATTTTTTCATTTTGAAGTTTAGTGAATCTAATTGCCTTTTTGCAAGCATTATTGGCTTCCGTATATCTTATATTGGATGCCTCTGATTTGTCCGATTTAAATGCTTTAAATGCCCTTTTTTGTTTTTAATCTCTTGTTTTACTTCTCTACTAATTGGTTTTAATTTGTTTCTTTTATATTTATTACCCAATTACTGAGAAATTTACCTTTCTAATATTTGTTGGAAGATGATCCATTTATCCTCAGTGTTCACTAAAGAGTTTATGCCAATCAATATATTGTAAAGTTGCCCTTTACTTATAGAAATTGGCCTTTCTAAAATCAGGTGTTTTAGTATACCCCATGTGCTTTTGTTTTTTTTTAGTTTATTTTAATGGACACTATATTGTGAGCACTATTTCCCAAGTGCTCACCTACTTGAATGTTGGTCAAAAGATCAACGTTGTTTGTTAGAACCAGGTCCAGCCAAGTGTCCTTTCTAGTTGGTGCTTGTACAAGGTGTGACATGAAGGTGTCATTTAACAAGTTCAAAAACCTAATTCCCTTTGCTGAACTAGTAGTCCCTCTGTCCCAATTTATGTCCAGGTAATTAAAATCTCCACTAATTAACGTGTTACCCAGATTTGCAGCTTTCTCAATTTGCTCAAACAGCTGTTGTTCCTCATCAATATTAACATTAGGTGGTTTATAACATCTCCCAACCAATAGTTGATTTCCGTTCTTTTGCCCCAAGCAGATATTTATCCATAAAACTTCCACATCTTCCTCATCACATTCCACTTGCTTAAGATTTGGCTTTAACTCATGGTTGACATACAAACATACCCCACCACCTTTCCAGTTTTTTCTGTCCTTCCTAAATAGTGTTTTCCCAATTTAAGTTAAAGGACCACTATAGTGCCAGGAAAACATACTTGTTTTCCTGGCACTATAGTGCCCTGAGGGTGCCCCCACCCTCAGGGTCCCCCTCCCGCCGGGCTGGATGGAGAGGAAGGGGTTAAACGTACCTCTTTCTCCAGCACCAGGCGGGGAGCTCTCCTCCTCCTCTCTCTTCTCCTCCTCTTCTGCTGAATGCGCATGTGCGGCAGGAGCTGCGCGCGCATTCAGCCAGTCCATAGGAAAGCATTCACAATGCTTTCCTATGGACGCTGGCGTCTTCTCACTGTGATTTTCACAGTGAGAAACGCGGAAGCCCTCTAGTGGCTGTCAATGAGACAGCCACTAGAGGCTGGATTAACCCTAACATAAACATAGCCGTTTCTCTGAAACGGCTATGTTTATAGAAAAAAGGGTTAACCCTAGATGGACCAGGCACCCAGACCACCTCATTAAGCTGAAGTGATCTGGGTGCCTATAGTGGTCCTTTAACTGCCCAGTCATGTGTCTCATCCCACCATGTTTCAGTAATGCCTATATTTTGTCATATTGTTTAGTGTATGCTATTGCTTCTAGATGCCCCATTTTGTTATTTAGGCTCCTTGCATTAGTAAGCATACATTTAGTATCATGAGTCACTGGTACTTTTTGTGAATTATCAACATTACATACCTTCTCTGTTCTGAGCTTGCCCCTCCCCCTGTCTCTAACCCCGTTATACTGAGCTAAAGCCCATCTTCTTTTTATCCAATCTCCATTTTGTACATTGCTATGACCCTCCCCCCCTGCTACTAGTTTAAAATCTTCTCCAACCTTCTAGTCATCCTATCCCCCAGCACTGCAGACCTTCTTCCGTTGTACCTAGGTGGAAAGTCGGCCCAGTGCTCTAAAAAAACAAAACCCTCCTTCCTGCACCAAGACTTCAGGCACTTATTGACCTCTTTAATCTCCCGCTGCCTTTCCACTGTAGCGCGTGGCACAGGTAATACCTTGGAGGTCCGCTACCTAATTCCTTGAAATCATTCTTTAGGACCTTCCATCTTCCTCTTATTTTGTCATTGGTACCAACATGGACCATGATCGCTGGGTCATCCCTAGCCCCTCCCAATGATCCATCCATTCTTTTAGCAACATGCCGGACCCAAGCAACTGGGAGACAGCAAACTTTCCGGTTGAACCGATCAGAGCGGCAGATTGCCTTATATGCTCTCCTAATGATAAAGTCCCCTACCACCACAACCTGTCTAGCCTTCCTTACATTTTCATGCCCACCTGTACTAGAAGGGCTGTTCCCTCATCTGTTAGAAGGAACAGCTGCCTCTAATACACCTTCTCCAAAGGTGATGCTCCCAACATCTTCACTCAAACGGGCAAATTTGCTAGGTTGCACAAAATCAGGACTAGCTAGCCCTTTCCTCTTCCCACCCCCTGCTTCCTCGCCCCACTGTCACCCAGCTACGTGCCTGTATGCGTCTGGTATGTCTGTGTACGTCTGCTATATTTGTGTGTATCTGGTATGTCTGTGTAGGTCTGCTTACCTGTATGCATCTGGTTTATCTGTGTACGTCTGCTATATCTGTATGCATCTGGTATGTCTGTGCACATCTGCTATATCTGCATGCTTCTGGTATGTCTGTGTCTGTCTGATATACCTGTATGTGTCTGGTATGTCTGTGTACCTCTGCTATATCTGTGTGCGTCTGGTATATTTGTGTATGTCTGCTATATCTGTATACATCTGGGATATCTGTGTACGTCTGATATATCTGTATGTGTTTACAGCTGACTTTGCTGGTAGGGTCTGGGCAGACAGGAAGGGCATGGGAAGTAAGGAGATGGCACACAGCCAGCCTAATGTGAATAAATAGTAAATGAGTCTGAAGAAAGGTTCCATGACTTTGTTTGCAACATTTTAAGGTAAATAAATAATCAAATAAAATATGTGAAAACATAGAGGGTTTATTTTTCCACGTGAACAAAGTCCCCCTCGTTTTACATGATTAAATTGCCATATTAGTAATTAGGGTCAATGTAGAATAAATGAATGTCAGAGTGGAAGTGAATAAAATATATTTTGTAGTTGTATTCACATTTTAATAATTTGAGTCCCTGAGTATTCATTTTTTATAAGCATCCCTCATGAAAACAATAGTTACCCTTCTATCACTTTCATTTAATCAGATTTTCTTTCCTGATTTTAAAAGCAGACAGTGACCTGAGAGTTTTGATAGGCCGTCTTCCACCTGGGACGAGCCAATAGGAAACAGATCACAGAGGAATGATCCCTGTAATAAGGGGGGCACTGGGCTAAATTGTGATTCTAACACTATAGGGTCAGGAATACAGTTTTGTGTTCCTGACCCTATAGTGATCCTTTAATTGTTGCATTTCTCTAAAAAAGAAAGTACTAGTTTAGTATTTATTACTACATGACAAATGAAGGTCATGTCCAGCCGTCCTTCACATAACATATGAGGCCCTCGTTTTTTTAAATGGATCGTCATTTAGTATACACTAACATGGGTCATTCACTAAAGTGAGAATTCAAAAGGAACTTAAAATTTAAGGAAAAAAACTGAAATAAATAAACAAATGAGCAGCCATCTGATTGTCTACTCCCTGTGTGTGGTGGGGGGTGGTTTGTCTGTACACCACCATACATGCTTACACCCTTTGTGCCCATACTACCAGTGGTTTATGGTCGTATAACTTATAAAAGTCTGTGGTATTATCAGATTACTTGAATGTATTAACAGGTTGGAATGCTTAGTCACTTGCATTGTCTTTTCATCAATAAGATTATTATTTGAATATAACAATGTCGGGCTGCAGTGTTTTATTATCAATGAGATACTTGAATGTAACAGTTGACCGTCCTAGTGTATTGTTTTCTGTGTACAAACAGACACTTTATGCACTATAACCACTGCAGCTCTTGGAACCTTTTGATGCCATAAATCCATTTTTTGTTTATTTTTTTGTTGAATGGTATGCCCAGTTCTCACCCTGTCTGCGGCCACTGGTAAAAGTGCAACTTTCACATAATCCTTAATAATAGACTGTAAACCACAGCCAAGGCTCACAGCCTATCACTGACTCCACGGTTGGCAGGGAAGGGCTAGTAAGGTGGGCAATTACCCCCCAGGTAACCTCAAACTTTTCTTTTGCAAATTAAAATAGCAGGTGGTGTTTAGAGACAGGATTTGTGCAGGCCTTTGAGATGAGTGAGATTGGACAATGCTAATGACATTGATAACACCTGCCTTTTGTCTCTGGTTGTGATGGGGGCTCATTGGCATGCACAGTGAATTTTTTGTCATTCTGTGCAGGCCATTCTCATGGAGGTTGCATTCAGATTAGATGTCACACCTTGCAGATTCAGCAGGGGTCTGAGTTTTGTAAAAGGACATTCATGTATACATTTCCCATGGGCTTCCCACTATGGTTGGATGCATTTAAATGTTTAATGTGGAAATGAAACGTTTGCACCATTGGGTTGGCAGGCTAGGAGCTGTGATTTGGGTGACAAGCATAGATGTTGCTGAGGGGCTTTGCTTCAGGCTATGCTATCATTGAAATTTATGCCACTAGCATCAGCATGCTGTCCATGGGTTAAGAGGAGCGGTCACAACATAAAAAGGCAGGGATATGTCATTACATGTCCCTTTATCTCTATTAGTTAAGCACTCTAGATATTGTTTACTACATCTCCCCTTATGGCTGTAAAAGAATTATAGGAGATGGGTTCCACAACATCTGGAGTGGTGAAGGTTGTCCGTCTCTAGTGTAAGGGATCATCATTTTTTCTGGTTAAAGCCCCAGATGTTTATGGAACCTAGTAGTACCCCTGGTGCAAGGAGAGATGTGGGTTTTTGTCAACCCTCTCAAACACATAGCATGCACTGATTGCTTGCACTACTACCACTACAATCAGTTACAAAAGTATCCCTTTAACTGAGTCTTTTAGAAAACAACAGACAAATGGACTTTATTCTGTTCTTATCTAACCCTTGAATTGAAAGGATTTGCAGTGAATGGTTATAATGATAAATGGTGAATTTAGCATTAAAAACCCAAATAAGGGTACGTGAAGCAAACAATTCTCTTTGTTCCAGTGTATTAGAATATACAACATGGATTGAAAAAACAACACACAGTTACCGAAAATAAGAGTAATTTGTTAGCCAACAATATAAATAAACCCTGTTCTGTTATCTGCTAAAACAAAGCTCTAAACAAGTAAATAGGTTGTGCTGACGGTTTGTGCTGACGGTTTGTCAGACGATAATGGTTTCTCAGCACAGCTCCATCTAATGTCCTGGTAGAACCTTGCTTATGTTTGATGCTCTCATAAACACGGCTGCTGGGGAGAAAATAATTGTTTTACAAAGTCTAGAATCAGGCAGTACGTCGTGTTAATATTTATTAAAATGATTCAGCAGTTTGAAAAATTTTAATGAAGTGTGTGTATTTTTATTTTTGTCTCTTCCATTTAGAGTACAATCTTTTCCCTGCATGCACGTGATTGGCTCAGAATTAGTTTTTGATTATTTATCTATTTCTTTAAAGGGACACCCCTACTGCTCACTGTACATGGGAGGCTCTCTCATTCAACATCCACAATTTTTCTATAGGTAAATATGATTTACCATTAATGCTGTCTGTGAACCCAAATCAGCACAGGTTCCTTGTAAACACTGATTTGTAATTTCTTACAATTTCACAGAAAGGATGTAAAATAAAAGATGGCTTTGCCAGTTTTACTTGTGGAAGGCCCAGTACATCACATCATGCACAATGCAAACATAGAGGAACTACTACATAGGATAATCTCCCCTTTACGTGGAGCATGGACTGAGTGGGACCATTAACAATGCAGAGTAGGCAGCACATACATACTGTATAAAATAATTAGCTAATTAACTAAATAATATGTTTTCTCTTAATGGAACTATTAAAGAAAAGTAGAACCTTCCTTGTTGTCCTAGTTGAAGAACCCGCAGCCAGTCACCTTCCTCCTTCAATGGACATTTTAGTCACCGGCTTGATGTAGTGATTCTAGACATATATCCTGTCCTTGCAGGCTCAGCAGTGTTTACATTGCTGCCATAGTCCACCACTAGTGGTTGTGTGTAGGACAGCCACCTGGATTTGGTCCTCCAAAGATTGTAGAACCAACATTCAGTGTCTCTACACCCTCTGCATAGAAATGCATTGGCTCAATGCATCTCTCTGAGGAGATGCTTATTGGTGTAGCACTGTGTTTTGCCGCGCATACACATTAGCACCAATGCTTCCCTATGGAGAGCATTGTATTGGTTGATATATTTAGGATTGCTCACCTCAGCTGGAGTGGTGGGACAACCACTTAGAGACTGATACATCAGGGGAAGAATGGTAAGTAAGCCTTATTTCTTTGATTTGGGGTGAGGGTGAGGTCAGCTAGTTAGTAGAAAATTATTGCGTTAGGAATACATGTTTGTATTCCTGATGCTATAGGAATCCTTTCAGTGACAGCCAGAGGAACCTTGGCAAGTAGTACCTGTAGTGGAGACCTCCGCCTTCTGCACTGGCCTTACTACCACCTCCAGCCTTAGCTGACACTCTCAGCCAATGAGCTGGCCCTGCAGTGCAGGACTTACCTCAGAAGAACTTATGGAAGCTCCTAAGCAGAAATTTCCATCTCTCACTGAGCAGTAGTGGAGGTGGTTGTGAAGCCACATAAGAAGTCAAATTGTTCTAAAACAGTTTGACTCCTGACAATGGGGGGAGGGGTATGCAGCGGAGCCCTAGTCCTGGCAGGGACTTTCCTCAGCTGGATCACCAAGAATAGAATCAGGAACAAGAAAATACCAAGTAAATAGCCCACCTCCTCCCCAGCAACTGGACGACACACAGTTCTGGTAGTACAACTGATTTTATTTCTGCCACACACAGCTATTATGCATTGCCCCTAGCATGGGGTTTCCAAGTCAGGAATACAAGGTTTTCTTTTTCTAAGAGCCTCTGTGTTTGAGAGATAATTGAGCTCCAATTAGTATAACTCAACTATCTCTCAAATACAGAAACTTACAGGTATTTTTAATATACCCAAAAATACACGAAAACAGTACAGGAAACCCACAAAAATCATGTTCCCGAATAGCCCCAATCTGAGTGCACAACATTTCCAAAAAGAGCTCAGATTGGTTTGATTGAACGAAAGTTATAGTCGAACACAGTTTTGACCGACCACGAGGTGATAGCCCAAAACAATTCCAGAGAATTGGGCAAAGTGGACAGTCGGCTTTCAGGGGTTCCTGTCCGAACACAGACAAACGCTCACCCTGGCTGCTATGGAGCAAATGATCCCCCTGTTCAGTAGATCCTACCTCTCGACCGCAGTTCGTCTAGCTGCTCAGGAAGTGGGACGGGCAGCGGTACCATCTTTGCCCGGGTTCGCAGAGATGTGAGGCCAAAAACATTGCCAAGCATTCGACAATACATATTTCCTAATTAATTGTATAGGCACAAATAATTGTAAATTCCAAAGAAGGTAAATTTTCATTTTCCACGCCTTGTACTATATATATATATATATATAAAAAAAAATCGTTTTTTTACGATAATTGACTTCTTGGATATATTCCCATTTTCCATACTTCATTCTTACATATGGAATTTATTCTGCATGATAAAGGACTTTTGCGTGGCAAGTCTTTTAACAGGCACACCATGACTCTATGTCAGCACTCAAGGAATGTACCAGTGATGAGTAAACAAATTATTTGGAAATTATGTTACCAGCAAAAATACATTGAGATATTTCTATTATTCAGGTGTTTCTTGGAGAGCATATTAACACAATGTAATATTACAATCACACTCTATATTACAATCACACATTACAATAGCACATTACAATAGCAATAATTGCAGGGGGAGAGGGAGGGGTATTTTGCTAAATTTATGTTTCATTTGGGAAACTATAACTAGTTTGAAGGCAGCTTCAAAATGGATGCTGTCCAGGAGGTGGGAGGGTCTGGGAGGGAGGGTCTGCTGCAGATTGGCCGGGATGTGTCTGCTGACTGGAGTCCGCAGCGAAAAGTTCGCGACATCACTATATATCTTATTTATTTATAAAATATTTTACCAGGAAGGATACATTGAGATTTCTCTCATTTTCAAGTACGTCCTGAGTCCACAAAACATTGCATTGATACAATAGGCTACAATAAAATAAAAAAACAATAATAATACACAATATATACAAAAGTTGACATAGAACAGGTAAGAAATACATAATCAACCATGACAGGTATATATCGTAAAGCAATGGAGAGGCTTGCACTCACGATCTATTGTAGTTAAGAAGGTAAAGTTTTTTTGAAGATCCATTAAAAGCATCATCGACATTCCAGTCCTCGTTTGGGACTTTCTTCAGGATGAAAAGATCTAACTACAAAAGACCGTGCCTGCAAGCCTATCCATTGCTTTACTATTTCTACTGGCCCTGGCTTTTGGCACCCGGCACTTTGAACCATTTGGCTAGTGTGCAAGGAACTCCTGGAACTTATATATATATATTTACATTCTCTATTTAATGTGAAGCACTTCATAAATAGCAACAAAATGCAAGTTCACGTGCAACTGCTTTGCATGCATTCCCTTTACTGCTTATTTGGTACATTTTGACTACATAGTGTTCAATGTTCAATTTACTGCTCTACATCAAATAGTCAGTGGGTGACTTCACTACAAGCCAACCCTCACAACTGAACCCCATCCTATAACCCCTAATGAATGGCACCCAGTAATTATAGATAGTGGGCTGAGTGTGGCCCTCTGTGTATAGACCATTCCTCCACTATACTGATATGGCTGTGAAATCTCCAACGCAGTGTCTCATTTCGTTATATTAGATCCACTAGCGCTGTGCACTCATGATGGGCAGGGGGATATCTATTACGAAAGAGCGAGAAGATTCTAAACAGGTATTTAATAACAGTATAAGTCAAACAGTGTTAGCAGAGCAGAGCTATTTCATAAAGGGACAATTAATTCATTTAGTTTTTTTGTTTGTTTAATTTTTCATTTCAAGTATCTCGTATCTCTGATAAGTATCTTATGCACTATGTGATTAAAAAGAAGCCTCCTTGGTTTATAATAAGTACATTAAAGCCATTCTCTCATTATGGCAATTATGCTTTATCTTTAAATGTGTTTGTGGTTCGCTGTGTGCTATATTGCTTTCCTATACAAAACTGCTTAAAAAAAGGGAAGTGACTCAATTTTGCATAATTGTAATGACTATTTATAACCAAACTGCTGATAAGGTTAATAAGGAGGCTAACTACGTCTCTCCATTTTTACCACCGTGACGTTTAATATATGCACGCTAGCTCTGTGACTCGCAGGAGTTCCGTTCTAGCTGTTTAAAAACCTTGCAGTAAAATTCACGTGTTTTTTTTTTTTAACAATGATATTAGATATCACAATGATCATTAAAGGAACACTCCAGGCACCATAACCACTTCAGCTCGCTGTAGTCATTAAGGTGCCAGGGGAGCCCTGAATGAAGTCCTCACACGGTAGTCAAACCGCATTAATAAAGTTTGCATCTAGTCATCAGGTAGAAAGACGTTGTCTGAAGTGCTGCAATTTTATGAAAGTAATATATATTAGGCTTGCACGTAAATCTGTGTTAGTTCGGTTAGTTTGAATCATATCCTTTTAATCCACACTCAAACTAATTGATCCATCTCGGATTTACCGGTGGAGTCTTCTTCAATGACTCACAGGGTTATTCACTAAATTCACGGTAAATTCAAAGTGGATTTGAAGTAAAAATACTCAAACTGGGGGAAAAAATGTCTACGTAACCTTTCCATACAGCTACTCTAGCCTTACATTTAAAATTTACTTTGAACTCTGTCTGACTTAAAACATGCTTTTGAGTCTTTTCATAAGACCCTGAAAGTGATAGACATAGTATATCTACATTTCTGCTTTTTATAAATATGCTTTAACTTGTGGTTGCCACACAATGGGACCAATGTAATATGTTTATCCTGTCCTTTAAAGATAATCTCTGATCACATAATACAAACAGGCAAATTCTATATCTAAAACTTTAAGTAATATGTTAGATAAACAGGAATGAAACCACAAATCATTTGATTCCATATCAGTTATTTCAGTTTAAGTGTAGCCTCGTGTTATTTTTAGTGATAGCTGACTTGGCGAATTCTTCCAGTTTGTCTGTTGCCTAGGTTTGAAATTGACTTTGAATTCATGATGAGTCACACTTTAGTTAATGCATTCATTTATAACACTGGAGTGTTTGGGGGTCTCCAGGGCCCCTTTTTTCCATTCCTGTAAATGAAGGGTTAATTTACCAGTAATCTGAGAAAAGGCAGTGTTTACATTACTGCCTAGTAACACCTCTAGTGGGAGTCACTCAGATGGCCACTAGAGGTGCTTCCTGGGTCAGTGTTGCACTATGTGCAGCACTGACTCTGAGCGTCTCCACACACTGCATGGAGGCGCTAAACTTTCCACATAGAGCTGTATTGATTGAATACATCTCTATGAGGAGATGCTGATTGGCGCAGCTTTCTTGCCACGCATGCGCAATAGCCTCCCAATGGTTTGGATTGGATAAGCTGCGATCATGAAATTTGATGATCTCGGCCGTGGAGGTGGAGCGGGGCCAGCCACGACCAGATTGACGTGGTGCTGGAAATAAGGTGAGCAAACTCACCTTTCATGCCTCTGACAGGGGGGCAGGGAACCTAAACATTACTTTCACAACTATAGTGTCAGAAGTACATGCTAATTCATTTAAAATAAATCTCTGTTTTTCCCATTTTGAAATGCTTGTGATTTGTTTGTAGTGCTTGTTATATGATAACGGATTACTTTTAGCAGCATCTGATGGAATTATAAAAAATGTAAATAGCTAGAGAAAAGAAATACTTTGAGAACTGAATTCAAACAGAGTCAGGAAACAAATTACAAGATTAAATGTACGCCGTACAGTACGGTACTTTTTAAAAAAACTGTTTAAAACCATTTGACAAAAATGTGAGACAGAGCTAAAAGTTCCTTAGTACCAATACATAATCAGTATGTTATTCATTTAAGAAGAGTTTAAAAGCTAAAGTGATGGCCTGTGTGGTCATAAAAGCACGTACCTCGATATGTGGTGGGACTGTCCAAAGATTCATGGGGTCTGGAGGGAAATCAGATGTCTAGTATTAAAAGTATTTCTAGAGACCTTTTGATTTTAATCTTTGGTCATTTCTACTTTTTTCCCTATTGATGGTCTCTCAAGACGTGCTCAAAAACTATTTCATATGATTAACCTTTGCAGCTGGGAGACTTTTTGCACCTAGATGGCTGAATGTTGAGGTTCACCCTAAGCATGGCGTCATAATGAAAACTGAGAGGAACTTTTTTAATGGTTGAGTTAAAGGATCACTATAGTGTTAGGAAAACAAACTTGTTTTCCTGACACTATATAACCCTCAGGTCCCCCCCCTTCCAGGGCCCCTCCACAATAGTGCTGAAGAGTTTGAAACTGCTCCCAGCTACTTACCTGCACACTTTATGAAATCAGCGGCTATGGTAACCTCTCCTCCCCCTTCGACGTCAACTCCCGAGTGGAGAGGAATGCGCATGCGCGGACAGAGCCGCACATGCATTAAAAACGCCCATAGGAAAGCATTTCTCAATGCTTTCCTATGGACGTTCTGCACACTGAATGCGATTTTTGCATTCAGCGTCGCAGAAGTGCCTGTTAGGGAGAAGAGGCTGAATTAACCCTGCAATGTAAACATAGCAGTTTCTGTGAAACTGCTATGTTTACATACGAAGGGTTAAAATCTGGGGGACCTGGCACCCAGACCACTTCATTGTTCCCTGAAGTTGTCTGGGTGACTATAGTGGTCCTTTAACTGACCACGAAAAAATGGTCATTGTATCAGGTCTCTTCTAAATAAAGAATTAAAATAAATAAATAAAAGGAACCTGCCCTGATAGGTTAGACTTAAAATAATAACAGAAGCTCGTTTCACATCTTGAGTATTTCTGACTTTATATTATTAATTTTTATCAGGCAGCAGTATATCTCTCAGTGTTGTACAATATGTGGCCAAATCAACAACTGGTTGAAAAAAAGATTCATGTCTGATAACAAAATGTACTGAATGATCATGAGTTTATAGTCGTACATACTATAGGGCAGCCTAAAGAAATTAAATAAAACAATAAAAACGTGCTACTCTGCGCATACCATGACCTTGTCTTGCTGGTTTACAGGGTTATTCACCAAACTCTGAATTTTCGTCGATTAAATTTCAAAAGGAAAAACTGAGACAAAAATATCTGATCTCCACACATATTTCTTGGCTATTTTTGCCATTGCGATTTAACTTGTTAAACTTTGGGGGTTTATGAATAACTCTGCAAAGTACCAACTATTGGGAATTCTAAGTGAATTTTGTAAATTTGAGCTCTAAATAGCAGATTTTATAAAATTTCCCAAAGAAACCTATGTTTTTAATTTGGCTAAAACTGTGAAACTAACCTTGGGTTACCTGCAATTCACACTTTGTAATGAATAACTGTGTTATTGTGACTATTGCACAGCCAGCTGCATTGCAATGCAAAGCTCATCATTTTGAGGGATGTGAATGGAAACCAGATTGGCTAGAAGTTGCCCATCCAGTTGTACAGCTTGCTAGTCATGTGACTGAGTCAGGAGGTGTTGTGAGCAGGGCGGATCCAGCTGCAGTTTATATAAGGTCCTGTGCTCTGTTTTTCCTGTTCATCCCTTCCTTTCCTTTGTAAGAGCAGCCACCCAAGGTAAGACCACTGCTAGACATTGCTCTCTGACCCCTGTGTGTTATTGTAAAGAGAATTCTACTGCTATTATTGGATGGTTACATTGTTACTGATCAGACACAATGTATCATCTGCTTTGGGAAACCAACGTTCTTATCGTCCTATTCTGGCTCTGTATGTCTGGTTACATGTATCCAGGCGGGGGATTAACCCAATATCTGCCAGAGATGACTCTTTAGCCGCCTGGAACTGCTAATTCTGAGCATTTTTTATTCCAGTGATCATTCCACTCCCTTTATTGCCAGCTCACTAATTAATTAAACTTGGTGTTAGAGGATAGTGTTCCCGGTATTAAAGGGGCAGAGATGTGTACGAGTAAGGTATTGGAGAGGCAGGGGATATGTGAGGGTATTGGAGATGGGCATGAGAGGAGCAGCTGTTGCTTGGTATGTGGTGGGGGCGGGGGGGTATATATCTGGTTGTTACTGTGTTTATATATATATATAGGAGGGGGGGGTTTACATGTTCAGTGTCTGTTATATGGGGAGGGAGGGGTGCTCAGTTTTTGTTGCATGGGGGGAGGGGTGCTCAGTTTTTACTGTTGTGGTCAACATATGTTAATGGGGGGGTTACATGATCAGTTACTACTGTGATTTGTTTTATTGGGGAGGGGGTGTGCATGTTTAGTAGTTACTGTGTTATTTATGGGGGGGAGGGGTTATTTGGAGTGCTAATATGTTGGGATTTATTGAATCAGCTGTAATTTGTTGTCTTCAGTTTCCCTGACTCCTTGCACTCACCCACTGAGCTATTTCTCCCCCCTCCCCAGCACGCAGCAGGTTTCTGGGAGCGGTGGGTGACCTTTGGCCCTGGGTAAAGATGGCGAGCACTGGCCTGGCACCGAGATCACGTGGCCAGGGTGATGCACTGTTTACAATGGCGCTCCCGGAAGTGCGTCATTGAAGCCGGCTCTGGGTGCTGGTGCTGCCCTCATGGGGTCTGATCACGTGATCCTTATGTTTACTGTAGCATGTGCTGGTGGTGGCTTGATCTGATATCTTTCTCCCTCCCCCCCCCTATAATGAGATCTGAGTCCCCCCTGTATAATGAGATCTGGTCCCTGGAGGACCCAGGCCCCCTGTGTGGGGGTGTGAGATCTGGTCCCCTGGAGGACCCAGGCCCCCTGTGTAGGGGTGTGAGATCTGGTCCCCTGGAGGACCCAGGCCCCCTGTGTAGGGGTGTGAGATCTGGTCCCCTGGAGGACCCAGGCCCCCTGTGTAGGGGTGTGAGATCTGGTCCCCTGGAGGACCCAGGCCCCCTGTGTGGGGGTGTGAGATCTGGTCCCCTGGAGGACCCAGGCCCCCTGTGTAGGTGTGTGAGATCTGGTCCCCTGGAGGACCCAGGCTCCCTGTGTGGGGGAGTAAGATCTGGTCCCCTGGAGGACCCAGGCCCCCTGTATGTGTAATGTCTGTGGAGTGGGTCATATGCCAGGCTTGTAGTGCAATCAATATATAGTGGGTTATAGTTGATCTTATGACCTAGTTGATCATATATCTGGGAGCTGGAACATTCTATTGCATGTACTTATAATATGGAATGTAAATCCAAGTGCTTATAGATATTAAATGTTCTCTTTTAAATGGTCCAGAAACATTATTCCACCTTGGAATGGGTGGTCATTGGGACCCATGATATAAGTAATTAAGAGGTATTAAAAACCCATTGCATTCTGATATGTTAGGTCTGAGTGTTTCACTGTGTTGTGTAATTGACCATTTGCCCATGTTTGGTGCCATATATACACTGCACAGTAGGACCCTCACCCCCACTAGTCTCCCCCCCTTATTTTTTTCATCCTTTCTCCAGAGCTACATCTTAGTGCTCAACCTGGAAAGGTTGAAGGCAGTGGGTTAGTTTATATGGTAGAGGTTTGTTTTTTCAGCTTTTCAGACCTAGTGGTGCAGGGGATTTGTGTGGACATGTGCAGATGACTCATGAAAAGCTCTGTTTGGTTTTGGATAAGAGGGGGAGGTGGTTCTTATCTCACTTTGAAGGACATGGTTTTTGAAGGGATAGCTTTTGTTTAAGGTAGTGGCATATCTTATCCTGAGATCTTGCATGCTGCTTTTCTGGGCCTTGTGCTACTAAAGCCCTTAAACTACTAGTGGGTTACTAAAATTGCAAGACCACTTTATTTAGTTACTTCAGCCTATCATTAGGGTAATTGGGGTTCCATTTGCAGATCATATTTACTCTGCAGCAATGTGGACAGTCTGTCTTAACAATGGTCTGTTTTGGCTACAGCAGCGTGGGAATGGTTCCATAATACTTGTAGTGCTCATTTTCCAATTTTGACCAAATCTTTTTCATAGAGGTGGCAAACACTTTAGTTTTCACACTATTTACAAATTCCTAATTTGTGATAGAGCTTTTGGCAGTCACTCTAACAAAGGTGAAATCAATTTCCTTTCTAGGTCACAAAACAACCTAGCTTTTACATTAAGATGCAAATTATGGTTCCTGACAAACCAGACCTCAGGTCCACACCCTTTTGGTAAAATATACGCTGCTGTTACTGTATCAAGATGTTATAGAATCGTTTTAGTTTCTGTTTAGTCAGGTAGTGGTCACGCTGTGACTGTGAGCATAGTACACACTTTCAGGGATTAGTTTCACAGCGGGTCACTCTCAAAGATATTGCACTGAGGATGTGAAAAGAATAATGTGAAACCTAAAAAGTCAATATAGATGTTACATATAATTAGGATAGCACTATTTAAGTCAAGGGTTTATGCACAGTCCTTTAACCTGATAGTCGGCATAGAATTAACATGCAGAGAAGAGATTTTTTTTTTTATATTTCTTCGTCTTCTTCCAATGTAATACATGCCTTGGCTGTGCAAGGATCAAATTGTATTGGGATTTGTAAATGTTTAATACACACTTTAAGAGGACATGACTTGTCATGTCACTGTAAATAACCTGTCCTGAGAAATGAAATGTATTTAACCATAATTTGAATTTATTTATTTTTAGCGGGATTTGCACAACAATGTGGCGGCCTGTGGTTCTTCTGTGCATGCTGGCCACCATCGCCAGCTGTCGTAATGTCCCCTTCCTTGAACCTTTATCCCCTGATATGATAAACTACATCAACAAACTAAACACTACGTGGACGGTAAGTTAATATCGCTTACAGTAACTTTATACAGTCCAAAGAGTAAATCAGCATGTGAGATCTTGCCTCGAAATATGGACGTGAAAGACTGTTCATGAGACCAGGAAGTGTGAAGACAAAAAAAAGTTCTGGTCAGATCACGCTGGTAATCAGTTGTTTGGAGTCACAAAATGCTATTGTGTAGTTTCCTTAAATTAACTTCTATTCGGTTTGTATTTAATCATCTTTGTGTAGAAACATACTTGTGTTAGCAGCCATGGTATAGTAACTTGTTCATGGTCTTCAAGCAATCGGTTAACCTGTAGTCCGGTTCCATGTTTAGTAAGCCAAACTATGTATAGGTATTGGCAGTGCTGGTTTGTGGCTTTGCCCTCTCCTATAGGAAAGAGCTTGACCAGAATTGCGCATGTGTTGTCTAGATGCTGCTTGCAAAATTTGGTCAAAATTGACCAGGGTAAACCTGAAATGTTCTTTTGTTGACATGACATTTCATATGCTCTTAGGACTTCTCTAATTTGTAAAAATAAATTAAATTAAAAAGCTACATCTCTAAGCCACACTCAAAACCACTCCCGTCAACTTTCTCACTTGGCTAAATGTGATTTGTGATGTGACATAACCCTTTCCTTAGTTAGGTCACAAAATAAAGTTATTCACTAAAGCGTGCATCAACATTACGCCATAAGAGCAAGACTGATAACAGACCATCTAAGAATTTCACAATTTTAGCCTATAATGTGAACCTTTTAAATTCCCTTTCATTTCCTGAAAGTTACTTGAGTTAATACCCCTGTTTTGTTTATTTTATGCATCATTCTGACTAGCTAAGATGTAAATATTCCTTATCGCTCTAATCTGAGAAAGCTGCATTTGTCAGACTGACGCAGAATTAAATGATAAATGCTTTTACCCGTGAAAAATGAAAACTCAGTTCTATACAATGGTAAAGAGTGCTTGCTCTCTGGTGTAGACACCACTCTTGTCCCTGTAGCATGCCTTCCTAGAATGATGAAATTTGTTTAGTAAAGTGGGGCTCTCTCGGTAGTTGCATTCCGTACATCTAAGTAGCTATTAAACCTCTCCTGAGTGCACTGTGTGCTTGACTTGTATTAGAAGTGTCCAGAAAGCTCAGTCATGCCTTGATACAGGAGAACGTAGGCACACCATACAGGTATTGGGTAGACCTACTTCAATTAAATTTCTCTAACTGTTTGACTTGGTACAAGAATTGTAGAGTAGTCTGCTAGTGTGTGCTCATGATATGCCTTCTCCCACAGGCTGGACATAACTTCAGAACATCAGACCTGGACCATGTTAAGAGACTTTGTGGAACCATATTAGGAGGACCTAAACCACCAACCAGGTAAATTCTTTTGGAGTATAAATCAGTGACTCTCCATTTTACATTAACACTCTTCAAACTTGTTTATTCGGATTTCCACATTGTTTAAATTTATGGTCGGTCCTCTTGAAATGCCCTTTATACATTTTTCCCTACAAATGGCTTGAACAGTGACTTCTATGGAGATAAGACATTTCATTACTGTGTTGGCTGTAGATGCTACGTTTTTCTTGAACTGATGCTCTATCCACATTTTCCTTTTAGGGTCTAATATACAGCACACCATCTCAAAAACTGACCTTGATTTTGGTGGTGGGATGTCTGTGTTTAATGTCACCTGTTTTAGCAACTTCACTTTGTCCAGGTTAATCACTATTATACAAACCGAAAAGGTGTGCACAAAAAAACATGACTAACTTCCTGTATTAAATAAAATAAACCAGATTAAAAACCATACAAACTTGTCACTGCTGGATTTCTCCTCCCAAAATGTAGCTTTTCCCAACACCAGCCTAATTCTGTCCAGTCTCCTAATAATGTCTTAACAATCACACCATCATGCAGAACCGTTAACACATCCTTGCCCTTGTAAACAATGTCTTGTTGTATTCAGATTTGACATTCTATATTCCATTCTGGATTCTTTACACTTGCTTCTGTTGTCTGCTTTGTTTACCCTTCATTTATGTCTGTAGAAAATATTGGTGCCTCTTAATTACCAAACACTTAAAGAGATTTCAGGAACCTTGACTTTTTTTGGTTTTGTTTGAAGTTGTCATTCCTGATAATTTGTATTTATTTTTAGGTATTCATTTGCTGGACAAATGGACCTGCCTGAAAACTTTGACTCTCGGGAAGCTTGGCCAAACTGTCCAACTATCAGGGAAATTCGGGACCAAGGTTCCTGTGGATCATGCTGGGTGTGTAGATGGTTTAACTGCAGCAGTAAATATATGTAAATCCACAGCATCGGACTATTGGGACTTTGCCTAACTCTGTTTTGTGAATATCTAGGCGTTCGGTGCAGTGGAGGCAATTTCTGATCGTACTTGTGTCCACTCTAATGGAAAAGTAAACGTGGAGGTTTCTGCTGAAGACCTGCTTTCTTGTTGTGGTTCAGAGTGTGGAATGGGGTAAGTGGCTTTTGTATTTGTGAGCTTACATGCTATGTAAAGTGTCATAAATGTAAAAAAATCTACATGTCACTATGGTTCTTATTTTTTTTTTTTTGAGTAGTTTCTACTTTTTGGGTTTTGTAAAACTTGTCTTGCCTGAAGCTAGGAAATCATGACTTCTTGAAAGGTTAACACCGCAATAATATTTAGGCCCTAGAAGTACTTGTTACTTGTCATGAGTTCATCAGTCCTCTGGCAATGACTAATAACCACAAAACACTTATTTTTCCTTGCTTATAAACCTGTGCAAAGTTATTGGTCAGTTGTAGGCTTTTTTTATTCATATTGGTATGTTTTTTCTTTTGTAGCCAGTTGGTGGAGAACTTTACATTTTGATCTGTTTTTTTGTAACCTTTGGTATAAATCTGATTTGTTTTTAATTTTGCTTTTCTATTTAGCTGTAATGGAGGATACCCTGGATCAGCCTGGGATTACTGGGTTGAGAAAGGCCTGGTCTCTGGAGGATTGTATGACTCGCATGTGGGTAAGTCAAACATGCAGAAGCCACCTTTTACTGCCCTTATCTATAGATTTGCTTAATATGATGCGGCCCCTAGTATTACTTTTTTTGCTCTCAATGTTGTGTATAAATATGTGCCATAAAGTGTGATCAAGTAATGAAAACTGTATTTTCTTTATACTAGGATAACTTCATTTGGAGTGGTTCATAAAAACCAAATTCATTTTTAATCCAAACCTGAATGACTTGGTCTGTCCAGAATTTTCCTGTGGAGTTTAATTTAACAAATAAGGCTCCACATGTTAATTCCGGATGGATTTAAGAGTTTGGTTCAGATGAACTGCTCCAAATATACTAGTTTTTACCTCTTTGACATGGCGGCTGATGTGGGTGATGTTACCTAGTCTGTTCTGTTTCATAATGTCTTGGCATTCAAGCCTAGGGAATTATGGGATGGTGTTGGGAGCACATGGATGTGCCATGAATAAATGTATGAAAAAAAGTCTAATTTCTTACAATTTTATTGTAGACTCTGCATAAACCAAATATGAAAGACTTGATGGTAGAAATCCTTGCTGTATAGAGCGTGCCGGGTGAAGTAGGTCTATTCTCAATCTAAAACTTTATTTTTACAGGTTGCAGGCCATACTCAATCCCACCCTGTGAGCATCATGTCAATGGCTCCCGTCCGGCTTGCAAAGGGGAGGAGGGTGAAACTCCAAAGTGTGTGAAAGAATGTGAATCTGGCTACACTCCTGCCTACTCAACCGATAAACACTTTGGTGAGTTTTTTTTCTTGACTGGGGGCTTTGTACCTCTTGTAAACCCTGCCAAGCTCTTGCCAACTACTAATGTCTAAATCTGTCAAATTCACTTAATTTCTTTCTATTTAAAGGTTAATATGACTTTTTTTTATTTTTATTTGAAAAACTCTAACGGGCACCTCTAACTAGCCCCCTTGTGCTTTCTAGTAAAACTTGAAGACTTTTGTTTTGGGCTTGCCTGTAATCCATTGCCATGTGAAGCTCTTGTCCTGACCTTAAAATGCATAGTGTTCAATCACAGGCTTATAATGGCTCCATGTGCATGTACACAATCTGAGCTGGGGAGTGGGGGAATAAAACTTTAAACGGAGGGCTCACAACATGGAGGGAGGGGATACCCATGTTTCCCCTTGCTCTGCAATAGAAAAGCGAACTATGTGCAGAGCTTCAAATAGACTACTACCACCATAACCACAAATTCACTGAAGTGGTCATGGTGGTTGGAGTAACCCTTTAATGGATGAATGGCATGGCAGATCTCTGGTTACATGGCTTGCTTTTCTTGAGCTGAAACTTGATCCTTTGATAGAACACTGCATGGTGGAAGCTGTAGTTTGCCTGCCTGTTTCAAGGCATTGTGTATGGTTGAATAATAGTTCAATACTCTTTTTGATTAAACCTTTCACATTGCATCTATTCACTCAAAGTTTTTGCTTTACACTGTTGGTCACAAGTGAACAATGTAACTAATCCTCAACTATGTTCTGTAGGTGGAAGCTCCTACCATGTCCCAAAAGATCAGCAAGAAATCATGGCAGAAATCTACAAGAACGGACCGGTGGAGGCAGACTTTGTGGTTTATTCAGATTTCCCAAATTACAAGTCAGGTGAGTTGGACTGTTATTTCTGTCTGAAGTGGCTCCCATACCCCCCAAAAAAAATGGCTTCCAGCTTACTGCATTAGATGCAGTTTGCTATACAAACACTTGTTTTAGATTCTATAGAATGACCTGGTGATATTGGTGTATTGGCACTGAAATTAGCCTTGTCTGTTGGAAATGTTTACTTCTCGCACATTTTATAATTTAATCTCTATGCTTGTAGGGGTCTACCGCCATGTGGAAGGACAAGTACTTGGAGGCCATGCTATTAAGATGCTGGGCTGGGGTGTAGAGAATGGTACCCCATACTGGCTGTGTGCAAACTCATGGAACTCAGACTGGGGTGATAATGGTACGTAACTTCTCAACTCGAGTCTATGGAACTTCCTTTGGTAATGTTACTGGTAATTCATTACACCTTGAGATGTTGCCTTTTGTTAGGGGTACAAGAAAGCAAGAGTACTGATAACTGGATATCTAACATTTCCTCCAACTAAATTCATGAGTTATTCACTAAACTAAATTCTGTTTTGATTTAACCGGTTTATGTTGGATTTTTCTTGATTTCTCGAAACTGTAGCTCTTAATTTGGGACCTGTGACACCAAGTTGGTTTTTATTCCATTACTTGACTCTTCTATGTGAATGCCTCTAAATGTTTAAGTGAGCACTCAAAGTGCTGTAGCCAGTACAACTCAGCAGTGGTTCTGGTTCCAGAATTGCCCTGGTTGCCTTCCCATAGTAATTTCTCAAACCATCTTGGAATTGTTTGACCACTTCCTAGGCTAACTGGGTGCCCTTGTTGCATCCAGCTTTTAATACTTATAAATATATTATGCCAGCAGGATGTTCCATAGTGCTGTACAATGGGTGGACTAACTCATAATTGTAATCAGACTAGTTGGATACACAGGAACAGAGGGATTGAGGGCCCTGCTAGAGCTTACATGCTAGAGGGAGTGCAGTATAGTGACACAAGATAAGGGTAGGGTAGAAAAGTAGGTTGCTAGAACAGTACTCACTGAGGGATTGGTCTGTTATTTTTGACAGTTGCAGAGTAGTCGGGGTGCAGGGATGAAAAGCTGTTAACAGTTTAATTGATATGCTTTCCTGCTGAAGTGAGTCTTCAATAATTGTTTTGAAGGAATGGAGACTGGGTTAAAGTCTAACTGGGAAGGGAGCTCTATTGCCAAATGTCTTCAGTGAGCTAAGCTGGTTCAGTACAGGACTGCACTCATTGACTGAGCATTAAGCTGCCGCTGTCAGTCACAGAGCACAGCCTTCTCTTAGCTCAATGGCACAAACTGGATTCTCCAGTGAGCTGTTGTAGCATACACTTTTCAGAACTCGAGGAAATCAAACCATTCTAACACTGGGCTGGGTAAATCCATTGTGAACATTCTAGTGTCATTTATTGAAGGTGTTAGTTTGAAATTATGCAATACTCTGCACAAACTCTTGTAAAAAAACAACCAAACTAAGGTTTCCAGAACATCCTTAAACCACTTAATCCTGACATTGTGTGTGGGAATCAAAGCTGAACTAGGATTATTTTATAAAGATCGAATCTTTATGAAATACTAACTGTTAGAATTCACTGACTGTCCATTTCTGATCAGATATACTGAGCCAAAGTAGGGACTACTTTGTCTCTGTATTTTGACTACGTTTGACACTGGGCAGAGCTACTGACATTGTGTCAATCCCAAATTGACTGCTGCATGTGTAAGTACAGCAGTGGTGTCTGCTCCTGGCAGCTGAAGTGCCAGAAGATGACAGTGAGGGACCGGTTCAGGTAAGTAAAAAATCTAATTTATCGTCCCCCTCCCCACATATTGGGATTGGGGGCGGCAGTGTAGTTATTGAGATATTGACCTCATGCTATCCCTCCTCAGTGCTGCCTTCTCTCAATCTGTCTGGAGACCTGTCAGTCATACACTCACATTTCTGCCAGAATACAAAACAGAAGCCTAAAGAAGATCCCACGTTTGCACTTTAAAGGACCACTCCAAAACGAAGCACTTCTACTTGCTGAAGTGCCTTGTTTGGTATCTGTCATTTAATCTTGTTTGATAGGTTTACAAGAGATCTACTTTCAATATAAAATGGCATGTTTAGAACTAGGAGTAGAAGCACCCCCCTGTCAGAAGCAAAGAGGTTTATTTTATTTTTCCTCTTTTATGATCTCCACAAAGCTAACGGAAGTGACAGGTGGACGGTTACTGCGTTCCTGGCTTCCTCGCTTCTCAATGAGCTGTACTATAGGAAAGCTGTGACTGCACACTGTTCCAGCACTGACTGGAGTATTCCTTGGACAGACCAGGAGGGCTTGAAAAGTGACAAAAATTAAAAAATTACATTTTAGGATGTCATGGGCATCAATTGGAAATCATGTAAAATAATGGAAGGTTCCATCAGCTGATAGTATATTCGGTTGGAAGCAGAAGCTTCACCTGAGACAATATAATCTACCTTTTTCTTTGTGTAAATTTTAATTAAATTTTTACTCGACAATTTTTTTCATAATTCTAGATTTCTAAAATGAGGGACAGTGTTTTTAAAGTAACGACACAGCTGGTGTCAGATTTTTATCTTGCTGATAAATATAAAACCGGTTATGGTAGCATTGCAGTACTTCAATTTCATGTTATGAACCTGCCCATCAGGGCATCTCACTTGTGTATATATATTTCAATTCTGTGCAAAATCATTCAGTGTCCCTGCCTGACTCCTAAATGTATCTTTCTTACTTGTAGGCTACTTCAAGATTTTGCGTGGAGAGAACCACTGTGGCATTGAGGCTGACATTGTTGCTGGAGTTCCCAAAAACTAAACCACTGCCTTCCTAGTGTTGGCTGACTGTACACTTGCAAAAAGACACTTTTTTTTCTTTTTGTTTTTAGAGAAACAAATTTACTTTTTAATAAAAATTTAATTAGGATTTTACGCCGCTGCACACATAGCTATTCCTTTATTTTATGTCCTGAAGATCATGTCAAAGGTCCTCAATCAGAATATGCTGGACGGAACGAGCCTAACTCCTCAAAGTCGAAAGATCTGAACTACGAGAACCCAACGTGCCATTTCTCTGTGCTTGTAGCTGCCTGTAATATCCTTCCTTACGTGACAGTGTAACAAATTCAGAGAATCGACTGTCATAGATCTAAATGATGTGTTTTTAGTGATTTGTCTTGATTTTATTTTTTTTATAACAATTTTAAGGAGGGATTAAGGATTAAATGCTGCTGCAAGAGATGTTCTTCATTTTGTATCTTTGTTAAATTTGTGCTGGTTCTGTTACCTGTTTTATATGTAAAATATTGCCTTCAAATGCCAAGTGGACTATGCAACCAACTGACTTATTCAGGATGGAGGATTCGAAGTAAAGTGGTTGCTAAAATGTTACCTTCATCTTTACCAAACCCTCAATTTGCCTCTGCTTCTGATGGTTTTGTTTAATGACTAAAGATGGCATGTAAATGGCTGCCTAACCTTGTAATCATGCATAATGTAATGGGTTATGATATAAACTGAAGGATGTCAGCCATCTGCTCTTTTGAGGATATTACATTTTTGTTAGTTTTTGCCAATAAAAATAATCTTCTTAGAATTGTTCTATTTTGTAATTTCTCCATACTCAAGAAAAATCTTGGTTCCAGGTCAGCCAATACAGACACATAATTTATAAATAACTTAAATCTTCATAAATGGACCCTGCTAAATGTAAATGTTACCATTAAACACTAGCGCTTGACACTAGGGGAGAACATTTATGTTCGACAAGGGCTGCGACCTCTGCAAGCCCTTGTCCCCATTTTCAGCGGCATCACTGTACAACCTAAATGTTCTGGTTTTCAGAGGCTTATGGGATATGCAGTACAACCTTCCACACCCAGAACAAGTGTGCATTAGAATGTTGCTCAAATTCTTTGCTCCTGTGGCAAACAATTCCTGTTTAACACAACTGATACAATTTCTATTGATCTGCATGAAAGTGAATTTATCAGTCTGTTGGAGGTGAAATGACTTGTGCACTACCTTGCCTTATTGTTCATTCATAAAGCTCTTAATGGAGCTATGAACACCATTTGACACTCTACACATGAATGTGGCTGTGGTATAGCTTTCTCATGGACAGCGGTATAACCTTCAGTTGTCTAATCACTGTTTAGTAAATTGGTTAAACGTGGAGTGAAATTATGGGGACTAAAGTGTTGCTATTTAATATTCAGAAAATTTATTAAAATTAAAGGGATTTTATAGTGCTAGGAATACAAATCTGTACTATAAACAATGGTACACCATCACATGCCCCAGCTCTGTCTTCCAAGTCATCCAACAGGGGGCCTAATGCACATGTGCCACACTCATGCTGCCTTTCCCATAGAAAAGCATTCTCAGTCAAGATCTGAGCCTCCAGTGTCTCTTTGATAAGACAGCCACTAGAGGCAGTCTACATTTAAAACTGCAGTGTTTTAAATTGCAGGGCTAAGCGACGGATAGTGTGCCCAGACCATTTCAATGAGTTGAAACGGGTGTCTCTATTGCCCCTTTAACCCCTTAAGGACCAAACTTCTGGAATAAAAGGGTATCATGACATGTCACACATGTCATGTGTCCTTAAGGGGTTAAATCTAGCAGAGAATCACACAGGCCTTGTAACTCTTTTAATTGTGTTTATTGTGAACAAAGCTCAGCATCTTGGCAGTTATATTTAATGTGTTTTATTCTTGAAACCTAACACACTTTAAAACATTCACGTGGTAATTTGCACTGGGAAGATTGTAAAGAATGGTGATTGGTACCCACTGGTTAAAGTCAACCAGAGATTTCATGGTTGTGTTCAAATGAATGAACCTTATTGCTAGGTGACATAGAGAACGAGGGTTTGAACTCCTATGCAGGTGGTTAAAGGTTAATGTGGATCCTGTGAGAAAACAGTGCCATCTTTGGACTAGGCTGGATCTGCAAACTCTGGAAATTGCCAAGCTGTAAATAGCTGACCATCTAATTCACTATGTCATTTAGTAGAGGGGCACAAAAAAGCCACATACTGGGAAACAGTCAGTTTATCTCTAACTGGATTCTCATGTTTACTGAAGACAAATCAACTTTGATCTGGCCGTATCTGCACAATTTACCTATAAACATTTGAAAACAAAGGTGCAGATATTAAAGTGGACATTAAATGCGCTATATAGGATCTTCAGATTGACTACTACAGGGTTTTTAAAGATAACCTGGACCAAATGCATTCTGTAGAATTTACATTCAGAGTGAAATAAGGGTGAAGTTATGTGGCAGCCAGCCACCACTGTAATATAAAAATTTTAAGGTGGTCAATATGAACCCCATCTAACTAAAGGGAGGTGTACAACCTTCCTTATGCCCCACCTCCTGGGCTGCAAGTGGTGGGCAGCTGCTGAATGTTGGCCTGGAGGCTATGAAATAATGAAATCACTACCTACCCTGTAAAAAAATTCTATACAATCTCCCCCCGTCTCTTTACTGGGGTGAATAGCACAGTTAAGGTAAGTTTAAAACTCTACTCAGGTCTCCAAAATGGTTTCCCCTTGTTTGTTGCGTTACAGAGAGAGCGTTATACCTGATCCCACTCATAAAGGCTGTCTGATCCTAAATGCCATATATCTATGTAAAAATAAGATGGCACAAAAAATTCATCTATACATGGCATTTAGTAGTGGCAGCAACCAACCATGAAATTCTGATAAGATTTAAGAGTTCAATAACAAAAATTGGAGCACAAAATATTTGACTACTGCCCACATACATTATCTCTTACATACAGCTAAATCATTACAAAACAGTGACGAAAGGTGATCCTATCTACTTAATAAGTGCCAAAACAAAATGCGATACCATTGTGTGTAAAACATGATCATGATTTGGTTCTACCACAATACCACTGGTCATGATTTGGTTTTACCCATAATAGAATCACATTTTGTTAGGGCACTTACTAACATAATAGTGATCACCTTTCATCAGTGTTTTGTAATGATTTAGCTGCATGTAAGAGGGTATATATGTGGGCAGTGGTCTAATATTTTGCACTCCAATTTTTATTATTGAAATGATCCTAATCTTCTCTGGGTCTTGACCGCGAGATGTAGCTGTTGCGCCTTTAGACACAGTGAGCATGGGTCCATGTGTGGATTACACTTAAAGTCAAAATCAGAATATGAGATCTCTGGGATGTATGACCGCTGTGACTCTGCCGCACCTGCGGTTTACATATTCTCAAGCACCGCTCAAAGTTAAAATTTAAACATGGCACAGCTAATAAGTTTTAGTTAGATTTTTCTAAAATTGAGGAAGACACAGTTCCTCTTTAGACCATGCGTTGAACGAACATGTTTCCTGTCTATTCTTGCAAGGTGACCCGCATAAATTTATTTTTGTGCCTGAAGATCTCTTGCTATTCATAAAAAATCAAACAGCCAATAGCAGGACTGAAATTAGATGGCAAGCTTGCAGGATATGTTTTTAAAAACTTGCTGTGAAATAAAGGTTTATTCCACTAAACTGTGAACTGTAGGAATTCTAGAAAATTAGCTTAATGGAGAATTTCTGATTTTCACTGAGACAGTAGAATAAATGACATTATGAAACCCTGGCAGCTTCCAGCTCAGATATGTGTATGTTGTATTGGTAGGTTGGTTATATTTAGGACGTTAAAGCAGGATCTCGACAGGGTGTGAGAAGACTGGGACAAACCAACAATGCCTCTTAGCATAATTTCAGTTAGGTGGGAATAGACTTCAAATTTTTTTTACTACCACAAATAGGAGTGCAGCCTGCTCACTCACTAACTATTATTGACGTACACAATGCATTCACATTGACACAACATTTGCACACTGCATTCACACTGACACACAACCTACACACACTAACACAATCTGTGCACACTGCATTCACACTGACATACAAATTGTGCACACTGCATCCACACTGGCATACTAATTGTGCACACTGATACATAACCTACACACACTGCATTCACACTGACACACTTGCATATAACCTACACACACTGCATTCACACTGACACAACCTACACACACTGCATTCACACTGACACAGAATCTGTGCACTTTGCATTCACACCATCATACAACTTGTGCACACTGACGTGGACCTGCACTTCCATTAACAGGTACTCACACTGACAGGCACATATATTGAGGGTAAAACATATGGGTCACACTATACTTTCACTATATTCCCCATACTCTCTTACTGGCACACACAATGCTTTTACTGACCGGATCAGACAGATGCTCACTGACACTTACTGACTGCACTCCCTGATGGATACAAACTGAACTCACACTATAATCGGAGAGTTTCTAAACACTATGTAGCAACAGAGGTCACATTGTTCTGATATTAGAATGCCCCATGGCACTAACTCGTTACCACCCATCACTAATCCCAGTCCAGGTTGTGTAATCATGAGGTAACATTCTGGTAGTCAGTCACTTGCTGCTGGAGTTATTACCCATTTGTATCGTACCTGACTTGCCAAAAGCAGGCTGCAGGCCATAGGCATGTACAGCACATTTTATTATAGTCTGTGAAAGGGGTTAACATTCTGTGCTATCTTTTCAAGTCAAATTAAACTAAAACTCTTTTGAAATATTTCTATTGTTTCCCTGGAAAATGTAAACATGTTATTGTCACGTACCTAATATACTGTAACTTTATTTTTGTGTGTATACTCTTACTGTTAATACGTTTTTTTTAACATTCTGTTGCAAGCATAAGTCATTAGCATATATAAACTGTATGCTTACACGTAATAAATTGAAGCAGTGATCCAACGTACCTTGCTATCTGTCTGAGTTATTGTTTCCCAAATGAAATCCGAATAAGGAGAATAGCTTCAGCAAAGGTTAAGTCTCAACGGGTTGAGAATAGAAGCCCCACAAACTTGGTGGCAGAAGTGGGATTCCCATGTAGGGTCAGTTGATATTTAACAGAAGTGACTCACAAGTGAGCTCAGTGTGAACAGTAAATAGTGCTTCAAAATCAACATGTGAATAGCTGCTCTTAAACACCCGTGAGGGGGACACCGTTCTTCCCTCACCATAAATACATAGAGAAAAATTATTAACAGGATAAACCCTATAATCAGTGGGTGGAGCGCTGAATAATAGACAGGCAGATATTAGCTTACCCCTCTTTATGGTAATATAAATCTAGATGTGGAGTGATACATAAAAGAGAAAAAAAACATAAAACAAATCTAGTGCAGATGGTATTTGCAATATACAAGATGCAAAATAAATAAAGGTAGACACACTCACAATCTTCAGAGCCTGGGGGTAAGGCTCTATAATGACGCAGCTGTGCTGTTATAGGTAGCACCCCACTTTTTTGGATAAACAGGAATCTCAAGGCAAACAAACCATAGGAGATTATGGTGCAGTATGTCTGTGTTTATAACAAACTAAAATCACTTCATAAAAGAGGACTCTCACCTTAATAAGAGCCCATATGTGACTTGGCTCTCAGGTGTAAACGCCTGGTGTCAATTTGTGGGGTGACACTCCCCAATCTGGAACCTGGAGTCAGACAGACTAGCAAATAGTACTAAAATCCACTATTTATTAATATAAAATCAAAGGTGAATAAAAATACATAAAAGCTAAATAAAAAGGAACTTATCAGTCTATGGTAGTACAGTCCTTGTATGCCAAAAAGCGTTTCGCTGTGAAAGCTTCTTCTGTTGGCTGTGATGTCCTCCAGGTCCAGGATTCCATTTAAATATCTGTGCTCAAGTAGTCTATTCCGGTCATGTGATGAATGTCCTCCAATCATTGTGATCTATGGGCAAATTGCCCTTACTATGATGTATGGAATAGTTCAGCTGGAAGTGAGGTCCCTTCTGTGTGTTTTTTTTTAATTATGTGTATGGAACTTCCTCTCAGGGAGGTTCAAAACTTCCATTTTGGAAAAGGGAAAGAGAAGGGAAAACACACACACAAAAAAATAAAAAAATAAATAAAATATATATATATATATAAAAGGGATGGATAAAATATCAGGCTGGTTGTTAATAGTGGCAAGTATAGATAATTAATATTCATGTATACATCGATTGATTTTTTTTATAGAATATTTCTTTTTCATAAATTGTTATTTAAAAAATGGAATTTAAAAATAGTATTGGTTTCATAAAAAGTGATATAACTCGAAGTCTGCATTGAGGCCCCCTGGTTGTATTGAGTTTAGATTAAAAATCCATTCCATTTCGGCCCTGCCTAGTTTTCTTGCCACAAATCCTCCCCTCCAATTGCCAGTAATTCTCTGAATGCCCATGAAATGTAAGCTACTTGGGTCACAGTTGTGGTATGTTTTAAAATGTGTAGATACGCTGTGTCCATCAAATGCTTTTCTAATGTTCCTAGTACGTTCTTCCACTCTTATGTGGAGAGCTCTCTTTGTGCGGCCCACATAAGCGAGTCCGCATGGGCATATTAATAAATATATAACATTTTTAGTATGGCATGTAATTAATTCTTTAATCTTGTAGTTAGAGTGACTTCTTTGTGAGGGATTTTTAAAGTAGGTAATGTGTCTTTTTGTGTTATTGGTGTTCTTACACGATAGGCACGTTCCACACCTGAAAAAACCTGTACTGTTATTTAAAAAAGTCTTGCAAGGTTTATTTTTAAGGTGGTTATTTACTAATTTTTGTTTTAAACTTGGGGCTCCCCTAAAGATCATTTTTGGTTTCTCTGGTAAGATATTGTGTAATATGGGATCCTGTCTTAATATTGGCCAATGTTTACGCACAATTTTTTAAAAAAGATGACTTTTTTGATTAAAGTCACTTAAAATTGGTACATCTTTATTTTCCTTAGTTATATCTTTATTCTTATATTTTAAAAGGTCCTTTCTTTCCATACTTAAAACTTGACTCAAACTGGATTTCATGCTTGCCTCATTGTATCCCTTATCATTGAAGTCTCTCTGTAGTTTGGATACCTGTTCTATGAATTGAGAGCGAGGAATGCCATTTAACCAAGGGTGGTAGTGGCAGCTTGTGGATTGGATAAAACCTTTTACATCTACAGGCTTAAAATGTGTTTTTGTACATATCTGATTGTTATCTATAAATATATTGAGGTCCAGAAAATCAACCGAGGTTTGGCTGAAATTAGATGTGAGGGTTATACCCCAATCATTATGATTTAGATAACTTAAAAAATCTCTGAGGTGTTCTTCTGGGCCATTCCAAATAAAAAACAGATCATCTATGTAACGGCGATAGGTGACCAGGTTACCCACCCAGTCATGCCCTTGGTGAACGAATCTCCGTTCCCAATCTGCCATAAATAAATTGGCATAACTGGGTTCGAACCGGGTCTCCATCGCCGTGCCACAGATTTGAAGATAAAATTCCTCATTAAACCAGAAATAGTTGTATGTTAAAATCAATAAAATACCCTCAATGATAAAATCTATCTGTTCTTGTTTAAATAGTTTAGATTTGGTTAAAAAATATTTAGTTGCCTCACAGCCTTTTTCGTGGGTTATGATAGTATATAGCGAACTTACGTCCGCTGTAACTAAAAAATATTGGTCCTGCCATGGGGGTGGGCACTAAAAAAGAGGGAAGGGAGTGGCGAGGAACACTAAGAGATGGTGGTAGGAACACATAGGGAATGGGAAAGAAGGAGACACACAAAGGGGCTGGGGGGAGTAAGACACACAAAGGGGGGTTTGTAAAAGATACACAAGGGAGGCGGAAGACACACAATGTGGAAAAATAGGGCATAAGATACACTAAAAGGGATAATACATTTGAAAGCGTGAATAAGACACAAAAGGGGGGTTAAGAGGCACACAGGTGAAGATGCTTTTTTTGGGGGGAGGAGCGCCAAAATCATCTTCTCCTGTGTACCCAAAAACCCTTGCACAGGCCCTTGTGAGAGTATTTCGAAAATTAAAAAATTGGGCAGACTAGATGAGCTGAATGGTTCTTATCTGCCATCAGAGTCTATGTTTCCAAGTTTCTGTGGTAAAAGTGCCGATTTTGCTTGAAATCTGCATTTTTCTAAACTTTATTTTTAAATGACATAATCCAGTCACATAAAGCACTTCGGTAAGCTGAATTGCTTTATGTGTCTGTATTGTGCCTTATAAAATGTGCCCCTTCATGCTTAAATACACAACTGCATTCACACATAGCAACATAAACAAAAAATGACAAAACTCAAGCCATAAATAATCATAATGGAATTATAGCAGAACTGGAGAATTTTTCCAAATCGACGTCTTTGGCCTTAACTTCGTAGTTTGGTTTCCAATTCTCTACAGTAGATTCTTTAGTTTAGGGAATAAACTACAGAGGTTTATTTATTAGATGTGCATGAAATATAGTGAATTGAAATATAAAATTTAAATTATAGACAAAAATAATTGATTGGATAAAATTCTCCAGCGTGGCTATTTGAAACAACACTTTACAATTCGGTTTGTAATTCATTACAATTTGGTGTTCAGTGACTAAACCCCAAGTGTATTTATATATATTGTTGATTATGTAGACAGAGATGTGACACAGACAGCCTGCTGCTGGGTCCATTGAGTGTAAGTAGTTGTTTACTTTTTTTTGTGATTTACAGCATTTTCCCCTCTCCAAATCTATTTTTATACACTTATTGCAATCCTTGTGATTTACAGATATTGATGTCATATGCTGTGATGTCACATATATATAATTCATTATGCAAATTAGCAAGGGGGTAATTTTTTCCAAGAAAGGTGCTAACCTTATCCAAGTGCGCAGACTGATACGGAATGAGACAGACCTGGAATGCAAAGTTTAAAGGGAAGGTAAGTCACAGAACACGTGATATATCTACCAGCCTGTGTGACCGTCTTCAGACCCACACATAGCTCAGGTACTGATAGCTGAGCACCGCCAACATCACACCATAGAGTAGAAAAATGCTGGATAAATGGTTACTCAGCCCTGAGGAACCATGGGAAACGCACAGGTTCTGGATGGAGAGAATTATCTGCTGGGTCTCTTCTAATGATGGGTCTCCAGGGGGGATTTTCTGATGGATCTACAGAAAAGACAGAAAAAAGGTTGTTAAAGTATTAGCTTAGGATACTTATGTCATTTCTTGTCACTGAAGTTCCTGAGGAAGTCCTATATACGGACGAAACGCGTAGGACCCCTGGTGGTGACAGAGAGATTACATCTATTGTTTTATATTTTGATGTAAGTTATTCAATTTATTTTTACTATATATTTAAATGTGCACTACAATTTTATTGCATTTTTTCTCTTGAGCACACACATCTCAGCCAATTCATGAGACATTGAATATAGATGGAAGAACTGATTGTGAAAAGGCATTTATGCTGAAAAAAGGAATTTATTCTAAAGGCTTTCTAACTTCAGTGAAAGTGTGAGTGGCCATTTGTGAATTTTACACTCATGGTTTATTCATTACAGTTAGCGTACAGTTATACGCTATATTCTGTTCTTATTAATGATTTAGCAGATTATCCCCTACTTTTTTGTATACATTCTATTGAAGACAAGAGGAAGTCTTCGGGGAAGCTCTGCCCTGTTCAGGGAGGTTCTTTTCTGCTTACAGTCTATTGAGCACTTATTGCACTGTGGTTTGTGTACACATATATTGTTTTTTTTAATACAAAAAGAGACTGAAAGGCAGCCAGGAGGTGCTGAAACGTTGGGGGTTTCAGAGTCTTGTGTTTCTGCCAGGTTAGGCTTAAGTAAGTTGTGGTTAGTACCACTGTTTAGGTATTTGCCTTATATTTTTTGTCACTTCAAATTTGATGTGGTGCTCCATGTGATTTTAGTGTTTTTTGTTTGTTGTAACCTATTTTGGTTTAATAAAACAATAATGAATATATCTTTGGAGTAGTCTAGTGTGCAATATCTTTTTGTATTACAAATACAAAGAATTAAGCCTTGCCGGCCTGTGGCCAAAGAAGTGTGTATGCTTAACTGTTCGGTATGTAAACACAAGTTTATCAGAGAGCACTGGGACTCGTCTGGGCAACTCTAGGTATAATTTGCAAAGTAATTTCCTACTGAACCCACAGCGTCTCTCATGGATGCCTCAGTGATCATCTCTCTAAGCAGTTTGGATCTTACATCCAGCTTAGCTTCATTCTAGGTGCCTCACCTATCTTCCTTTATTGGACAGTTAAAATAACCTCCCATCATGGCTGCCTTGGTGGTCTGGAGATAATCTAGACATTGTCCTTTTTCGAGAGAGCCATACATGGCACATCCTGTCCAGGAGCCATCCACAGTTAAGAGTCGGACAAAGACAAGCTCCCGGACAGTGTAGAGGAGGGGTGGTTTTCTTACTCTTCTTTTTCTTGGATTTTATCTGGAGGGATGGAGCTGGTTCTGTGCACAGTAGTTCCTTGTATTTCATCACGCACACAGTTGCAAGAAAAAGTATGTGAACCCTTTGGCATGAAATGGATTTCTGCACAAATTGGTCATAAAATGTGATCTGATTATCATCTAAGTCACAACAATAGACAATCACAGTCTGCTTAAACTAATAACACACAAAGAATGAAATGTTGCCATATTTTTATTGAACATACCATGTAAACATTCACAGTGCAGGTGGAAAAAGTATGTGAACCCTTGGATTTAATAACTGGTTGAACCTCCTTTGGCAGCAATAACTTCAACCAAACGTTTCCTGTAGTTGCAGATCAGACGTGCACAACGGTCAGGAGTAATTCTTGACCATTCCTCTTTACAGAACTGTTTCCGTTCAGCAATATTCTTGGGATGTCTGGTGTAAATCGCTTTCTTGAGGTCATGCCACAGCATCTCAACCAGGTTGAGGTCAGGACTCTGACTGGGCCATTTCAGAAGGCGTATTTTCTTCTGTTTAAGCCATTCTGTTGTTGATTTACTTCTATGCTTTGGGTCATTGTCCTGTTGCAACACCCATCTTCTGTTGAGCTTCAGCTGGTAGACAGATGGCCTTAAGTTCTCCTGCAAAATGTCTTGATAAACTTGGGAATTCATTTTTCCTTCGATGATAGCAATCTGTCCAGGCCCTGACGCAGCAAAGCACCCCCAAACCATGATGCCCCCACCACCATACTTCACAGTTGGGATGAGGTTTTGATGTTGGTGTGCTGTGCCTTTTTTTCACCACACATAGTGTTGTGTGTTTCTTCAAAACAACTCAACTTTGGTTTCATCTGTCCACAGAATATTTTGCCAGTACTGCTGTGGAACATCCAGGTGCTCTTGTGCAAACTGTAAACGTGCAGCAATGTTTTGTTTGTACAGCAGTGGCTTCCTCTGTGGTATCCTCCCATGAAATCCATTCTTGTTTAGTGTTTTACGTATTGTAGATTCGCTAACAGGGATGTTAGCATTTGCCAGTGACTTTTGTAAGTCTTTAGCTGACACTCTAGGATTCTTCTTCACCTCATTGAGCAGTCTGCACTGTGCTCTTGCAGTCATCTTTACAGGACGGCCACTCCTAGGGAGAGTAGCAGCAGTGCTGAACTTTCTCCATTTATAGACAATTTGTCTTACCATGGACTGATGAACAGCAAGGCTTTCTTAATCGTAGGTCTTCTGAGAGCTCTTTTGTGTGAGGAATCATTCACATCAGGCAATGCTTCTTGTGAAAACCAAAGCCAGAACTGGTGTGTGTTTTACAGGGCAGCTGTAACCAACACCTCCAATCTCATCTCATTGATTGGACTCCAGTTCGCTGACATCTCGCTCCAGTTAGCTCTTGGAGATGTAATTAGTCTAGGGGTTCACATACTTTTTCCACCTGCACTGTGAATGTTTACATGGTGTGTTCAATAAAAACATGGCAACATTTCATTCTTTGTGTGTTATTAGTTTAAGCAGACTGTGATTGTCTATTGTTGTGACTTAGATGATGATCAGATCACATTTTATGACCAATTTGTGCAGAAATCCATATCATTCCAAAGGGTTCACATACTTTTTCTTGCAACTGTAGCTATTTGTCTCTTGGACAGTCATATACATGTGTGATACTTACCGACTCAGATTGCAAGCTAATTTCCTGAGGCTGTCCTTGTTCGCTTGATTAGCCACCTTGCAGATCCTGCAGGTGGATGCCTTGTAGTATTTTCCTTGATGATATGGTTCTTCCACTTTCAGCAATTTGCCTGCTTTATTGCCCAAGGAAAGACATTTTGGCAGAGGTTGCAGGCCACCAGGGTATGATGTGTCCTGTCTGAGGAAATGATCAGAGACTATCTCCATGTCCAGAAACCATACTTTTCCTTGATCTGGAGGGCTGGGAGTGTGGTGATTCCTCATCGAAACTGGAATCTTCTGTTCTTTCCTCATGATTGGACAGTTCCTGACAAATCGGGAGAGAGGGGAGTCTGATTTAGCTCCAAGAAGTGTTCCCAGTACTTATTTTATATAGCCTTTGTGATGAAGGTAATGTTGAATGTGCCACTTAAGAGGATCTGAACACTGTGGGTTTCCGCTTTAATAAATCCCTAGTCCAGAATCACTTGTTTGCTGAAGGTATTTGGGTTCATATCAGTAATTCTTCCATCCACCTTGTTCAGCCTCTGACCATGGTGTTACTCATTAAGACCTCTAGGGGAGATACTTCCATTGGGTGTGTGCTTTGTCCTTTCTTTCCATAGCTGGCGGAGGGGGGAAAGGCACTACCAGAGGTTTTGGACTTGGATGTCATGCCTTGTTTCTCCTTTCAAGTGGCAGTTGTTGCATTGGCTGCAATCTTTTTTCCTGTTCTGAACATGCCGGGCTTAGTTAAGATTGGGGCATTGGTGATGTGTACAATGGAGTGACCTACTACCAGCGGCAGAACTCCCACCTGTGCAGTTACACAATGTCAGGATCTTACCGGAGATGGGTGTCTGTAGCGCAGATATATTGCTCACCCTTGCATATAGACTCAGTCCAAGGTGACCAGATAATAAACCACCTGGACTGTGAATCCGTGCACAGGGGCTGTGCAGGATCAAGTTCCAAGTCGCAGTACAGGCAAGCAGGCAAGGACACAAACAGCAGGATAGTCAAGGGATAGCCAAAGTTAAAGGATGCCAGAGGTCAGAATCAACGAAGAGTAGCCGAAGTCAAGGGATGCCAAAGGTCAGAGAAATTTATGTCAGAAGCCGGGGTCAAAATAGAGTAGAGATTTATTAGACAGAAACAGGCCCGGACTGGCCATCGGGCACACTGGGCAAATGCCCGGTGGGCCGCGGTGGCCATGGGCCATGGGCCGAGGCCGGCAGGGGAGGTCTCAGGATCTCCCCTGCCGGTCTATGCAGGGCCGGCACTCTCCTAGCGCCGGCCCCGCTGTTTGCCACGACGGGCCAGTGGGGAGATCAAAGCTCTCCCTCACCGGCCCAAATGCGGCCGCCGGCGGGGAGGGAGGGAGCCAGCCAGCCAGGCTGGAGAGAGGACCCTGCGGAGCTCTAATTTGCAGCTCCGCCGGGTTCGTCTCGCGAGATCCGGCGCGTTGCCATGGCAACGACCGGATCTCACGAGAGTGAACTCTAGCCTCACAGGCTAGAGTTCACTCACCCACGAGGACCACCAGGGAACACCGCGTGCCGGACCCCCCCTCCCAGTCCCAGCGTGCCGGCCCCCCCCCTCCCAGGCTAAAGGTAAGAAGGGAGGGGGGGAAATAATGACTTTTTTTTATTTTTATTTTATTTACCCCCCTACACACACACACAATAACATTTATACAGCACTCTCACACCCATCACACACAGCACTCTCTCCCACATCACACACAGCACTCTCTCCCACAGCACTCTCACACCCATCACACACAGCACTCTCACACACAGCATTCTCACACCCATCACACACAGCACTCTCACACACAGCACTCTCACCCATCACACACAGCACTCTCACACCCATCACACACAGCACTCTCACACACAGCACTCTCACCCATCACACACAGCACTCTCACACACATTACACACAGCACTCTCTCACACAGCACTCTCTCACCCATCACACACAGCACTCTCACACCCATCACACACAGCGCACTCTCACAGCACTCTCACACACACACAGCACTCTCTCACACAACACTCTCACACCCATCACACTCTCAGCACTCTCACACACACACAGCACTCTCACACCCATCACACACAGCACTTTCACACACACAGCACTTTCACACAGCACCCTCACACCCATCACACTCACAGCACTCTCTCACAGCACTCCCACAGAGCACTCTCTCACACAGCACTCTCTCACACCCATCTCACACACCCATCTCACACAGCACTCTCACACAGCACTCTCACACCCATCACTCACACACGGCACTCTCACACCCATCACTCACACACGGCACTCTCACACACATCACATACACTGCACCCCTCACACACACACCGCACTCTCACACACACACAGAACCCCCCCAACACACTGCACCACACACATACACAATACTTCCAAATATATATATATATATATATATATACACACACACACACACACACACTACACTCTTAAAGGACCACTCTAGCCACCCAGACCACTTCAGCTTAATGAAGTAGTCTTGGTGTCAGGTCCTTCTAGGGTTAACCCATTGTTTTATAAACATAGCAGTTTCAGAGAAACTGCTGTTTATCAATGGGTTAAGCCTTCCCCCAAAGCCTCTAGCAGCTGTCTCATTATAAATGCTTTCCTATGCGACTGGCTGAATGCGCGCGCAGCTCTTGCCGCGCGTGCGCATTCAGCCGACGTGGCGGATCGGAGGAGGAGAGCTCCCCACCCGGCGCTGGAAAAAAAGGTAAGTTTTAACCCCTTTCCAGAGCCAGGCGGGAGGGGGTCCCTGAGCCACATATGCATCACATTACACCACAAACACAACACGACTAAAACCGACCTTATTACACAATACCACACCACGACCAGCTCACTCTACACACATGCAATACCACAAGCAGGCTCCAAACACATGCACAATACTCTTTCCTGGCCTTTTGTCTTCTGGTATCCATTTATAAAGACACCAGAGACAAGTTGCAAGGAAACACAGTGCAAGCATGTTATTAAATTTGCTTGCACTGTGCAGAACAAATACAGGACTTTTTTTCTCATGCTAGAGCTCTTCAGCAGAGCTCTGCGCATGGTCTGCCCTGGAAGAGCATTGAACCAACATGCTCACTTTGAGAGGAGGCGTGTTTGTCATTGGTGATGACAAAACACACCTCCTCTGCCCCGCCCCCTTTTTAGTGGACCGCTGTGATAAAAAAATGCCCGGCCGAATTTTTCTCCCAGTCCGGCCCTGGACAGGAACACAGGAATGTAACACACACAACAGGATCAAAGACTTGATAAAGGGCGAGGCTGTGTTCATATACCCTGCTGATGTCTGATCAGGGTCAGGTGAAGCACAGCAATTGTCAAAGTCCAGCCCCCAGTGCTGCAGGCAAGCCAGGATGAACAGGACTGGAATAGCTTGAAAATAAACAAAACTGCGGTGGATTCAAGTAGGTACTGTTGCATAGGCTGCAATCCTTTTTTCTGTTCTGAGCATGCTGGGCGTGGTTAAGACTGGGGCATTGGTGATGCGTACACTGGAGTGACTGCCAAAGCTGGGGTTTCCTTCCACCGCAAGAGTACCTACTACCCGCGGCAAAACTCCCACCTGTGCAGTTACACAATGTCAGGATCTTACCTGAGTTGGGAGCATGCAGGCCCAGGACTGCAAAGTTCCCAGGTTCAAGTCTGGATGTCTCGGTGAGAACCCTGACACACAAGGGTCCAATCGAGTGCCCCATACACTTAACAACACCCGATGGGTATTGCTAAACAGGCAATGTAACAGGCAATGGCCTGTAATATCATAGATGTTGCAATGGAAGTAAGAGCCTGTCACTTCATCCCAGATACATATAAAGTACAGCATGGGAGGCAGAGAGGAAGCACAGACAGCAGGGGAGAACAAGGAGAGAGCCATCTAAAGCCAGCCCCACGCTCCAATCAACTTCAGCCAGCAGCAGGATCCCAGGAAAACCACCTTCCTGCATGTATAGTCAGGTCCATAAATATTGGGACATCAACACAATTCTAATCTATTTGGCTCTATACACCACCACAATGGATTTGCAATGAACAAGATATGCTTTAACTGCAGACTTTCAGCTTTAATTTGAGGGTATTTACATCCAAATCAGGTGAACGGTGTAGGAATTACAATAGTTTGTATATCTGCCTCCCACTTTTCAAGGGACCAAAAGTAATGGGACAATTGGCTGCTCTGCTGTTCCATGGCCAGGTGTGTGTTATTCCCTCATTATTCCATTTACAAGGAGCAGATAAAAGGTCCAGTGTTAATTTCAAGTGTGCTATTTGTTTTTGGAATCTGTTGCTGTCAACTCTCAATAGGAGATCCAAAGAGCTGTCACTATCAGTGAAGCAAGCCATCATTAGGCTGAAAATAACAAAACAAACCCATCAGAGAGATAGCAAAAAACATTAGGTGTGGCCAAATCAACTGTTTGGAACATCCTTAAAAAGAAAGAACACACCGGTGAGCTCAGCAACACCAAAAGACCCAGAAGACTACGGAAAACAACTGTGGTGGATGACCGAAGAATTATTTCCCTGGTGAAGAAAACACCCTTCACAACAGTTGGCCAGATCAAGAACACTCTCCAGGAGGTAGGTGTATGTGTGTCAAAGTCAACAATCAAGAGAAGACTTCACCAAAGTGAAAACAGAGGTGTAAACCATTGGTGAGCCTCAAAAACAGGAAGGCCAGATTAGAGTTTGCCAAACAACATCTAAAAAAGCCTTCACAGTTCTGGAACAACATCCTATGGACAGATGAGACCAAGATCAACTTGTACCAGAGTGATGGGAAGAGAAGAGTATGGAGAAGGAAAGGAACTGCTCATGATCCAAAGCGTAGTGTCATGGTGTGGGCATGTATGGCTGCCAATGGAACTGGTTTTCTTGTATTTATTGATGATGTTACTGCTGACAAAAGCAGCATGATGAATTCTGAAGTGTTTCGGGCAATATTATCTGCTCATATTCAGCCAAATGCTTCAAAACTCATTGGATGGCGCTTCACAGTGCAGATGGACCATGACCCAAAGCATACTGCAAAAGCAACCAAAGAGTTTTTTAAGGGAAAGAAGTGGAATGCTATGCGATGGCCAAGTCAATCACCTGACCTGAATCCGATTGAGCATGCATTTCACTTGATGAAGACAAAACTGAAGGGAAAATGCCCCAAGAACAAGCAGGAACTGAAGACAGTTGCAGTAGAGGCCTGGCAGAGCATCACCAGGGATGAAATCCAGCGTCTGGTGATGTCTATGCATTCCAGACTTCAGGCTGTAATTGACTGCAATGTAGCCCCATGTAGCCAAGCGCAGCTAAGCGAAAAAAGGCCTTGACAGGGGTTAGGAGGCGGGCCTAGGAGGAAGTAAGCAAGGGAGTGGAGTTATGGGTAAGTGGGTTTGGTTATTTAAATGGACAGCCATTTTAGGTAATTCATTCTAACTTCCTACCTGGTTAAGTTTGTGTTCGCTCCTGTGGGCACAGATTTGGCTTGGTAGGGCTTTTCCTTTTTGTCTCCCTGCAGGGCCAATGGATGAAGTGGAGCGACTGCTGGAGGGGATCCGGTCGGCGGCGAGGCACCAGGGGGCTGACTGGCTGAAGGCCCAGTTAGGCCCAGCCCTGGCGGCGGCGGCGAACCAGGACGGCGGCGGCGGACGGCCTGTTCGGGCCAGGAGGCCTCCGGAGCGGCTAAGCCCGGGTGTGGGACCCGGTGAAGACATCCCTGGTGGTCCGGGAGGCTCCGGTGCGGGCGGCAGCAGGCCCGGCAGCCGCGTGGTAGAGGCCCCGCCTCCCCGCGAGCGGCCGGGGCCTAGGACCAGTGCCCGGCGCCGGGGGGACGGTCGGGACGGGGCCGTCGCGGCTGCCGGGTCGGACGTGGCCGGGCGGTCCCCTGGAGGAGCGGGCAGCATGGAGCTGCGGCCCGGGAGGGCGCACGCCCCGTCGGAGGCGGAGATCGGCGGGGCCGGGACCGGGAGGACACGTGGCCGGTTCCCGGCCCCAAAGGCAAGTGCAGGGGGCTCCGGCCGGGGCCCCCTTGGCGGGAAAAGTGCTGGGGGGGTCCTGACAGGGGGCGGAGGGCGGAGGGCCCAAGTGGGGGGTGGGAAGGCCTCCCAGGGACCGCGGGTGGTGGATGGGGAGGGCATAGGGGTCATAGGTGGGGGGAGTAGTGGTAGGGGTGGGGGGGCTGTGGGTGAGGAGGGACTGCTGGGCTCCCCCAGTAGGGGAAAGGGGGCCTCCTTGGGCTCTGGGGCTAGGCCGGTGCGGGTAGGGTCGGGTAGGCCTGGTTTAGGGGTTGGGGGGGCCAGTCTAGTTGAGGGGGGTCTAGGTCCCCTTAGTCTGGGAGCCAGTTCAGGTGGGGGGGTCGGGCTCTAGCCGGAGGGGTGAGCGTTTGGGGGTGCAGGGTAGTAGGGGGGGGGGTCCGGTTCAGGGTCCTGTAGTGGTAGTCCCTCTCCGGTTCGGGACGTAGAGCCCAGGGGGTGGAGGGGGAGGTCCCGGCAGCGCCGCTCCAGGTCAGGGAGCTCAGGAGAGAGCGGGGCTAGCGTTCCCAGGGGTGGTCGGCGGGGACGTATGCCCGGAGGGGACAGGAGGAGCCGTAGCCCTAGGGGGGGGCGCAGCGGGAGGCCTTGGCAATGGGCAGGCGCTCCCAGGGTCGGGACGGGGGGGAAGCGAATACTCAGTGCACACTACCCAGGACTTCTTCTCCTCTTTCCAGGTCACAGAGCCGTTCCATATCGACACGGGCAAGGCACCGGTTTGGCTCCCCGGTTGGCGAGGTATCGGCGGGAGTCGCTCTCCCTGGACATCGGGCAGTCGACGACGCAGCCCCTGCCGCGTCAGTAGCAGGGGGCTTGGCCGGTGAGTCTTGTGGGTCACTACACTCCAGTTCCTTAGTTAGCACACTTCAAGCACTGCTCCACTCGCTGGGGGCGGGGGGTGACACGGGGGGTGGCGTTGGTCTGGTCTGGGCTCCGGGGACGGAGGTCCCTGGTCCTAGTGGGGTTTCCGTGGGGCTTAGTTCGGGCGGGGACGTGGGGGTGGCGCCCGAGGCGATGGCGGCCGGGGGTGACAAGGCGGAACTGGCCGGGGGTATTCCGGACGCGGCGAGGCAGCACGCATACGTCTCGTTTGCGGGCCCCCTGGGGGTTCATCTGAAACAGGACGTGAAAGAGAAGCTCTGGAAAGGTGAGTTTTGCGAGATCTTCTCCCTGCTCCCCTTGGAGGACTTTATTGACCTCAAGGAGGAGTATAAAAAGGATGAAAAGAAGGAGGAGGAGGAGAAGAGGAAGCGGTATCGCAAGATTCCGAAATCCTTTGGTAACTGGTTACGGGCGTTTTGCGTGCTGGCCAGCGTGCTCGGGGAAAAATCGCCGGGATTATGCTCGTCCCTGTTCTGCTACTTGGACGGCATTTGGGAAGCATACCGCACCTATGGGGGCCTGGCATGGTGGCGATACGATGAACAGTTTAGGCAGCGACTGGCGGCTAACCCGGGGATGAGGTGGGATCAGATGGATCTGCCCCTCTGGATGAAGCTAATGATGGCTCAGAAGGCGCAGCCCTTTCCAAACTCGGCCGGCGCGAAGGGGCAGTCCGCCTCGTCGACCGCTTTGCAAAAGGGCTTCTGCTGGCTCTACAATGAGGGCCAGTGCAAATGGGGAAACGCGTGTCGATTTAAGCATGAGTGCTCCGGTTGCGGGGGTGCTCATGGGCTCAATCGCTGTTTCAAAAAAGGGAAGGCGGGAACAGCCGGAGCGGCTGCCGGGGCCGGAGGGAGTGCTTCCCCTGCCCCGGGGCTTCACGCCGGTGAGGCTAGACGCGATGGAGCCGTGGCTAAGCCGCTACGGTAACAGGGCTGATGCCTCGGTACTTCGGGAAGGCTTCGGGCGGGGTTTCTTTATTCCCTTCCGGGAGCGGGGGGGATCGGGGGGGTTGCGCAACCTGAAGTCGGTGGCGGATTTCCCGGGGGTGGTACGGGAGAAACTAGACAAGGAGGTTGCGCTAGGGCGGATGGCGGGCCCGTTTGCGGTGCCCCCATTGGAGGACCTCCGGGTTTCCCCTCTCGGGGTGGTGCCAAAGAAGGAAGTTCCGGCTCATTCACCACCTCTCCTACCCAAAAGGGGAGTCGGTGAATGACGGTATTGATAAGGACTTATGCTCGGTCTCGTATGCATCATTCGACCGGGCGGTCGAGCTGGTTAAACGGGCCGGGCATGGGGCACTTATGGCTAAAGTGGATATTAAGGCGGCGTTTCGGCTGCTGCCAGTCCACCTGGACTGTCACCACCTGCTGGGATGTTTTTTCGAGGGGAAATATTTTGTGGACTTGTGCCTCCCTATGGGCTGTTCCATTTCATGCTCCTATTTCGAGAAATTTAGTACTTTTCTCGAATGGGTGGTGCGGGTCGAGGCGGGGAACCGTTCAGTGGTGCACTACTTGGACGATTTCTTTTGCGTGGGGCCGGCTGCCTCCTCGGCATGCCAGCAACTGCTTAGGACCATGGAATGGGTGGCGGGCCACTTTGGGGTGCCGCTGGCAGCGGATAAGACGGAGGGCCCGGCGACGTGCCTTAGTTTCTTGGGGTTGGAAATAGATTCTATCTTGGGTGAATGCCGGCTGCCTCGGGACAAGCTGGAGGGGCTCAAGGGGGCAGTAGCTGCGGTGACCGTTGCGCGCAAGGTTACGCTGCGGCAACTGCAGTCGCTGATAGGGATGCTGAACTTTGCATGCCGTGTAATTCCTATGGGGAGGGTTTTCAGCCGCAGCCTGGCGGCTGCTACGGCAGGAGTTCGATCCCCACACCATTTCATACGGGTGTCAGCAGCCATGAGGGCTGATTTGGGCGTTTGGGATGCCTTCCTGCAGGATTTCAACGGGACGGTGTTTTTCCGGCGGGCGGGTAAGTCGACGGCGGAGCTGGAGCTCTTCACGGATGCTTCGGGTAGTGTGGGCTTCGGGGCCTACTTCGGCGGGAGATGGTGCGCGGAGCGGTGGCCGGAGGCATGGGGGTCCAGCCCAGTCATGCGCAACCTGGCTTTTCTGGAATTATTCCCGTTGGTCGTTGCAATGGCACTATGGGGCGAGGGGCTCCGGGACCAGAAAGTGGTCTTTTTCTCGGACTACATGGCGGTGGTGCATGCGGTGAATAATCAATCGGCTGCCTCTAAGCCGGTGGTTAGGTTGCTGCGGCGCTTTGTGTTGATGTGTATGTCACGGAATGTTTCGCGCGCGTCATGTCCCTGGGTACCTGAATGAGGTGGCTGACGCTCTGTCTCGTTTTCAGTGGTCCCGATTTTGGACGATGGCGCCAGGAGCATTGAAGGAAGGGGAGGCTTGCCCGGACGAGATATGGCAGCTGGGAGCGTCCTGCTTGGGGGACTTGTGAAGGCTTCACTGGCACCGGCCACATGGGCCTCCCACAGTAAGGTCTGGGACTCTTGGGAACGATCATTAGACGGGTTGGAGCATGGCTTATGTGGGGATGCGCTGCGGGACGCTTTTCTGTGGTACACCTGTCAATTGCTGGCAAAAGGGGCGTCCCCGGCAGTGGTCGACAGGTCCATGGCGGCAATGGCTTTCTGGTTCCGATGGCGCGGGTCGGAGGATCTGACTAAGACCTTCCTAGTACGGCAGGCGTTAAAGGGTTATCGAAAGGGCCGCAGGTCCTGTGACTCTAGGCGCCCGGTGTCGGTACGGGTATTCGGGGATCTGGTGGTTCGGTTGCCGGAAATTTGTTTCAACGGGTTTGAGGTCTCTTTGTTTAGAACGGCTTTTCTCTTGGCATTCTTCGGGGCGTTCCGCGTGGGGGAGCTGGTGAGTGCCAGTAGGGTGTTGCCCGGGGGTCTGCAGGCCTCAGGGGTTCGTGTTTTGGAGGGTAAGGTGGTTGTGCATCTGGGTAGTTCTAAGACGGACGTCCGCGGCGTGCGTCGGGACGTTACGCTATGGGCTCTGCCGGGCGCAGTATTGTGCCCGGTGGCTGCAGTGGCGGAGTACATGGCTCGGAGGCCGGCGGTAGGGGGTTCCTTCTTGGTACATGCGGATGGTTCTTCCCTGTCCCGATTTCAGTTTACAAAGGTTTTTCGGTCCGGGCTAGGTAAGTTGGGGCTTCCGGCCGGACGTTTTGGTACTCACTCCTTTCGCATTGGGGCAGCCACGGAGGCCGCACGGTTGGGACTAGGAGATGAGGTCGTGAAGCGCATAGGGAGATGGGAGTCGGTGCGGTTCCGCTCATATGTACGGTTGGGCTTATTGGAATAAAAAATAAAAAATAAAAAAGGTGTACATGTATGTGTATGTATATGTTTATATATATATATGTATATGTATAGATATGGGACGGGGGCGGGCATGGACGGGGCAGTCCTCTTTTGCCTTTCCCTCACGCTTGTTTTCTTCTTCTCCCCTGGACGGGTTGCTTGGATTGTGGGACATTCTTTTGTCTTCTGGGCCGAGAGGAGGGCCGCAGCTCGAATGCAGGGCCAGCAGCTGGGCTTTCCGAAGGACCAGTTGACAGTCCGATGGTTTGGGTACAGGGGATTTTGCTGGGGGGAGGTTTGTGGGGCAATGTTTAGGATGGTGGTGGGCGGGAGGACACCGGACATGGTGGTCCTTCATGCTGGGGGTAACGACTTGGGCCTCACGCCACAACGTCGGTTGGTAAAGTGGATGAAGCAGGACATCAACAAACTGAGGGACCTGCTTCCGGGGGTTATGTTAGTGTGGTCGGAGATTGTCCCAAGGCGTCGATGGTGGCACGCGCGGGATCCGGTGGCGATTGATCAATGCAGGAAGAAGGTGAACAGCTTAATGGCAAGCTTTGTTAGGAAGGTGGGGGGTGTGGTGGTACGGCACAGCGAGTTGGAAGAGGGGTTGCCGGGGTACTACCGCTCGGACGGGGTTCACCTTTCGGAGGTGGGTTGGGATCTGCTCAACTTGGGTTGGCAGGTTGGTATGCAGCGGGCGCTGTTTCTTCGGGGTGGCGGAGCTCAGACGGCTTAAGGGGTCAAGGTCTGAGCTTATGGCGGGACGGGGAGCTGAAGGAAAGGAAATAGGCTCCCCAGGATGAACGTAATGGAAAACAAACAAGTGGTGGTCATTGGTGGTTGATAGGTTTCGAGTCCTGTCGGTGGCTCAGAACCTGGTGGGGTAGGGGTATCCGGGTATACCCCTGCCGTGGTTAATGGATGGTTGGCACTTTACATCGATTGGAATAATGTTGATGTATGTTATATATATATATGTTTATTTATATGGGGGTCATTGCCCTTTATATGTTAATGGAAGGAATAGGATGCGAGGGCGGAGTATGGGGGGCAATGACCCATGTTTACTTGTTAAGTTATTATTATTATTATTATTATTATTATTATTGTTTGCTTAATAAAGCTGTGGACATATTTCCCCATATCCCCTAGTGTACGTGCGTTATTGGGTTGGGTTATGGGGTTGTTGTCCTGGATTCCGACTGCCCAAAATGGCGACTATACACCTGTCATGTAGCCCCATGTAGCCAAGCGCAGCTAAGCGAAAAAAGGCCTTGACAGGGGTTAGGAGGCGGGTCTAGGAGGAAGTAAGCAAGGGAGTGGAGTTATGGGTAAGTGGGTTTGGTTATTTAAATGGGCAGCCATTTTAGGTAATTCATTCTAACTTCCTACCTGGTTAAGTTTGTCCCTCCCACCCTCCCTGTTTTGTTATGTGTGGTTTTGTCCCGTTTTTTCACAGCGGCGGGACGGGGAGCTGAAGGAGAGGAAATAGGCTCCCCAGGATGAACGTAATGGAAAACAAACAAGTGGTGGTCATTGGTGGTTGATAGGTTTCGAGTCCTGTCGGTGGCTCAGAACCTGGTGGGGTAGGGGTATCCGGGTATACCCCTGCCGTGGTTAATGGATGGTTGGCACTTTACATCGATTGGAATAATGTTGATGTATGTTATATATATATGTTTATTTATATGGGGGTCATTGCCCTTTATATGTTAATGGAAGGAATAGGATGCGAGGGCGGAGTATGGGGGGCAATGACCCATGTTTACTTGTTAAGTTATTATTATTATTATTATTATTGTTATTATTATTGTTTGCTTAATAAAGCTGTGGACATATTTCCCCATATCCCCTAGTGTACGTGCGTTATTGGGTTGGGTTATGGGGTTGTTGTCCTGGATTCCGACTGCCCAAAATGGCGACTATACACCTGTCAAGGATTTGCAACCATGTATTAAAAAGTGAAAGTTTTTAAAGTCCCAATATTTATGGACCTACCTGTAAATGGTGTATTAAGAGGAGGCTGGCTAAAAAGATAAACATTATGTGTGCGTATCTATGTGTGTATTTGTCAGTGTGAGAGTGTGTATCTGTGTGTCAGTTTCTGTGCTTGTGTCAATATGGTTATATGGGTGTACGTGTGTGTATCTTACAGAGTTACATAGTAGTTTAGGTTGAAAAAAGACTAAAGTCCATCAAGTTCAACCATGAAGCCCATTTTTATGCTTCAAAAGAAGGCCATTTCCAATTATACCATAAAAAGGAGAAACAAATCCTTCTTGACTCCATAAAGGGGATCACATTTTTTCTTGGCTCAACACTCTGTTTACATATATATCAGTTATATCCTTGTATATTCTGTTTATGCAAAAAAGCATCCAAGCCTTTAACAAAAAATATATATAGAATCTGATAAGCGAACCTTCTTAGGCAGAGCATAAAAACCACGCGTTTCTCCCCTTAGGGCTTTCTCAAATGGTAAAAAAAACACTTGAGAAAGCCCTAAGGGGAGAAATGCATTGTGGTTTTTATGCTGTTGTTAAAATAAAGTATTTTGGCTACCTCACTTCCTGCCTTTTAGCCATATATTTTTAGAAGTTATTATTATTTATTTTTATACTTTTATCTGACATGCGGACAACCAACCTGTCAGGATTCCTTCCAGGTTTGTTTCCCAGGTTACTCACCTTCCTCATGTTGCTGCAGGTCCTCTTCAGCTCTCCCCATCCTGCTCCAGCCGTTTTTGTGCCGGCCGCGGTAGCCCCGCCCCTTTTTATGGCGCGAAAAAGGTGCGTCGACATAATGACGCAAATGACTTCACGGACCACCAAAATATCAGAATTATGACATTTTGGGGGCGTGGCTATCATCCTAACCAGCTACAGCCACAGTATAAAAGGGATTTCATAAGTTAGGTTCCTTGCCCTGTTGGGGTTAATTTTTGGTCCTAATAGTGCTATTCTGTATTCAGTGATTTCTATTCTAGCTTTTGACCTTGGATTTGTTTGTGACTATTCTGTTTTCTAGACTCCTTGACCCAGCTTTGGCTTACTCGCTTGTCCTGATTTCTGTACTCTTTGACTTTGGCTTGACTTTGACTACCCTTGTGCTTATATGTTAGTCCGGCCATTCGGTATACGTTACTGTAGCGCAGTAGAGGTATAATCCACGACATCTCCGCTGGCAAGTAGTGTGATAAGTACAATCCCTTTTTCCCAAGAACTGGACGACACACAGTTTGGGAGTCAACTGAACTTTTATTGCACCACAGCCGGTTTTATACAAATCCCCATGCAAAGGGTTCCCTTAATGACATTCCAGGGGTTTTCCCCTGGTGGACTCTGTGGAAAACTTAGTAGACAATAATATCTCCCATCATGCTTTTCTGTCCCGGAGAGATAATTGTGTAAGAGTACACCTTTAATTACATTATCTCTCCGTACAGAAAAGTATACAATATAACACAAAAATACATAACTCAAGAAATATGCATCTGAACTTCCTGAAAGACCCTTCATTGAATGGCTGGGATCTGAGAGCACAATCTGGCAAAATCCGATCCGTTCGTTAGAATAGAAAAGCCATTCGAATGAAGTTATTGACCAGTCAGCCACGAGGCGCGAGCCACAAAACAGTTCCTGGCAGTTGTATGCTTTTACCGGTCTTCTTTCGGGAGTTCCTGTGAATTAACAGTCGAACAGATACATGAAGGTATTGGATAATTGGGTATGGAAAGTTTGTGGGGTTTGTTTTACTGAATGCCGCTCTATTTCGATGAATGGATATTTTTATACGAACGGCATGGAAGCCCAGCGGTGTTAGCGAGGTCGAGTAGCCGATTGTAGTTCCATGCACTCGACAACCAAACACCGTTGGGCATTTGCGAGCAAAGATGGCCGCTGCCACGTGTTCGGTTACACGAACGGCGGCCACCCATTAAATCATTAGAGTTCCGCGGTTTCCCAATGTTGCTAGTTGTTAATTGGAGACACATTGTGGTCTCCCATTCAGTATTTTATTAGTTTCACGAACAATATATCCTAATCCTGTTTGTGGAACCGGCATACGAATGCCCATAGTGTTTGCAAGGGAAAATAGACAAACAGACCCCGTCTTTTAGATAATGAAGTGGCTAGTTTTGCCACAATGCTCCCCCAGAACCACAAGCCGGCATACACAGTCTGATCCCAACGGATCGGCTTGGGGATGTCCGGAGGAGTACCCAGAGATCACTTTTAAAATTCAGTTTGTCTGGATAACCCATTGGCGTTGCCGTTTTGCTTTTCAGGGCAGTAGTGGATGGTAAAGTCAAAGGGCTGCAACGCTAAACTCCAGCGAAGCAGCCTGGCATTGTCTCCGGATACCCTATACAGCCACACCAACGGGTTGTGATCTGTGAGTAATGAAAAGGGTTGTCCATAAAAATTCGGCTGTAGCTCTTTAAGGGCCCACACCATGGCCTTGCATTCTTTTTTGATGGTGGATTTCGGTTCCGTGAGCAGTCCCGTTGCACATGGCCCAACTGCTTGCATGTGTGGCACCGTATACCAGGCCGGTGGAAAATCTTGACGGGTATTGATTAGGTGCCCCACCTGGTCGTGGCAAAGTTGAAGCCGCAGGAGCTGGAGGAGGTGCTGCAGGTCTGGAGAATAAGCAGGTGGATGCCCATCGTCCAGTGATGGCAAACCTTTTTGAGCCAGAGTGCCCAAACCGCAATACATGCCAACTTTTTTTTTTGCCAACACGGCAATTAAACCTCAATACTGAGGTTTAAGTTTAGAAAAAACAACTCATACTGTTATCCGAACTAATTAACAACTTTTGTTTTAAAAGAACACAACAACAGAGAGTTCAATGACACAAATGTTAAAAAATGATATAAACAGATAAAATTAAGCTTATATTTATTAGTATCTCCAACAAATGCAATACATACACACACAGACTGCTGAATACATACACACAGTCTGCTGAATACACACACACACGCGACTGCTGAATACAGAGACTGATGAATACACACACACACACACAGTCTGCTGAATACACATACAGACTGCTGAGTACACACACACACATACACAGACTGCTGAATACATACAGAGACTGCTGAATACACACACACACAGTCCGCTGAATACACGCACACACACAGACTGCTGAATACACGCACACACACAGACTGCTGAATACACACACATACACAGACTGCTGAATACACACACATACTGCATTGAGGGGTGTAGTGTATGTGTTTGTGTGGGGTGCTGTGTGTGAGGGGTGCTGTGTGTGTCTGAGGGGTGCACTGTGTGTGTGAGGGGTGCGCTGTGTGTGTGAGGGTTGCTGTGTGTGTGTGTGGGGTGCTGTGTGTGTGGGGGGTGCTGTGTGTGTGCTGTGTGTGTGAGGGTGCTGTGTGTGTGTGTGTGAGGGGTGCTGTGTGTGTGTGTGTGAGGGGGTGCTGAGGGTGCTGTGTGTGTGTGTATGAGGGGTGCTGTGTGTGTGTGTGTGTGTGTGTGTGTGTGGGGGTGATGTGTGTGTATGAGGGGTGCTGTGTGTGTGTGGGGGTGCTGTGTGTGTGAGGTGTGTGTGTGTGTATGAGGGTGCTGTGTGTGTGTGTATATGAGGGTGCTGTGTGTGCTGTGTGGGGGTGGGGTGCTGGGGGTTAGGGTGCTGTCCTGGGTGGGAGTAAGGGGTGCTGTGCTGTGGGGGGTGGGGGTGCTGTGTGTGGGGGTGGGACTGCTGTGTGGGGGTGGGACTGCTGTGTGTGGGGGTAGGGGTGGGGGTGATGCTGGAGGGGTGCTGTGTGGGGTAGGGGTACTGTGTGTGGGGGGTAGGGGTGCTGTTGTGGGGGGGTAGGGGTGGGGAGGGATGCTGGGGAGGGAGGGATGCTGTGGGGGTAGGGGTACTGTGTGTGGGGGGTAGGGGCACTGTGTGTGTGGGGGTAGGGGTACTCTGTGTGGTGGGTAGGGGTGCTGTGGGGGGGTAGGGGTGCTGTGTGTTTGGGGCTGGGGTAAAGGTGTTTTAAAAAAAAAAGTATGCTAAATCAGTATCCCCCCCCCTTCCTTCTTACCTTAATGAAGGGGGGGGGACACAGCCATCCCTGGTGGTCCGGTGGTGGCAAGCACTGCTTCTGTGTCGGGAGGCAGGGGGAGGGATCTGTAAAGCAGCTCCCCTGTCCTCCCGTGCGATGCTGTGTGGAGCGTTGCCATGGTAACGCGCGGCAACACTCCACACAGCTTGCTCGCGGGAGGACAGGGATGCTGCTTCACAGATCCCTCCCCCTGCCTCCCGACACGGAAGCAGAGTAGGCGCCTGCCGTTTTGGGCAGGCAGGTGCCTACTCTGCATTGATGGCGAACCTATGGCCGCGTGCCCACAGAAAGGGCCCGGCGTGCCACCTGTGGCACGCGTGCCATAGGTTCGCCATCATTGCCATAGTCTTTGCAAGGGAAAATAGACAAATTTTCAAAGTCTTTTAGATAATGAAGTGGCTAGTTTTGCCACAGTTACCCTATACCTACATTCTGCGTATTGGATCCTTGTTGGGGATTATACCATCCAAGCTTGATACATAGAGCGGTTAGTCTGCTCGCTCTATTGTAAGTAAATTTTTATTTTCCTTATTGTTACTTACCTAGCTATATAGAGAGCACTATTGGCTGCTTTTTTTGTCATTTCATATAATCTACCTCATCGTTATCCAGATATGATTTACTATTATTCTACTGTGTACCAAAACCATAGGGATATCCTGCACGTAGGGATTGTATATCACTGCATGCTGTTTTATCTAGAGCTGGTTATAGCTCTACCATATGTAAGTGACATCTTATCTAAGTGTTGTTTGTCCTACCATGTACTACCATATTACACTATTGGTGTGCCTCTGTTTTTGCTTCCTTTTCATATTTTGCTATTAAGCGAAGCTACCAAGAAAGCCCCATACCAGGACTAGAAAATGTATTGCCACCTTTGAGACTGTGCCGTACCATTTGGTAGTTTTTATTCTTTCAAGTTTTATTGTGAAGTTTTTTATATTCTGTGGGTTTTTTAATGCTCTTATATGTCTACTGCACCACCCTGATCTATTGTTTTAGTTACCCAATCAAAAAAATCAATAAGATTAGTTTGGCATTATCTCCCTAAAGTAAACTCTCTCTGATCTTGAAATCCATGTGATTTTAGATGTTCAACAATCATATCCTTGCTGAAACATCCTTTAACATGGTTTCCATTACTTTCCCCACTACTGAAGTAAGGCTTACTGGCCTATAGTTGCCCGACTCCTCCTTACTACCTTTTTTGTGAATGGGCACAACATTCTCTAACTTCCAATCTTCGTGGACTACTCCTGTTACGATTTGTCTTTTTTCCTAACTGAGGCCCTTTCCTTAATCTTTATCTGTAAATACTAAACAAAAATATTCATTGAGGCAGTCAGCTGGACCTTTATCTTCTTCTACATACCTTCCTTCTTTTGTTTTTAATATAACTAATCCTTGTTTTACTTTCCTTTTTTCATTTATGTATCTAAAAAATGTTTTGTCCCCTTTTTTTACTGACTATGCTATTTTCTCTTCTGTGTGTGATATGGAAGCTCTTATAACTTGCTTAGCCTTTTTCTGCCTAATCTTATAAATCTTCCTCACTCTGCTTGTTTGTTTTTTTATAATTACTAAATGCTAACTTTTTGTTTTTTACTATTTTGACCACAGTGGTTTCCTAAATGTTTTGCTCTTACAGACAAGCCTAATGCAATCTTCTGTTGCCTTCAGCAGTGCAACTTTTAAATAATCCAATTTCTCTCGGACTCCATTTAAATTGCTCCAGTCTTATAAGTCACTGTTCTTATATTAAACCACACTGACTGATGATCACTGGATCCTAAACTTTTACCTACAGTAATATCTGATACCAAATCTTCATTTGTTAACACTAAATCAAGTATGGCCTCTTTACAAATTGGCTCCTCAATGACTTCTTTTAGAGACAATCGCAGTAGGGAGTTTAGAGTTTAGAATTTGTGTGCTCCTGGCACAAGCAGCTATTTTGTTTTTTCAGTTCACATCAGGAAGATTAAAGTCACCCATGATGACAACTTCCCCCTTCATTGTCATTTTAGGTATTTCCACAACTAGTAGATTATCTAACTCTTCTATTTGTCCTGGGGCCTATAAATGACACCTACACAAGTTACTGTGAGATTACCAAATTCGAACATAACCCAAACGGACTCTATGTTCGCTTCAATAACTTTTATTATGCTAGATTTTATGCTATCCTTCACATACAGGGCCACCCTCCTCCTTTCTTGCCTTACCTGTCTATTCTATATAAAGAGTACCCTGGTATTGCTATGCCCCAGTCATTTTTCTTATTATACCATGTCTCAGTAACAGCGACTAAATCTACTTTATCGCTTGTCATTATTGCCACAAGTTCATGGATCTTATTCCCTAAACTGCGAGCATTTGTAGACATGACTCTAAGCTCATTTTTAACACACTTGCTACAAGCACCTTCTGTTCTTGTTTTGGGGGCAATTGGATTCATGATCCCTGTGACGAGACCAATCTCGCCACATTGCATTGGAGAAGCCTGGTTGCTCGCCTGCTGCCTTTGGACTATGGCCCCCTTTTAAAAGACTTTATTTTTGCCTGCAGAAAAGCTGTATTCGTGCTTTTCTGCCTGGGGTTCGGTAGATTTGTTTGAATGTGTTATACCCCAGATAGGAATCCCATGGAGCCCATTCGTATGAAACTGACTGCAAAGACTTTAGCTCCATGGCGATTAAACTGTATTCGTGTGGTCTGAGCGCCATTCACTTAATAATGTGCGCTCGGACCTGAGCTATCTGGGGATATGTTACATGTCTGTGTTTTATGTAATAAATGTGACTTTATGTATTTTAAAGTGTTTTGTGTCTCTTTGCAACTATGTGCTTAATGGAGTCTTGTGTCTGTCCTGGGAGATAATTGAATTACTTATCTCCAGGATAGAAGACTCTGAAACTGGTTTGGGCCAGAAAGCCATGCTTCATTTAGTCACAAAGGACTTTTACTAACTTTTGAACCCCTTGTCTGATTTGTGCCATTTTTGAATATGTTGTTCCCCTGAATGGATTGATTGAGAATATGTAATTTTATGTGAATGGGATGTATGGTTTTGGAGTTATGAAAGTTGGGTAGAAAGTATGTTTTAACTGTTTGTATAATTGAGTTTCCTCTCAGGATAAGGGGAGGGAATATGTGGGATGTAACTGTGATATGATTGGTTGTTTTATCCCTCCCTGTGGGTGGTCCTGTATTTGAAACACTGTAATAAAACCAGGCTGGGTGTGCCAGCACCTCAGACCACTGCTTGACCCTCAACACGGAGCTCTGTCTCGTCTTTGGGGGGATTTACTGTATGCTGCTAAGGACTGATTGCCAGGAGTGTAAGCCGCTTGGAAGCTTTTCCTGTTCGCCTGCTAGCAGCTATTCGTATGGTTCCTGTTCGCTTATTTGAAGTGCTACCTTATTCCCTTGTATGCCGTTCGGGAGTTTGGAGCATTCACTTATTGGCGGTTCGTGAGTTTTGGTGATTATTCAGTAGCTGTGCCTGTCTCTGAAAAGGGGGATTATCGTCTAAGTGGTTTTTTCCCCTTTTGTGCAAAACGGTCCGTTACAATCCCCTTCCCCCCCTCCTAGTTTAAATACATCCTAGCAAAACTTCTGAACTGCTCAATGAGAACATTTGTTCCCTTTTGAGAAAGATGCAAACCATCTTTTTTGTACAGTTTATTTCCATTCCAAACAGAGCTACCATGAGAAATGAAGCCAAATCCTTGCTCCCGACACCATTCACCAAGCCACAAGTTAAAGTCCCTAATACGCATCCGCCTGTCGTTCTGAGTGTTATGCACAGGCAGAACTTCAGAAAATGACAGCAAGGAAGCAACCTGCCGTATATCATTGGGAAAAACACAAAAAACTTCCTTTACCTCTGAAACCTCATTGCAAGCCAAGTAATTTGTCCCTAGATGGACGAGTACATCCAATTCAATTTCCTGCTTTGCTCGCTTAACAATATTACAAATATGTCTCCTGTTTCTGTGAGCAGTAGCTCCAGGAAGACATCTCACAAGACCACTATTGTCCAGCTCCACACCTCTTAGATAGAATGCCCCAACAACAACTGCATTCTATTAGGCCTCACCATAGTCTCCAAGCCTGTCTCCATAATACCACTCCACTCTGTGCCTGAGAATGTCTCCACAACACCACTACACTCGGTACCTGAGCTTGTCTCCAAAACACCAATCTTTCTTGTTGATGCTACTCTTACATAGTTACATAGTTACATAGCTGAAAAGAGACTTGCGTCCATCAAGTTCAGCCTACCTCACATTTGCTCTTGGTCTCACCCAAAAAATTGCTCAGGTTCGATCCTCCCCCATAGCTATAGGTAGCCTAAGCCAGCAAGGTGGACAAAACACAAGTGAGTTACTACACTTGATCTTTGCCAAAAAGCAGAGAGCTCAGTTCTGTGCATATTGGACATTTTACGCCACCCCTCTCCCTCCGTGCCACCCATGTCCTCTCTTCAGCTGGAACTCCCTGACATCCTTCCCTGTCAAGCATTGAATGAGTGGCATCAGAGGAGAGGGATTGGGGTGAGGGATTGGTTCCCTCATTGATAAGGTTCTTTTTCTTTTTGGGAGCCAGGGGGGGTGGGGGTGAGGGCGGAGGACAGGGAGTGTTATTTTTTGTTAGAGAAACTCTTTTTGTATTTAGCTTGACATAGCAGTAAGAACAAATGTGCACTTTAAAAATGTTACCAGGATTATTGATCAAAACAGATTGGAAGTTTTTTGTTTACAGTTTTCATATTGCAGAAGGAGAGAGCACACGCATACCCACAATGCACCATCCAATCCCATTATGCATGGCAGCCAATTGGAAGGCATAAAACCATGCCATCTAGTAAGAGATTGTTTTATTTTTGGAAATCAGATCTATAACACTGTCCATGCTGTTCAGGAACATCTAAAGAGTACAAGCAGATGCCCATACCTCTTCAGCATACTGGAACATGGTGGCCTTCACAGCTTCTATGTTTGTGGTATTCATCATCAGAGTCACAGCCTGGCCCTTGCGGATTTTCACAACTCCTTTAAACACCTGCTGGTTGTTGTAGCATGCAGCTAGGGTGGCTATGGCCATTACCTGAGGTGGAGGTTAGGAAGAAGGGTTAGAGAAGGATTGTATGTAACACTGGTGTTTATTGACCGGGTATGTCAGATCATTGCAGTTACTGGATGGCTACTGTAAGCTAGGACCTGCTAACAAGGGGCGTACTTTGAGACTGCAGCAGACCAAAGGCTGACTTCCTATCTTTCTTAAACTGCAATAGACTAAAGTTCTCATTACACTCTGCATGCACAATGGCTGCTTTCTGTGCATCATAATGCACAAGATCTCATTCCCATTATCAGTAGGGTCACACACAAAACAGACTGAATTCAACTGTTTATCTTCACTTTTTAAAACCTGAAACATTTAGGTAAATTGCAACCTAATATCAGATATTTATTGTCCAGTTAACGCTGCTGGCAAGACGTTAACTATGTTGAAATGATCACATTTTCAGTTTTACGATTCTTTTCAATAGCATGTGTTAGCATTATCAGTAAAAAGGGCCCAATAACCCACATTAAATACTCAAAGTTTCAGCAATCACAATCCTGCTCTAGTTGAGTTAGTAATGGTTTATCCTTTGAGCCATACCCATTCTATGGAGGTGGAAGCAATTACCATATGCCTGCAACCCCTGTGTGATTTTACTGACTTACCAGAGAGCTGGCATAGAATTTGAAAATGCTCTGGTTTTTAAGCCGGGACAAGTAAGTTAACACGTCTGGAACGTGCTGCAAGGCATTGGTAATGAGTTCGTTCAGACACTGCAAGGCTGGCACAATGTTTTCTGGCTTTGCCAAATCAGAGAGCTTCTTCCCGTACTTACTCCACACCTGATGTAAAGGAGAGAGAGTTGGTGTTCATAGGACATCATCTTTCCAGAGGCAAGGATTTAATAACTTATCATTCCAGTGATGCATTATGCACTGATCATCCACAACATTAAAAGCACCTGCCTAATATAGTGTGGGTCTCTTTCATACTGCCCAAAAGGCTCTGATATGTCAAGGCATGGACGAGGTGCCTCCATGGATCGGATTTGTTGTTCCAGCACATCCCACAGATGGAATTTGAAGGCCAAGGTAACACTGGAGGCCTATGGTTCTTAAAACCATTCCTGAACAATGTTTGCACTGTGTCAGGGTGCATTATCCTGCTGAAAGAGGTCACTGCCATGAGGGAACACCATTGACATGAAGGAGTGTACGTGGTCTGTGACAATCACTAAGTACATGGTAAGTGTCAAAGTAACATCCACATGAATGCCAGGACTCAAGGTTTCCCAGCAGTACATTGCCCTGAGCAGTACATTGCTCTCCACCAACCTGCTTTCTTCCCATAGTACATCATGCTGTCATTTCTTCCCCAGGGAAACAACGCACATGCAGCAGTCATCCACCTGATCTAAAAGAAAAAGCAATTCATCCAACCAACTAACCTTCTTCCATTGCTCCATGGCCCAGTTCTGATGCTCATGTCCCCATTGAAGAAGCTTTTGGCAGTGGACAGGAGTTATCCTAGGCACTCTGACCTGTCTGCAAACTGCAATGCACTATGTGTTCAGACACCTTTCTATTAGCAATTCGAGCTACAGTAGCTCTTCTGTCTCCAGTTTTGGAGATGCTCTAGATCCAGTTGTCTAGCCATCACTATTTGGACCTTGTCAGTCACTCAGACCTTTTTCGCTTGCCCATTCTTCCTGCTTCCATCACATGAAATTCAAGAACTGACTTTTCACTTCCTACCTACACCCCTTCATTGCACTGGTGTTCCCTAATGGCAGTGGACTCTTTCAGCAGGATAATGCACCTTGCCACACTGCAAAAATTGTTCATCAATAGTATGAATAACATGACAACGAGTTCAAGGTGTTGCATTAGGCTCCAAATTCCCTAGATCTCAGTCCAATTTGAGCAACTGCGGGATGTGCTCAGACAACAAATGCAATATTTCCAAAATTAATATTTTTCTGAGCGCTGACACCTTGTTATTTTTTTATATATCTGATAGCTCTGTTCATAGTGTGGAAGTCCCATCAGATCGTATTGCGTGACTGCAGTTAGCTGCATAGAAACCACTGAGGAAGTGCTTGAGGGCCTAAAATGTGTAAGACATTTCATTGCTGTTTTTCTCCCCATAGTCACCATGCTAAGTTTGTATTTATTTTTTATTTAATAAAGAGAACCCGATTCTGCAGACTGCAGTGGTTTTCCATTCGTGGATCTGCCACAGCAGAACACTGACCTCTTTTGGCCAGAACCTTTGGCCATTGAGTTGGTCTTCCAGGTAGTCACGGATGATGTTTGTTTTTTGCAGGAAGATTGTCATGGAATTTGCAAGCTGTGTGTCCTGTCCAACTATAGGATCTTCCAGTTCTGATGCAGAGAAAAGACGAGACAAGGCAATTCCCACCAAACCACCAGCATAGTGGCAGTACTGAAGAGTTAAAATATTAAGAATACTTAGCTTCTCATACAATAAAAATAACAAGACATTATGCTGGTCAAGTTACTAGCAAATACATAGATTTAAAATGCATATGCAAATTACATTTTTGGCATAATAGCTAGAGGTAAAAAACTACAGAAATGGCCATCTGACCCTTAGTGATGATTACTTCAACCCACAATCTGTAGCATAAGACCACATGCAAAGGACTGTGGGATGTCAGAGGCATTGCAACTATGTTCACAGCCATCTTGGTGGAGGAGGAAGTGATCCTCTGGGAAGTATGTATGATTTCATCACCACAATCTTTGTACTCGAAGGCAGATGACAAGTCGACTTAAAGAACAGTGTTTTTATGGTCATTAAATATAACAGACACCAGAATAAATCAGTGTATGTCTAATAACCATGGAATATATTATTATGCAAGGAATAAGGTAGTCAATGGCTCCATATACATTCCCTTACCTTTTCCCAGTCCTTTAGAGACTCTACCTCCTTTTCCAAAAACTCTGCCAAACCTACTCCCATCTTATGGGAAATATCCACAATGATCTCTTGGTAAACTGTGGCTAAGTTACGAAACTCCAACGAGATCTGAAAAGGGAAAAAAATACATCTAGCACAGGCTTTAACACATACAGGTCCATTTTACAGAGAGGGTGATCTACAGTAAATCATTTGGCGTAAATTGTTCTTAATCGATATTAATATTTATTTCTGTTTTTCATTACATTTCATCCTCAGTTCATTTTAATAATTAAGACCTCTGAAAACATCTAATGTAACCAGATCTCCATCTTTGTACATTTTTATCTTCTTTGGTTTCCCCTCTCCTTGACCCCCTGTGTGAGAAAGTAACCCTAACTGTGCGAGACTTACTCCCCTGGCCTTGTTACCTATGTTTCCCCGTTTCACCGGGCCGTTCATTAAAATTAATTCCCTGAAATGGTTCTCACAGTTTTGTACAATAAGCGAACAAACTAATGAACGACCGACCACCCTGCATGTGGAGTGTGCTGCTGGTTAACCTCCCAGAAGCTGTGGTTAACCGCAGCTAATTGACGAATGGCTGGGTGGTCATCGTTTGTATGAACGAACACGTGGCGGCAGTCATTTTGTTTAGCTGAACGCACTCAGCTGTGTTTTGTTGTTGAAAGTCTGGAACTAAAATCGGACACTCAAAGGCACGAACACCGCTGGGGCTTCCACCTTCGTGCGTTCAGCTAAAATCCACACAAACAGAGCGCTATTTCTTAAGACCAATCTACCGAACGAGACACATCCAATGAAGTAATGCATGACCAGATCCGTTCATGCAATTTATACATTACGTGGATAAGAAGATATATTGGCCGCACTGCCTAATTCTCTGGAACTCTTTTGGGCATGAGATCAAGCATGCGGTCGGTCAAATGTGACTTCCACAGAATTTGTGAACCCCTGCTCTGATCTGGGTGATTTGTGGATATGTTGTTCACCCAGATCAGAGCTATCTAGGGATGTGCCATTTATGGGGATATGTAATGTTTTTGGGGTACTTTCAGAAAATGTGAAAAATTTGTTTTTTCCTGCCTGGAGATAATTGAGTTGTTACAATATTTATGTCAATTATCTACCAGGCAGAGGGTAGGGCTTGTACATACTGTACTCTATGTATAACCCTGTTTCATTATTCTGTTAACTTTGTAACTCGGTGCCCCTTAAGGTCCTGGGTGGTAACCTTGTGGGGAAAATCACATAAAAGGCAGTGTGCCAGCGTTAAACCTGAGTGTCATCCAGTTACCGGGGAGGTGTTGGGAGAATCTTGGCTTGCTTTGCTGTATTTACCTTTTCCTGTGGATTACCTTCTTGTTCCTGAGTCATCTTGGAGAAAACCAGCGGAGAAAAGTCCCTGCTAGACTAGCACTCCGCTACAAAGTGGAAGGGAGACAGACAAATGGACTTTCTGCCTTTATGTACCAGAGGCTGTGAGAAGATAGAAACTTACACAAATGTGGGGGAACCCAACACCCCCCCGCCCCCTCAAAAAAATACTTGGAAGGATGTATTGTACCTTATTAATTTTATTCTTCATTTGGACCTATAACGTGATTTTATCAGATGTACAGATGTTAAAATAGCAACTGTATGAATACTTACAAAAACATAATACTCGGAGCATTTTTAATATGTGGCATAAAAGCTTCTTAATGCTAGGTGAGATTCCACTGCCATTCTGGGGTCAATAAGGCATTTTTTCCTTGGAAGCACTTGAAACTGAGTTTTTTGCCATATTTTGGATCAACTTCAAAATAGATGTGAAAAAGGCTAAATTCATACTTGAACTTCCCTGTTAAACACACAATATAGAAAGGCCCTGTATTTGTTCTGCGCAGTGCAAGCACATTTAATAACATGCTTGCGCTGTTTGCTTGTAACTTGTCTCTGGTGTCTCCATAAGTGGGATACCAGAGGACGAAAGCGTATTGTGCATGTGTTTGAAGCCTGTGTAAATCAGTTTCAGTCGTGTTGTGTTTGTGGTGTAATATGTTTTGCTAAGGGCTGTAGAGAGTGAGAGTGTGTGTGTATTGGGGGCATAGTGTGTATAGGAGATGTAGCATATCCCTCTAGAGTATGCGCTGTATTATGTGTGTGTGTATAAGTGATGTAGTGTGTGTAGGGGTTGTAGAGAATGTGTGTTTAGGTAATGTAGTCAGGGCCATCTTTAAGGAGGGGCAAACGGGGCAGCTGCCCTGGGCCCAGTTACTCATGGGGGCCCAAAGCAGCTGCCCCGTGGGTCCCGTCGCCTGCAATAAAAATGTATTTTTAAAAAATATTTCCCTACCTAATGGGCCCGCGGTGTTAATATTGCGACTGCACCGTGGCCCGTACACTAAGGGGCCTCCCCGGGTGGCCCATACCTTTAGGGCCACCCAGTGAGCATGTTCCAGCAGGGGTCCGGTCGGCACTGTGGCCCTTTAACAGCGCGACCGGGTCCTTGCTTAACGGCTGCATGGGAGGAAGTGACGTCTGCGAATCACTTCCTCCCACCTCAAAGATATCGGGCCGCGCGGGAAGCTGCTAGCCAGGATCCAGTGAGGAGGGGGAGCAAGGAGAGCCAGATCCCCAACTGCCAACTACCCCTGCAAGCACACTGGACCCCAGGGAAGGAAGCCTCTTTCAAAGGTAGGAAACTGAAGAGTGTCTGTCTGTGTGTGTGTCAGTTTGTATGTCTTTGTGTGTGTCAGTATGTCTGTGTGTCAGTTTGTATGTCTAAGTGTGTGTCAGTTATTCTGTGTGTGTGTCAGTATGTCTGTATGAGTGTCAGTATGTATGTGTCAGTCAGTATATGTCTGTGTGTCAGTTTGTATGTCTATGTGTGTGTCAGTATGTATGTCTGTGTGTGTGTCAGTATGTATGTCTGTGTGTATGTCAGTATGTCTGTGTGTGTCAGTTTGTGTGTCTGTATGTATGTCGGTGTGCCAGTCAGTATGTCTGTGTATGTGTCAGTATGTAGTGTGTCAGTATGTCTGTCACAGTGTCAGTATGTCTGTCACAGTGTCTGTGTGTGTGTGTGTGTGTCAGTGTGTATCTGTATGTTGTCAGTATGTATGTATCTGTGTGTGTGTGCCAGTGTGTATACCTGTGCATGTATCTGTATGTAGCCAATGTGTGTATCTGCATGTGTGTCAGTGTTTGTATCTGCATTTGTCAGGTTATGTATCTGTGTGTCTGTATGTTGTCATTGTGTGTGTCTGTGTATCTGTATGTTGTCAGTGTATCTGCGTGTGTGTGCGTGTGTGCATCTGTGTGTCTGCATGTGTGCCAGGTTGTGTGTCTGTATGTGTGTGTGTCAGTGTGTGTAAATGTGTCTGTATAGCTGCATCTGTATGATTGTGTATATCTGTGTATCTGCAAGTGTTTCTGTGTGTGTATGTGTATCACAGTGTGTGTGTGTTTGTGACAGTACATGTGTATTTGTGCATACATCTCAGCATTCAACACTACACGCAAATACACACCTGCATTCAAACTTCAACACTACATATAAACACACCTCTTTTTTTAAACAACAAAATTATATATAAACACACCAGTGTATTCATAAACCAACACTACACATAAATGCATACTTGCATTTAAATGCCATCTCCACATACAAACACACCCCTACATTCACACAAACATACTCCATACAAAAACATGCTTACACTCAAACACACAAATACTGCTCAGTGCTAAATATAACCCTGCATGCATAGGAAAATGGTAGCGCCCCAGCTGTCAAAGCATTGTTGGAGTTGCATGACAGATGGGGATCTACCTTTTGCCCCCTCTTGCCCAAAATAATTCATGCACCAGAGCCCTCTCTACTTTACGTCCGCCTCTGCGTTGGGGTGGGGGGCATGATTGCATGCCAGGGAGGGGACGACCGGGTTCAGGGGGCCCAAGCAAATGTTTGCCCAGGGTCCAATCCATATTAAAGACGGCCCTGAATGTAGTAAGTGTTTGCTTCCAAGGAATCTAGAGTGTGTATAGGGGATCCAGAGTGTGCATGTCAGGAATGTAATGTGTGTGTGTGTAGGTGGGGCAGTGTGTGTGTTTGAAGGACCCAGAGTGTGTATAGAAGATCTAGTGTGACTGTGTAGAGGATTCAGAGTGTATTTCCTGTAGTGTGTGTGTGTGTGTGTGTGTGTGTATGATCCAGAGTTGGGTAAGGGATTTAGTGTGTGTCTGGAATGTAATCAGTGCAGGGGTGCAGTGTGTGTGAGGGGTTGTAACAGCGGCAACGATTCGACCTCGCGAGAGGAACCCACCTCTCCTGTCTCCCTCCCTCCCCCGCCGTCGATCGCATGTAACTGCTTGTGGTGGAGATCTTTGATCTCCTCAACGGCCATGAAGGCACACAGCAGGGCTTGCACTCATATAGTGCCGGCCTTCTATGGGTCGAAAGGCCATTTGCCGGTATGCTCGATGACCAGTCCGGGCCTGCACATAGGGTTATTTGCTAAATTGAGAAATCAAAGTGAATTTAAAATTCAAAGAGTTTTTGTAAATAAAATGTTACTTACCTTAATCCAGCATTAGACAAAGCTTCCCAGTGCTGCTTGGCGCACCCCCATCTGATCATGGGAGACGCACCAAGGTCCATAGAGTAGCCTTGACTTTATGATTTGACTGGCTCAGAATTTATGCGCATGCTCTGAACCAGCAAAGGGAGGAGAAGGAGAGGGCGGAAAGGCAGGTATGTAAAAAATTAAATAAATTGAGAATGGTATTGTGAGGAGGGAGGGAAGACTAGCATTTACGCCTGTTGCCAGCCGTGCGTGCGGACAACAAACGCAATTTATGCACAGAATTGACATTAGGCAGCTTGGAACAGCACACAATTAAGAACTACTCATGCTGAAACATCCAGACTCCTACCACCATTACCACGTCAAAAAGCAGACGTGGTCATGGTGGCTGGAGTAACCCTTTATTATAAATTTCATTAGAAAACATATAATCAGGTTTAAGCTTCAGACTTACATAGAGATCATCAAAAGTCCGTTGTTAATCAAACATTTACTGCGTCCACTTTTCCACTTCTGACTGTTCCTCTCCCTTTACTCCATAAAACACAACTGAAAAACATTTACTGCAATGACATATGCGGGGGAAACAGAGAATAATACACACTGCACTTCCAGATATCTGAGACGATCATTCTGAGTATCTGTGCTGACCATTACTTTCCCATGATTTCTGCACATGTGCTCAGTTCTAGACTGTCATGCAGTATCTCACAAAAGTGAGTACACCCCTCACATTTTTGTAAATATTTTATTATATATTTTCAAGTGACAACACTGAAGAAATGACACTCTGCTACAATGTAAAGTAGTAAGTGTACAGCCTGTATAACAGGTGGGGGAGCGCAAGGCCTCTAACTCTGTAATGTCGTCATGGAGGAGTGGAAGAGAACTCCAGTGGAAACCTATGAAGCTCTGATGAACTTCATGCCCATGAGGGTTAAGGCAATGCTGGAAAATAATGGTGGCCACACAAAATATTGACACTTTGGGCCCAATTTGGACATTTCCTACTTAGGGGTGTACTCACTTTTGTTGCCAACGGTTCAGACATTAATGGCTGTGTGTTGAGTTATTTTGAGGGGACAGCAAATTTACACTGTTATACAGGCTGTACACTTACTACTTTACATTGTAGCAGAGTGTCATTTCTTCAGTGTTGTCACATCAAAAGATATTATAAAATGTTTACAAAAATGTGAGGGGTGTACTCAACTTTGTGAGATACTGTGTTTATATATACACAGATAGGTAGGACTAGACAGTTAACCATTGCAGTGATGTTGATACAGTGCACATCCCAAGTCACTTGACATACTTAAACACACCTCAGGTCCGTACCTTTGGAAAGTTCTCCAGCACCTTTCTGTCCTTATATTTGCTCTCTGTGAATTTCCACTCGGGGTCATACAGGTAGGTGTGTAAATTCTGCAAAATGAGGATCTTTGTTTCTAAATTGATGGTCATATCATCTTCCACCGTGTCCAGAGAACGCATTACCAGGTAGAAAATACAAGCTGCGTTTCTTGGGAGAATAAAACCCACATCATTTAAATGAACTGCAAAATTTTACCCATAACAAGACTAAGAATATTAAACAGCTCTGTCACTTTGCAGATTTTGCTTTTAAACTGGAAATATTCTGTCCCTCTATTTCTTTTCTATAATTCCCCATAGTTTTTTTTTTAGTTATACATAAGATAAAGTAAGGACTACTTTTTTTTTTTTGTCATGGAGAGCATGATGTTTGTCGATGCTTGGAAATGTGCGGGATATTTAACCCATTACCCACAATCCATCAGTCAAAAGAATACACAGAAGGCAATCTGCAGACAGCATGGACAGACGAGAACAAAATGGAGGCACCCAGGTATTGAGATACTGCACAAGAAAGAAATGATAATAAATATAAATAAAATAAAGTGGCATGTATGGGAGTATACTCATTAAGGTACAGGAACATAAAGAAAGGAAAACAGAAAGAAGAAATTGCTTTAATGATAGTAAGTGAAGCATTACAGACCATATGATCCTTATTATAAGAATGTCTATTTACAGAAAACAGCCGTTTTGAGATGTATTTGCTCTCTGGCAGTTATTCACAAAGCTCCTACAATTTTAGCTATATGAAGAATTGATTGGATAATGTGAGAGTTCATTGTAAGCCCCCCATGTGGACAGGTAGAGCGGGTTGTACAAAAGTATAGAAATGTAAACAGAGACCTGTAATAATAAATATCTACCGATACAAACTTTCACTTACAATGTCTCTCAGGATGACAGGTTAACAAGGAGATCAGCCAATCAGGGCTGCCCATACACAGAATTACTCATGTATCAGCTTAAATTGCCCTGAAATAAATCACGTGCAGAGTCACGTCAATTAAACTTGGACTCATGCTGCACTTTCCCCCAGTCTTTCTAACACCAGATGATTGAGCCACTCTGTCAGTTGAGGACTGAAGGAAGACTGATTAAAGATTGCGTGTTACCAGATAATATTGTAACTTGAAACGTCCATATCTACAGATCAGAATGCATTTCACAGACAGACAGACGTAAGTGCTTTTAATTATTCTTCCTGATTTCCTGGCTCATTGACCCGTCTCGCCTTGATTATGACTTTGTTACTGTGACAGACCGCCGTCACTGAGTACCATGCCCACTGCTTATTCATATGTTTTTCTCTTGTATCATGTGTTTCCTCTGTGTATCCCCATGTTTTTCTATGCATTTCGTGTATTGTGCCCTGTTTCCCGTTCGGGAGTGTTCATACAAACAGAACCTGTTTGTCTCATGAATGAAGACCACCCAGGTACCCCATTAGAATGTTCACACTAATCAATCAGAATGCTCGCACCTGCAACACAAACATGAAACTGCAAGGAAAATAATTAATGAGAGCTCCACAGGGTGGCAGCCCGTTAGTATAGATGAATGCCAACCAGGGGGAGAATTCGTATCCCAAAAGGAGACGCTTCCCTTGTGTGCTCTTTGCACCGGGACTCCATGAACGGGCCCCTGACCAGACTAAACCAAGCAATGCTGTGTAACTAATTGCGGAGATGTACAGAGACTTGAGCCCCAGACTTTATATGATGATTTCTCGGGCTCTGTACATCCCATAGCCCCGCTATTTACAGGGATTATAGCTGGGACCCAGGGCTATCAAGGGACGTATATTTATATGTGTGCCCCTTTTCCTTCCCAGAGCGCAGAGCCCGCCAAGTTTCCCCAATATATGTGAAGTGTACTTGTTGCACTGTTGGTATCTCCCAGAGTGGGAGATGGTTATCTGTAAACCAACCCCCTCCAGCCTGCGGGGTCTGTGCATAAAATTAAGCTGTACCAATAAAGCATTGTCAGTGTTGTACCTCCAGAGCTGCATCTTGTCCAGTTACTATAAGTGATTCCTGAGCGACTGAATGAAGATATTAGCGGAGGTAACCGTTAGGGTTACCTGGGGTCCGCTACAGTTACCATCAGTGTACCAGACCCGGCTACGTTCCCAATTTACAATATTAGTTTATCTGGCCAGTAGTTTAGACAAATTCTGATACTTCCTATTAATTCCCTAAACGTTAATCCCACCACTCTACAGTCCATTAATTCCCATTTCTATCGCTCCTACTGGACCTTTATGTTATAAGTTTCTTGAGATCTATTCCGTTCCTGACAGTGTATCGCTGATATCCCAGTTTGAGAGACCCTTGCTTTCATATGAAATTGGTAAAAGGTAAGTAATTACAGCTATATGAATACATTTCACAACAAACCGAGACAATCACTATAGGGAGCAGAAAATAAAAAAATCAGTGGCCCAGTTTGTCTGCATGACTCCCAAACAAAACTGACAAAGCCTTGCATAGGATAACGTGATATTTACCTTAAAGGACCACTCTAGGCACCCAGACCACTTCAGCTTAATGAAGTGGTCTGGGTGCCAGGTCCAGCTAGGGTTAACCCATTCAGAGAAACTGCTATGTTTATGAATGGGTTAAGCCTTCCCCTATTTCCTCTAGCGGCTGTCTCATTGACAGCCGCTAGAGGCGCTTGCGTGCTTCTCACTGTGATTTTCACAGTGAGAGCACGCCAGCGTCCATAGGAAAGCATTATGAATGTTTTCCTATGTGACCGGCTGAATGCGCGCGCAGCTCTTGCCGCGCGTGCGCATTCAGCCGACGGGGAGGAGAAGAGGAGGATCGGAGGAGGAGAGCTCTCCGCCCAGTGCTGGAAAAAGGTAAGTTTTAACCCCTTTCCCCTTTCCAGAGACGGGCGGGAGGGGGTCCCTGAGGGTGGGGGCACCCTCAAGGCACTATAGTGCCAGGAAAACGAGTATGTTTTCCTGGCACTATAGTGGTCCTTTAACAAGTAAACATTTTATCCACCCTGAGGAAAAACAAATTCACATGAAATACCAGCGTGTATGCCAAAACTGTATTCCAGAGGGGGGCGTGGCTTCGGACCGCATGGAAGAGGTCGCATAAGCGGTGAGCTCCGCCACACCGTGGGCTTAACAGCGTGATTTCCCAGCAAACCAGCCACCAAAAACGGCCCCACCAGGCACTAACATCACACAGAACAAGATGACAACAAAAATATCGAAAAAAATGAAACAAAAAACGATCGAATCGCACCTGAATGTGCAACAAGCAACCCCTCTGCAGATCCAAGATGGCGTCAGAGACACAGGATCCCCCACACTAGAACCTGAGGTAGGAGACAGCCAAAACAGCTTTCAAAGCACAGACATGACTCCTGCCACAGATGCATCAATAAGCACAATGCTAGAAAGGCTTAAAGCAGCCCTATGCTCTGATATACAAAAAATGGCATCTGATATAAGAACTGACATCCAGGCACTGGGGGACAGGACAGCACACTTGGAAGAAAAAACAGAGGGCCTGTTGGAAGCACACAATGACCTAGCAGAGGCGCATGTAGCGCTGGAAAATAAGGTCAAATACTTAGAGGGGAAGATTGCAGATAATGAGGACCGAGATAGAAGGAACAACATTAGGATCCGTGGAATATCCGAAAATGTGGGACCACAAGACCTCCCACAATATGTACAGAAGCTGTTTAAATCTATGGTCCCAACGCTAACTGAAGCCGACCTAAGACTTGACAGAACGCACAGACTGCCCAAACCACGATATCTGGCAGCTACCATTCCCCGAGATGTTATCACTAGAATCCACTACTTCTCGGCCAAAGATCAAATAATGCAGGCCGCCAGGCTGAATATACCCCTTCCGGACGGATACACAGACCTTAAGTTGTTCATAGACCTATCAGCGGCCACCATGTTTAAAAGAAGATCATTTGCACCTATAACAACGGCTCTCCGAAACGCAAACATATTGTATAAATGGGGATTCCCTACAAAACTAATCATCAAGAGAAATGGAATAGATCGAGCAATTCTGACGCCAGAAGAAGGAAGGAAAATTCTGGGTGAATGGAACATTCCTGTCCCAACAACTGACCCAAGAAATTCGGACATGCCACCACCCCGTAAAGTGACGAGAGACTGGCAACACGTTCCATGGATCACGACAACCCCTCAAAGCCGAAGAAATCCTCATCCCTAAACCCTCTCCATCTGCACACATGGACACGTAACTTTAATACTTAATTTGGTTTCATGTTTAACAGGTTGACTGCATGTAAGAAGGGGCTGATATATATGGCACACCTCTGACGCAATAATGACAAAAAAAAAAAAGGAGCCCACGGTGGGCGTTAGACCACTGTTAACTGTATAACTGCTATTTTAGCTTTATACCTGCTTCCTTTTTATATGTTCCTGTTTTTATTATTGTAACTTTTCTTTCTCACTTTTTCTTTACCTCTTCTTCCCTAATCTCCGCCTTCTATACGAGGTGGACACTGGTTATCACAACTTACCTACTTAAAAACCACCGACCCCCACGTAAGGCTTACTAGGTAGGCCCCCACGTACCCGTCTGCATACCTTTGCACTAAGCCGGAGAGGCTGACGGGCAATTGTACATAGTTCACTCCCCCCCCAATCCCCCTCGATTGACCGTCAGGTCACCATCCCACAGTTTAGGTAACATCCCAACAAACCTGTGCTTGTCCCACCACACCAACTGAACTAGTCGGTGATCAAACCATAACACGTGAAGGAAAACTGTACCATGCCACTAAAATTTCTCTCGCTAAACGCCAAAGGCTTAAATTCGCCTAACAAACGTAGATTAGCCCTCCAGGAGGCCAAGAAACAAGGAGCACAGGTGGCATTTTTTCAGGAAACCCACTTTCAGTGGAGATCCAAACTCAGGTTCAACTCCGCGTGGTTTCCAGTAGACTACCACACGTGCTACCACAAAAAAAAAAGAGGGGTATCGATAATAATCAATAAGAATGTTGTTTTTGAACTTGTACGAAAAATAAGTGACAAAAAAGGTAGATACCTTATCTTACAATGTCGTATGAACAATCAACCGTATACATTGATAAATGTCTATTGCCCTAATGAAAACCAACAAGTATTTGTAGCTAACATGTTCTCTCTCCTGTCAATGTACAGCTTTGGGGAGGTAATCATTGGAGGCGACACTAACTTTCTCCTAGACATCAATATGGACTCCTCAGCCGCGAGAACGGTAACCATATCCACTTCAAAACAGAGACACACACAAACCTCCAACATCCGCAGAATACTAACGACACATAACTTTGTAGACCCATGGAGAATTTCCCACCCAGCTGAAATCGATTACACATGCTATACCGCTGCACACAATAGTTATTCCAGAATTGACAGATTTTTAATAAAGAACACATCACTAGAGAGAATGATAAGTGCAGAAATTGGTATCATATCATGGTCAGACCATGCCCCCATCACTCTGACCATATCTGAGCAATACCCCTCCCCTGGCTACACTGCCTGGAGACTAAACGAATCCCTACTCCAAGATCCAAGCATAGTATCCCAAATCAGAACAGACCTCCAAAACTACTTCACAGAAAATGTTCGCCCCGACACATCGCCAAATTCTGTATGGTTAGCACACAAAGCGGTGATCAGGGGTAGTTTTATAAAACACGCAAGTCAAGCCAAAAAAGTACGCCAAGCTCAATACCTAGAAATCATTCAAGAAATAACGGCACTAACACATAGAAACAAATGCTCACCATCAGCCATGACCAAAACAGCTCTCCTGCAAGCTCACACTAAATTACAAAACTTTGAACTGGCCAAAACCACATACCTGCTACAAAAATACAAACACAGGTACTTTGCCTATGGCAACAGAGCAGGAGCAAAACTAGCCTCACAGCTCAAACAAAGATCAGTCGCCTCCAGGATTACCTTCCTAAACACAAATACTGGTCAGAAAGTTAGTGATCCGAACAAAATTGTAAACGAATTCTCCACATATTATCACAAACTGTATAACCTGAGTGAAGACGGGGGAACGAAAGTCCCTACGCTTGCAGATATTGACAATTTTTTAGCAACTGTTCACCTCCCATCCCTGTCATCAGATAAAGTAAAACAACTCAAACAGCCAATATCCCATGAAGAAATATCTAAAGCCATAGCTGACTTACCATCACACAAATCCCCAGGACCAGATGGCCTACCAAATAGATATTATAAAGAATTCTCCAAACTACTACTCCCCCACCTCCTAAACCTATACCAACACAGTTTAGACACGGGAGTCTTGCCAGAGGAACTACTGTTAGCTCACATCTCGACATTACCCAAACCAGGCAAACCACCCACCACCTGCAAAAACTTCAGACCCATCTCCCTTCTAAATGGGGATGCCAAATTATACGCGAAAATACTAAGTAACAGGCTCACGGTCATAATAAGCGAACTAATACACAACGATCAATCAGGGTTCGTCAAGGGGAGACAAGGCTCCGATAACACGCGAAAAATCCTTAACATACTAGCTACCATGGAGGGGGGTCGGCCGGAGGCCTCCTGCTGGCACTTGATGCGGAGAAGGCCTTCGACCGACTCAATTGGGCCTATATGCAGAAAGTATTACAAAAATTCGGATTCCCAGACGAATTTATCAAAGGGATCATGGCGCTATATGTGAAACCAGCGGCCAAAGTGGCCCATGGTGGCTTCCTCTCAGCCACCTTCCATATATCCAATGGGACACGACAGGGATGCCCCCTATCCCCCCTACTATACATACTATCCCTCGAACCGCTAGCACAAAAAATAAGAAATGACGAACGCATACAAGGCGTCAAAATCCTAGGCAAGGAATACAAACTAGCGCTATTTGCAGACGATATCTTAATCACACTAGAAAACCCTCAAACATCAGTGCCCCACCTGTTGGAGACCTTGGAAAGGTTCGGGGACATATCACACTACCGTCTAAACCAAGACAAAACGCAAGCACTACCCATCAAACTCACCTCCTCCACCACAGCTGTGCTCAAAGACAAATACCTCTTCGATTGGAGGACAACCTCACTCACTTACCTTGGCATAAAAATTGCACCCACCATAGCAGGAGTATTAAAAGTAAATTATCTCACACTCCCACAACAATGCAAGAATGAAACACACAAATGGTCGCAAACACACATCTCCTGGCTAGGCAGAATAAATGCGTATAAAATGGTGATACTCCCAAAAATACTGTATATATTCAGAATGCTCCCTCTACAAGCACCAAAAACACTTATAAGAACACTACAATCCATATGTAACGCGTTCATATGGGAACACAAAAAGCAACGCGTCGCAAGTGCGATACTATACCAACACTCAAAACATGGTGGAGTGGGATTACCCAACATAGATCTGTACTATAAGGCATCCGCCTTAGCAACAGGGATACTGCTCCATACTACTGAGGGGATCATACAATGGGTGGACATGGAAAAAGCCCAGTTTAGCAACAACTTGGCACTAGCACACTTGTGGACACCAAGAAAATTGAGGTCGTTAAGATCTGATCTATTACCCACAACAAAATATACTATCCAAATATGGACAACATTTCTAGAAAAAGTAGGGGACAAAAATAAATTCCAGGCAGAGGCACCACTGATGGCCCTAAGGGCCATCACGCCAGACATACGCTTACACAAGTGGTCGTTGGCTGGAATAACACACATACACCAATTACTTCAATCCCAAAAAATGATGACATTCCCCGACATACAACACAAATGGGAACTTCCCAATGACGCGTTCTTTACATACCTACAACTTAAGGGAATCATTACAACACATGTAAGCAACCAAAATTCAACCCATGCTCACATATCCCTACCAACAAAGGCAATCATAGAAAGGTGCTGGAAACACCCCACAAAACCAAAAACCATTTCCCTATGCTATAAAGCGTGGGAAGACACCATACCTAAAATACCACCACGCTGCAAAACTCAATGGGAACTAGACTGTGCCATCCAACTCACAGACGAAGACTGGCTGCATGTACTGAATGACCTATCTAAATGGACAAAATGCTACACACACATAGAAGCACACAGAAAACTCATGTACAGATGGTACCTAACCCCACACAAACTCCACAAAATATACCCAAACACGACTCCTCTATGTTGGAGATGCTCCGCAGAGGAGAGCACACTTATACATGTCTGGTGGGAGTGCCCCAACATCCAGCCCCTATGGACAGAAGTACACAATACGATCAGAGCACTCCACATCCCAGATATCCAAAAGACACCCGACATATATTTACTCCTGAGATTCCCCCCGACACTCCGAAACTCGCACAAACAGCTGTGTGCCATTATCACCCTAGCAGCCCGCAGCCTACTGGCCCTACATTGGAAATCCACAACTTGCCCAAACAAAACCCAACTGCGGGACAAAATACACCAATTCTACATCTACGAAAAAATGGCCGCTCCTGACGCCAAAACGGCACAGAGGTTTAGCACAACATGGTCACCATGGATAGAACTATATAACCGGCATAGGTAAGGTGGAGCTGCAAGGTCAGAAACATCCTCTATCACCCTATAACCACCACCGGTAATCATATGTATAACCAACGATAGAGCATAGGGAAGCATACCAGTACCCACCACCAGGTGAACACGGGCTGACCAGATGTTAGGCTGGCGATATGAGCAATGATTGTTTAACCGACTATACAGACCGCTCTATGTTACCTAACTGTACATACTCCTAACCGTATCCCAACGTTAATGTTGTACTTGTTTTTGTACTACCTTGATGTACTACTCACAACTGTATTACTGGTTCGAACTGTATCATTGAAGACGAAATTTCAATAAAAAATATATTGAAAAAAAAAAACTGTATTCCAGAAGGCACTGAAAAGCATGTGCTTTGTGATATTACAATCTATCCTGATATTTAACAGCTGATGAGAATCCACGTCAAAGTGAGAATTATCTCACAGCTCCAATACCTTTCAATACCACATTTATCATTACTGGATTGGTAAAAATAGCCTTACACTGGCAGCTTAGTCATCACAATCCTTCTGAAGGGTTATCAGAAGGTTAAAGGAACACTATAGTCACCTAAATTACTTTAGCTAAATAAAGCAGTTTTATTGTATAGATCATTCCCCTGCAATTGCACTGCTCAATTCCCTGTCATTTAGGAGTTAAATCACTTTGTTTCTGTTTATGCAGCCCTAGCCACACCTCCCCTGGCTATGATTGACAGAGCCTGTATGAAAAAAAACAACTGGTTTCACTTTCAAACAGATGTAATTTACCTTAAATAATTGTATCTCAATCTCTAAATTGAACTTTAATCACATACAGGAGGCTCCTTCAGGGTCTAGCAAGCTATTAACATAGCAGGGGATAAGAAAATCTTAATTAAACAGAACTTGCAATAAAGAAAGCCTAAATAGGGCTCTCTTTACAGGAAGTGTTTATGGAAGGCTGTGCAAGTCACATGCAGGGAGGTGTGACTAGGGTTCATAAACAAAGGGATTTAACTCCTAAATGGCAGAGGATTGAGCAGTGAGGCTGCAGGGGCATGTTCTATACACCCAAACTGCTTCATTAAGCTAAAGTTGTTCAGGTGACTATAGTGTCCCTTTAACAGATTTACTGGTAAGGTTGGTTTCCTGGGATTGAAGCAGGGAAGACTATAGAGACTAACTGTCACCTTCAAACACAAAGGATCCTGTCATATACTAAAGGTAGGGTGTTTTATTATTTAAATTTTCTATTTATTTCATTTAACAAAAAAATATGTTTCCTTTCAAAACTTGATGAAGAGATCATTATTTTTAAAAAAATATTGTTGCGTGACGGATATCCTTTAACTCAAAACCTCTTGTTTCAAGCTGACTAATGATTTCCAATGACGACAGCAGAGAAATTAATCTCAGAATGTGCAGTTTCATACTAAAAATGCTGCACATACAGACTCCAGACACGATGACCACTTGGCAGGGCCGGCGCTTCCAGTTCCCTGGGGGGACTAGAGCAAACCTTCAGCTAATGGTGTCTGGGTCTGTCCGGGCGACTTGGACGGGTTGTAAAACTGTCAATTTTAGGATGGCAGCCAGGTGTGGCACAGCCGTTATTACAGGGTGCTGAATTACCTCCTGGTCGGCGCCTGGCTGCACATCCTATGAGGTAGCACTGGGTGCAGTGTCCATGCACTACTTCACCCTGTACTGTGCATAGGGCCATGGGAGGGAGGGATTATGGAAGGAAGTGGGGCAGGACGACATAGAGCAACCCAGTCGGCCCTTCACTGGGTGAATTTCTCAATCTCTCCTGCCCCCTGTCCTGTACTTGGTGACAAAAGGAAGTGGAGCTGATGCAAGGAGTGATACCTGAAGTACGCATACAATAAGCCTGGAGTGTGGGAACATTCAACTGATATATGAAATAAAGGTAAGTGTGTGTTTCAGAGAATGTGTGTGTATGCATGGGTCAGTGTGTGTGTGTGACTGCATATGTCAGTGTGTGTTTGTCGCAGTGCGTGTCTGTATGGTGGATCAGTGTGTGTGTATGCATGGATCAGTGTGTGTGTGTTTGCATGGGTCAGTATGTGTATTTGTGTCAGTGTGAGTCTGTCTGCTTGGGTCAGTGTGTGCGTGTCTGCATGTGTCAATGTGCGTGTTTGTTTGTGTCTGTCTGTCTGGGTCAGTGTGTGTTTGTGTCAGTGTGTCTGTCTGCATGGGGCAGTGTGTGTTTGTGTCAGTGTGTGTGTGTGCCTGCATGGATCAGTGTGTCTGCATGGGTCAGTGTGTGTGTAACTGCATGGGTCAGTGTGTGTGTGTGTGTCTGCATGGATCAGTGTGTGTGTGGGTCTGCATGGGTCAGTGTGTGTCTGCATGGATCAGTGTGTGTGTCTGCATGGGTCAGTTCGGGTGTCAGTCCTCATGGGTGAATGTCACTTTGCATAGGTCATTGAATTTATCTGTGCATGGGTCACTGATTGTGAGTATGTATATATGTATGTATGTCAGTGATTGCATTTGTGCACAGTTTTCATTTAAAAAAACATAACAATACTTTTAAAGGAACACTATAGTGTTGGGAATATAAACCTGTATTTCAAAAACTATAGTGCTTCTGTCCCTACATAATAAAGTAATAAAACAATAAGCATGAAGGAAATCAGTAATTCGTAACTGTTATTATTCATCCCATTTACTGGAACTAAAAGTCAAGATCATATTGATCCAGACTTAGCTCTGCTTATGTCCAAGACACCAATATCAAAACATGAGCTATGGAATTGACCGAATTCAACCCGACCAGACACGTGGAGAGCATGAGAATTAACCCTACGAATACCAGGACTGAGCAGTGATACAGATTATGACAAACCATTTTGTGTTACTAGGTTCAATTTCATATAATAGTATTTATTTGTATCATCAACAGTGTAACAAGATACATTCATTGTTACTGAACTGAATGTCACCCCTGGGCACACGGCATCCAAGGTGTCATCTTGGTAAAAACATATTATATTCATTTTACAGTAAACGAAAGTTGGTTTCCAACACTTAATGCAGCGCTCTACAACCTCAAGTAGCAGTCTCGCAATCTGTAGCTTCCCAGTGCTGTATGAATCCTGATTGATACTCCTGAGAGAGCTGGAAACTTAAAAGATAAATATCTTTACCTTAGCTCACCGTCCAGAGATTGTATCACAGCAGAAAAGCTCCGACTGGTCTCATTCAGGTACCTATAACAGGCCTGGAGGCTCTCGCTCATTGGGCTCTGTCACGGTAAAGGGAGACAGAATGAAATTTAATACTGATCTGGAACAGAAGAGTAAACCATTTCTGTGCCATTGGGCCTTCTGTCATATGCAGCACAAGATTAAAGCCATTCTATATTTTGAAGGGGTTATAGTTTGAGGGCTGTGCCATTCTGTGCACCAGGCAATGAATGCGCAAAAATTGTAATTCACTTTACTTTCACACAGTTGGCACTTTAGAGAATAATCCTACTAGATGTTTGTAAAGCGCCCCACCAGTTTGTATGTGTGAACATTATGTGGAATTGATATACCATGGTCCTGGCCGGAAGGTCCGCTGTGTTAGAGGCGGCGGAAAGCACATCCAGAATGTAACATATATGGGAAAGAGGGGAGGGCTCTTATCCCATGTGTACATAGTTCCGGGGTAATTCAGAGGGGTATATAATTCCCAATAGAACGGTCAGACTTTATTACACCTGATCAAGACCCATTGAGAGGTGGAAACACGTTGTGTTTTACCAGGACTCTGTAGCTGAAGACTGTATATTTTCATGTAAGATTTTTCTATATTTTTATTTAATAAATGTTATGCTTACATTTAATCTGGTGCCTTTCCATTTATATATATATTTGGAGAGAAGTCATCTGCCGGATCGGAAATTGGATAAACATCACCACTTCATACCTTTTTACAGGCTCTAATAAATGTGAGTGAGATATGAATATATCTTCTCATATATACAATATTTTGGTTGTTTCTTGACTATACTACTCTATGTCAAGTTTATTTATTCCTTACAGCCATTTGTGGAGAAAAAACCTGATTATGTATGTATGTATGTATGTGTGTCAGCATGTATGTGTCTGTATGTATGTATGTCAGTATGTATGTGTCTGTATGTATGTATGTATGTCAGTATGTGTATATGTGTGTGTGTGTGTGTGTATGTATGCATGTCAGTTCATATGTGTTTGTATGTATGTCAGTATGTATGTGTGTCTGTATGTCTCTATGTAAATGAATGTATGTGTCTGTATGTATGTGTATGTATGTGTCTGTATGTATGTATGTATGTGTATATCTATGTCAGTATGTATGTGTGTGTGTATGTATGTCAGTATGTATGTATGCATGTATGTATGTGTCTGTATGTATGTCAATATGTGTCTGTCTGTATGTGTGTGTATATGTATGTATGTATGTGTCTGTATGTCCTTATGCGTGTGTGTGTGTGTGTGTCTGTATATATGTTAGTGTGTCTATGTGTCACTATGTATGTCTGTGTGTCTGTATATGTGTGTATGTCTGTTTCAGTATGTGTGTGTGTCTGTATGTATGTCAGTATGTGGGTATGTCTGTTTTTAGTATGTATGTGTGTGTGTCAGTATGTGTGTGTCTTTGTGTATGTGTATCTATGTCCTTTTGTATCAGTTACCAAGAGCAGCAATGATGGATAGTGATATTTTTTGGTAAATAAACATTTTGAATGGCTGTGCAGTGTGGGGAAGGAATATATCATCTGAATGATAACTTCTGGACACACATACAGAAACTGACAGACCCTATGAAAGATCCCTGATGTATAAAGAGCCAACATCTGTCATTTGTAGGAAACAACAATGATCTGTCAATACAATGACCATTAGGGTGACATTTAGAAGTGACTAACAATGACATTATCTAGATTGCAATGAGCACTTAGAGGTGAATCCCAGTAAGTGATCACTGGTGATGGTGCACCTAAAGAGAATCTTATATAAAGAGTACAGGCAAATATGAAAAAAAATGGAACCTTGAGAATAATAGGTTGGATCCCTGGCTCGCCCCACTCCCCCCGCAGGGGGGAACCAAGGAGAGGGCTGACTACATTTGGCCCTTTGGGGCAAATGCAAATATATAGCCTAGTCAGAGACCAAAGCAGCACAATCCATTAATTTTCTTAATTTAATCTAAATTAGATTTATAATAATATTGTACTAGAATACAATAATACCAAAGTAAAACAATTGCATTATATAGTTTAGAGTTGTGCTGTGAGACAGAACCTCACAATACGCTCTGTAAAATTGTCCCCCTGTCCCTCGGGAACCAGACTCACTTTACTACACCTGCTGGGAGGACCCAAAGACTCACCCCATCCACCTTGTTTTATAGGGGAATGCAGACTGACCCCATGCCCCTGTTTAATAGATGGGTTTAAACTCACCCCATTCCACCAATTTTAAAAGGGGACCTAGACCCACCACATTCCCCCTGTTTAAAGGAGGACCCTGACTCATCACATTCTCCCTATTTTATAGTGTGACCTTTTTTCCTGTTTTATGTGGTTGACCCAGACTTGCTCCATCCCCCTGTTTTAAATAGGGACGTAGACTCAATCCATACACCTACTTTATAGGGGGACCCAGATTCACCTCATTCACTCGAGCTCAAAGGTGACCAATTCCATAATGTTTTCTAAAGGACCCAGACACAACATATCCCCCTGGCTTATAGGGGGACCCAGACTCACACATTTCTTCCTGTTATATAGGGAGATGCAGACTCACCCCATTTACTTTGTTATGTAAGGGACCAACACTCACACCCCCTCAGTTTTATAGATGGACCCAGACACAGCCCTTTCCCCCTGTTGTATAGGGGACCCTGACTTACCCATCACCCTGTTTTATAGGGGGACCAAGACTTAGCCAAAACTTTATAGGGGAACCAGATTCACTCCATCACCCCCTGTTTTATAGGGAACTCACACTCATCGCATTTTTCATGTTTTATAGGGGGAGCAAGAGTCATCCCACCCCCCTATTTTATAGGGACCTGGAATTACCCCCCTGTTTTATAGGGGTATCCAGACTCACCATATCCCCACTGTTTTATAGGGGACCCAGACTAACCTGGTCTGGTTTGGGCATCACTGCCCGGCAGCCACCCATCTTGAACCTGAAAAGGTTGTATAACTCCTCAGGATGTCCCAGTGAGCGGAGGATATCCATGGCAGCCTTTGGCAGTGGGAATCACGTATCTAATGGGAGAATTACCAATTTTAGCCGTAACCATGTATATATTGACCCTCTATCCAGTAAATCCCACCCCCCCCAGACACTGCAGCCAATCACCACCCAGCACTGCATGTACCTTGATAAAGTGACTGAATGGCTCAGTATGGAACTTGTTGGACCTGTTGATGGGGTGACACACTAGCACTTATTGTCTGCTCCCATCCTGGCAAAGCATCTATCATCTGCTTTCTGGCTAATTATAGTCTGTCATCATTTATACAGAATAATCACATACAGCACGTTTCACCCATTCAATGCCTGTCCTGTCCTGAACAATATCTTCAAAACATACATTGTGTTTATTTCAGCAGACTTTGTTCTCTCAAAATACAGTTTATTTGACATTACATCTTGTGTGTGAAAACATGTTACGAAGAATGTAAAAATACAGAAATTTCCATAAAACTCATATTTAATAACATTACTTTATTCTAAATTTCACAAAGTTTTACAGTTTTATGATTACAATATGTTCACTTTTATAAAACACAGACATGTGGGATACTGTGAAGGAATCCCCATCACCGTTTGGCTATTTGTAATCCCTGCTATTAACTTTCCCCAGTCATTCATTCTTTTGTGGTTACATTCGTTTAATTGTTCATTTCCCAAAACCGAGGCCACCCCTGTGACTAATTAAAATGTAGAACACTATGTATCAATACGAATACACGTGGTGAGAACAATGGGTGGTGGCCATCTTGTCTCCCGAACGCGGCCAGCTGGACTTGGTCGTCGAGTGCTTGGAACTGTTTTCGGCTACGCACTCGCATGAACACTCTATGGAACTCTGCTACGTTCTATTTCCCAGCACTTTAGACGAGTGGCGTTTGGGAGTTTCAAACTACTGAATACAACGAGCATTCTTCACGAACCAGATATATTTCACCTTTTGTGGTTTTCGTATAGAAACCCACGAACGGAGACCGGCTCTTGCTACATTTCCTCTGGAACTGTTTCTCGGCTTCAACCTCATGGCAGACCGGTCAACAATCTCTGCGGTGCCGTTCGGGAACTACCAAACGGATTTGGCTGAAATTTGGATATGTTGCTCCCACAGAGACAAGCTACCCAGAGATGTGACTTTTGGAGTATTTCTTTAAATTGTGAAAATGTTAACTTTTTCTGACCAGAAGATAATTGAGTTTAGTATGTTCACAAAACTCAATTATCTCGCTGGCTCAGAGGAGGAGTTATATGATGTATAATTTGGATGCCTGTTTTTCCATTAAACCAGTCCTGTCCCAGCATTAAGCTTTGGCTCATATGTGGGTTATTATGCGACACTAGCAATATTGGAACCTGTGGATTATTGGTGTTATTATTTTAAGGGAAAAGGGAATGCAAGACGGTGTGTAATGATATTGATGTTACAAAGTTTTGGAGTCCAGTAGCCAGATCAGCAATGTTTTCTGCCAGAGGTAGCCACTCGTTACCCAGGTGGTTGAGCCCCTGAGCCTTGAGTGGCCTTCTGGTCTTAAGCAGAGATGGGAGACTGGAACAGAAAGATGATAATCGTAGTCAGGCAAGCCGAGGTCAGTGGGAAGGAGAAGCAGCAAAGTCAAAACAGTCCAAATTCAGCAACAGGAAGGAGAAACAGGAACACGCTGGATTAGAGAGTACAGGAACCACAATAATCTGGCAAAGGTACAGAGACAGGAAGTGGCTTTTATAGGCCAAGGACCAGACACCTGACCAGACACAGCTGAAGTGAGTTGTCACTGATAACCTTGACTCTACAAACAATAGTATCAGATCTCAGGTAAATTTGCAAAAGGCAGGCTGGTGTACTGGTAAGGAAAAGGTTTAGCACCATGTAAACCAGGGTTCGAAACCCAGCAGAGTCAGTTCCTCACATTACCTCCACCTCTACAGGCGCAGCCTCTGGATGCCCTATTTCCTGGTTTAGCAGGGTACTGTGCATGGAAAGACTGAAGAAGATCAGGAGCATGAATATTGTCCACTGGTTCCCACGATCTATCCTCCTCACCATAGCCTTTCCAATGAACCAAGTATTGAAGCTTGTTGCGGAAGATCCTGGAGTCAAGAATTTTTTCCACCTCGTATTCATCTTCACCATCCACGAGGACTGGTGGTGGGGCAGGCAAGGCTCGACCAGGGAAAGTATTTTCATGAAAAGGTTTAAGCAGTGCCACGTGAAACACCGGATGTATTTTCATGGAATCCGGAAGTTGCAGACGGAAGGTGACTGCATTGATCTGAGCGATTATCTTAAAAGGTCCCATGAACTTTTGACCCAATTTATGAGAAGGAATCCTAAGCTTAAGATTCTTTGTTGACAGCCAAACCTTGTCACCAACATGATAAACTGGGGCCTCCTTTCTGTGCCTATCAGCAGCTCTTTTGTAACATTCCTGAGCCTCCGAAAGAGTCTCCTTCAACAGTTCTTGGGAATCTCGTAAGGCGGTTAGCCGGTCAGTGACTGCAGGAATGGGAGTAGTAATTGGGAGACTCACTAGAAAGGTTGGATGGTAACCATAATTGGCAAAAATGGGCTCAGAGAAGTGGAGCAGTGTTGGGCATTGTTATAGGCAAACTCCGCCGTGGGTAGAAAATCCAGCCAGTCATCCTGCAGGTAACTAATATAGCACCGCAAATATTGTTCTAAAGTCTGGTTGGTTCGCTCAGTCTATCCATTACTTTGTGGATGAAAAGCTGAAGACAGATTTACATTAATACCTAGAATAGAACAAAAATATTTCCAAAAATGAGATGTAAACTGCACTCCCCTGTCAGAAATTACTTCATCAGGCACTCCATGCAAGCGAAATATTTCCTGAATAACAAGGTCAGCAGTCTGTTTAGCTGAAGGGAGACCACGAGCTGGTATGAAATGACTCATCTTGGTTAACCGGTCCACAACAACAAGAATAGTAGTGTGTTCCTTAGAGGGAGGTAGTTCCACAATAAAGTCCATGGATATAGATCCCCAGGGGCGATGAGGAATCGGAAGAGGCTGAAGCAAGCCAACAGGGGATGAGCGAGGAGTCTTATGTCTGGCACATACATCACAAGAGGACACATACTTCTTAACATCCTCATAATATTTAGGCCACCAAAAGGGTCGGGTAAGTAGTTCTTGTGTCTTTCGGATTCCTGGATGACCTGCTGGTTTAGAGTCATGGTAGAGGCGTAAAACGTCCAGTCGCACTGATTCTGGAACAAACAGGCGTTGTTGAAAAATCCAAAACCCATTAAGCATGGTCATATGAAGATCACGAGGAGGATCACGAAAAACTGGATCTTTAGAGTAGCCCTTTTTAATGCGAGACATTAGATCAGAAGGAAAGGTAACTCCTAAAAATCTGCTCTCCGGCAAGATGGTGGCCTTAGTTACTGTAGTATGGAGGGGGTCAGCTATCCTAGACAAGGCATCCGCCTTGCCATTTCTGGAACCAGGGCGGTATGAAATAAAAAAATTAAACCTTGAGAAAAATAGGGATCAGCGTGCTTGTCTGGCTGACAGTCTCTTAGCGGATTGGATACATTCCAGATTTTTGTGATCTGTGAGGACAGTAATTGGATGGGTGGCTCCCTCCAAGAGATGTCTCCATTCAGTGAAGGCAGCTTTTATTTTACTTGCGTCCATACTTAAAACTTTAGGAGTTATTACATACCCCAGGAACTGAATTTCTGTTTGTTCAAACTCACATTTTTCCAGTTTAATGTATAGGTGGTGGGTACGAAGGCGCTCAAGAACAATGCAGACCTGTTTTCTGTGATTTTCAAGATTATCAGAAAATATCAGGATATCATCAAAATATGCCACAACAAACTGATCCAGGAGATCCCGTAGTACATCATTGATTAGATGCTGAAAAGTTGCAGGGGCATTACAAAGCCCAAATGGCATTACTAGATATTAGTAATGTCCGTACCTGGTTCTGAAAGCTGTTTTCCATTCATCATTTGGTCTTATGCGAACCAGATTATATGCCCCCCGTAGATCAAGCTTCGTAAATATTTTAGCTGAATGAAGTCTCTCCAGAAGTTCAGGAATGAGAGGCAAGGGATAACGGTTTTTAACAGTGATTTTATTAATGTCCCTGTAATCGACACATGGCCGTAGACTGCCATCTTTCTTTTCTACAAAGAATATAGGAGCTCCTGCTGGAGAAGTGGATGGTCGAATAAAACCTTTGGCAAGATTTTCTTGTATGTATTCACGAAGTGCTTTCAATTCAGGCTCAGAAAGGGAGTATATACGGCCAAATGGGATAGCAGCTCCAGGTAGCAGCTCTATGGGGCAATCATAAGGCCTGTGAGGTGGAAGCTGATCAACATTCTTCTTATCACAGACATCTGCAAAATCACGATATTGTAGAGGAAGCTTAGTTAAGTTTGTAGCAACCATTTCATTAATTGTTGTGGTAACAGGTGTCGCCTTAGAGGGTTGACAATTCATTAAGCAGTGTTCTGAAGGAAAGGACAAAGTTCTAGTCTTCCAATCAATCTGTGGGTTATGCAGAGCAAGCCAGGGTATACCCAAAATCACTGGAAACTGTGTTGAGGAAAGTAGGTGGAAAGATATAGACTCATGGTGATTCACTTCCAGAATCAATTTTAAGGGCACAGTCTCATGTGTAACCGGGCCTGACGTAAGTGGAGAACCGTCTACTGTTTCCATTAACACAGGTGAAGATTTAGGGATAGACTGAATTTTATTTTCTGCTGCAAATTTAATGTCCATAAAGTTTCCGCCTGCTCCGGAATCTATCATAGCCGTAGTTGAAATTTTATTATTACCATATTGCAAAGTGATAGGCACCACCAAATGAGGATGTTGAGTCATCATACCTTCTTCACCCTGAGCCAGAGAAAACAAGGGGTGTGTGACAGAATCCAGTTGGTCTGAAATCTGGGATTGGTGTTGAATCTGTGCACCCTCAGCAGTCATAGCTATTGTTCTTTTAGACTTGTTAGGGCAATTGATGGCATAATGCCCTGTACTACCACAATACAGGCATAAGTTGTGAGTGCGTCGCCACTGTTTTTCTTCATTGGATAATGGCCCTCTTATTAGATCTACCTGCATAGCCTCAGGTTCAGAGTCCGTAGGTGTTTGTGGGGTCGGAGTAGAAATTCTTGAATAGAAAGTAGGAGTAGCACTTGGTTTAAAAGAGCCCTGTCTTTCCAATCTTCTTTCTGAAAGTCTCCGATCAATGCGGATAGCCAACCGCACAAATGCATCAAACTCAACAGGAAGATCAACACGAGCTAGCTCATCTTTTATAGCTTCTGAGAGACCCCTTCTGAAGTGGAACCTCTGGGCTGATTGGTTCCAAGTAGTATCAGTAACCCTCTGTCTGAATTCAGCAGCATATTCAGCCACAGAGCGCCTCCCTTGATGTAAATGAAGGAGAGTGGCTTCTGCTGTAGCACAGCGATTGGGATCATCAAAAACTAGGCACATGACCTCAAGAAAGTCTTTTAAATTTCCCAAGATTGGACTGTCCTGTTCCAGAAAAGGGGAGCCCCAGGCCAGGGCTTCATCTTTGAAGAGGGAAAAAATAAATCCCACCTTCTCTCTTTCAGATGGAAAACGGTTAGGTAACATCATGAAATGCAAGCGGCATTGATTTAGGAAACCCCTGAATTTTTTGCGGTCTCCTCCAAATTTTTCTGGTAGAGGCAAGCGGGCATCTTGTGCAGGTGTAACAGTAGTAGTAGCAGCAGCCTCAATATCATGTGCCCTGTAGCTGGTAAGCTCACTATGCATTGATCGAACTTCATTTTGCAGTTCAGCTACCTGATCCTGCAGCACTTGAATGGTCTGTGCCTGGGTCTGCATAGTTCTTGCATTAAAAGCAACCTGCTGGGCCAATGCAGAGTCTGATCCGACAGTCTCCATGAATGGGCCAGATTATTCTGTAATGATATTGATGTTACAAAGTTTTGGAATCCAGTAGTCAGATCAGCAATGTTTTCTGCCAGAGGTAGCCACTCGTTACCCAGGTGGTTGAGCCCCTGAGTCTTGAGTGGCCTTCTGGTCTTAAGCAGAGATGGGAGACTGGAACAGAAAGATGATAAAGCCGAGGTCAGTGGGAAGGAGAAGCAGCAAAGTCAAAACAGTCCAAATTCAGCAACAGGAAGGAGAAACAGGAACACGCTTGATTAGAGAGTACAGGAACCAAAATAATCTGGCAAAGGTACAGAAACAGGAAGTGGCTTTTATAGGCCAAGAACCAGACACCTGACCAGACACAGCTGAAGAGAGTTGTCACTGATAACCTTGACTCTACAAGCAATGGTATCAGATCTCAGGTAAATTTACAAAAGGCAGGCTGGTGTACTGGTAAGAAAGAGGTTTAGCACCATGTAAACCAGGGTTCGAAACCCAGCAGAGTCAGTTCCTCAC
>OW240913.1:18343351-18354140 GCA_933207985.1 Pelobates cultripes | reverse complement strand
TTTACTAGTATCGGTTACAGTACGGTTAGCATAGGTCAAAGCACAATTTAAGGTCACAATACAATTATTAGTGGTTACGGTGTTAAACATGCAATAGACTACAATGATTAGTACTTATATACAGTGTCAGTAAATATACAGGGTTATGGTACCGTGCACTATGATACAGCAACACACTATTAACACTCTCGCTAGACGGCTGAGCTCGCGCTATCTAACAAGATATACACTTTACTAACAATCTTTAACACATTTACAATCCCAACTAAACTATTGGCCAGTACCTTGAATGGACTACCTAAAACTATATACACCCGCTTTGGTTAGCCACACTGCCCAAACACCACATATAGCGAACTAGAGGGCGAAATTTACAAAATTGCCCTTCTAGTCTATTTACTCTATCAAAAGTCTAGTGGGTTCCAAATTTACACGCCTTCCCACTTAGCCAAGATAGGCTGAGAGCTAGCGAACCGAATTTACACAGGCGCCGCTTAGTCTCCCGGTCCCTCCGACCTAGCGAACGTAATATACACCCTAGAACGCTAGTCTAGACAAGACACCGGTGTCCGGCTAGGGCTATTTACACAGGACCCCGCCTGACTAACCAGATCAAACGGTCTTACTAAAGAGCGCTCGATCGAGCGGTGCGCCTTCGCTCCTTCCCTCCGACAGAGGGGGCAGATTCCATACACAGATTTAAACCCCTTTTGGGCCTACCGCACAATCGGTATACCCCTAGTGTGTCTGCCGTCTAAAACAGCAGTTGTCTTACCTCCTCGTTCACACTCATCGACGGGGACACCCCAGCACTTCTTACGTAGAGGCCGATGATCTCCTGGACAACAGACCAGTGGCGCCGAGACGAAGGGAGGTCCACGCAGTAGTTCAGGGGTGCAGCCGTAGAGAACGTGGGCAAAGATAGACCGTCTCACGCCTCTGCCTCTCAGCTACCGTTGAACGATGAGCTTCCCCGCCAATGCACCAAATGATACCGGAGAAACTGACGGAAGCAAAGCACAGAGGGATGGACACAGGTTTCTTCAGGAAGGAAGAGATTCTTTATTGGATCACCGATCGGGACTCAGAGTGACTAATGTCACCAAAAATACAGCAAGTTCTGAGCCCTGAACAATAGTGCAGGCTCCCTATATAGGCACATAACTCCTCCCATATTAAGCTCCACCCGCACATTCTCTTGACCAATCATTACAAATAAGAATTAACTTCCTGCTTGACCGCATGGCTTGACCAGCACAATGGAGGAGGGGAATACTACATCCTGTATTCTTGCACATGCTCCGTACACTACTGATCGTATCTTGCCTCGTGCAACCAACTGATCGATACGTCAGCATATGCACGTACACATGCCACGTGGTAATCTCGGCCTACTAAATTTATTTTTACCGAGATTCCACCACAATTTGTTACATGAATTTACCATGCTACTTGCTGCTTTCCATGCTATTAGTTAATATATATCAATATTTGATTGGTAACTAATGAAACTCCCTCTAGAACTCCCCTTTATTGTGTTTGCCTTATAAGCTTTGTTCTGTTTAATAAACATTGGACATTTTCTGAACTGACTCCTTTGTATGGTCTCTCATTGAATGTCCCCAAGTACTTGGGGCATGTTACGACCTAGATAGAACTATAAGTCCATGGCAGTAGAGGTCTGGTGATCACCTATGAGCAGTTTCAACAAAAATTGAACAAACTTTATTTAAATTGTCCCCTTTGAGTTCCCCTGAATTGTGACTGAATTGTCTCCTCAGCATATTTCCTTTGGAAAATATTTTCCTTGTTTGAGCAGTTAAAGTGTTAATGTCTTCTAAATATATATCTTGGGATTATGTCCTTGAGAACACAATTTTAAAATGAATTTTAAATAACCAAAGTAAAAATAAATAAATATATATATACGAGGTAGAATAAGCAAATGATGGCACTGAATAATGAGCACCCTGTAACCAGTAAAATGAAAAACATAACATACATAACGAGCGATGGACATGGAAACAGAAGATATTAAATTCAAAACCCACCTGGAACTTTGCAGACCTACGAACCGGAATTCAGGAATCTGAAACAAGTGACCTAATGCATAGTAAAGTGAATAACACGAATGAAGATCTTGTAGATGTTCCACCTCAAACATAGAGGGGCCAACTTGGACCTGGACAATAAATTAACTAGAATTGAAAGTGACCCACCTATCGTCAATAGGAAAGTCTGTAACCAGGCCAATGACAGAAGACACGTACTTGGGCCTCTAGAAATCTACTGATAAACAGACCTAAGAAAACAGACAGAAATATCAGCTGAATACCAAGTACTGCAAGTCCACATACCGTATAAGGATTAAACAGAATGCTTTAATGATTTAGGTAGGCCTGAGGTGCCGGCGGGCTCGATCTGTCGGTATTACAGTTCCCAAGCCGGGTTCTCCTGGACACTGATAGGTTCCAACAGGTGAGTGTAGTGTTAGCTAGTTGTTAGCTGGGCTATTTTGGCCCTAAATCTCAGTTTTTACAGAGCGTGGACCGGAGCTGAGGAAGATGGTGTCAGGGTACCTGTTGGTGATGTATCCAGGGAGGACATTCTCTCTGCTTAGGGCCTCCCTGCCCCTAGCATTTCGGCATATTCCGGCCGTTTTCGCGCCGGCCGCGCTAGCTCCTCCCCCTTTTATGACGCGACGCCTAGCGTCGACGTCATGACGTCGGCATTTGCATAAAGTGCCGGGAACCGCTATTCCGGACCTTTTGGGGGCGTGGTCTCTATTTAGGTAACAGGGTATTTAAAGGAAACCTTTACTACTGCTCATTGCCCTGTCGTGGTTCTAGCTTGCTAGTCACTCAGCGCGTTCTTTATCTTGTGTTTCCGGTTTTGACCCTTGCTTGTCTTTTGTCCTGTTGTCCTCTCCTCTCCTTTGACTCGGCTTGTATCTCGCTTACCTGTCCTCCGGCTCCCTTGACCTCGGCTTACCTTTTGACTATTCTTGCTTTGTCCTTACGTTAGTCCGGCCATTCTAAGGTCCGGTATACGTACCTCATTCTGTGCGCACTCTGCGTATTGGATCCCTGTCACTTTCCTGACATTACGACAGGGCCATGATGGATCCTGCAGGTGCTAGTCCTCCTGACCCCAGATTTGAGGCCATGGACCATAGAATGGACCAAATGGCTTTAGCGCTACAAACTTTGTTGACACGCTCCAGTACCCAGTCTGAAGAAATACGCTCCACTGCTAGCCACTCGCTAAGTACTGGTTTGGAAGTAGCCACTGTAGGCGCATCTTCCCATGTCACGTCACCATTACGATATGGGGGTTCGCCTGATGCTTGTCGTGGTTTTTTAAACCAGATAAGTATACATTTCGAACTACAACCCCGGGCTTATCCCACTGACAGGGCTAAGGTAGGCTTTATTATAACCCTGCTAATAGATAAAGCACTTAGATGGGCCAATCCCCTTTGGGAGAATGACAATCCTTTAGTCTACAACTACACTGCGTTTGTCACGGCTTTTAGAAGAACCTTTGACCCCCCAGGGAGGAAGATTAATGCGGCCAGATCCCTGTTACGCCTTAAACAACAAGATAGGACCCTTGTAGAATATGCTCTAGAGTTTAGATCATTGGCAGCAGAAGTGAAATGGAACGAACAAGCTTTTATGGATGTTTTCTTGAATGGGTTGTCTGATGAAATTCTAGATGAAATTGCTACAAGAGAACTTCCGGAAAATTTAGAGGATTTAGTATCCTTCATTTCCAGAATAGATGAACGCATGAGACAGAGGCAGAACACTCGGGAAAGAGTTACTAGACTTCCTGTAAGACTCGCTCCCTCATTTCAGAACCCTGACTCCTATAATCCTACTCCACCAGAACCTATGCAAATAGGTAATACTCGCTTATCTGAGGCTGAGAGACAGTACAGAAGAAGGGAGGGTCTCTGTTTATACTGCGGGCTGAGAGGTCACCTACGTCTTAGTTGCCCTAATCGTCCGGGAAACGCTCGCACCTAAGTTCCCTTAGAGGACGGGCCTTGGGTGTTTCATTACTGTCCTCTATGCATAATAAAAGAGACCATAGGCTTCTGATTCCTGTCTCTCTAGCTTGGGAAAAGGGGTTTATTGCTACAATGGCATTATTAGATTCTGGAGCAGCAGAAAGCTTTATAGACCAAACTTTCGCTAATAAGCATTGTATCCCATTCCAATTGAGAGATACACCCTTGGCCGTTGAGGCCATAGATGGTAGACCTTTATCTGAACCAGTAATATTCCATGAGACCGAACCCGTTAAGCTTACTGTTGGTATTTTCCACGAGGAGTTGATTTCCCTTCTGTTAATTTCCTCCCCGGCAGTCCCAGTGGTACTAGGATATTCTTGGCTCAAGAGACACAACCCTCAGATTGACTGGGAGGGTGGAGAAATCGTTTCTTGGGGTATGGGTTGTAGGAAAGAATGTCTGCAGAGAGTTACTTCTGTTTGCCCCGTAAACTCTTATGCTAACACTTCTCAATCCACAGACGTTCAGATACCATTACAATATCTAGACCTCAAATCTGTATTTGACAAGGGTAAGGCGGATACTTTACCTCCCCACCGGTCTTATGACTGTTCTATTAAACTTTTCCCTGGTACTATGCCTCCCAGGGGTACGGTATACCCTCTATCCACCAAGGAAAACTTAGTTTTAGAGGAATATATCAAGGAGAATTTAGACAAGGGATTTATTAGAAAGTCTTCTTCTCCGGCGGGGGCGGGTTTCTTTTTTGTAGAAAAGAAAGACGGTACCTTACGTCCTTGTATAGACTATCGGGGATTGAACAAAATTACTATCAGAAATGCTTACCCTATTCCTTTAATTACTGAACTTTTTGACAGACTAAGGGGCTCGAGTATTTTTACCAAACTTGACTTAAGAGGAGCATATAACTTAGTGCGAATTAAACAAGGAGATGAATGGATGACAGCATTTAATACCCGTTACGGGCATTATGAGTATACCGTAATGCCGTTTGGGCTTTGTAACGCCCCGGCCGTCTTCCAAGACTTGATCAATGAAGTTCTTAGAGAATTCCAACATGAATGTGTAATTGTATATTTGGATGATATACTAATCCATTCTAGAGACATTAATTCACATCATAGACAAGTCAGAAAGGTATTACAGAAACTTTTACAACATGGATTGTATTGTAAATTGGAAAAATGTAGCTTTGACCAGTCTCAGGTAACTTTCTTAGGTTACGTAATTTCCAAAGACGGGTTTATGATGGACCCGACCAAACTAAAATCGATTTTAGATTGGCCTTTACCTAAGGGACTCAAAGCCATACAAAGATTTCTTGGATTTTCTAATTATTACAGACGTTTTATTAAAGGGTACTCCTCTGTTATCGCTCCTATCACTAATATGACCAAACAAGGAGCCGATACCAAAACCTGGTCTACTGAGGCTTTATCTGCTTTCGAAACGCTCAAACAGTCTTTTGCCTCAGCACCTGTATTAGTTCATCCTGATACCTCTCTACCCTTTTTACTTGAAGTTGATGCGTCTGAAACAGGGATAGGCGCAGTGTTGTCCCAAAGACAAAGTTTAGATAAGCCGCTGCACCCTTGCGGTTTTTTTTCCAAGAAACTATCACACACTGAAAGGAGATATGACATTGGTGATAGAGAACTTCTAGCTATCATTATGGCATTAAAGGAATGGAGACATTTGTTAGAGGGCACCATCCTCCCAGTTACTATCTTGACTGACCACAAAAATTTATCGTATATGGGGGAGGCCAAAAGATTATCTGCCAGGCAGGCACGTTGGTCTATGTTCCTTACACACTTTAATTATGTGCTTACTTACAGGCCTGGTTCTAAGAACACGAAGGCAGACGCTTTGTCACGTCAGCACGAACCTACCACCACTACAGAGGATACTTTGTTCCCTATTATTCCTGGAGTCAATATTATCGCCAACACCAATGTCAAAATACACTCTCCATTGCTCGCTGCTATTATGAACGAACAATCTCTTGCTCCCGAACGTACTCCTGTGGGCCGCTTGTTCGTGTCCCCCAAATTCCAAGTGGACATTATTCGCTGATTCCACGATAGCAAGTTCGCCGGTCACCCCGGCATCCACAAAACTTACTGCCTGATCTCCAAAGACTTCTGGTGGCCCGGTTTACGTAGGGATGTGGAAGACTTTGTCAAGGCTTGCAATGTTTGTGTCAGGAATAAACTTCCGCGGGATCTCCCTTGTGGTTTATTGCAGCCCTTAGTCGTTCCCAACAAACCTTGGGCTTGTTTGGCTATGGATTTTATTGTTGATCTACCAGCTTCCAATAGGCATACAGTTATCCTCACGGTCCTTGACAGGTTTACTAAAATGGCTCATTTCGTTCCCTTGCCTAAACTTCCGTCCTCTCCCGAACTGGCCGTGATATTTGCTAGAGAAATTTTCCGTTTACATGGTATTCCCAATGAGATTGTGTCAGACAGGGGTTCCCAATTTATTTCCCGTTTTTGGAGATCCTTCTGTTCACAGTTGGGCATCAAACTGAATTTTTCTTCGGCCTATCATCCTCAATCTAACGGAGCAGCCGAACGCACTAACCAAAAAATTGAGCAATATCTACGTTGTTTTGTTTCTGAACACCAGGATGACTGGGTCGGTCTGATTCCTTGGGCGGAGTTTGCTCACAACAACCTTGTTTGTGGTTCCACTCGTAATAGCCCCTTTTTCTTGAACTATGGCTTTAACCCTACTGTTCTTCCGTCGGTGTCTCCTTCCCAGGGTATACCGTCGGTTGATATTCATGTAGCCAACCTGAGAAAGTTGTGGGATCAGACTCGACAAATTCTTGAACGTAGTTCCGCGGTGTTTAAGTCACATGCTGATAGGCGTAGACGTCCTGCTCCTATTTTTTCTCCGGGGGATAGGGTCTGGTTGTGTACCAGACACATTCGCCTGAAAGTTCCTTCCTTGAAGTTTGCTCCTCGTTACATTGGTCCTTACAGGGTACTGAGGAGGATCAACCCGGTTTCTTATTTGCTGGATCTACCTCCTACTCTACGCATCCCTAACTCTTTTCATGTGTCGTTATTGAAACCTCTTGTTTGTAACAGATTTTCCTCCCGCTCTGCTCCTCCATCCTCGGTCCGTGTGGATGGTCAGGAGGAATATATCATCAAGTCCATCCTTGATTCTCGTATTTCTAGGGGGAAGCTGCAATACCTCATAGACTGGAAAGGTTATGGTCCGGAAGAGAGGTCTTGGGTTCCTGGTAATGACGTGCATGCTCCTCGTCTTCTTCGGGCCTTCCACGTTCGTTTTCCCTCTAAGCCCGGTCCCATCCGCCCGGTGGGCGTTTCTAGAAGGGGGGGTACTGTCAGGGTACCTGTTGGTGATGTATCCAGGGAGGACATCCTCTCTGCTTAGGGCCTCCCTGCCCCTAGCATTTCGGCATATTCCGGCCGTTTTCGCGCCGGCCGCGCTAGCTCCTCCCCCTTTTATGACGCGACGGCTAGCGTCGACGTCATGACGTCGGCATTTGCATAAAGTGCCGGGAACCGCTATTCCGGACCTTTTGGGGGCGTGGTCTCTATTTAGGTAACAGGGTATTTAAAGGAAACCTTTACTACTGCTCATTGCCCTGTCGTGGTTCTAGCTTGCTAGTCACTCAGCGCGTTCTTTATCTTGTGTTTCCGGTTTTGACCCTTGCTTGTCTTTTGTCCTGTTGTCCTCTCCTCTCCTTTGACTCGGCTTGTATCTCGCTTACCTGTCCCTCGGCTCCCTTGACCTCGGCTTTCCTTTTGACTATTCTTGCTTTGTCCTTACGTTAGTCCGGCCATTCTAAGGTCCGGTATACGTACCTCATTCTGTGCGCACTCTGCGTATTGGATCCCTGTCACTTTCCTGACAGATGGCTGCTGTTCAGCTCGGCGGCCCGGCCTCGCCCCCTGCAATGGGGTTTTTCTTCATCTTACCACCCACAAATCAATGGTGCTGCAGAAAGAATGAACCAAACTCTTGGAACAATACTTGTGTTGTTTCATATCAGAGCACGAAGACAACTGAGGTCAGTCTACTGGCCTGGCCAGAGTATGCTCATAACAAAAAGTCTTCCAAACATAGTCCCTTTTATATTAATTATGGCTCTGACCCAACTGTTCTTCCAAAATCTTTTTCTTAAACTGAAATGCTGGTAGTTGAGGAGCATTTGGAAGAGTTACAGGAAACATGACTTGGAGTGCAAAAAATCCTTACAATAAAGCTGGCAGCCAAAAGAAATATGCAGATAAACATCGTTCAGCTTCTCCTGTGTATACTGAGGTGTGGTTATATCAGATTGAAAGTTCCATCCATGAAGTTTGCTCCTCGCTTCATCTGACCTTTCAGAATCCTTAAAAGACTCAACCTAAGATCCTATAAGTTGCTCTTGCCTTCATCCTTGTGTATCCCTAATGCTTTCCATGTTTCATTGCACAAGCCATTGTTATAGAACCATTTTACCAAAATAGTCCCACGATCTTCCTCCATTTCAGTTGAAAGCCAAGAGGAATACAAGTTCAAGTCTATACTGGAACCTCTGGAGGCAGAGGCTGCCATGCTGCTGAAAGCCTACCATTGCCTGCCAACATCTGTATACCAGAAACTGCCATATCTGAATCGGATGAACGGGGGGAGGACTTTGTGATTCTCTTATTTTGTTTCAACTGTTATTATTTTCTCCTATCATTTTAGTTTAGGGTGTCTAGTCATGCCCGGCTGTGCGTGCTGGGCCACTCTCCCACTGGTGCTTAACGGGGGACATCACGTAGGCCCTTTCTCCATTTTCACATTTCCTCTTCTTGGAAGGAGGGTTAGGGAAGTTATGCTCCCATTTACCTATTAACTCAGCATACCAATACATTAACTCGCAACAAATGATTGTCAAGGAAGACATAGCCCCAACAACACATCAATACTCCGTACATATAGGGCTATCACAACTCACATAAAGCCTTACTACCGACCTGATGCTCGGCCATACTTAGGCTAGGTCCAAGGCAGAGGGCCTATACTACCTTGCCTTTGCACCACATGCAGAAACTGGAGAAATATTATTGAGCTTATATAAGTCGTGTCATCTTTGCACTCATCATTACAGATGCGTGAAATTAGTTATGTCTGACGTTTAAAATGTTGTGAAGTTCCCAACTTTGCTGTCTTATTATATTATGCTACCATTATCTACCATGACTCTGGACCACACTTTAATTTGCAGTCCCAGATTGCGACCACAACTATATTAACGCCTGACAAGTAGACACCAATATGACACCTTGATACATTGGTCATCTACGGCTACCATAACCTATATAATACCTTATTGCCATCCTAACATAGCTATGCACCTAGGCTGAGTCCAAAGAGAATGGCCTGTGCTACCTTTCCTGGGTATCCTATACAGAAATGGAAGAACTGTAGTCCCACTCACTTATGCCATTTATCATTTTAGCCGTTAATTTTAATTTCTATACCTGCCTCTCCACAGTGGCTAAGTTTTAGAATGTTATCTACGTCTTCTGACTAGGCTGTTTTAACATAACCTATTGTAAGAGACTATACATTTTAAATTATGCATGCATACTGATCTACCCTATTGTTATATGTGTTGCAAAGTTGCTTGGGGCACCTCACGCTTGTATGTTATTCTCGCCATGCACTGCAAAAATAAAGAATTTAAAAAAAAAACGAAAAAAGAGAAAAAAACGACACCCCCCCATTGCATACCTAACTGCTTACAAAAAGTTTTCCAAAATCAGGATATAAATTGAGAACCTATATCAGAAATAATTTATCTGGTTAATCCATGTAACCATACCACATCTCAAGTAAAAACAGTGGCTAGTTCAAAAAAGGTTGGTAATTTAAGTAACAGATGGCCCATCTATCTATGATGGTTAATATTACCCTCTTATTTTCAGATGCCGGTTGTAGAATATCAATACAGAATATGTTCCTATTTATATTCATGCTAGGCAAAGATGTCTAATGGGTTAAAAAGAACAGATGGTTCTTTGCTATTCTGTACCATGAGAACTCTGGAATGTGGTAATTGTGGGTCTTGTCCTTATGTAGCCAGAGTTATATTCAAAAGGACCTTTATGGTCATTTGTATATAGAACAGTGAAAAAAGGATCACGAGGCTTGCTGCCTGTTGCTTTCTGCTTGAAGTTCTTGTCTGGCTGTTCTCTAACTATGTAGACTGTAACTCTCCCTTCAGGAATCCAGCAAATATCATCTGCTATTGAAAATCCATTATCCTGTAACATCCGTTGTTTTTTTATTATGTATCAGTAACTGTAAGAATAAAAAGAAAGTTTGGTATATAATATATATATACCTCAAGTGGAGCACTGTAAATGTTGAGGGATTACCTCACAGAATCTTGATTGGATTGTATACGTTGCATAATTTTCAAGAGCCTATATTATTGGCTTTGTAAACTGGACTGGTATGCTTTATAGGGTAGCATCCCACCACTATTTGCTGCTGAAAATTTTTCTCCGGGAAGATAAAAACAATAGGAACATCCAATGTGTAGTATAATTTATTCAAGGATATCGTGGATAGAATATAAATAGGTATTATGCTCACCTTTTCCAGAGCCTTAAAGTCCTGGCTCTGAGGGTGGTAGACTTTGTGCCACTCTAGGGGGGTTGGCACTTTCCCCAAATGAAAGTACTTGAGGCTTCTGTGGACTTTGTATAAAATGTAATCTATTTATTA
>OW240913.1:18273792-18330894 GCA_933207985.1 Pelobates cultripes | reverse complement strand
GTCAGCAGGTTTACTCAATGCGCAGTGTAGGTGATATACCTGCCCTGACCATGCTTTGCAGACCAGGTAACAGTGGTCAAATGGACCCTTGCCCCAACACTGTGTGCCAGAGATGCTATTACTTCCTTTTGCACAATTGAGTACAGGTTGGGGATTGCCTTTTGCGAAAAGTAATTTCGGCCGGGTACCTTCCACTTCGGTGTCCCAATAGCTACAAATTTTTTGAACGCCTCAGACTCCACCAGCTTGTATGGTAAAAGCTGGCGGGTTAAGAGTTCAGTCAAGCCAGCTGTCAGACGCCGGGCAAGGTGGTGACTTTGTGACATTGGCTTCTTACGCTCAAACATGTCCTTGACAGATACCTGACTGTGGGCAGATGAGCAGGAACTGCTCAAGGCGAGAGACGGAGGGGCGGATGGTTGAGAGGGGGCAAGGAGGACAGCAGTGGTTAACGTGGCTGAAGATGCTGGACCAGGAGGAGGATGGCGGCTTTGAGTTTGTGTGTTGCTTGTACTCATGTGTTGATCCCATAGGCGTTTGTGATGTGCGATCATGTGCCTTCGCAAAGCAGTTGTACCTAGTTGGGTGTTGGACTTCCCACGACTCACTTTCTCACAGGTTGCAAATGGAATCGCTGTTGTCAGAGGCAGACACACAAAAAAAAATGCCACACTGCTGAGCTCTGCAATGACGGCATTCTGGTGGTGGCAACAGCATGCGTTGATTGGCGTGCTGTCTGGCTGACCCCGGGTGCCGATGCATGCTGTCTGACTGTGCCACTAGCTCCTTGTGACAACCTCCCCCTGCTTCCAACTCTTCTCCTCCTCCTCCTCTCTGTCTCCCCATCTGAACTTTCCCCCTGTTCTTCTTCTCTTCTAGCGGGCACCCACGTGACATCCACGGACGCATCGTCATCATCAACCGCTTCACTTGTATTTGACAACTCAGCAAAGGAAGCAGCAGCGGGTACAACATCATCATCATCACACCGTACGTCCATGTGTGTAATGCTGCCTGACTGAGACATATCCCTGTTATCTACATCCTCTGGCAATAATGGTTGCGCATCACTCATTGCTTCCAACTGATGTGTAAATAACTCCTCTGACATACCAAGTGAAGCTGCTGTGGTGCTAGTGTTGGTGGTGGCGGCAGGCGGGCGAGTGGTAACTTGAGAGGTTCCCGAAGCTAAGCTGGAGGAGGATGGTGCGTCAAGGTTCCATGCTGAGGGTGGTTGGGGGGGTAGTGATGCTGAGGGTTGGGGGGGCAGTGAGGCCGAGGGTGGTGGGGGTGCACATGCTGGGGTGAGGCCGAAGGTGGTGTGGGGGCAGGGAGGCTGAGGGTGGTGGGGGGTAGTGAGGCTGAGGGTGTGGGGGCTAGTGAGGCTGAGGGTGTGGGTGGTAGTGAGGCTGAGGGTGGTTGGGGGTGGTGATGCTGAGGGTGGTTGGGGTAGTGATGCTGAGGGTGGTGGGGGGGGTAGTGAGACTGAGGGTGTGGGGGGTAGTGAGGCTAAGGGTGGTGTGGGGGTGGGTGATGCTGAGGCGTGGGGGTAGTGGAGGCTGAGGGTGGTGGGGGCAGGATGCTGAGGGTGGTGTGGGGTAGTGAGGCTGAGGGCGGGGGCAGTGAGGCTGGGAGGGTGGTGTGGGGATAGTGAGGCTGGGGCTGGTGAGGCTGAGAGGGTGGGGGTAGTGAGGCTGGAGGTGATGTGGGGATAGTGAGGCTGAGGGTGTGTGGGGGGCAGTGAGGCTGAGGGTGGTGGGGGTAGTGGAGGCTGGGGTGGTGAGGCTGGGGGTGGTGTGGGGGGGTAGTGGGAGGCTGAGGGTGGTGATACTGGAGGGTGGTGGGGGGTAGTGAGGCTGGAGGGGTGGGGGGTAGTGAGGCTGAGGGTGGTGGGTGGTGATGCTGAGAGTTTGGGGGTAGTGAGGCTGAGGGTATGGGGGGTGAGGCTGAGGATGGTATGGGGGGTGGTGATGCTGAGGGTGGTGGGGGGGTAGTGAGGCTGAGGGTGTGGGGGCTAGTGAGGCTGAGGGTGTGGGGGGTAGCAGCAGCTACACTGTCCCTCCTCTCACTAAGAATGCAGCTTCACAATGAATGTAAAATGGATGCTGTCCAGGAGTTGGGAGGGTCTTGGAGGGAGGATCTGCTGCTGATTGGCTGGAATGTGTCTGCTGACTGTGAGGTACAGGGTCAAAGTTTACTCAATGATGACGAATAGGGGGCGGACCGAACAGCGCATATGTTTGCTGTCCGTGGCGAACGCGAACAAGCGATGTTCGCCAGGAACTATTCGCCAGCGAACCGTCCGGGACATCACTACTTATCAACAATAATATTTACACCAAACTTTTATCGGACCATACTCCCAATATTAAAAACATTTTAGTACAGATTTAAAAAAAAAAATGAATCTAATTTTAAACAAACAAGAATACTGTTATATAAATATAATACAACCAACTATTCTCCTAATTTTATAATACAAAACACTATACCCCAAGGTGCACATCAAAAGTGGATATCTAGTACAAATGTAAAATTACCCTTAAGGTATGTTGTAGAAGGTTAGTAGATTCCTCAATATCTTCTGAATAAACATATGTAAATATACAATCTACAGAAAAAGGATCACAAATAGTATAACACTGTACAACATCAAGCTCTTAATAGGAGCTATATTTCACTCATAAAAGTAAAATTGATTGCAGGCAAATAAAATGGCTTTGGTAATAAGCTCTTTTTTAAATAAAACTTGACAGCTGCTTCTCAGAGTCTGCTTTTTATGCAAAAGGTTTTCTAATAAACACAATTCAAAGAGAGTTTGATAGTTGCTTCTCAGAGTCTGCTTTTTAAGCCAGATATTCCTTCACTCCCATCAGCTCAGCCACCACTGCACGGTGCCAGCACCGATAACGTCACCTATTAAGAGCTTGGTTTTGTATAGTATTATTATGTTTGCGTTCCTATTTTCTGTCCCTTTACACCATCATCCTACATGATAAAATATGATATTAAACAATATATATTTTTAATTTGGTAATCCTTTTTATTTACAAAAGCAGGGGACAGCCATGGGGACAAGGTTCGACCTAGTTATGCCAATCTCTTCATGGCAGAATGGGAGGATTCCACTATGTGGTCCCTCCGTCAATGGAAAGCAAACCTGTTCCTAAGCCAATGACATATATTGATGATTTATTTTTTTATTTGGAATGGCAGAGATACAGATCTTACTGTCTTTTTAAATTATTTAAATTGCAACAATGGTATTATATTAAGCTCTGATTTTAGTAAAACAAAAATACATATTTTAGATTTGGAAATTTATATTGAAAATAATGTTTTAAATACCAAAACTATTTTTTTAAAGTACACTTTTGTTGATTCAGCAATCTGTTCTTATTCTCCATGGCTCAATGGTATTCCTAAAAGCCACCTAATTTCAATAAAAGAAATTGCACTAATGAATAAATTTTCATAAGGCAAGTTCACTCTTTAAAAAATAAATTTATTGTGAAAAAGATGTGAATAAAATTGACAACCTGTTCACTTTTCCAATTTCACAGGAACAAACCTATACAATATCAAAACCCGAAACAAACAAATCTCACAGCACTTATCATACTTGGCTTGATTAACAAAAGCAACACAATGAAAATAACAATTGTGTTGATATATTGACAGTGTCACGGCTCTCGTCTCTTCTGTCGGCATGGCTGCACATAAACTAGGTAGCCACGCCGACTGAAAGGTTTCAAACTTACCTTGGTCACGGCGAGCATCTGCCCGGTCTCCCTCCATTCCGGCCCCCAGTGCGTGCGATGTTCTTAGGAACGCCAGCTGCTGACGATCAGGATTTTATAAGAAACTTACCTTCCCCAAAATTAAAGATGGCGCCAACGTGCATGCGATGTCACATCATAGACGTGCACACACGTTTTGGGGTCAGAGGTCAGAGATCAGCGACAGCCAATTACAGCCTATAAAGAGTTATTTAAACCCAAATTATCTTTTTGCCAGTGCCCTATCATGGTTTTCCACTAGCTAGTTATCCAAGAGTGTGTTTCTGATCGTGTTTTTTCTGGTATTTGACTTTGGCTTTGTTTCGACTTACTTGATTTCTGGTATTCCTGACTTCTGGCTTTCCTCATTGTTGTGTCTCATTCTGTGTCCCTGACCTCGCCAAGTATTTTGACTATTCTCGGGTACGTTAAGTCCAACCATTCTAAGGTCCGGTTAGACGTTAGTCTTTAGGTGTGATATAATTCTGCGTGCTGGATAAACTATAATTCTGACAGACAGAAGACAACACGATAAAAAACATTATCCCAAATAAGACAAAAATTATTTTTAAAGGAGCCCAACATTTAAAGGCACAGCTAACTAAGAATTATACTAATATAAAAACTACCCGCACAAACACTTTGCAAGACGTGTAAAACCTGTATAGTGTGGAAAAATACAAATAAAAGGAATTCAAATCCAACCAATCCCAGAAAACATATAGAATAAACCACACAGCATTGGATGAGAAAGGAAGGCAGGAATTTCAGACTTTTACAAATTAACACCAGGATCACAAGTTACCAGTTAATAAAGCCAATTCTACAGGCAAAACACGTATTGGGACCTTATTGCATTTTATCTGCATTTTTTTGCTTTTTAAAATCTTTTGTTTAATAACTAGAAACAAAGTGTCCCAGAAAATGGACTATTGGTGTGCACAAGTGAACCTAAAAAGGGGGTAACCCTTACTTGTAAAAATTAGAGAAATGCATAAATGTCCAGAGGATATAAAATCCAACGGGCAAAAAAAGGTTCCTTGAAAAATATAAAACTGGTATTAAATATGTAGAGAAAAGACATATAACATATACCCATAAAAAAGAGCCACAAGCAATAAAGGCGCTATATAATGATCAGTAGGGGGAAACGCTATAGTAGACTGGAGGGGGTGTTGGCTGGGGATAATAGGAATGGGAGTTTAAGAACCAATAAAGTTTGTGCATCAACTGCAGTGAACCACTTGTGGCTATAATCAAAGGCAAGAGCCCTGTGAATCAACACCACTATTATGGGTAAACTGAATTGAATCTAATGTATCCAGTGTAACAGTGTGTCAACACAGACTGCTACCTGAACAGATGTTACAAAGACTAGATTTGTACAGTAATTACAGTAAACCTCTTGTATATTGGAAATAGGGACCTCCCTTTATTTCTTGGACTGTACATTGACTATAACTGAGACGTTAGTACAACCTTGTTTCGGAAACCCACTTCAACCAACGCAATGCTTAGATGGAATAGTCATCATCTGATACCCTTGAAGAGTGGTATACCGGTTGGCCAATATTTAAGGCTTAGACGTAATTGTTCGCCCCTGGAGGATTTCAAGGATAAGTCTATCAAACTTAGACAAAGATTCAAAGAGAGAGGATATCCTAATAGGTGTCTCAAATGAGCCTATCAGAGAGCACTATCTAGTGAAAGAGGTACACTTCTCAGTGATAAGAACAGTTTGGACATTCCTAAACAAATAAGATGTGTGGCAAATTTTGATTCAGGAAACAGCCAGGAAAGTGATGGATCGTTTCTGACCTCTCCTGACCCAAGACCCACATCTATCCAAAGTAATTTCCCCTAAATGTCCTTGACAGCCAAAAGGGGGAAAAAGCTAAAAGATTTGTTGGTGCCAAGTCACCTATCGGCCCCAACAGCCAAGAAAAGCTGGATCTCTGTAGTGGGCACGTATCAGTGCGGTCACTGTGTGGCATGTCGATATATTTCAAAAGGATTTGAAATGATCACAGATTCTATGAGCACAGTTGAAATCCCTGTTAAGCAATTTTTCAACTGCAACACTTCAGGAGTTATATACCTTTTAACTTGCAAGTGTGGCTTAAAATATTTGGGAAAGAAAATACACCCATTCAAAAAAAGAATTATGGAACATGTCGATTCTGTGACCAATGGCAAGACATGTGAGGGCATACCATAGAGATTTTCCTAGGGGCATGAGGTTTTTGGGTATTGAAAGAGCCAGTCTAGGTAGAAGGACCTTGATTTAGCCCTCAAAAAGAGAGAGTGTTTTTGGATCTATAAATTGAACACTCTGGCACCTAAGGGCTTAAATGAGGGCTTCATCTCCTCCCCCCCTCCCCCCTCCCCCTTATATTAGTTTTTAAGTATGATATGGACAATTTGATTTATGAGATAGATCATTATTTGTTTATTATTTCTCGTATTCTGTATATAGTTTTATGTATTTCTGAGAGGGACAATTAATATATTGAGAGCCGCATTTAACTGTCTCACCTGGGGTCCCTTTAGAATCTTCTTTACAATATTAAGGTGTGTTTAAAATCTGGATAGCACATATTCTCTAGTACACAACGGATTATTCACTATACTATCACAATTTGTATTTATTAGAAGGTCACTGTGTAGACACAACTCTGTCTATAGAATATAGAATGTGGCAATATGATCTCTCTTTCCAGTGACCTTTAATGTAAAAAGCTCATATATTTTATTTGCACTGTTCAAATTATGTTTACATGATCTATAACTTATTGTATACTACTTACTACATAGAGGTATGTCCCAATGATTATTCACCCCCTATGTGTCAGGTCACGATTGAAAGGGATCTGTTTGCAACCCATCTTAGCAATAGCGGACTAAGGCCCAGAGATATATATAAACCGATGTTTATAAGTATTTACTTTCCTGTTCTTTTGGTAACCTAGTGTATAAAGGGTTGTCATATTAATTTATATTTCCCTCCCCCCCTCCCTATTGTGTGTGTGAATCCGCCCAATAAGACTCCTCCCATCCTGCTCATCACGTTAATGCAGTAGGGAGGTGGGCGGGATTGTCAATAAAGGGGCGGCACATTAAGGGTGGGATTCAGTATACGCGAGTGACGTATTGGCATACTTACAACACGCCCCCCAGAGCCATGATGGGTTGTGGCCATCCTGTGACCGACTATTTCAGTCTGTTAAAAGGAGACCTGGTGAGCGGCTCCCTCGAATGCCCTGGACGAGGACGCTTTAGTAGGGCTGAAATGCATGTCGGCTTACTGTTATATTCTTTTCTTTTAATTTCACATAGCATGTTTTTTGGGTGATTTAGTTAGCAAATCTGTATGGGAGAATATTAAGAACTCTAGATTAATAGTTGTGTGGACGCAATTGGAGGGAATTCATCTGTTGGATTGGGGGAGTTACAGATAGAACCTTGTAATAACCTAAGTCTGGGTGTTGGGTAGCATTAAGCCTTCTCGTTTGCTATTTTTTTCAGTCAGCGACCTTGAAGTCTGATTTTTTATTTAGCCAGTTTATAGAAGGCTGTTGCAGATATATATCTTTCTTTCTATCAGGATGCCATTCATAACCCAATCTTTATAATATCCTTTCAGGTAGCAGTTGGTGTTGAGACACGGTTACACTGGACACATTTGATTTAAAACAGTTTAACCATAATAGTGGTGTGAATTTATAGGGCTCTCTTTTGACTTTTATTATAGCGACAAGATTTTTACTGTAATTACTATACAAATATAGTCTTTGTAAAATCTGTTCAGGTAGCAGTCTGTGTTGACACACCGTTACACAATGGATACATTTGATTCAATTCAGTTTACCCATAATAGTTGTGTTGATTCATAGGGCTATTTTTTGATTATAGCCACAAGTGGTTCACTGCAGTTGATACACAAACTTTATTGGTTCTCAAACTCCCATTCCTATTATCCCCAGCCACCACCCCATCCAGTCTACTATATAGTCTCCCCCTACTGGTCATCATATAGAGCCTTTATTTCTCGTGGCTCTTTTTTATGAGTATATGTTATATGTTATATGTCTTTCCTCTACATATTTAATAAAATGTATTATATCAATTTTATATTTTTCAAGGAACCTTTTTGTGCCCATTGGATTTTATATCCTCTGGACATTTATGCATTTCTCTAATTGTTATAAGTAAGGGTTTCCCCTCTTTTTAGGTTCACTTGTGCACACCAATAGTCCATTTTCTGGGAAACTTTGTTTCTAGCTATTAAACAAAAGATTTTAAAAAGAAAATAAAATACAATAATGTCCCAATACGTGTTTTGCCTGTAGTATCGGCTTTATCAACTGGTAACTTGTGATCCTGGTGTCTGAAATTCCCGTCTTCCTTTCTCATCCAATGCTGTGTTGTTTATTCTATATATTTTCTGGGATTGCTTGGATTTAAATTCCTCTGAGTGTTGCTTTTATCTGTATTTTTCCACACTATACAGGTTTTACACGGCTCTCAAAGTGTCTGGGTAGTTTTTCTTTTAGTATAATTCTTAGTTAGCAGTGCCTCTAAATTTGGGGCTCATGTCGTCTTCTGTCACTATATCGACACAATCATTTTTAAAATTGTGTTGCTTTTGTTAATCAAGCCAAGTATGATACGTGCTGTGAGTTTTGTTTGTTTCGGGTTTTGATATTTTATAGGTTCGTTCCTGTCAAATTGAGAAAGTGATAAGGTTGTCAATTTTATTCTCATATTTTTCACAATAAATTTATTTTTTAAAGAGTGAACTTGCCTTATGAAGATTTATTGATTAGTACAATTTCTTTTTATTGAAATTAGGTGGCTCTCAGGAATAGCATTGAGCCATGGAGAATAATAACAGCTCGTTCAATCAATAAAAGCATTAGTGTTTACTTTAAAAAAAAAAGGTTTTGGTATTTAAAACATTATTTTCAATTTAAATTTCCAAATCTAAAATATTTATTTTTGTTTTACTAAAATCAGAGTTTAATATAATTCCATTGTTGCAATTTAAATAATTTTAAAAGACATTAAGATCTGTATCTCTGCCATTCCAAATAAAAAAATAAGCCATCAATATATCATCGGTATAGGAACAGGTTTGTTTTCCATTCATGGAGGGACCACATAGTGGAATCCTCCTATTCTGCCATAAAGAGATTGGCATAACTAGGGTCGAACCTTGTCCCCATGGCTGTCCCCTGCTTTTTTAAACTTAAAAGGATTATCAAACCAAAAATAATTATTGTTTAATATCATATTTTATCATGTAGGATGATGGTGTAAAGGGACTGAACATTGCTTGTAACTAAAAAGTAATTGTGCTACCATTTGTAATTGTTTAAAAGACTCATGCTGTCTTTTTGGTAAGATTTCATATTCCGAATATATGGTTGAAGGAGAATATCTATATATTCCAAAAAGTTAGATCAATTTAATTCATACCTCAGACAATAGGATGACCAGGATATTTTTTTTTTTATATAGTCATGAATTTAGGCAAAAAAATAATTAAAGAAATATGTACAAATATACAATCTACAGAAAAAAAGAAAGCAAATAGTATAAAACTATACAACACCAAGCTCTTAATAGGTGACGTCATCGGTGTTGGCACCGTGCAGTGCTGGCTAAACTGATGGGAGCAGAGCAGACTCTGAGAAGCAACTGTCAAACGCTCTTTGAATTGTGTTTATTAGAAAATCTTTTGCATAAAAAGCAGACTCTGAGAAGCAGCTTTCAAGTTTTATTTTAAAAAGAGCTTATTACCAAAGCCATTTTATTTGCCTGCAATCAATTTTACTTTGATGAGTGTAATATAGCTCCTATTAAGAGCTTGATGTTGTACAGCGTTATATTATTTGTGTTCTTTCTGTAGATTGTATATTTACATATGTTTATTCAGAAGATATTGAGGAATCTTCTAACCTTCTACAACGTACCTTGAGGGTAATTTTACATTTGTACTAGATATCCACTTTTGATGTGCACCTTGGGGTATAGTGTGTTGTATTATAAAATTAGGAGAATAGTTGGTTGTATTATATTTATATAACTGTATTCTTGTTTGTTTAAAATGAGATCTTTTTTTTTTTTTTTCTAAAATCTTTGCTAAAATGTTTTACTATTGGGAGTATGGTAGATACAAGTTTGGTGTAAATATTATTGTTGTAAGTTGTTTGTATATTGTACAGCGCTGCGGAATTTGTTAGCGCTTTACAAATAATAATAATAAACTTCATTCATGTACACATCTCTACATGGATAACTAAATGTCCTCCTTTATCTGCTGGTTTAATAACAATGCTTCCATCATTTTTGAGGGCTTGCATAACCGCTCTTTCTTACTTTTTAAGGTTGTTATGAACTAATGTATTATTGTTGATTTTTCTTAAGTCTCTTGTGAGTAGCTTCTCAAATGTAGGTTTTCCATTTGTGTATGCACTGGCAATGCAGAATATACTGCAGAGTTGCTCCGGATATTACAGGATATTTTATCGAACTAAAAACTGCTAGCAATTCTTCTATGAGCGATCGCATTATAGCAGACTTTGGATAGCAAAGAAAGAGACAAGCAAGCTTCTTATTGATGTAAGTAGGGACAACTGACTTTATTTCACAATTCACATCAGGATATACAAAACCACACCATTCTCTCTACAGTTCCCTTCCCCCTGTGCAAGTCCATTATCTTGATCTTGATCGACCAGCTAGATATCTAGACCCAAAATTACAAGTGTAGACTTGCCAGCTCCAATATCAGGTTGTCACTTACAATACAGAATTTAACTTAATTAATCTATAAAATTCATTTCACACCTGACTACGCTTTATGCCTGCATAGAGAGCTACTGTATGTATGTCTGTGTATCTGTATGTGTTAGTGTATGTCTGTGTATTTGCATGGGTGTCAGTGTATGTATCTGTTTATACATCTCAGCATTCAAAGGCCAACACTAAACATAAATACACCTCTGAATTCAAATGTCAACACTACATGCAGACACACCCCTACATTCTAAGGCAAACACTATACACAAGTAAACCACCACAAAGAAAACACACAACATTACACACAAGTACACCCCACATACATACGTACACACACATACCCCATACAAAAAATATGCTCAGTGATAAACACAACCATGCAAGTAGGGGCAAATGGTAGATCCCCAGCTATGGCAATGCCAAAGCATTGTGGGAGTTGTCCGACATATGTGTGTAAAGAACCTTATGTACTTTGTATCATACATTCATTCGCAATCTCCTGAAATCCTACAGGTCGTGTGTCAGTTGAGACTTGATAAGGGTACAATAGGAATGTTTTATCATGACCAGATTGCCCACTTTTACACACAGACCGCCGGCATGGAGTCTCCAGCAGAAACATAGGTAAAACACGCCAAGGCATCTCTGTGGCTGGGAGATAAGTGAGTTTACTTTGCGTAAATGGATTATCTCCCAGGCACTAGAGGTACAGTGAAAAAAACACCCCAAAACATACACAATGTTAATAGGAACCCCTACAAGTCTTATATCCCTGGATAGCCTGTATCTGAGCACCCAAAGTGTCCAAATAGCGCTCAGATCCCACATATACAGCCCAATCGCCACCGGGGTAAAGTTTTGACCGACTGCACACGTTCCACCAAACTGCACTCTCATGGCTTGTCGGGAACAAATGCAGACAGCAATACAAAGTTGCCAGTGTTCACGAGTCACAGTGTCCGTCTTGGAGTTCCACACACTCAACAACCAAGTACTGCTGTCTGCATTTGGGAGACAAGATGGCTGACGTTTTCCAGAGCACGTGTCCTTCGGTTATACGAATGGTGACCATCCATAGATAGCACTTAAGTTAGTGGTTACTTTGAAGATAATGAGCCAGGTGGTGGTCTGCGTTCGGTAGGTAGAAATACCGAACCAAAGGGAAAGTAACTTTGGCTTAGGGAAAATAGAGAGTTTCTCGGTAGTTTGTCACAATAGGGATTATCGTTTTGGCTATTCTTCCAATGGGGAGGGCAAAAAAATTCTTGCACAAGGGCCCTCTCTACTTTTGTTCCACCACTAGCCCCTGTCATTAGCCAAAAGCAGTTAGGGATAGTCCTCGCCTGCATCGATCAGCCCTTCCTCCAGGAAGCTACCAAAAATTGTAAAAACAATCCAGGATTGTCGGGAGGGGGATGCCTGAGGTTGGACACATTTCAGTGATTTACTGTAGTGCCATACTTTGCAGCAGGGTTGTGGGCTGGTGAGCTGTCTCCCAGGTAAGAGCGGCAGATAGTCAGACACGGAGGCTGAGGGCAGCACAGAGCTCCTTGCAGGAGTCAACAGCTAGAAGCAGGGCAGGAGGTTGCAAGGACATGAGGAGTGAAGGCTCAAAGAGTCAATACAGACTCCACTGCAGCCAGAAGACACACCACCACAGATTCATCAAGGGTGTTGTGATTGGCTGCAGTACACACACAGTTGCTGCACACAAAAAGCCAAATACCATCACAGACACACAGTACATCCTGAGCACGCTCACAGCCACACTGCATACCTAGCACACACACACACTGCATTCCCAGCACGAACACACACTGCATCCTCAGCACACACAGACACACACTACACCCCCACCACACACACAGGCAAACACACAGACACATTCCATCCCTAGCACACACACAGACACACCACATCCCTAGCACACACACTTCATCCCCTACATAAAGACACACAGACACACTGCACTCGAAGACAAACACACTCATTACATTCACTACACAATCTCTGCATCCATTATACACACAGAATCTGCATCCACTATGTTTTGGTGGGGTGGAGGGTAGCATTTCAAACTTGCACCCTGGCAGCACAATGTGTAGATAAAAATAGATAAAAAATATTAAATGTAATTAATGCAGCAACGTAGTGTTTCACATCGAAAAAGGCGGAAATGACGCTGCGGGTCCGAATACTGGAAATGGAGTTCTTGTTGTAAGACGCTATAAAATTGCAGACTGTGGATGAATTTATCAGCACTGGAAGAAGGCTTGAATGCCGAAACATTTGCTACTTTTTTATTACAGACTTATCTGCACTTTTTATCCTGGGTTACTGGAAGGTGGTGAGTGCACTATATTATTTCTAATAACCCCATTACCACTCTAGTATAGTACCCAGTATTTATTTTTCTATATATGCTTTGTTATTTGTCTTTTACTTATTTTGTATTAATAAATATACCTGCGGTGGAACTATTTGATTTCCTGTCTTTTGAAAACTGGATCCGGTAGCCATAAGTGGCAGTATTGAGTCTCTTGAGTCCTGATATAGCTCTGGGTCATGTTAGTGACATTTCAACCCAACCCTTCAGCCATATATGTTTTTACAGTTCACACTATGTTTTTGTGTTTATTTGTTTTATTTTAGGCTTCTTATACTGATTTGTGATATCAGCTCTATTAAGTAAACGTTTGTATGTTATATTTTCTCACTGTGACCCAATGTCACAATGTTTTACAGTGCAAGGTTAAGGAGACATAGAGATGCATTGAATCAATGAATATCTATGAAGAACATTCAACGCCTCCGTGCGAAGCATGAAGACGAGGAACATCAAGGTTGCACACTGTATTTGTCCTGGTGAATATAGTGTCCCTTTAAATAACATTTTACAAAAATACAATTTATGTTTACATTGTGTAGATATGTAAATCACCAGTGTCATCTAGTTCTGTGTAGAGTCAGAGAGTGCTAATAACAAACGTTGCACTTTATGTTCTCCACAATGGATTCCTCCTCTCCCACATTTGTAAATCCATTGAGAAAATCATCCAATGATTGATCAGACTGACACAGAATAAGACAGGTCTGGAATGCAAAGTTTAATGGGACCCAAGTAACAGAACAGGCACTATATCTACCAGCCTGTGTCTTCAGACCCAAACATGGCTCAGGTACTGGTAGCCCAACACCGCCAAAATCACACCATAGAGTAGATGAATGTTGGATGAATGGTTACTCAGCCCTGAGGAACTACGGGGAACGCACAGGTTCTGGATGGAAAGAACTATCCGCTGGGTCTCTTCTAATGAGGGGTCTCCAGGGGGGATTTTCTGACGGATCTGCAGAAAAGGCCAAAAAAAAAAAAGAATCTTATTAAAGTATTAAAGTAGTCACCTAAAATACACAAACTAAATTTAATTGGATTCACTAAATTGAAAATCACAGCTAAACCCCCTCCCCCCCAAAGCTGTCTGATCACAGGGAAATCAAATGCGTTCATTTTCACTTATCTACATTCATACAGAACTGGATGTACGTTTTAAAATGTATATTATGTTAATAACAAGAATTGAGGCGTTTGTCGTACCATATGTAACGGCACCCCCAGGCATAAAAGGGTTAAACCGCCGGTTAGTAGATCTTCCCTTCCAGAAACACAGGCACAGCTACTGTAGACACCAATCCACCGAACTGGAGAAGCATGTGAATGCCGTAAACAGCATTCTGGAACCATATGACTGCTGTAAACAGCCGAATAGGAAAAACCATACGAATAGGTTTACACTCCTAGCAGTCAAACTGGAACAGTAGACAATAAATCCTCCCAAGAACGAGACAAGGCTCCGTTTTGAGGGTCAAGCAGGAACAGACAGAGCTGTGGGTTTATTGTTCTTATGTACACATTCTTACACATTAGTACCACCCACAGGGTTTTGGAAAACAACCAATAAACATGTACAATACACTCAGACACTCCCACACAAAATCCTCCCCTCTGCCTGTGATACAATTACCTTACACAATGGGTAATGTAATTATCACAGGCAGAGAAATACAGGTTTTCCACATTATTCATAACTTTAAAAGTATGCATCACATTCACTTACATTTTAAGAAACAACATACTACAAATACAAACATATGTCAAAATCATCCAAATTGGTCCAGTGGTTCAAAAGATAGATCGAAGTCCTTTGTGACCAAATGAAGCATGGCTTTTCTGCCCAAAACCAGTTCCACAGAGTCTTCTATCCTGGAGATAATTGGGAAGTAATCCAATTATCTCCAAGGACAGAGGCAAAACTCCATTAAGCACATGGCAGTAAAAAGACAGTAAAATACAATAAAATACACAAGGTTACATTTATTACATAAAATACAGACATGCAACATATCCCCAGATAGCTTAGGTCTGAGCACACATTATTACTGAATGGCGCTCAGAGCACACACATACAGTTCAATTGCCATGGAGCCAAAGTCTTTTATTACACGAATAGGCTCCATGGCATAGCTATCTGGGTTAAATGAGTTCATTCAGTAAATCCGAGAATCTACCGAACGCCAGGGCAGAAATACATGAATAGACCTTTCTGCATAGGAAAATAAAGTATTTAAATGCCGGTCCATAGTCAAAAGGCAGCAGGCAGGCAACCAGGCCCCTCCAATGCACAGTGGCGAGATTGGTCTCGTCACACCATAATTTAACGTCTCTTCTTTAGTCTCCTCTTATCTCTTCCCTTCATGCTTGGCCTCTATTGTTTTTTTTCTGTATTACTATATATTTATTTCCATTTTGAGTTTTCTATGGCTTTGTTTACTCTATATTATGCTCATTCCATACATGCGGGTGATTCCAGAGTGGAGTTTTTTTTTATTGTTTTACTTTTTTTGTCCTGTTAACTTTTGAATTTCATTCTATGATTTAACTATATATTAACTATATTCTATGATTTAACTATATATATATATACAAGGTCAGATGGTGAATGGCTTTAAAATAAGGATGAAATTTATATGATTAATGCAGAATAGGAACTTCTGTATTAGCAATATGGTTAAGGGTGGAGGGGGTGGGGGAGGGTAGGAGGTATGCGTGGGTGCCAAAACCTGGTTTTAATCACCCCTTTAAAATTGCTTTTAGCAAAAACCGTGAAACAGTACCAGCAGTCTAAGGACTCGATAAGCACTAGATCAGAATTGTACTGTCTGTGGTACCTAGAATTACCTATTTAGACTGGTCTTGTCATAAGTTCAAATGTATGCACCCTGTCCTGTGTTTTCCATGTCCTCCCAGACATCCCTCCACCAAGGAGAACCTGGTGTCTGTTCTGGAATGGAGGTAAGTTTTAGCTAGTATAGAAAGGGTCTGAAAACACTGCCTTTGGTTGGAGTAACCTTTTAAGTATTCATCTTGACTTAGCTCACGGCAGGAAATTAGGCACAGAATCCTTTAACTACACAAAATAAGTTAAAAATTAGCACTTTAAACATATTACCAAAGTAACTTTAAACACCTGTCTGTGCTGCTTAGAAACATACAAAGTGTACCAAGCAGCAATTTCTCAGATTCACACAGGTCATACCTCTTCAGTATACTGGAACATGGTGGCCTTCACAGCTTCTATGTTTGTGGTATTCATCATCAGAGTCACAGCCTGGCCCTTGCGGATTTTCACAACTCCTTTAAACACTTGCTGGTTGTTGTAGCATGCAGCTAGGGTGGCTATGGCCATTACCTGAGGGTGGAGGTTAGGAAGAAGGGTTAGAGAAGGATTACATATAACTGGTTATTCCTAACATCAGTACGGCTAAAGGCAAAACAGAACAGATACAACTCTTTGTCTCCACTGTTTAACACCTGCAAACATTAGGTAAGTTACAATGCGATATCAGCTCTTTATTGTCCAATTAACACCGCTGATTAACTAAGTTGAAGCAATCATGATGTCAGTCTTACAATACTTTTCAAAAGCACTTTTAGAATTCTCATTGAAAAAAGGCCCTATAATACGTGAGATACTCGAGTTTCATCAGTCACAATCCCGCCGTGAGTTAGCAACGGTTTACTGGAACCATTGGACACTTAGCAAATTCGACACAATTAAAATGTTACCATTAACCTATACCCCACAACAAGTCTTTTGGCATGAGTATAATAGAAACAGACCCACTCACTACCTAAAAAGTCTGTTTGAACACCTTGCAGAAGAACACACACTATAATGTCCCATGGAACAATAACACATCACCTATTATCATCAATTTGCTTGGCTATCTAACTTTCAACCTACGATGTAATAAAAAACACTGCAAAGGTGCAAATTTTGTGTTCAAATAAGTGAATACAAACCTGTATATTCTATAGTGTTCTCCTCTGTCTATAGTTTAAGGTCCCCCTCCACAACAAACCTATATGAAAATGTAAATAAAAAACAGTTTCACTCGCTTCTTTCCTTGGCCGAGATAGCCGCCTAATCTGCCTCCCTGACATCACACCAACTCTTGTCTTTCATGCAAATCAATGTACCTACAGGAGCACTGGGAATAAAAAACTGCACTCTTCCAAGGAATCGGAGGTCAGCCGTGAGAAACGAGATTGACTCCATTTTCACAGCAGAAGTGCCTAGAAGTGTATTAAACTCTGAAATATAAGCATTTCCGTATCTACTACACAGCAGTGTAGTTAAAGTTAAAGTAACAGGACCAGTGCACCCACACTGCTTTATTGAGATGAAATGGCCTTTAGTTGTGCCTATTGAGATTGACATCATGAGATAAACAAGGAAATCACAAGTTGGGCCCATTTGTAAGAAAATAATGTTTTCTGATTTTGTTTTGTGAATTTTGGATTGTGAGCAGTTTGAGAATTGTTGCAAGTTATTGGCAAATCGAGCCGAAAGCTAGTGATCAGTTAGACACCACATTATCGCTGCCCCCCTATTTGTACTTCCATTACTCACTGAAAATGTTGCCTGAAACAGCTTTAGACAAAAAGAAACAAATGCATGTTAACAATCTTAGAACATCTAAAGAATATATCACTTTATTTGTTTTTGAATACATTTTGCGCAGCAAGAAACTAGGTGTTTTCCCATCCCATTATATGACAGGTAGGCAAGCACCTGACTTTATGATAGTAACTGGCCACTTACTTAAATATTCCTGTTTTGTATTAAAACAATGTTCCTATTCTAGCACTAAGACAGTCAGTTTGAGCCACACACAGTCTATGGAGGTGCAGGTGAGCACCGGTTGTTAGCAGGCCCTTATTACTGGGTGAATTTTCTCACTTACCTGAGGGATGGCACAGAAGTTGAAAATGCTCTGGTTTTTAAGCCGGGACAGGTAAGTTAACACGTCTGGAACGTGCTGCAAGGCATTGGTAATGAGTTCGTTCAGACACTGCACGGCTGGCACAATGTTCTCTGGCTTTGCCAAATCAGAGAGCTTCTTCCCGTACTTACTCCACACCTGATGTAAAGGAGAGAGTTGGTGTTCATAGGAAAATCATCTTTGCAGAGGCGAGAAGTTCATGTAATAACTTTTCATGTTTATCTTCCTGAGCAGCCATGTTGGGTCATACTATCTGATCAACTGCTGCTCAACCTAACTTGCTGCTACTGCAGTGTCACACAGAGCAATCACAATTAAAAGTGATTTTTTTTTTTTAAATCAATATACAAATGAGTGAAAATGTAATGACAATTGTCCTATTTATGCACTAGCTGCAGGATTGTATGAAGGATCTGAGACAGTATCTTCTACAAACACAGGTATGCTGTCTGGCTTTTGTAATTAGTGATCACTATCAGTTAAAGGGATACTTCAGGCAGTAACATATCTGAAAATAGACTTGCATTCATCAAGTTCAGCATTCCTCACATATGTTTTTGCTGTTGATCCAAAAGAAGGCAAAAAGCCCAGTCTGAAGCGCTTCCAATTTTGCAACAGACTAGGAAAAAAATCCTTCTTGACCCCAAAATAGCAGTCAGACAGCTCCTTGGATCAAGCAGCTATTACCCCACTAATTAGAAATTATATTCCTGTATGTTAGGTTTTTGCAAGTATTTATCCAATTGCAGTTTAAACCTGTGTATAGACTCTGACAGAACCACTTCTTCAGGTAGAGAATTCCTTATTGCTCTTACTGTAAAAAAAAAACCTTTTCTTTGCCTTAGATGAAATCTCCTTTCTTCCAGCCTAAATGTGTGACCTTGTGTCCTATGTATAGCCCTGTTTATGAATAGATTTCATGATAAAGGTTTATACTGGCCCTGAATATATTTGTATAATGTTATCATATCCCCTCTCAGGGTTGTAGGTATTGGAAACAAGGGAGTAAAAAGGTGGAAAATTTTAAATCCCGTATGGGTGAGGAGATATATAAAATAGAGTCACTTATTACTTGCCACTCCAAGAATGTAGTGTATTTGCTCACGGGTCCTTGTGGATTGCAATATGTGGGAAAGACCTCTAGGTGTCTAAAAACAAGGATATGTGAGCACATTTACAATATAAGGAGAGGCTTTTTAAACCATAGTGTTTCACTCCACTTTTTGAAAAACCATGGAGGAGATCCGACTGGAGTTTTTTGGTATACAAATGCTGCAAAATCACTGGAGAGGTGGCAGTTTGGAGTCGACGTTGAGCTGAAGTGGATATTCAATTTGAATACTGTCTCTCCCGGTGGCCTCAATGTCGAATTCAAAATGTCGGCATTGATTTAACTTTCTTATACCTTCACCCGTTTTTTATCCCCCCCTTTTCAAATAATTTTCTTAAAAACTTTTTTAAAACCAATTTGTGATTAATTCCTAAAAATTGCTCTTTATAGTTTTTGACGAATTCGTTATCAGTAATATCTGATATATTATATATTCTCCATTTTTATATTTTTTTAATGTTTATTTTCTCTCCAATTATAAAAAGGATGAAACTTATGGAATTCCTGCCAGTATTAAGGGGAAGCAGAATTAATCTCTCCTAATATTGTAGAGGTATTTCCTCCTTTAAGATATAATATAGGAATGGAACTTATTGTTACACTTGCATCATTAGGTTGATTATTTATTAGATTTTGATTGTTTTTTATATAAGATGTGCTGTGATGTAATTGTCAGATTGTAATGCTGTGTGTATCTGTATATGACGTATGGGTAGTATGGGCAACGCTGCCTATTGCAAAAGGTGAAGTACTGCATGCAGAGAAGCTGCCACAAACTGTATGCTAATCCGGCGAAACCCGGAAGTATCGTAATGACGCACGTACGTACGTCACGTGACTGGAAGTGTTTGAACTCGGAAGTGACCGGGAGACGCCGGTAAACAGCGCGAAGTTAAACCATGGAGGAATCCTATAAAAGGCAACAAAAGAGGAGAACCACTATGCACTTTGAGGAAGACCCCAAGGTCGAAACGCATCAGTGGACTTACTGTTTTATTATTTCTGTATGCAGTGTTTTTATGCTGTATGCTCTTTTATTTTGATGTTATATCCAGTAAAGTTTATATTTTTGTTAAACTCTGGATCCTGCTATTCTTCTTTGAGCATCTAAGAGGAGACAACACATGGGAACTTCACAGCCTGAATAAGCTGATTATTCAACTGCGATCTAAGCCAGAGCCTGCTTGATGTGGCTCTGGAAAGTGTGAGTGACCCTATACCTCTGTAATAGATCTTGTACATACATGTAACAGTATTATTCTATGATTGTTTTATGTTATTTGTTTCAGATCAAGAGGTTCCTCACGTATAAGTATATTATTTAAATTTGTTAAGCTATTGTGCACCCTCCACAAATTGTTTTTTTCCCCTCTCAGGCGCCGTTTTTCCAAACTAAACAGACTTACATTTTTTAACCTTTCTTCATAACTAAAATGCTCCATTCCTTTTATCAATTTTGTAGCTCGTCTCTGCACTTTTTCTAGTGTCATGATATCTTTCTTTAGAACAGGTGCCCAAAATTGCACCACAAGGTGTGGTCCTACCAGTGATTTATAAAGAGGCAAAATTATATTTTGATCCTGAGAATTTTTAGTTTGAAGACTAACCTATTGTGAGGAACCGTATCAAATGCCTTGGCAAAATCCAAGTAGATCACATCCACTGCAACACCCTGATCTATACCCTTTTCTACTTACTTCTACATAGAATGCAATTAGGTTAGTTTGACATGACCTATATTTCATAAAACCATGCTGAATATTGCTAATAACAAAGTTCTTACCAATGAATTCCTGTTAAAAAGATTCAAAATTAAATTACTGCTGCTATCATTTCTGAAAGCTCCTTTAATAGTTTTATGGAAACACCCATAATTGTAATTAACCAGATTGTATGACTGCAGTTAGCTGAGGAAATGCTTGAGAGGACAATATTGTTAAAGCACCCCATGCTGTTTTTCTCCCAACTGTCACCATGTTAACTTTGTATTTGTTTATTATTTAATAAAGAGAACATGATTCTGCAGACTGTGGCTTTCTGTTTGTGTGTTTTGTGTTTGCTTTTGTCGTCATACCAAGTGCCACAGTGGAACACTGACCTCTCTTGGCCAGAAGCCTTGGCCATTGAGTTGGTCTTCCAGGTAGTCACGGATGTTGTTTGTTTTTTGCAGGAAGAGTGTTATGGAATTTGCAAGCTGTGTGTCCTGGCCAACTATAGGATCTTCCAGTTCTGCTGCACATAAAATACGAGACAAGGCAACTCCCAGCATACCACCAACACAGTGACAGTACTGAAGAGTTAAAATAGTAATAATTAGTATTTTGTACAATAAAAATAACTAAACATTTTGCTGATAAAGTTATTAGCAAGCACATAGATTTAAATTGCATATGCAAATGAATTTTTTTTGACTATAACCGACTACAAACCCATTTTCCTGGCCCTATAGGATCTTGGAGTGCCTCCCTCCCTCGGCACTGAAGGGGTTAAAACCCCTTCAGCCATAATCTATAATCAATGCAGGGTTAAAACTAGGGGGACCTGGCACCCAGACCACTTCATTGAGTGATCCTTTGGAAACTAGAAAACTGGCCTCTGCTGCCATCTGACCCTATGTGATGTGTACGTCAACCTACAATTCCTAATATAAAACCACATGCAGTGGATTGTGGGATGTTGCATGCACCAATCACCAGTCAGAGGCATGGCAATTGTATTCACAGCCATTCAGAGCTGCTGTCCATCTTGGTGGAGGAAGATGTGATTGTCAGGGAAGTATGTATGATCCCATCACTACAATCTGTGTACTCGAAGGCGACCATGTTCTGTGGATAACAAGTCCACTTTATGGACAGAGGTAATTGTCCAAAGTATAATTGAAGAGTATTTCTTTAAATATATATAGATTTTTTTATTCTTTATTTTTGTTTTGCATAAAAGTGACAAATAGCCTTGGTGCGCCACAACAGCGACATCAGGGTAAATTGGTAAACATTTGCAATACAGGTTGTGGCATTCGTTAGTCGGGCACATTTTTAAATTAATGAGATCGATATTTCCACAGTGTGGGTTCTCGTTTTGTTTGAGTAAGTTAGCAAGATGCATATGTCAGGGAAGAGTATTCAGAGGAGTGACAAAGGAGGAAAACATGACATGTACAATCATAATATAAACAAGGCTGTACGATTAAGTATATGTTAGGCTGATTAGTGAGGTGGCTAAACATATCTCTTGGCTGACTAGGCAGAGAACAAGTGGTTGCTGTTGCTTTAGTAGCTGGAAGACAGAGATAATAATTTTTTCCTTCAGCAACATACACAGGTTTAGTATTTCTGCCTAGACGATCATTACATGATATGCTTGTCTGGTATTAACTATTCTAAACATGTAAAAAGAAAGATTACAGTCTAATAGAGAGTGGATGCTTGTTACAGAAAAGCTAGTTAGTATGAGATGCCTCTCTCTGCGTAGGACATGTTGAGAGATAATAAATAGAAAATTAAACAAGCTTAAAACATATAGCTAGTGTCTGCTAAGGAAACACCACTGGGACTCCCACAACCAACATTACTAACGGTAATACATGCGAGGGCAAGTAAGTAAGTTAGTTGGTGTCCGGGCTCGTGCTGGTCGTTGAGTATTTCGTCAGCCCACTCCAAAGGCTGGGAAGCACAAGTCCAGTGTGTATACGGTCTCGAAGCTCCTGCTGACTATCAGGGTGTCATACGGAGATCGAGTCCCGGCAATATCTAGGCAGGCATGGGGGATAATGGCCCGCCTGCCTCAGGCCATCCTGGAGACCTGCTCCTCAGCACCACAAACTCATAAGTGAGGTCAAGTCTCTCCTTGTTGGGATCCAGCCGAGGTAACTTGTGGTCTGTTGCCAGTGGCAGCGGTGGACTTGCCTCCATGGTCGGTGCTCCAGGGTGCTCCTAGGCAGGTGTAGGGTGAGTGACTTAGATGCTTGAGGGTGATTTGTGCCTGGAGGGGTCTCACCCCACTCCCGCTTTGTTCTGCTGCTCCGCTCCTCCCGGTCTCGGGTCGGTGAGTCTGCAGATTGTGCTTCCAATTGCGCCCAGAAGTGTGCAAAGTGCTTGTCTATGCACTTCATCATGCGATAAATAGGGTATTGTTGGGCCACCGCGTGTTGCTACTGATCCTGTGCAGGGTTGGGGTGTGCCTACGCCATCTTGGATCTGCAGTGAGCAGTGCCTTGGATTCCAGTCGCCTGTTTATATCGAGTTGTGTGAGTTCCACCCGTGGCGACCGGGATAACCCCCACTGGTCCAAAGGGGGTGGGGGGTCCACTGTGGTCTCTTGCAGTGTCGAGCTGCGGTATCCAGCATGGGTAGGACCGGTCGCATCTCCCCCGCTCTGCTGCTGACAGGCCGCAAATTACTGCCGCGGTTCCATGCGGTTTTGAGCCTCGCTTCAGATATCTAACTGTGCGGTAGCGTGTCTCCCCCCTGGTGGGCACCTCATATTCAGGTCTGTAGCCCTGTGGCCCGAAATATTTCCCTAAAACCCTAAAACCGCAGGCATTTGCAGGAGCTCAAGCTAGACATGTCTTGTCTGCTTGCAGGACAGGCTCCACCCCCAAAATATATATTAGTTTTTAAAGGACAAAAATGACTTTCTTTTAATATCCTATATACTAGTTTGAGACCTGAGCGGGGATTTACCAGAGGGCAATCTATTGAGTTTCTCTAAACTTAAATGCATTTACTTAGTTACTTCCTAAGTTAAAAGGGTAATCCAGATGTAACCCCTTGCTGACTTTCAGCACTGTATACAGCTCATCCATCTGTTTGGGGGTACTAAAAATGGCCCTAGATGGCAGAGGGTAGACCAAGGTATGCATTAATAACTGGTTCTCACTGGTTGGAGTAAGGATTTAACCCTGCTCACACCGTATTGCAGCAATATTTAAAAAGCTATATGTACTGCTGAGTTTGAGAAATACCTACAGATCAACTGTAAGTCTTGAGCTGCTAAAAATGGCTGCAGCTGACAGATAGGAGCACAAGATATCGATTGATACCTGGTACTACCTGGCGTGAGCAGGGATTTAATCCTCTTAGTTAGGACGTGTCAATATGCTATAAAAGTGATAAAGGAAGTACCAATACATCCTAACGTCATGAAGGTATTACTTATAGAGCCTTCAAAACAAAAGAAAAAACAGAATAAGTCATGGTATGTCTAATAACCACAGAAGATATTATCATGTAAGATACAAGGAAATTAATGGATCCATATACATTGTCATACTTTATCCCAGTCGTTCAGAGAATTGATCTCCTTTTCCAAGAAATCTGCTGTACCTAGTCCCATCTTATTGCACATATCCACAATGATCTCTTGGTAAACCGCGGCTAAGTTACGAAACTCCAACGAGATCTGAAAAGAAAAAGAACACATCACATAAAGCACAAGTTTTAACACATACAGGTCCATTTTACAGAGCGGTAGATCTACAACAAATAGTTTGGTGTAAATTACATGTAATACATATTAATATTTATGTTTGTTTTTCATTACATTTCGTCCTGAGATCATAATAATAAAGACTTTTGAAAATGTTTCATGTAACCAGATCTCCATCGTAATATGTTTTCAACTTCTGCAGGTCCTCAAATAAAAACATAAACATTATCTCTGGGTTAGTCTTTGAAGTTGACAAGCCATGCAGATTTGCTCTATAATGGGACTGATTGCTGAGGTACCCAGTGTATTTCTGTCACAGAAATTCACAAACTCTTGTAGGACTTTATCAATGACTTCTCAAACTAGACTGAACATTCAGAGGATTGTTTCTTGTTGATAGCAGTTTGTTACCTTGGAGAAACAAGGTGGTACAAAAGCAGGTAACTATTGCATTCTCTTAATTGTGTCTCATTGCTGTATCTCATCATTGCATTCTCAATCGATGTTGTGTACTGTGACCTATTATAGACCTAACACTATGTGTTGTTTAATTAACTTGTACGATGGTCATTTCTGCAGAACCCAAACTGTCTTTGCATTGGATATTTCAGACATGTTGAAGTGTTCTAAACCAACTCTTTTGTAGTTGTGTCATACCCTGTCCTATCCCATTTGGTTGCCAGTATTGCCCATTGATTCTCCAGAACGAACTGTGTTCCACTAGCTCTATACCTTCCCTCTCCTAAATTCATCTGAAGCGCTCTCCCCTTGATGGATGTTTGGCAACAAGAGGAAACTGAACAGCCCCATCAGCACTTAGTCATCATAGCCCTGTAACTAAAATGGGCCACTATTTCCTCACTTTCCCGGTCACTTTTACCCCTTGGTTTTCCACTGCTCCCGACCAGCCAGGAGTGCACTAATTGGAGAGTAGGTACTATGGACTATGAGGAACAATTGCTCCTTAAGAACAAGGGGGAGCTCACATTTATTTGACCACAGAAACTCCCAATATTTGACCGACCAAGACCACTTTTGCTCTGGGACTATTTTAGGCTTCGCCCACGTGTGCGGTCAATCCAAATTTTACCCAGGTGGCAATTGGACAATTCCTTATGGATCCGGGCGCTATTTGGACAACTTGGGCACTCGGACAAGAGCAATCTGGGTATGTATGACATGTGGGTTTCCTGTGTGTTTTAGCTGTATTTTGGCGTACTTTTATGTTTTCTATGTTCAACTCTCTGTATCTGGGAGACTTATAATGCTTGGCGCCAATGGGTGAAGTCCTTGTGGGTGAAGTTTCGCTGAACACAGGACTCTCCAGCACTCAGACTACTCACTAAATTTGAAATATAATAAGGAAGTTTCCCTATATATATACTTACAGATAAGTAGGACTATTGCAGTGCTGTCGATATGTTTGCAGTGTACCTCCTACGTCAGCTCACATTATATTTAAACATGCGTTAGGTTCATACCATCACATTATATTTAAACATGCATTAGGTTCATACCATCACATTATAATTAAACATGCATTAGGTTCATACCATCGGAAAGTTCTCCAGCACCTGGCGGTGTTTCTCTTTGCTCCCGGTGAATTTCCACTCAGGGTCATACAGGTAAGTGTGTAAATTGTGTAAAATTAGGATCTTTGTTTCCAAGTTGATGGTCATATCATCTTCCACCGTGTCCAGAGCCCGGGTAATTAGATATGTAATACAAACTGTTTTTCTTGGGAGAATAAAAACACATAATCCAAATTAATTGTGAAATTGTACCTATAACAAGACTAAGAATAACTGCAGTTTAGTAGTGTACTTCCTATATCTTCCCTAAACATTAAGCCTGCCACTCTAAGGTCCATTAATACCACTTTCTACCACTCCTACAGGGCTTTTATGTTATATGTTGATCTTGCTGAGAATTTACTCTGTTCCTGACACTGTATTACAGATATCCTACTAAGAAAGACCCTTGTTTTGATATGAGATTACAGCTACATACATACTTTTGACAGCAAACCAAGACAATCACTCTAGGCAACTGAAAACAAAATTAGTGGACCAATTTTGGCCTTGATATAGGGCAGCACCATGGATTGTAAAGACAGGAACACAACTGGTGGGCACCAAACCTACTTTAAAGGGACTCTGTAGTCACCAGAACAACTACAGCTTAAAGGACCACTCTAGGCACCCAGACCACTTCAGCTTAATGAAGTGGTCTGGGTGCCAGGTCCAGCTAGGGTTAACCCATTTTTTGGGTTAAGCCTTCCCCTATTTCCTCTAGTGGCTGTCTCATTGACAGCCACTAGAGGCTCTTGCGTGCTTCTCACTGTGATTTTCACAGTGAGAGCACACCAGCGTCCATAGGAAAGCATTATGAATGCTTTCCTATGTGACAGGCTGAATGCGCGCGCAGCTCTTGCCGCGCGTGCGCATTCAGCCGACGGGGAGGAGAAGAGGAGGATCAGAGGAGGAGAGCTCCCCGCCCAGCGCTGGAAAAAGGTACGTTTTTTTAGGGTGGGGGCACCCTCAGGGCACTATAGTGCCAGGAAAACAAGTATGTTTTCCTGGCACTATAGTGGTCCTTTAATGTAGTTGTTCTGATAAGTATAATCATTTTCCTGCATACACTGTCCTAGCCAATTTCAGCCAATCCAAGACTTTCTCTATAGGAAAGCATTGGATTGGCTAAAAATCATAAATTCTGATTTTGTCAGCAGGGAGGCGGATCGTAGGCTGGCTACTGCGGCGGACCTGTATGGTGCTGGAAATAAGTTAAGATTTTTTTTTTACCTTTTAAGGGGGGGGGGGAAGCCACCTTAATGGTTTTAACACTATAAGGTCAGGAATACATGTTTGTGTTCCTAACCTATTTGTTCCTTTAAGGCAAGCAACATGAGTTTGAGCTGAAGGAACATTTGCCATGATCTTCACCTGTCATCAGCAATAAAACTATAAGCGTCAGTGTTGGAACAATGTAGAGGCCACTCTCAAGTGCAAGAATGTCCAAAATTGAAATTCCTATCTGTTGTACAACTCCCATAATGCTATGCCAACTGGGGATCTACTATTTGCCCATCCTTGCAGGGTTGTATTAGAGAGCAGTATTTGTACCCTTGAATGTAAGAATGTTGTCAGTATATTTATACTGTCAGACATTTTGTGTTAAGACAGAAATTAAAAGTGTATACTGTAAGTCACCATCAGAACAGAGGTGACTCCATTTTGTATTACAATGCAAAGACAGACACAAATTTTTTCTCTCTGTAACCCTATTCATTCAAGCCTCCGCTAAGGAATGTGACTTATGTAAACATTGGCAGAGATAAGGCATGATGTCTACAGCAAAAGGGGGGTTGAATGCTACAACCCAGAGACAAATATATATATATATACACACACACACACAATATATACACACTATCCACATATAACTTACTATTATTATATTAATCATATATAAATAGTACTATGTTAATAATATAGAATATTCATGGATTTAATATCAATGAAGGAATGTCATATTATTTACTAACGTTAGTGGAATATATGTAATAGACATGTATAATAGACATGTATAAATAATATTACAAAGTTCCATTCTAAGGAAGGGTGAAATTAAAGCTACAGGTGTCAAATTCTAATTTACATCGGCAAACCAGACGCTCTAGCTGGTTGAAATCAAAGAAAATGCTTTGAAGTCTGACAGGTTTGATGGACGATTATCCATAAACGAAAACCAAGATGACGTCAAACGCATCACGAAATTCGGTTAACCCATTATACAAAAAAATAAATGGACCCCTTGACAAGAATTTTCTGTGATGTAATTGCGCCATCTACTGACCAAAATTTAGATGATATTCTGTAGGGAAAACACGCCCACAGTTCTCTATTGGTTACTATCAACTAGTGATGTATAGAGAACTTCTCCTTTAAAAATTAAGGACAAAGGAGAGAGAGGGAAACTCTCAAACACTCAGACTCAGAGACACACTCAGACACTCACACTCTAAGGATGGACTCACATCTAACATCTAAGATCTGACATCTGGACACACCTAATTCTTTGTATCTTTTCCAACTAACACAACTTCAGAACGCTGAAAACTTTTCTATCTTCATACAATTATCTATACACCATACATGCATCCACAACTTCAGAACGCTGAAAACTTTTCTATCTTCATACAATTATCTATACACCATACATGCATCCACAACTTCAGAACGCTGAAAACTTTTCTATCTTCATACAATTCTCTATACATCATACATGCATCCAAAATTCCTGGGATATATCTCCAAGCCTGAGATAGAAATTCTACAACATAACTGATAATTATGCTGGTTTTATTTAAATGTATTAAATTCATTGATTTTCCTAAAAGGCAGAATATACTTGGATAAAAGCTGGTGATTCCAACATTAAGTCATGATTCGTTAATAATAAAAAGAATTTGTAATTCCATTCCTGCAGGTGGACCAGTGAACTCTATATTATTTTTAGCTTTAAAATAGAATACCAGGCGATTATACAGATATATTAGCTTATGTAATTTAGAAATAGTAAATCTTAATTAGGAAAGTTAAAATTCTGCAAACATAAAATCTGATTATAATTATACTTATTAATAACTATAAAAGAAACAAATTGAAACCAATGTGGCTTAGTAGAGAAGTAAAACAAGAGATTAAAAATAAGAAAAGGGCATTTAAAGTATTTAAATCGGACAAATCAGAGGCATCCTATATAAGATATAAGGAAACCAATAACGCTTGCGAAAAGGCAATTAAAGTGGCTAAACTAGAAAATGAAAAATTGGTAGCTAAAGAATGCAGAACCAATCCCACAAAAAATTTTCAAGCACATCAATTATAAAAAAACTAAATATGAAAGTGTACACTGGAAACAGAGATGGGTCTGTTAGCTAATGAAGACCAGGAAAAGGCAGAAATTTTAAATAACAATTAAATAACAATTTTTCTTCAGTATATTTTAATGAGGATCCTATGGCAAGAGATATGCAAATTGTGGCGAAATTAACATCGCCACTTGTGCCTGGAGAAGACTGATTGCCAGCCTCCTGCCATGTGACTATGGCCCCTGGGTGTATTGCCTGCTCTCCTGTACTGCTGAGGATTGCTACCAACCAGGTGGATTTGGCTATGGAGCTTGTGTAGTGCCCTCTGTTGGTAGCAACAGTAATATGCACTACCTGAATTGCAAGACTGGTAATTTGCATATTCGGGTAGATTTGCATATCACTAATTCTGCATGCAGGAGAGACATTTTGTGTTAATTATGGTCTTCCCCACCCATTTATAAATATGTAATTATGTTATAATAAGTCACTGTATGTTGCCTGCTATGATTTGACTGTTTGTAATTTTATTGAGTTTTCACAGCAATGTTAATGTAATGACCATATGGGCTAGTCCCAAGTAAAATAAAGTTTTAGACAGTTCTACTTCACCCTCAATTTGGAGTGCCGTCTCTTATTGGGGGAATCTGCTACAAGGGATTGCTATGCTCTCCTGTCCTGCTCTCTGAAGGAGTCCACAGTGGTTATGGTGTCATCAATGGAGGTACCCAGTCGGAGTGCCAGGTGATCCGTTACACAAATGATTGCTGCAAAAAACTTGCAGATGACTTGTGATTGGATGATTCGAGACAAGGTGCTACAGCAGGTAAAGAAAATTAATGTAAATAAAGCTACGGGGAATGATGGTATTCACCCAGGGGAATGATGGTATTCACCCACGAGTACTTAGGGAGCTAAGTGGGGAAATAAGCGAACCTCTGTATTTAATTTTTCGAGATTCTTTTGTTTCAGGTATTGTATCAGGGGATTGCAGAAAGGCAGATGTCGTTCCTATTTGTAAAAAAGGTTCAAAATCCTCTTCTGCAAATTATAGACCTGTGAGCTTAACTTCTGTGACTGGGAAAATATTTAAAGCACTATTAAGGGATAATATTCAGGAATTAATTGGGAGGAGCTTTGTTGTTAGCAATAATCAACATGGTTTTATGAAACATAGGTCATGTCAAACTAACCTAGTTGCAGTGGATGTGATCTACTTGGATTTTGCCAAGGCATTTGATACGGTTCCTCACAATAGGTTAGTCTTAAAACTAAAAGAAATTGGTCTAGATGAATATTCTTGTTCTTGGGTAGAACATTGGCTTAAGGATAGAGTACAACGAGTTGTAATTAATGGTAAATTTTCAGGCTGGACAAAAGTGGTAAGTGGTGTCCCTCAGGGTTCTGTTTTGGGACCACTTCTATTTAACATATTTATAAATGATCTTGAAATAGGCATGGAAAGCCATGTTTGAGTGTTTGCAGATGACACAAAACTTTTTAAAGTAATCAAATGTGAGCAGGATATTGCTTTGCAGAAGTTCCTGTCCTGCGGTGTGCACCGCCCGGCCAGTGACCGGCAGGAGGGTCACCTAAATCTAGTGCCCCCTGGGCCGGTGCGCCCTAGGTGACTGGCTAAGTCGCCTATAGGATGGGGCGTCCCTGCACACAGAAACATTCATAGAATATTTTTTTATATGTGCAGCCACCCTCCTGTTAGCATACTTTTTGTGTGCAGGAGGGTGGCTTGCTTGGGGTCCTGCTGCTGCCGGCTGAGGCTGCTGCGAGTGTGGGATCTTTATCAGCTCTCTCCTTGTTCTCTCCCCCCATGCTGCCTGAGCCACCTCCTCCAGTGCTCTGCCTCCTGCACTGCGCTCTCTCTCTTTGCAGCTGGGAGAAAGTGACCAGCTCTGACTCTGGCTGCCCATGCCACCCAATAAGTATTGCTGAAAGGGGCCTGTTCAGGTGCAATGGTCCCCGGTAAGTCTGCCGATGATAAGCATGAAAGAAATCAGTAATTCATAACTGTTATTTTTTAATCTCTAATCTTATTGATCCAGGCTTTGCTCTGCTTATGTCCTAAACACCAATATCAAAACATAAGCTATGGAATTCACCGAATTCAATCCATGACCAGACATTTGGTCAGCAGGAGAATTAAGCCTACAAATACCAGGACTGAGTGATACAGATTATTGCAAACCATTTTGTGTTACCAGGTTCCATTTTATAAAATAGTTTTTATTTTTATCAACTTGTGATGGCATTATATTGCCAAGGTTCTTTGTGAGGCTTGGAGGGGAGCAGATTCATTGTTTGAAATCACAAGGTGTTTCAAAAGATTCAACGAATTGAGTTGTGTTCATTGTCAGTGATTTCATACAATGTACTGGACAGTGTAACAAGGTACATTTAATTGTTACTGAACTGAATGTCATTACTGGACACACGGTGTCCAAGGTGTGATCTTGACAAAAACATAGTAGATGTATTTTGTAGTTAAAAAAAAACAAAAACTCAAATAGCAGCCTAACAATCTCTAGCTACCCAGTGCTATATGAATCCTGCTTGATAGTCAAGGGAGAGCTGGAAAGGGAAGAGATTATATATATATATTTTTTTTATTATTATTTTTTTCACCTTAGCTCCCCGTCCAGAGTCTGGATCACAGCAGCAAAGCTCCGGCTGGTCTCATTCATATATCTATAACAGGCCTGGAGGCTCTCGCTCATTGTGTTCTGTTAGGGTAAATAGAGACAGCATGAAATGTAATTATGACCAGGAACAGAAGAGTAAACCATTTCTGCACCATAATTCATGTCTAGCACAAGAATGAATCCCCTCCATTTTGGAAGTGGTTATAGTTTGTGGGTGTGCCATTCTGTGCATAGTGCCAGGCATTGAATGTTCTGAAAAGTTGCACAAAATAAATATAGCTGTAGATCAGTATGTTGTACCTTAGTTTTTAATTTAGTGAATAATGCAACGTTTTACACTGATTTAGAGTCTGTAGAAATACTCAGAGATCGCAGAAAAGCAAGGAAAAGTTGATTTTATTAAAGACACGGAGGCTCATATTATGCATAACTCTTTCTTTATTTCCTCAGCAGCAAAGAAAGAGAAATATAAATATTATCAAAACTGAAGAAAAAACTGTATAGGCACAACAGGTAGCCAATCACAGGGTATAGGAAGTAGCTATATAAGTCTTGTGTCTCCCACAATCCCCCTCTTTCTTTGCTGCTTCCTCAGACAGATAAGTGTTTTCTCTGATCTCTGGCTTGCATTGTGATTCCATTTTAACTTGTCTTACAGTGTGTTTCTTTTATGATTTACATGCTGTTGTTTTATTATTTGAATTGGTTTGTGATGTTGTTCTGATTTTGTTTTCCTCGGCTGGTGTCTCCCCTCTGGGCCCGCGGGTGTGTCACTGTCCCGTCCGGGCGGTCTCCACCACCCCCCTCCCCTCTCCCCTCTCCTACCCGTGCTTCTGCACGGGACCCGAACTGCTGTGTGCCGCGGCCGCGATCTCCTCGCGACCGCGGCGGTGTACACGCTTCTCTCCTCCCCCCTTACTCTAGATAGCGTGTCGGCTCGGCGGGCGGGTGCACAAGCCCCTTCCCCCGCCGAGTGTTTCCTGCGTGTGCCTCCCTCGTGCGGCGGCCATTTTGGGGGCGGTCTTTTATATTCCTCCCAGTGCTGCCGTGCCACCGGCCACCTCGTAGCCCTGCTCCCTGGGGACACCAGCTGGACCGTTTGTTTTCTGTTTTCTTGTGGGTTAATCAACCCTTCCCTCTCTCTCCCAGCTAGCACCCTGGTGTTATTCAGCCTGATTTTATTTGTAGTCAGTTTCATTGGTCCCTATATAATTTTCCATTGCATTAATTATTATTCTACTATTTATATTCTCATTGGTCTGTCTATTCTGTCCCCCACTGTCACTACCATGCAGGATAGGGGTGATGGGCCTGTTGGTCCCCCAGGGGACTTCCAATTAGATAATACTGATGGTGCCATGGCCTCCCAAGAGTTTCAAGCCATGTTAGAGGCCACTATGGCTTCCTCCATCCAGAAGGCTATTGCCTCAGCCATGGGAGCTGTCTCCTCAAATTTTTCCCAGTCCCTGCATTCTCTGATTTTACCTGCCATGGCCACCCCTGCCCTCTCCCCTGCTCAAACCGTGCCTGGCGCCCGTAAGGCAAAGGCTAAATCCAAACATGTCGGCTCCCACTCCTCGATGCAGGTTTTACCTGCCATGACTGACACGCCTGAGGCGGTCTCAGATGGCGCGCACCCCACGCGCAAAAGAGCCCCTGGAAGGGCTAAAAAGGCTAGACTATGGAAAAGGGCTAGAGCCCATGATATTGGGTCGGATACCGACCGGAGTGTGGAGGATGAGTCCGACGCTATGGAGTACGACTCCTTTGATCATGATGATTCTGGCGAGGATTTGCCCCTTACGGGCGTGAACCCCTCCGGGTCCTCCGCCAATACCCGGGGCCCCTCACTTGCTCCCCCGGGGGGTGACACCTCAATCCTTGACCCACAGGGTAATCCCCTATTTGACCCAGACGACCTACGTCATCCTCGGTCCGCCGAGTGGGTTCCCCCAGATCACATCGCCCAATATGTGGCTAAGCGTATCCGCATGCCACTTTCTAGGGAAGGCCGCAATAAATTGCGCGCCGAGTGCCCACGCCCGTCCCTCCCGGGCGCGGCTTGCAAAACCCCGGACATTGACCCGCAAATCGCTCAATTCCTGAATAAGTCAGGATGGAAGCCCAAGAAGGGCCTTGACCACTCCCTTAAAAGCTGCCAGGACAAGATCCTGGATACCCTAGGCCCCCTTTCCAAGCTTTACGAGCTTTTGGATGCTGCCAGGGCCGGGGACTCCGTCCTGGACGTGGATGTGGCCATTGGTTTGGTCCAAAGAGCTATTTGCTTACTGGGGAACGCCAATTCGGCCATGTCTTCAGAAAGACGCAAGGCGATCCTCCTGAAGATCGACCCTAAATTGGCCGCTATGACTGTGGCGGAGCCTGATCCGACTGAGGAGGGTCTCCTGTTTGGCACGTCCTTCGTTAAGGATATGGGTGCTTATGTCAAGACCTTTACGGCTATTGACAAGGCACAGGCGAACATGAAGCGCGTGTTCGCGCCTAAGGTTTTCGGAGGGGCCGGGCGTAGCAGGAACCGTCCACCCGGCCGTGGTTTCCAGAGGTTCCTTTTTTCCCTCGAGAGGATTCCAGGAACAGAGGGCCCCTCCCTTCTTCCCGGCAAGAGGTCAGGCCTGGGGCTCCAGATACCCCCGCGGTGGTACCCCCGGCAGACGTCCTTACGGTGAGTACCCTTTCTTTCCCTCACGCTCAAGTTCGGGTGGCGGGGAGACTGGCCTTATTTTATCGAGAATGGGCAAAGATCACCTCAGATGCTTGGGTTTTACAATGTGTAAGGGGTTTTCGTCTGGAGTTTGTTTTCATGCCTGTCCAGTTTTATTCCCCCAGAGAACTGTCCCTCCCTCCGGAGCAGGACGAGATGATTTCCACGGAAGTGGTGGAGATGCTGTCCAAGGGCGCTATAGAGGAGTTGCCGTTCGCCGCCCCAGGCTTTACGAGCAATTTATTCCTGGTGCCCAAGAAAGGGGGCGGAGTTCGCCCTGTCATAAATCTTCGCCCACTCAACGATGGAAGGTATACACTGCCTCAGAGACCTCCTACGTCAATCGGACTGGTTGGCCAAGCTGGACCTGAAGGACGCCTACTTTACGGTCCCCATCACTTTGGAGTTCCGGGATTATCTCCACTTCACCTGGCATGGGCGTCGTTGGCGCTTCACCTGCCTGCCTTTCGGTCTCTCCTCGGCCCCTTGGTGCTTCACCAAGCTCATGAAGCCTGTGGTGACATTCCTCCGAACCCGGGGGGTTCGCCTCATTATCTACCTGGACGATATCTTGATTTTATCCCAGTCACGAGAGGATCTCCTCACACACCTGGGATGGACGACCGACCTTCTGCAGAAGTTGGGATTTCTGATCAATTGGAGCAAGTCGGTCCTGGTCCCTGCCCAGTCCATAGAGTTTCTGGGTTTTCAAGTGGATTCCATCCAACAGTCCCTGTTCCTCCCGGATGCCAAAGTGAAAGCCATCCAGAAGGAAATTCGGAGGGCCCTCCGTGTTCCAGATTTGTCGGTCAGACAACTGGCGAGAATTATCGGCCTTCTCGCGGCCTCTATTCAAGCAATCTTCCCAGGCCCCCTGCATTACCGAGCGCTCCAACGGCTCAAGGGATCACGACTTCGCTCCGGTCATTCATACGAATCTCGGATAACGCTAGACGAGGAGTCCAGGGACGAACTAGCGTGGTGGTTGGCGTACATGGAGGCATGGAACGGAAGAGCCATCTTCGGTTCCGCCCCGGATGTGGTGATAGAGTCCGATGCCAGCTTACACGGCTGGGGCGCTCGTTGTGGCAACGTCTCCACAGGAGGCAGGTGATCCGACACAGAGAAGTCTTTACACATCAACTGCTTGGAACTTCTGGCAGGTGCCTTCGCGATCCGCAGCCTTGCTCCGGGGAGGGCGAATTGTTGCGTTCTCCTCAAGATGGACAACGTATCAGCAGTTCGTTACATAAATCACCTAGGGGGCACGAAATCCAAAATGTTGGCAACTCTGGCAAAGGATTTTTGGCAGTTCTGCCTCTACAACAACGTTTCGGTGACGGCGGAACACATCCCAGGTCTGGACAATTCAGGGGCGGATTGGAATTCCAGACACTTACGGGACTCCGGGGACTGGCATCTACACGCTTCAGTGTTCCAGTGCCTGAACAGGTTGTGGGGCCGGTTCCAGTTGGACTTATTCGCGTCACGCCTGAACACTCAGCTACCGAGGTTCTACAGTTGGAGGCCGGACCCGGCTGCAATAGCGACAGATGCCTTTCTCCAAGAATGGCCACCGGGTCTGATGTACGCCTTTCCCCCATTCAACATGATCGCACGCACGATCTCGAAACTGGTCCGCCACGATTGTCGGATGGCTTTGATCACCCCTCTATGGAGGTCTCGCCCATGGTTCCCTCGGCTGATGGAACTGTCCATAGACTACCCTCGTTTGCTTCCGGTATTCCAAGACCTCCTTCTGGATCCGGATGGGAACTCTCACGACCTGGTGTTGCAACATCAGCTACCCCTCATAGCGTGGTTCCTTTCAGGGGACCTTGGGTTATCCCAGACGTTTCGCAGTCAACTCTCCGACTCCTCGATAACGCCTGGGCCCCGGGTACACGGACAGCTTACCGACATTCATGGAGATCATGGTCTGGTTGGTGCATGGAACGGGCAATGGATCCCGTATCTGCCCCTCTGCCTTTGATTCTGGAGTTCTTCACGTTCCTATTTGATTCTGGCAAGGCATACCGCACGATCAACCTTTTCCGCTCAGCTATCTCAGCCGGTCACGAAGGTCTAGACGGTTCTCCGGTCGGCAAGCATCCTTTTGTCTGTCGACTTCTCAAAGGTATTCGCCTTGCTCGTCCTCCTCGACCTCGTTTTGCTGCCTTTTGGGACGTCAACATGATGCTACAGTTCCTATCATCATGGTATCCCAATTTTGAGCTGACTCTCAAGCAATTGTCTGCCAAATTGGTTATGTTACTGTGCCTGATTTCTTGCAGAAGAGTCTCTGACGTTCGGGCCCTGGACTGGGACGCCGTTGCATTCACCCCAGAAGGCGTCACCTTTGACATTTCCAGGATTACCAAGTCTGCGTCTAAGTCACTTACATACCCTAGGTTTTCAGACTGTCCAGCACTCTGCCCGGTGGATTGCATCAAGGACTATCTGGATGTTACACATCCCCTTCGCATAACAGACCTGCGCGATCTGTTCATATCCTTTAAATCACCTCACCGGCCGGTTCCGACTCCTACTCTAGCACGTTGGGTGCGCTGGCTGCTATCCTCCGCGGGTATAGACACCTCAGTATTTACGCCTCATTCTGTAAGGGGCGCGATGGCCTCGAAAGCCTCTTCAGTCGGATGTCGCCTAGAGGACATTATGCGAGCGGCGGATTGGTCTCGGGAATCGACCTTCCGAGTCTTCTACTTCAGACCAATTGAGCACATCGCATCTCGTGTGGTGGCGCAGCTTTGAACTTGCATAATATGAGCCTCCGTGTCTTTAATAAAATTCCCAGATTTTACTAGTAACATGACGTAAAGTCATGATTTTATTAAAGACACGGAGGCGAGTATTATTCCCTCCCACCCTCCCGGAGTGGAGTTGGGATACGAGATGCTTGGTGGCTCTACAGGTATGCTTTCCAGTTTGGTCTATATTCTATCAGTTTGATTTGCATCTTTTGTACGGGTTGTTGTGCCTTTATGTTGTGTACTAATTCTGATGTTTTTATATTTCAGAACTCTGTTTTACCTGTGTCTCCCCAAGACTATGTTTGGTAAGTTTGCAGTTCTGAATTAAGAAATTACCATATTTCTCTATCTTTTTTAGCTTGAAATTGTCGCATCGTTTCCCGTTACCCTGTTTCGACCAAGTGGGACATCGTTCATCTTACCTGGTCTTCGGTTCGCAAGAAAGAGGGGGATTGTGGGAGACACAAGACTTATATAGCTACTTCCTATACCCTGTGATTGGCTACCTGTTGTGCCTATACAGTTTTTTCTTCAGTTTTGATAATATTTATATTTCTCTTTCTTTGCTGCTGAGGAAATAAAGAAAGAGTTATGCATAATACTCGCCTCCGTGTCTTTAATAAAATCATGACTTTACGTCATGTTACTAGTAAAATCTGGGAATTATCTGGTGCAAAGTGGTAATTTGATTTAGTCAGTTTTTCCATATCGTGGCATATGCTTCAAGTATCCGTATCTGAATGCGTTTTCAAGAATTTCTCTACAAATTATGCAGGTTGTGTAGCAGACTGTAGTGGTTATAATGCGCCTCCAGATGTTGCTGAACTACAACTCCCATAATTCTATGAATGAAATAGATAGGCTGAGAATCATGGGAGTTGTAGTTTAGCAACATCTGGAGGGCCGGAGTTTGGGGAAGCCTGCTTTAAAGAATCACTCTGAAAACCTAAAAGACCTTGACATGTGCATAGTCGTCCTTTTTTGCAAATGTCCTAAACCATAACCGTTGAACCCCCACGTCATGATTCCCTTTTATTCCAGAAGTTTGGTCCTTAAGGAGTTAAAGTGGTTAAAATATCACGGCTTTAATATATTATATATATATATATATATATATATATATATATATATATAGAAATAACAAAATGGGTCATTGCCAAACATTCCCAATTTTCACCCCAACTTTTCACCCCAACTTTTAACAGTACTATACCCACTGGCAAGCTAACAATAATCCATATACCCAGATATGAATACCATAACACCAAACACGGCCACAACGGGCCTTATACCCCAAGTGATTTAACATTGTAGGGGTATACCGAGATACACGGGCTCCAACCTACCAATTAACAAACCATGAGAATATTGATACCAAACATCCAAACATCACAGCTACCAAACCTTCCTACCCCCCCAATGTCTTATCCAGCCCCCGCCGCCGTGACCCAACTGGATAAAGGAAGAAATACCATAAAGGAAGCCAAATCCCATCGCACACAGGCACATACTACATCCAAAATCACTCACACAGACAATGTATCCCCTTGACACACTGCATTACCAGCAAACACACACTGCATCCACTACACAAACACACACACTGCATCCACTACACACACTGCATCCTCTACACACACACTGCATCCTCTACACACACACTGCATCCACTACACAAACACACACACTGCATCCACTATACAAACACAAACTGCATCCACTACACAAACACACACTGCATCCACTACACACACACTGCATCCTCTACACACACACTGCATCCACTACACAAACACACACTGCATCCACTACATACACACTGCATCCTCTACACACACACTGCATCCTCTACACAAACACACACACTGCATCCACTATACAAACACAAACTGCATCCACTACACAAACACACACTGCATCCACTACACACACACACTGCATCCTCTACACAAACACACACTACACAAACACACACTGCATCCACTATACACACACTGCATCCACTATACAAACACACACTGCGTCCACATAAAAAATACTACTCACACATAAATAATATAGATAAATTATAGATAAATTTAAGCTTATATTTATTAGTATCTCCAACAAATGCAATACATACATATGTTACATATACACAGACTGCTGAATACAGTCACAGACTGCTGAACACATTCTCACACCGACTGCTGAATACATACACACACCAGCTGCTGAATACACACACAGGCAGACTGCTGAGTACACACACAGGCAGACTGCTGAGTACACACACAGACAGACTGCTGAATACACACACAGACAGACTGCTGAGTACTCACAGACAGACTGCTAAGTACTCACAGACAGACTGCTGAATACGCACATAGACTGCTGAATACACACACAGACAGACTGCTAAGTACTCACAGACAGACTGCTGAATACATGCACACAGTCCGCTGAATACATACACACACACACACACACACACTGCATCCACTATACAAACACACACTGCACTGCACAACTCACTCTCTGCATACATTAAACACACATAATCTGCATCTTTTGTAGCATGATTTTGGTGCGGGGGAGCTGGGTGGCTGCAGGGGGCGGCATTTCATCCTTGGACCCAGACAGCACAATGTCTTGGGCCAGATCTGCTCATTCTCACTGTTTTCAACCCAGACTCACTCCATCTCCCTTCTTCATAGTGGGACCCAAATGCACCCAATTTATAGGGGAGTGACCCAGTCTCACCCCATATGTTTTGTAGAGGGATCTATACTCATCCCATTCCTTCTGTTTTATTGGTGACACAGACACATCCCATTCCTTCTGTTTCATAGGAAGACCCAGATTCATCCCATCCCCCTGTTTTATAGAGGACCCAGATTTACCCCATCCCTCTGTTTTATGGGTTATCAGACTCACCCCATCCTCCTGTTTTATATAGGACCCAGATTCACCCCATCCCCCTGTTTTATAGGGTATCAAACTCACCCCATCCCCCTGTTTTATAGGAAGACCCAGACTCACCCCATCCCCCTGTTTTATATAGGACCCAGACTCACTCCATCCCCCTGTTTCATAGGAAGACCCAGACTCACCCCATCCCCCTGTTTCATAGGAAGACCCAGACTCACCCCATCCCCCTGTTTTATATTGGACTCAGACTCACCCCATCCCCCTGTTTTATAGAGGACCCAGACTCACCCCATCCCCCTGTTTTATATTGGACTCAGACTCACCCCATCCCCTGTTTTATAGGACCCAGACTCACCCCATCCCCCTGTTTTTATATTGGACTCAGACTCACCCCATCCCCCTGTTTTTATATAGGACCCAGACTCACCCCATCCCCCTGTTTTTATATTGGACTCAGACTCACCCCATCCCTGTTTATAGGACCCAGACTCACCCCATCCCCTGTTTTATATTGGACTCAGACTCACCCCCTGTTTTATATAGGACAGACTCACCATCCTGTTTTATAGGACCCAGATTTCACCCATTCCTGTTTTTGTGGAATCAGTCACCCATCCCCCTCTGTTTTCTGGGACAGACTCACCCCATCCCCTGTTTTATATGGGACTCAGACTCACCCCCTGTTTTATGGGGTATCAGACTCACCCCATCCCCTGTTTTTATATAGGACCCGGAGCTCACCCCATCCCCCTGTTTTGCCACTCACGGTTGACTCCACTGTCCCCTGTTTTATATAGGACTCAGACTCACCCCATCCCCCTGTTTTATATAGGACCCAGACTCACTCCATCACAACTGTTTTATAGGGTATCAGACTCACCCCATCCCCCTGTTTTACATTGGACTCAGACTCACCCCATCCCCCTGTTTTATATGGGACCCAGACTCACCCCATCCCCCCTGTTTTATAGGGTATCAGACTCACCCCATCCCCCTGTTTTACATTGGACTCAGACTCACCCCATCCCCCTGTTTTATATACGACCCAGACTCACCCCATCCCCCTGTTTTATATAGGACCCAGACTCACCCCATCCCCCTGTTTTATATAGGACCCAGACTCACCATCCCCCTGTTTTATATAGGACTCAGACTCACCCCATCCCCCTGTTTTATATAGGACCCAGACTCACTCCATCACAACTGTTTTATAGGGTATCAGACTCACCCCATCCCCCTGTTTTACATTGGACTCAGACTCACCCCATCCCCCTGTTTTATATTGGACTCAGACCCTTCCCCACCAGAATTATAGAGGGAGAGAGACTCACCCGGTCCAGTTTGGGCATCACTGTCCGGCAGCCACCCATCTTAAACCTGAGCAGGTTGTATATCTCCTCAGGGTGTCCCAATGAGCGGAGGATATCCATGGCTGCTCCAGGAGGTAGGTATCACTCTCATGGGAGAATGAGCAATACCACCCCAACCCTTTATTTATAGACCCCACTATCCGGTAAAGCCAACCCTCCAGACACGGCAGCCAGTCACCACTTCACCAGTCAGCACTGAATGTGCCCGAAGAAAGTGATTGGAAGGGTCAGTGTGGAACTTGTTGGACCTGTTGCTGGAGTGATGCACTGGGTGCTGATTGTCTTTTGCTCCCATTCTGGCAAAGCATGTTTCACTTCAAGGCTGTCATAGTTTATAAAGAATATTCACATACAGCAAGTTTGACTGTGCTGAGCAATCTCCTTGTTTCTTTCAGCAGACTTGTGTGTGAAAATATGCTGCCTACAATGGACAAATACATTCTAAATCCATTTATAGTTTTATTATTGCAATTTATTCACTTTGATAAAACAGACATTTGGGATAAATGTAATATTTTTATGTTAGCTATTAGGAATTTTACCACAGGATGAAAGTCTATTATAGACTGAAATGTAATGTGGCTGTATTCACAATAAATATTTGAGTTTAATTAAAAAAGTATAGTGACAGCTTTCCTTCTGATCATTGTTTACCCGAAGCTGGCGATTACTCCTTTGCAAATACTTCTGACAGGCGTGTGCTGGACCTTGGATTGTATATATATCTATATATATATAGTTGCTGTTTAGTGGATAAGGGAGTGCGTTGGAATTTCTTTTTTTATTGTATAAAGTGGCTCCCAGCAGTCTAGCCAACTCCTTGGTTTTACACCCTTCCCTGTCACAGGTGCCTCATCCCAGGGCCCTATTTAGCCTTGTACTGCAGAGAACCCCAGATGGAATGTTTTCCCCAAGTAAGTATCTAATGACGCAGACATTAGGCTGTTAGAGTAGGACCTGCCAAAGATGGGGTACATGTGGCAGGCTTATGCAATGTATGATCATATAATGTAACTAAACCCCCATTACTTGTTGCCTTGATTAGGTGTTTTTAAAAACAAAATCTGTCAGCACCAAAGTTGCTGTTTAGTAGATAAGGGAGTGCGCTGGATTTTTTTTTTTTTATTGTAAATATTGGAAATCAATACAATTCCTTTCTAAATCTAGTACTTTGCACTTAAAATAGCACATTTAGTTTTTTTATATATCTCCCCCCATAATGTTTAAACACAGCAACCTTGTCTTCTAAAAGTTTCACCATAGATAATTTTGTACAATTTCATTTTGTATTTCTACATGGCTTCTGATTACAAAAATACATTAAGGATATATTTTACCAGACAATTAAAAATGTAAAGCCCCTCACAGCAAACTATAAAAATAACCTGCCTAAACTATACATATTTGAAATATATGTTAGTCTCTGTCCATGTTCTGCGTTTAAAGAATTCTGAGAGTCGTAGTCTAACAGGTGGAGGCAGCGGTGGATCTACACTGGGGCCCGCAAGCTGAGGGGGGCCATCGGGTGGCCCAAGCAGTTAAAGCCACTCGATGGTAATGTGTTCTCAGGGGCCAGGACAGCGCTTTAACAGGGCAACCTGGCCCCTTTAATGATGTCAGTGCTGATAGAAAGTGACAGCCAGTCTCTTCGTCCCAGCTACCACAGATTGTGCGAAGGGAGGAGGAGAGGAAGTGCCCAAGTGGAAGAGACTCTGACTACTAATAGCGTGAGTCAGCTGACTGGATCCCAAGGAAGCCACCTTCACCCTAAAGATAAGTGGGAGGCTAAAAAAAAGAAACTATGCATGCGTGTCTGTATGTGTATCTTATCTGTGTTTGTCTGTATATCTATTTGTTTCTTTTTGTGTATATCTGTGTGTTTGTATGTCTATCTACATGTGTGTCTGTCTGTGTATCTATCTGTTTGTATGTGTGTCTCTGTGTGTCTGTATGTGTATCTGTTTGTATGTATATATGTGTCTCTATGTATTTGCATGGGTGTGAGTGTGGATCTGTGCATATATCTCAGCATTCAAACACCAACACTAAGCACAAATACACCTCTGCATTCAAATGTCAACACTACATGCAGACACACCGCTACATTCAAAGGCAAACATTGAACACAAGTACACCCCCACATTCACGAACACATGCTCCAAAAAAAGCATGCTTACATTCGAACACTGCTTAGTGATAAACACAACCTTGCATGGATTGCCAAATGGTAGATCCACAACTGGCAAAGCATTGTGGGAGTTTTACAGTTCTGCCACAGTCTGGAGGGCTGGCGTTTGACAACCTTTATACCATTTTGAGTAAAAAAAGTAGCGAATATTTTATGAAAAATAAATCCTAGTTTAAAGGGACACTATAATCATTAAGCTGTAGTTTTTCTGTAGCCCATGGAACAGCGCAGATAGGGGAATGGGCCTTGACAGGGCAAGAGAGTAGGCATGTAATATTAATGTGTGTATATATATATATATATAATTATTTTACCAGAGGCTTTTCCCTTGGCATTAATGTCTATGAGAAACTCAGTTCATACACCCATAAAAGTTACACCTAACAAGTTCATAATAGGGCATCCAATACTTACTGTTAATACTCTAGAAATATTAGTACGTGATCATGCTATGATAGATGACACGACTAGCCTTCTCTCGAGGTTTCCCCACGTACAAGTGGGATTGGCTTTAACTAGGATAACTCAATTAGCCAAGGTATTAGATAATGCCTTGAATTACTCCAATGATGCCATCTCCAAACAAATCCACATTAGAATGACGGTCTTACAGAACAGATTGGCATTGGATTATATTTTAGCATCAAATGGAGGTGTGTGCTTTAATTACAGAGCAGTGCTGTGTATTTATTAAAGACAGACGTGGAGACATATAAACGGACTTAGATAAAATTGGAGGAATAAACTACATCAAGTTAATGATAAATAGGATCCATTAGATCTTGAAAGATTGCTGAATTCACTTGGAGCAAAACTGGTGACTGGCTCTGATTGTAAAGTGTTTTGGCACTAGCCACGCAATGCCTTTGTTGGAAGGTGAAGAATTCCCCAATTTAACCCCTTAAGGACACGTGACATGTGTGTCATGTCATGATTCCTTTTTATTCCAGAAGTTTGGTCCTTAAGGGGTTAAAAGACCTGGAAACTCTGGATAATGCAATGTATGATGATTCACATTAGCAGAAATTAATGAAAACATGGATCGCTATGCAACAAACTCCATCTTGTCACGGAACAATTTATTAATTGATTCATTAACAGGATCTATTAAGAATAAAAAGAGAGGACTGTGAATATTGAGAAAGTGCCTTAGTCCCCCCAGCCGCCATCTTATTATTATATCAACCATGTTTGCCCTCTGTGTGACTTTGTGTGCTTGAAGGGTTAAGTGTGGACATGCTTGTGCTTTTATTGCTCCAAGTATTGTTATAAGAAACTGGTTTATCTTGTCAACGATCGATCGCAATGGAAGCCAGTAAAGGAGGGTCATAACCTTAGGGTAAAAAGTCAGAAGTAATTAATTCAGCAGTAGATTGAACTGATCATAACACATTAGGGTGAATGATCAGAAGTGATTGAACTGACATAGCAGGATGGGTTGGTTTAGAAGCAACTAATTACAGAGTACACTCTCAGGGCCGGTGCTAGGATATTTGACTACACAGGCGAAGATGCATTTTGACGCTCCCCCCCCCCAAAAAAAAAATAAACAATGCATCTTCACCTCTGTGTCTCGTAGCCCCCTTTTGAATTTCTTACCCCCATTAGTGTTGCATATCCACTCTCTTGAATGTCTTATCCCTTTGGCCCCTTACTGCCCTACACCCCCCTTTAGTGTGTCTCCTACAACACCTCTTATGTATTTCTTACTTCCCCGCCAGCCCCTATCTATCTCTCTTTTTCTCCCACATAGACACAGGCAAAAATACATACATGCACAAATACACAAACATACAGACACACAACCATACAAGCACACAGACATAATTTTTCAGGCACACAGTCACAAAGCTATACAGACACACAGTCATAAAAGGCACACAAACAAACACAGTCATACAATCTACACATACAGGTACATTGTCATACAAACACAGACATACATTCATACAGACACAGGCACTCACAGAAATACAGACTGACATAAAGAAACATAGAGATAGGCATACAGAGACATACATACACAGACAAACAAAGAACCCTGCACACTGATACCGTGTAAATGCTCCGGCCATCAACAGTGGTGGATGCTCCATGTCAGGCGGACATCGCTGGATCCACCAGTAAAGTCTTCAAAAGGAATAAACGCAGGCAACACTCCAATAGTAAGGATGGTATATTTATTGGCAGGTGAACCACCCCATAGAAAGTGTGATGTTTCAGCTCATGCAATAAGGCTCTGCTGAGCCGAAACGACGCACTTTCTTTGGGGTGGTTCACCTATCAATAAATATACCATCCGTACTATTGTGTTGTACTATTGAGTGTTGCCTGCGTTTATTCTTTTTGAATACATACACACAGTCATACAGAGACATACATACTGTATGTCTCTGTATGACGGTCTGTGTATGTACACAGGATGGCTAAAAGATAGATCCCCATCTGTCGTGCAACTTCAACAATGCTTTGAAAGCTGGGGCTCTACCGATTCCCCATGCTTGCAGGATTGTATTTAGCATGGAGCAGTATTTGTGTGTTTGACTGTAAGCATGTGTTTGTATGGAGTATGTTTGTATGATTGTAGCGGTGTGTTTGTATGTAGTGTTTGCATTTGAATGCAAGCATGCATTTATGTGTAGTGTTGGTTTTTAAACGTAGGTGTGTGTTTATATATAATTTTGGTGTCTGTATGTAGTGTTGACATTTGAATGCAGGGGGTGTGTTTGTATGTAGTGTTGACGTTTGCATGCAGGTGTTTATTTGTGTGTAGTGTTGGTGACATTTAGATACACACAGACAGAGACATTTACATACACACACACACTGACAGACATAGATACACACACTGACAGACATATACAAACACACTGACAGACATAGATACACACACACACTGACAGACATAGATACACACACTGACAGACATATACAAACACACTGACAGACATAGATACACACACTGACAGACATATACAAACACACTGACAGACATAGATACACACACACACACTGACAGACATACAGATACACACATACACAATGATAGACATACACAAAGACACACTAACAGACAGACATACACACACACTGACAGACATTTAGATACACACAGACACAGGGACAGAGACATATACATACACACACACACTGACAAACATAGATACACACACAGACCAACAGGTTCAGGAGGGTGGCTTACCTGGGATCCAGAGTGCTGCCTGAGGTAGTTGGGAGTTGGAGGAGCTGGTCCTGCCCAGCCCCCCTCCTCTCTGCCTTCTTGGGAGGACTTCCTCCCATGCTGACAAAAAAGGGGACGGTGGTAGCTCCGCCCCTGCTGGGCGCCAGCCGCGCTGTGTGCTACAGAGGGAGCAGGGATATGACGTTCATATCCCCGCCCCCTCCACACAGTCCGCGGCACTGCAGGGTGGCGCTCGGCCACGCTACAAGAAGTGACCGGCAGGAGAGGGGAGCTGTGCGCTTCCCTCCTGCCGGTCACCCGGATATTTGCGCCCCCTGGCCGGTGCGCCCTAAGGCGGCCGCCTGTGCCGCCTTATGGACGCGCCGGCCCTGTACACTCTCCTTGTGCACAAGCAATACATGAATCTCTGCTTATTCAGCTCTTGTGTGAAGAACGTGTATTACGTTAATGAGCATTTCACAATACCATAACTCCCGAACGGAAAAAGACAAAACATACAAAATTGGTGGTAGGTTCCGCCACAATGCACACCACTGACCTCCACATCGGGTGGGACCTTGGCGGTGTGCTGTCTCATGCAGCGTCACATAAAGATTCCAGCTGCGCTCCACAGGATCGTTAGGTCATAAAAATAAAAGGGAAATGACATTGCTTCAGAGGTCTATATACCGGAAATGTGAAACACATGGTTCTTGTTGTAAGACGCTATAAAATTGCAGACTGTGGATGAATTTAGAAGCACTGGAAGAAGGCTTAAATGCCAAAAGGCGTTTGCTGCACTTATTACAGACTTACATGCACTTTTATCTTGGGTTACTGGAAGGTGGTGAGTGATACCTATCTTGGACTATATCATATCTTATACTCCCATTAGCACTCTAGCATAGTACCCAGCAACTCTTTCATGTATTTTGTACCAATAAATATACCTGTGGTGAAACTATTTGATGTCCTGTATCCATAAGTGGCTCTGGGTCATGTGAGTGACATTTCAACCCTACCCTTCAGCCATATATGTTTTTACAGTTCACACTGTTTTGGTGTTTCTTTAATTTATTTTAGACATCTTATACTGATTTATGATATCAGCTCCATCAAAGGGACACTAGTCACCAGAACAACTACAGCCCTTCAGGCTGTTTACAGTAAACACTGTCTTTTCAGAGACTCCACTGACCACTCCTCAGATAGCTACTAGAGGTGCTTCGTGAGGCAATGCTGCACAGTGTGAATGACATTCAGTGTCTCCACCCTCTACATGGAGACATTGAGCTTTCCTCATACAGACGCGTTGATTCAATGCATCTCTATGAGGAGATGCTTATTGGCCTGGGCTGTGTTTGATTTGTGCTGGTGCTGCCCCTGATCTGCCTCCTTGACCAGCTCAGAAAATCCAATGCCTTTCTATGGGATCAACAATTCTGATGATGTCAGCCAAGCAAGCAGGTCAGGGGCAGAGACAGCAGTTGCAGACTGGACTAAAAGTAAGATTTTACTATATTTAGGAGGGCAGGGGGCAGAGGGGAGCAGGGGGGCTAAATGGTATTTTTAACACTATAGGGTCAGGAAGGCATGTTTGTGTTTCTATTTCTATTTTGTTCCTTTAAGTATACCTTTGTATTTTCTCACTGTGATACAATGTCATAATGTTTTACACTGCAAGGTTAAGGTGACAGAGATGCATTGAATTAATGAATAGCTATGAAGAACGTTCAATGCCAGTCAGTGCTGAACACTGTATTTGTCCTGGTGAATATAGTGTCCCTTTAAATAAAATTTTACAACTACAATTTATGTTTACATTGTGTAGATATGTAAATCACCAGTGTCATCTAGTTCTGTGTAGAGTCAGAGAGTGCTTATAACAAACGTTGCACTTTATGTTCTCCACAATGGATTCCTCCTCTCCGACATTTGTAAATCCATTGAGAAAATCATTCAAGGATTGATCAGACTCACACGGAATGAAACAGATCTGGAATGCAAAGCTCTGATATCTACCAGCCTGTGTGACCTTCTTCAGACCCACACATAGCTCAGGTACTGGTAGCCGAGCACCGCCAAAATCACACCATAGAGTAGGTTAATGCTGGATGAATGGTTACTCAGCCCTGAGGAACTATGGGGAACGCACAGGTTCTGAATGGAAAGAACTATCCGCTGGGTCTCTTCTAATGAGCGGTCCCCAGGGGGGATTTTCTGACGGATCTGAAAAATAAAAAAAAGGTTGTTAAAGTATTAAATTAGTCTCTTCAAATACACAAACTAAATGTAACTAGGTCCACTAACGTGAAAATCACAGCTAAACCCCCCCCTTTCTCCCCCAAGCTGGTGATCACAGGTAAATCAAATGCGTTCATTTTCACTTATCGCCATTCATACAGAACTGGATGTACGTTTTACAATGTGTATTATGTTAATAACAAGAATTGAGGCTTTTGTTGAACAATAATTTGACTTCTCTTCTTTAGTCTCTTATCTCTTCCCTTCATGCTTGGCTTCTATTGCTTTTTTTCTGTCTTACTATATATGTATTTTCTATGGTTTTGTTTACTCTATATTATGCTCATTCCATACATGCGGGTGATTCCAGAGTGGAGTTCTAAGGATTTTTTTTTGTTTTCCCTTTTTTGTCCTGTTAACTTTTTAATTTTATTCTATGATTTCATTCTATTTCTTCCAATATCCTATTGTCAAGCTTATATTTAATAAGCAATAAAATAAACAGTCAATATACCATAACCACTACATACAAGGTCAGATGGTGAATGGCTTTAAAATAAGGATGAAATTGATATTATTAATGTGGAAATGGAACTGCTGTATTAGCAATATGGAGGAGGTGGAGCGGTGGAGGGGTGGAGGGGGCTAAGCGTGAGTGCCAAAACCTGGTTTTCATCACCCCTCTAAAATTGCTTTTGGCAAGAACCGTGAACAGTAACAGTAGTCTAAGGACCCGATAAGCACTAGATCAGAATTGTACTGTCTATGGTACCTAGAATTACCTATGTAGGCTGGTTATTTCATAAGTTCAAATGTATGCACCCTGCCCTATGTTCTCCATGTCCTCACGGACATCCCTTCACCTCAAGGAAAAGGAGAACATGGTGTACTGGAGAACTGGAATGGAGGTACATTTTAGCTAGTATAGAAAGCGTTTTCTGAAAACATTACCTTTGGTTGGAGTAACCTTTTAAGTATTCAGCATGACTTAGCTCAAAGCAGTATATTTGGCACAGAATCCTTTAACTACACACAAGAAGTGAAAAAGTAACACTTTAAAAATTTTACCAAAGTAACTTTAGACACCTGTCTGTGTGTGGCATTACTTAACTCCAACGAGTCCGCGGGCGTGCGGCACACTGAGGGGCCTCCCTCGAGCCCTGACGACCTCCTTCTGTCGTGCCATCTGGCCGAACTAAGCGGCCGCCTAGCAAGACGTCTATATATAGATGTGTACGTGACGTCACACCCACTCTTAAAGTGACCACGTCATCATTGCGATCCTAATTTGTTTTGGATCTCAGTGATGACGTGGACCTATCACAAATTAGGTAAGCCTATTTAAGGCTTGTTGTGGCCCCCATTCATTTCCCTATCGTGGTTTCTGTTAGAACCTCATTTAGTGTTCCTAGAGATTTTCTTGGGATTTGCTGTATTTGACCTTGGCTTTGTATTTGACTCGTGATTTCTGGTATCCAGTCTCCGGCTTTGTCTAGACTCTGAGTATTTCTGTAATCCTGACCTTGATTTATTTTGACCCTGTTTCTCGTTGTATTATAATACGTTAAGTCCAGCCATTCTAAGGCTCTTAGTAAGTCTTTCGGGTTCCACCTTTTGGGGGTTTCCTCTCTCCTGCGTGTTGGGGTATGACTCCCATGACAGTGTGCTGTACAAGCAGGAATTTCTCAGATTCACACAGGTCATACCTCTTCAACATACTGGAACATGGTGGCCTTCACAGCTTCTATGTTTGTGGTATTCATCATCAGAGTCACAGCCTGGCCCTTGCGGATTTTCACAACTCCTTTAAACACTTGCTGGTTGTTGTAGCATGCAGCCAGGGTAGCTATGGCCATTACCTGAGGATGGAGGTTAGGAGGAAGAGTTAGAGAAGGATTTATTGACTGGGCATGTCAGACCATTGCAGTTACTGGATGGCTGTTGTAAGCTAGGACCTGCTAACAAGGAGAGTTCTTTGAGACTGCGACAGACTAAAGATTGACTTCCTATCTCTCTTCTCATTATTACAAACATACATTATGCTCCGTGTGCACAACGGACAACATTTCTCTTTATTGACATTTTTCTCTTAATGTAATACATATACAGCAAAACAAGAAAATAACTAAATTGTATAAACTTCAAGATAAATTACATGTACAGCTACATAAGTAAATGTAGATATATAATCAAAAATAAGTAAAAAAAAATACATAAAATCTCCTCCCTCTTTCATCTTTTCTCTTAAATTTGTTTTTCCAGAAAAAAAAAAAACCACAAAAAAGAAATACATTCATCCATTAAAATAAATCCTAGCAATCATCTTATTTTATTTTAATTGTCTCTGGTGTCTCCGGGTACAAAGTTCCCAATCTAGTATATTTTGGAGATCTCTGGAGTATTAGGAGTTTTACTCAATATAATTCTCACAGGGAAGAAAATTCCAAATTTGATTTACATTACTATCAATTTTGATCAGATCTTGTTGTATAATATTTTGGTCGATACACCTCTATTATAGAAATATTTCTCTGAGTCCACCTGAAAATTAATGTGAGTTTTAATCTCAGGCCATGATGGAACAGTTTGTGTTTTTCCAGTATCTTGCTAGACATATCTTAAAGGCCAATAGTATATTTATTATGAGGAATATAGTATGTTTATCTATAACTGGAAAGTCTGAGATGTTATTGAGTAAGGGGAATCCAGTATATCTGTAATTATTTCTGATATCTTATTTTTGTACCTATCTAGGTATGAGCACTCCCACCAAATATGGGTTTGTATTCCGATCTTTTGTTTACACCTCCAACAAAAATCCCTAGAGTTTGTTTGGAATTTAGCTATACGAGTAGGAACCATATACCATCTGTGAGCCAACTTATAAAACTATTCGTGAAGGTTGATACAGTGAACTGCTTTTCTAGTCCTGTTCCAGGATTGATGCCACTTCTGAATTGAAAATGATACATTCACATTTGAAGAGCTTTAGGTTTATAAATTATTTTTGTGTTAATAAGAATGTTTGAGATTTTTTAAATTGGATTTTTTCGATGGTATATCAAAAATATATAGGATATTTGATTAAAAAAAGTGATCCTGGATGAAGAGAAAGGGAGATAGAGATATTACTGAACTATATATCTCCCTGGCAAAACTAGAAAGACAGAATAAAACTATTCCTACAAAGAAGGTTACAGAGGAGAGAGAAAATATTCAGGGTAAAATAACAGAAAAATTACAAGAGAATGCAGAGAAATCACTATTACGCCTAAGACGGTATTGGTATTATAATAATAATAGGCCTGGGAAATAAGCATATATAATCAGCAACCTAGAATAAAACAAATACTATTTGATGGTAATATTTGTATCTCATCAGCACAGGTAGAAAAGGCATTTAGCCAATATTATAAATAACTTTATAATCTACCAGATCCAGTGGGCAAAAATGTTGATATGAGTTCATTCCTTAATGACCTGCATCTCCCTTCCCTATCTCTAGAAAAATTAGAGAGTTTGAATCACCCTTTTACAACATGCGAAATATCATTAGCAATAAGGGAAATGAAAAGTGGCAAGGCACCAGGGCCGGATGGCTTCACTGCTCTATTTTTTTCAAATTCTTGATCCTGTAATTAATCCACTTCTAAACAAAATGTTTAATTCAATTAGGGGAAATACTGGTTTCCCCTTAGAGATGATGGAGTCCAGTATATCTCCTATTCTAAATCCCGGGAGAGATCCGATACTAGTCACCAACTATAGGCCCATTTCCCTTATTAATTTAGATATTAAGCTTTTTTTCTAAGATCTTATCTCAGAGACTTAATTGAGTGATCCATGAACTTATTGATCCAGACCAGGCTGGATTTATGCCGGGCAGATCAGGAGAAGAGAACACCAGCAGAATCTTTAACATCTTAGAGGAAATGCATCTTAAACAAACCCCTACTATCTGGCTCTCGATGCCGAAAAGGCTTTTGAATGAGTAAATTGGAGGTTTATGCTGGAGACCTTGCTGGTGTTTGGTATAGATGGTACATTCCTGGAGCAAGTGAAGGCTCTCTATATGAACCTAACTGCGAAAGTCAGAGGTCCTTACATTGATTCCAATTCATTTAATATCTAAAACGGCACATGGCAGGGATGCCCTTTGGCACCTCTGCTCTATGCCTTATCAATCGAACCATTAGCTGCTTTTATTAGAAAAAATATTGAAATCAATGGCCAACAAGAACATACTATTACATTATATGCAGATGATGTTTTCCTCTCACTCTCTTCTCCAGGATCGTCGGTACCAGCCCTGTTGGATGCAATAGATCTATTTTCCTTGTTGTCTAATTGTAAATTAAATCTTTCTAAAACTCAAATATTGACATTTTATATGACTAATGAACTGAGGAAAGATTTAGGTGACATTGGTAAATTAAATATATACAAAAAATCTATAGATTATTTAGGAATTAAGATTGGACCTAAAATATTGGGAACTGTTACAATGAATTACAAAATCCTGTTTGGAGTACTAAACATATTATTGACTCAATGGAAACTAGAAACCTCATGGCTAGGACAGCTTGGTATATTGAAATCATATGTACTCCCAGAACTCCTCTATTTGTTTAGAACTATACCATACCAAGTTTCAAACTCCATTTTGAAAAAATTTGATTTGGTATTTTCTAACTTTGTCTAGGCATCTAAAAAACCTAGGATCCCAAATACAGTTCTTAAGAGAAGTACATCATAGGATGGCCTGGGATATCCAGATATATATCGCCATCATGACTCATTCCAACTTTTCCATATGTTAGCTTGGAGGAGAAGGAAGGATACTAATCTTAGCTGGTACAACATTGAAAAATATAGCATAGGAATCTCTGAGCCATACTTAATATTTTGGTCCTCTCCCAAACTATTAAAAAAAGTCAGATTGAGAGCCATTTATTAAAGAGCATTGTGGTATCAGCACACACAGACAAGCTTATTGGTATACAAACACAAACTTAGTACAAACACTGACATACACAAGCTTATTGCTTGACTTACACAACTCATTGTTATACTACAGACAAGCTTATTGTCACATACACACACAAGCTCACTTCAGATAAGCTCAGTGACACACACACATGCTCACTACAGACAAGTTACTCATTACTGACACACACAAGCTTAGTACAGAGACGTTCACTGACACACATATGTTCATTACAGACCAGTTCTCTGACAAACATACTCACTACATACATGCTCACTGTCACATACATGCTCACTACAGAGTAGTAGGCTGCTGGAGCACTGGCAAGGGAAGTTGACAAATACTGCTTGAGTGTGGGGCGTGGCTTTGTGCGGGAGGTGGGGCTTGAGTCTGAAAGTGGAGCATGTGGCACCAATTTTCTCTAAACTGTCAAGGGAGACTGACAGTGCCACCGCACCAGGCCCTCCCTCCTTTATTTCCATCGGACTACCATAGTCCAAGGGAAAAACCATTTAAAAGCCATTAATCTAATGATTAGGGCTGTCTTCCCGGCCTCAGGTGCCGCGGCCCGGCGGAAGATTTCCCGGTATCCCGGTGGGCCACTCCGGCCCTGTGTTCCTTGGAACATAGTGGGCTAATAACACGTCATCTATTATCATCAATTCACTTGGCTATCTAACTTTCACCCTACGATGTAATAAAAAACACTGCAAAGGGGCAAATTTTGTGTCAGTTAGACACCACATTGTAGCGTACCCCTTATTTATACTTCCATTACTCACTGAAAATGTTGCCTGAAACAGCTTTAGACATAGAAAAACAAATGCATGTTAACAATCTTAGAACATCTAAAGAATATATCACTTTATTTGTATTTGAATACATTTTGTGCAGCAAGAAACTAGGTGTTTTCCCATACCATTATATGACAGGTAGGCAAGCACCTGACTTTATGATAGTAACTGGCCACTTACTTAAATATTCCTATTTTGTATTAAAACAATGTTCCTATTCTAGCACTAAGACAGTCAGTTTGAGCCACACACAGTCTATGGAGGTGCAGGTGAGCACCGGTTGTTAGCAGGCCCTTATTACTGGGTGAATTTTCTCACTCACCTGAGGGATGGCACAGAAGTTGAAAACGCTCTGGTTGTTAAGCCGGGACAGGTAAGTTAACACGTCTGGAACGTGCTGCAAGGCATTGGTAATGAGTTCGTTCAGACACTGCACGGCTGGCACAATGTTCTCTGGCTTTGCCAAATCAGAGAGCTTCTTCCCGTACTTACTCCACACCTGATGTAAAGGAGAGACAGTTGGTGTTCATAGGAAAATCATCTTTGCACAGGCACAGAGTTTTAATGTAATGACTGTTCTCAGATATCAATCTAACTTGCTGCTACTGCAGTGTCACACACAGAGCAATCACAATCAAAAGTTACATTTGTTCAAACAAATCAATATACATCACCAAAAGAATTTAATAAACTTTAAAGTGAGAAGTGAAAATGTAATGACAATTATCCTATTCATGCAGTAATGTCCCCTAGCTGCAGGATTGTATGAAGGATCTGAGACAGTATCTTCTACAAACACAGATATGCTCTCTGGCTTTAGTAATTAGTGATTGCTATCAGTTAAAGGGATACCTCAGGCAAATATATATATCTATATATATATATATATATATATATAGACCCCCCCAGGACTGCTGGGCCCATGACATCCATCATTTATGTCATCTCCTGATGGCGACTCTGAAAGCAGCAGTGCTAATTTTTGAATCTTTTTAACTTAATATCATTATTGCCTGAGGTATCCCTTTAACACAGACTCTGCATTCACTCAACACACTCTACACACTCAACATGCTTTTGGGCGGATTCAGGGGCGGGTTCTGTGGGCGGACTCATGAGCGGGCTCTGGGCCCCAAAATTTCTGATGGCAGGCCTGGCTGCTATCATTTCTTAAAGCTCCGTTCGCAGTTTTATGGAAACACCCATCAATCCAGATTGTATGACTGCAGTTAGCTGAGGAAATCCTTGTTGGCACAAAATTGTTAAGGCATCCCGTGCTGTTTTTCTCCCCACTGTCAATATGTTAACTTTGTATTTGTTTATTATTTAATAAAGAGAACATGATTCTGCAGACTGTGGCTTTCTGTTTGTGTATTTTGTGTTTGCTTTTGTCGTCATACCAAGTGCCACAGTGGAACACTGACCTCTCTTGGCCAGAACCCTTGGCCATTGAGTTGGTCTTCCAGGTAGTCACGGATGTTGTTTGTTTTTTGCAGGAAGAGTGTTATGGAGTTTGCAAGCTGTGTGTCCTGGCCAACTATAGGATCTTCCAGTTCTGATGCAGAGAAAATACGAGACAAGGCAACTCCCAGCAGACCACCAACACAGTGACAGTACTGAAGAATTAATACATTAATACTTTGTATTTTCATACAATAAAAATAACTGGACATTGTACTGGTCAAGTTACTAGCAAGTACATAGATTTAAATTGCATATACAAATGAAATGAGGGTGATAAACTATAAAACTATCCTCTGCTGCCATCTGACCCTATGTGATGCGTACGTTGACCTACAATTCCTAATATAAAATCACATGCAATTCACAGCTATCCAGAGCTGCTGTCCATCTTGGTGGAGGAGGAAATGATCCTCTCGGAGGTATGTATGATTTCATCACTACAGTCTGTGTACTCGAAGGTGGCCATGTTCTGT
>OW240913.1:18261429-18273166 GCA_933207985.1 Pelobates cultripes | reverse complement strand
GGAGCAGGGATTTAAAACAAAAGAAAAAACAGAATAAATCGGGGTAAGTGTAATATTCACGGAAGATATTATCATGCAAGATAAAATTAAATGAATGGATCCACATGCGTTATCATACTTTATCCCAGTCCTTCAGAGAATTGATCTCCTTTTCCAAGCTATCTGCTAAACCCACTCCCATCTTATTGCACATATCCACAATGATCTCCTGGTAAACCACGGCTAAGTTACGAAACTCCAACGAGATCTGAAAAAAAAAAAAAAGAAACATAAAGCACAGGTTTTATCACATACAGGTCCATTTTACAGAGTGGGAGATCAACAACAAATTGTTTGTCATAAATTACATGTAATAGAGATTAATATTTATGTCTGTTTTTCGTGACATTTCATCCTCAGATCATAGTAATAAAGAACTTTGAAAATGTCTCACGTAACTAGATCTCAGAAGGGCTGTCCATGTTTTAATTTAGATTTACTCAGTGCTTCTGGATTACAGGGTGTTACACCGATGTTTGAGCTACTTTGTTGCTCTGGACACTTGTCCTAAGGTGATAGGGCTTAGTGAGTTATCTGTGGCTAGACATAACCTTCAAATACTGCTGTATTATCTTTGACAGGTGTCAGGTATAGCATGGCATGTAATTTATCGCCGGAACCCACTTCCGGGTTCACGGCGCTCAGCCCCGCCCCTTTCTCTGACGCGGTCCCTCCACGATACTTAGGAGGACCGCGCCAGATTCAAAGGGCTGAATTATTCGCACAGGTGCTGCATGAAGATCAGCTGCTCTACTTCTGATCCTACCTGTTCCACTTCTATACCTCGGCTAGTAAACGGATTTCTACCTTCTCCACTTCTATACCTCGGCTAGTAAACGGATTTCTACCTTCTCCACTTCTCGACCTCGGCTTGTAAACGGATTTCTACCTTCTCCACTCCTAGACCTCGGCTTGTAACTCTGAATTCTACCTTCTCCACTCCCAGACCTCGGCTTGTTAAAACGGACTTCCCCACTCTCCACTCCTAGTTCTCAGCTTGTTGAAACGGACTTCTAATTTCTCCTTCATTGGGTGAATTAACCCTTCCAGTGCCAGAACTGCCTTTAAGTTAAGTAATACTTTTACCAAACAAGTCAATTACTATTATTTATATTACACAGTATCTAAAACTCACTAAAGTGTCACTTTGTCTAATTATTCCTCTTACTCATAAGGGATTGCTACAAAGCCTAAATTTACCTACATGGATATTTAAAGGTACAGTGACCATAGTTTCATACCAATATAAAAGGAGGTGAACCTTATTGTTGTTGCAACCAAGAAATGCTGCAGTTGAGGTTACTGAATTCTCTTTTCTGGGATACATTATTTCACCTCATTCTTTGAAGATGGATAATTCCAAAATCAAATGTATTATTGATTGGCCTGCTCCTACTACTACAAAAGAATTACAACGTTTTCTTGGATTTGCAAACTTCTATAGAAAATTTATTAGAAACTATTCGGATGTATCACATCCTCTTAACCTCCTCAACAGTAGTAAACGTCCTTTTAATTGGAATAAAGATGCTCAAACAGCCTTCGACGAATTAAAAAAAAAGATTTACAACTGCACCTATTCTACAACTACCTAATCCAACATTCCTATATGTTCTTGAAGTTGATGCATCAGATGCAGCCATCGGAGCAGTTCTTTCTCAACAAAAGACTCCACAAGATCCACTTCATCCAGTTGCCTTTTTTTCAAGATCCTTGAGCTCTGCTGAAAAAAATTATCCTATTGGTGAAAAAGAATTATTAAGTGTTAAAGCTGCCTTCGAAAATTGGCGTCATCTTCTGGAAGATACAAAACAACCTATAATAGTTTATACTGACCATAAAAATCTTGAATATCTCTATACTAACAAAACCCTTACAGCTAGACAAGTTAGATGGAACCTATTCTTTAACCGATTTAACTTCCAATTAATATACAGACCTGGAAATAGAAATAAAAAGGCTGACGCTCTTTCTCGAATTCCTTCTAAAACTACTACTGATGATTATCCTTCTACCAAAATAATAGGAATCCTCTCTTCTCTTCATGATGACATAAAGAATTTGAATCAGAAGGATCTTGAACTTCCCAAAACACCTATACTAACAAAAAAGGATGGTCTATTTTATTTTAAAAATAGAATTTATATTCCTCCCATTCTTAGGAATAAATTACTTAAGATGGTTCATGATTCCCCCCTAGCTGGACATCCTGGAATAAAGAAAACACTTGAACTAACTTCACGATATTATTGGTGGCCTCGCCAGGATAGAACCATTGCATTATATGTCAAAACATGTCCTATCTGTCAAAGGTCTAAACCAGAACATAATCAACCTTTTGGATTACTACTTAACTTACCTATTCCAGAAAAACCTTGGCAATCCATTTCTATGGATTTTATCGTTGATCTTCCACCTTCTCAACATTTCACCACTATTCTTGTCGTTGTGGATCGCTTCACAAAAATGTCCCATTTCATTTCTTTAAAAAATTACCCTCCTCTGTAGAATTGTCTAAGGTCTTTATTGACAATATTGTGAAACTTCATGGTCTTCCTGAAGAAATTATTTCTGATAGGGGGACACAATTTACCTCCAAATTCTGGAAAGAGATGTGTCTCTCCCTTCAAATTCAACGCAAACTCTCTTCCGCTTATCATCCCCAAACTAATGGGCAAACAGAAAGGGTTAACCAATGTTTGGAACAATATCTTCGATGTTATTGTTCATACCTCCAAGATGACTGGACCACATGGTTACCTATGGCCGAATTTTCTTACAATAATACCATTCATTCTAGTACGAAAATGACTCCTTTCTTCTCCAACTATGGTTTTCATCCGTCTTCATTCCCCATCCAAACCATTACTTCATCCAATCCTACTGTTACATCAAAAAATGAATTTATGTCTTCTCTATTTTTCAAATTACGGGAGAATCTTCAACTCGCCCAAAATAACCAGAAAAAGTTTTTTGACAATAATAGAAGAATTCCCCCTCCTTACAAGGTAGGGGATCTTGTCTAGCTCTCTTCAAGGAATATTACCACAAGCCGTCCTTCAAAGAAATTGAGCTCTCTTTTTCTTGGTCCCTTTCAAGTAATTACTATCATTAATGATAACGTTGTTAAACTAAAACTTCCTCCAAGTTTTAAACTTCATCCAGTATTCCATGTCTCCTTACTTAAACCACACATCCCTGATCCTTTTTATAGGGAAATAGTAACAACTCCTGAACCTATCATTGTCCAAGGTGAAGAAGAATATGAAATTCACAAAATTTTGGATTCTCGTGTCCACCGTGGCTCCTTACAATACCTTATCAGATGGAAAGGTTATGGAGTTGATGAAGACACTTGGGAAGATTCATCTAATGTACATGCTAGGAGGTTAGTTACTGCCTTTCACAAACGCTATCCCTCCAAACCGAAATAGTGCACCCAGAGGATGCCCCATGGGAAGGGGGTACTGTCAGGTATAGCATGGCATGTAATTCATCGCCGGAACCCACTTCCGGGTTCACGGCGCTCAGCCCCGCCCCTTTCTCTGACGCGGTCACACCACGATACTTAGGAGGACCGCGCCAGATTCAAAGGGCTGGATTATTCGCACAGGTGCTGCATGAAGATCAGCTGCTCTACTTCTGATCCTACCTGCTCCACTTCTATACCTCGGCTAGTAAACGGATTTCTCCACTTCTCGACCTCGGCTTGTCTCGACCTCGGCTTTTCTACCTTCTCCACTCCTAGACCTCGGCTTGTAACTCTGAATTCTACCTTCTCCACTCCCAGACCTCGGCTTGTTAAAACGGACTTCCCCACTCTCCACTCCTAGTTCTCAGCTTGTTGAAGCGGACTTCTAATTTCTCCTTCATTGGGTGAATTAACCCTTCCAGTGCCAGAACTGCCTTTAAGTTAAGTAATACTTTTACCAAACAAGTCAATTACTATTATTTATATTACACAGTATCTAAAACTCACTAAAGTGTCACTTTGTCTAATTATTCCTCTTACTCATAAGGGATTGTTACAAAGCCTAATTTTACCTTCATGGATATTTAAAGGTACAGTGACCATAGTTTCATACCAATATAAAAGGAGGTGAACCTTATTGTTGTTGCAACCAAGAAATGCTGCAGTTGAGTTCCAATTAAAGAAATATTACAAAATAAGTATTACAGGATAGAAGACTCTGTGGAACTAGTTTTGGGCAAAAAAGCCATGCTTCATTTGGTCACAAAGGACGTTGAGCTAACTTTTGACCCACTGGACCAATTTGTATGATTTTGACGTATGTTGGTATATGGAGTATGCTGATTCTGAAAATGTAAGTAAATGTAAATGTAATTTATGTGAATGTGGTGAATACTTTTAAAGTTATGAATATTGTGTAAAACTGTGTATTTTCCTGCCTGTGATAATTATATTAACCCATTGTGTAAGATAATTGTATCACAGGCAGAGGGGAGGATTTTGTGTGGGAGTGTCTGAGTGTATTGTACATGTTTATTGGTTGTTTTACAAAACCCTGTGGGTGGTACTAATGTGTAAAAATGTGTATATAAGAACAATAAACCCACAGCTCTGGCAGTTCTACTTCACCCTCAATCTAGAGTCCTGTCTCTTATTGGGGGAATTGCTATATCACTACAAGGGATTGCTATGCTCTGCATACTCCCTTAGCTAATCACGACTAAGCTCTTTTAAGAGCTTGTTCCTGCTTCACTCCTTTTACATACACACAGTTAGTGTGTTCATTGTATCAAATGGAAACTAAAAGGTGTCCCAGTAGAGACTACAGTTATTGCAAGATAGAGGCAAAATTGCACCATGAGAGTTTATGTTTCATTGTACTGTGATTAAGTAATGCTGGGTAATTATGACAAACATGGATAAATTTTACTTATGAATGCAATGGGGTGAAAATTTTCATAAGGATATATATATATATATAAAATCTCTCTATACACTCACGTAGTCAGTGAATCTCTAGGCAATGAATGAAAGTTACAGACTGCATTTTGAACTTGGTAGCAACCTGCATAAATATATAAAAGTCATTTTTGAGCAATAAATAAGGACATGACTAAATGTACATGTCCTATTAATGATCGCATGTTACCTCAAGAGTGAGGGAAAAATTGCACCATACTGAGCGTTAGACTATGCTAGGTCAGCAAACAACAAATAAATATGTATATCCTTTGCCGTGTATTGTACAAAACCATTTCACTTTAAGTGAATGTTGTATCCTGTATGTCCTGCCTTTTTACATACAACATATAGGTATAATAGAATCCTATTAACTTTCCTCCTTGGATACCTTACATTATCATATCTAAATAGCTATGTTCGGTGGCGCAATAGTTAAGTCACTGCATGAGGATTCATTACTATATTCAGCATTAGTGTGAATGGGTTAAAAAACAGGACCTCATTGGTTACTAATCTTATATGACCCACCTCCAACCCAGTTAAAACATGACCTTACTGGACGGCTCATTTGAATGCCCCGGATGAAAGCGCTTAGGTAGCAAGGAAACGTGCATCGGTTTACCTAGTCTCACAGCACTGTTTAGCACTGTTATGTTGTAGGAACAGGAGATTCTTGGGGGTGTCTTATAAGCAGTGTCTGTAGCATATGGACTACTGTGGGAGGGGATTTTAGATACAGGGTGACATCGGGAGGAGGTTTCTCAGACGACCTAAAGTTGATGTGTTAGATTTACCAACTCAGATAAGAGCCAAGAGTCTTCATAATAGACAGTGTCTTTGCGCTATTTATTTTTCCAAGCTTACCTATACAGAAAGCAGACAAGCATGGGCGATCGGCTTTCTCAAATAAGAGCATAAGAGCACGCTTATGAAATAGTATCTTTGAGTTAGGTTACAACTTGTCTCTGGCGTTACAGCAGCAAATCTACATGGCAAGAAGCAGACACTATTGCTCCATATGGATATAAAGTTGAGTTTATTTGATTACCACTCCGATCACCCCCTTTACTTCATTTACCCCCCACTCAGTCCTTCCTATCCCCCCCCTATCCTGCTGCCAGTCACTTAGTGTTTTCTAATTTTTGCACTTTGGTTATTAGTATTTTTTTTCTTTTATGTTTCCAATAAAGATTTATATTGTATAGGATGTTTTTAAATAATTAGGGATCCTCATTGTGTCCTCCTGACTTCAGACCCGGTCTGACAGGAAGCAAGAACGCTCCTCCCGCAAGCAGGCAGGTTGGAGCGTTGCCGTGCGTTACCATGGCAACGCTCCGACCTGCCTGCTGTTCTCGCGGGAGTAGAGAGAAGTCAGCCTGCGGCCAGAGGAGCTCCAGGCTGAACAGCACGCGCCACCACTGGACCACCAGGGATTGAACATTAAAGAATAGTCGTTCCCCCTCTCCCCTGACTAAAGGGGGAGGGGGGTAATATAAAGCTTTTTTTATTTTTAAAATATATCAATGCTATTAAACCCCCCCCATAAACACACTACACCCCCCCCCACCCACAGCACCCCTCCACACATAATAAACAGCACCCCTCCACACATACAGAACCCCCTGTCATGCAGTAACACTTCCGGGTTCGGCACTTCCGCGATGCAGAGCTGACTGTACTTAAGCAGTCCGCGCCAGAGAGAGGGCGCGTGGTGTTTGTGTGACCTACTTCCGCCATACTCGCCGGCTCCCGAGGCTCTGACAATGTGGACCGACTTCCTGGTATACACGCCGGCTCCATAGACTTTGACAAGCCGTCCTAGCCTTTGAGCTAATGCAAGGATGATACTGCATGCCATAGAGGATTACTGGAGAACTGATACTGGTTAATTATCAAGTGGACTATAACTTTGAACTCTTGGAGGATAACTCACCTTAACCTTAAGTATACCTTTCAGCTATTCTCTGCTATCTCATTTATTGATGAACTATTTACTGCTTGCTTAAAACTTCACTGCTTCAAGCTACTAATTATATGGAGGACAACTCCTATCAAGCTTAATCACTGGGAACTGTTTCTTGCTTTGCAAATACTTTGCTACCTGCTAAATATCATTATTGAAGATTATTCCTAGCAACCTAATGAATCTTATTTAATATATCTCTGAGGAAATACTTATTGATGAACTTTGTATTGTTTAATGACTTTCACTTATTCTTATTGGATTATTGCCTAAATGCAATTCATTAAGTTTAAAACAATTATTAAAACTTCATTTGATTCTCAAAGTGCCAGCAATCCTCTCTTTTCTTAAAGCTACAGTATTGATACTTTAAAGATTCTCAGTTTCTTCACTATTGTAATTAGGGAGTTTTACAAGCTGCAGTTGAGTTCTAATCCAAATCACCCAAGTAGCGTAACAGAATCACTAAGCCTTAAAAATGGAACCAGCAGATGTGAATTCCCAAATTACCTCTTTAAACCACAGGGTTGAAATACTCACACAAGGCATGCAGGATTTGCAAATTGCTAATGAGAGACTTATTTCTTATATTAAAGAAATGCAAAATAAAGTTACACATTCTTCAAGTGACCCTGCTGTCTGCAATCCCGAAAAAGTTTATGGAGATCGCTCCAAATATAGAGAATTTTTGAATTCATGCAAATTATTGTTTACTCTCAAACCCAGGGCTTCCCCCTCAGACAGGATTAAGGTCTGTTCAATAATTTCCTACTTAAGGGGTGAACCTATGTCCTGGGCACATTCATTTCTAGAAAATGAAGATCCTATTTTGGATTCTTTGGATAATTTTATGGAAGCAATGTCATTACTTTATGAGGACCCTAATAAACAAGCTACTGCTGATCTTACTATTAGATTATTACAACAAAGAAATCGTCCTGTGGAGGATTATATAGCAGAGTTCAAAAGATGGGCTTCTGAAACTCAATGGAATGATATAGCTCTACGTAATCAGTTTCGTTTAGGACTGTCTGAAACAGTTAAAGATGAATTATCTAGAACCACTCTTCCCCCAACGCTGGATACATTAATTCAACTCTCTATCAGTATAGATAGAAGAATCAGAGAACGTAAAACTGAAAAGGCTCTCTCTAATTTATCTTGGAAAAAACCCAATCCACCTTTGTGAATGCCTAATAAACCCTTGCAACCCAGTGAACCTATGGAAGTTGGGGTTATTTGGGGACATTTATCTATGGAAGAAAAACAAGAAGGAAAGACTTAAATCTCTGTATGTACTGTGCTTCTAAGGGACATCTTTTACAAGAAAGTCCTCTACTAAAACGCGCTAAGGGAGGAAAGCTTAAAATGAATACCTCAATTCTGAAAACTCTTCCCTCTTCCTGCTCTAATCAGTTTGCTGTACCTTTAATTTTACAGTGGGACAAAGAAAGAATCAAGACTGAAGCTATTATTGATTCTGGAGCTACAGGGATATTCATAGATTCTTCGTTTGTTGAAACTCATAAAATTCCTTTTATGAAAAAAGCATCTTTTATCTCCATCAGAGTTATTGATGGATCTTTAATCCCCTCTGGTCCCATAAAAAATGAAACTATTCCCATTACCAATAATAACCATTCAGAATTTCTTGTTTTTGATATTATAAAATCTCCTCTTTTTCCAATCATCTTAGGTATCAACTGGTTACAAACTCATAATCCCTTCATACGTTGGGCTCCCTTTTCTCTCACCTTTGACTCAGATTATTGTAAGAACAATTGTTTTCCACAAATTCCTACACTTCAATTAAGTCAAGAAAAATTTAGACCTGGATCTCGTAACAAAAAAGCTGATGCTCTTTCCTGAATTCCATTTAATCCTTCTTCAGAAGAGAAAACTTTCTCGATATTAACAAACAATAAAATTATTGGACTTACAACTACTATATTGGACGAACTGAAACAATTATCTCACAAGGAACTTGAACTACCTTCTACTCCTAAATTGTACAAAAAAGATGGAATCTTTTATTTCAAAAATAGAATTTATATTCCTCCAAGACTCCGAGACAATCTTTTAAAAATAATTCATGAGTCTCCCCTTGCTGGACATACCGGAATAAAAAAAAGACACTTGAACTCTCTACTAGACAATATTGGTGGCCTCGTCAAGACAAAGCCATTGAATCCTATGTAAAGTCTTGTCCAGTTTGTCAAAGGTCCAAAGCGGAACGTCACCTTCCTTATGGATTGTTGACTGGATTGCCAGTACCTGAGAGACCTTGGCAGTCTATTTCCATGGACTTTGTGGTGGAACTCCCTCCTTCTCAGAAATACACCACCATCCTTTTTGTCGTAGACCGTTTCACAAAAATGTCACATTTCATTCCTTTGAAAAAAAGTTACCCTCATCCTCTGAACTTTCTAAAGTTTTTATTGACAAAATAATTAAATTACATGGATTCCCTGAAGAAATAATCTCAGCCAGAGGTTCTCAATTTACTTCACGTTTTTGGAAGGAAATGTGCTCTTCGCTTCAAATCCAACGTAAACTCTCTTCAGCATACCATCCCCAAACAAATGGTCAAACAGAACGAGTCAATCAATGTCTGGAACAATACCTTTGTTGTTACTGGACGTATTTACAAGATGATTGGAGTAATTGTTTACCAGTAGCTGAATTTGCCTATAATAATTCCATACATTCAAGCAGCAAAATGACTCCATTCATTTCAAATTATGGATTCCATCCCTCCTTGTTTCCTGATGATCCCAAGACAACTTCTAATCCAATGGTTTCTATTCAAAATATGGAAATGTCCTCATTGTTCAAGCAATTAAAAAAAAAACTTGAAAGTACTATGACCTTACATAAACGGAATTATGATGTTAAAAGGAGGGCTCCTCCTAAATATAAAATTGGTGACACTGTTTGGCTATCTTCAAAAAATATTTCTACTAACCGTCCTTCTAAGAAACTAAGTCCTCTTTTCCTTGGACCTTTTCAAATTGAATCTATTATTAATGAAACTTCCTCCATCACTTAAACTTCATCCTGTTTTCCATGTTTCACTCCTAAAGTCTTTTCTCCCAGATCCCTTCCATAGGGAACAATTGTTGAAGCCAGACCCCATTGAAGTCCAAGGTGAATTGGAATATGAAATAGAAAAAAATCTTGACTCCAGACTTCATATAGGTAATTTACAGTACCTTTTTAAATGGAAGGGTTACGGAGATGAAGATAACACCTGGGAGAATTCCTCTGAAATGCATGCAAAGAAGTTAATTACTGTGTTTCACAGAAGGTACCCTCAGAAACCGAGGTGACAGCACCCGGAGTGTGCCCCTTAGGTGGGGAGTCCTATCATGCAGTAACACTTCCGGGTTCGGCACTTCCGCAATGCGGAGCTGACCCCGCCCCCCTTTGACGCGGCTCTGACTGTACTTAAGCAGTCCGCACCAGAGAGAGGGCGCGTGGTGATTGTGTGACCTACTTCCGCCATACTCGCCGGCTCCCGAGGCTCTGACAATGTGGACCGACTTCCTGGTATACATGCCGGCTCCATAGACTTTGACAAGCCGTCCTAGCCTTTTTAGTTAATACATGGATGATACTGCAAGCCATGGAGGATTACTGGAGAACTGATATTTGTTAATTATCAATAACTTTGAATAACTTTGAACTCTTGGAGGATAACTCACCTTAACCTTAAGTATACCTTTTGGCTATTCTCTGCTATCTCATTTATTGATTAACTATTTACTGCTTGCTTAAAACTTCACTGCTTCAAGCTACTAATTATATGGAGGACAACTCCCATCAAGCTTAATCACTGGGAACTGTTTCTTGCTTTGCAAATACTTTGCTACCTGCTAAATATCATTATTGAAAAATTATTCCTAACGTACTGAATCCAATTTAAATATCTCTGAGGAAATACTTATTGATGAATTTTGTATTGTTTAATGACTTTCACTTATTCTTATTGGATTATTGCCTAAATGCAATTCATTAAGTTTAACAATTATTAAAACTTCATTTGATTCTCAAAGTGCCAGCAATCCTCTCTTTTCTTAAAGTTACAGTATTGATACTTTAAAGATTCTCTGTTTCTTCACTATTGTAATTAGGGAGTTTTACAAGCTGCAGTTGAGTTCTAATCCAAATCATCCAAGTAGCGTAACACCCCCCCCCCACACACAGAACCCCCCCACACTCAGCACCCCTTCACACACACAGCACCCCTTCACACTCAGCACCCCTTCACATACACATCACACTTCAACGCACACAGAACCCCTTCACGAACACAGAACCCCCCACACTCAGCACCCCTTCACACACACAGCACCCCTTTACACACAGCACACTTCTATGCACATAGCACCCCCCCCCACACACTCAGTACCTCTTCACACTCAGAACCCCTTCACACACACAGCACACTTCCACGCACACCGAACCCCTTCACGCACACAGCACCCCTCCACACACACAGCACCCCTTCACACACACAGAACCCCTTCACACAAACGGCACTCTCTCCACACACACACACACACACACACACACAGCGCACACACTGTACCCCCCCACACACACTAAACCCCTACACACACTGCACCCCTCACTGCAGTCTCTGTGTGTGCGTGTATTCAGCAGTCTGTGCACGTTCACCAGTCTGTGTGCGTGTATTCATCAGACGGTGTGCAGGTAATCAGCAGTCTGTGTGCAGGTAATCACCAGTCTGTGTGTATATTCCGCAGTCTCTATATGTGTGTATTCAGCAGCCTGTGTAT
>OW240913.1:18188354-18260992 GCA_933207985.1 Pelobates cultripes | reverse complement strand
GGACATGACGGCCCTGACTGTGGCCTGCATTACCACGCAAAGTACATTTTATGGTTATAGCCAGGCAATAGCACTTACATAGAAATGTATTAAAGTACCACTGTCAACTTTGAATATTATTGCCTTACATTTTTGACTGTGAATATTATTTTTGTATCATCTTCACAATTTACCTATTCATACTTTTCTAAATACTTTATCTTAAATGCTAGGTTCCAGTTCTTTTGAATCTCAAAAGATGGATCGGCCTTCCATATCTGTTATTTCTCCAACTAGTCCTGGAGCTCTAAAAGATGCACCTCAGGTCTTGCCAGGACAACTGTCTGTAAGTGTCTTTAAACGTTATTTTTTTTATATTAGCCTAATCATTTGTTATTTTATAGAATATATCACTGTAGAAGTAACTTTGTTCCAACACAAAGAGAGTATCTTTCCATTCCCATTCAACAGAGTGAGTTAGTGGCAGAAATATATTATGCCTATCTGTTTTCTTAAAATTCTCCAGAATTAGCAGCACTGGCACAGGAAGCACTTCTAGTAGACGTCTGAGGTAAAACATGGAAAAATTACAGCATATTAATGTGGCCACAGTATATCAAGTGCATTAAAGTTGTATTGGTGCCCTAAGTGTCCCAGAACACAGGAGTTTTATCTATCAACCTGTCCTCCCTCTGACATTTTGTCCTTCCTCTTGAGTCCCTTTACCCCACCTCCCCCTGTGTAAACGCATATGAACCTTATATGAAACCTTTATATTGGATATTGCCATTGTATAATTGTAAAGCAATGAAAAATATGTTGGCATTATATACATGCTAACAATAAAAACTATAAAAATAATATCTTGATAACTTCACACAAAGGTGGCCAAAGTACAATTCATTTCAAAAAACCTGCACAAACAGACTTTAACTCCTCTGTTACACCTCCGGCAGCGTTATTGGAGTGTCATTAACCAGCCTGAACCTAGAGTTCTGGGCTTTCTAAAGTCAATTCGGTGAAAATTAATCGCACACTATGTCATTCATTGGCTGAGAGCAGTCAGCTGACACTCTCAGCCAGTGAATGGAGACCGCATACACTATGTCATTCATTGGCTGAGAGCAGTCAGCTGACACTCTCAGCCAGTGAATGGAGACGGCATTGACTGTCAGCTTGTGCAGAAAGTGGAAGCAGACCACCAAACCACCAGGGAGCCTCAGAGCTCCCTCAGACTGTTGCTAAACAGCTAACCCCATTACTAGGGAACCACTGAAGTGCTCACATCATAACCACTACAGCACTTGCTTGAACTAACCCTTTAAGTCAAACTGGAGCAGACTTGCAAGGCTTAGAACTACTATATTCGGGTGTGATTGCATTGTTGTACTATCAACATTTCAGGAAATACTCATATTTGATGTCATCTCAGACAATCTGATTAGTTAGAATAATAGACAATATGTTTAGTTAGAGTATAGTAAATGTATTAGTTTCAGTTGATTATGGTGGATTTTGATCATAGGATCCGTAGGAGTCATTAAATTGCAGTGATGAATTGTTTTACTCTTTGTTGAACCTGGCATAAACTACAATCACATGCTCTTGCAGTTTTGTTTGCTGCCTGTATGTTTGCATATTTGGATTGTCGGTTGTATATGACTTAAATATACAGTGTGCGCGATTACTTATCAATCAAGCATCATGCATAACTGTAATTCAATTCACAACATAATACGACTCATGATTCATGCTGCCATTCTCAGACACAAAAAGGACACTTATTTATATATTTATTTACATTTGACATGCAGGTATTCCCCCTCACAGGACCCACGTTTCTGAAAATCACAGTCACATGGCTTAAACATTGCACATTGTCAAACTTTGCTAAAATATTTATGTGGCACACATAGCACGCACATATTAGTCAATAAATATATCAGCACTACAAAAAAGTGTAGATAAGTGTTTTTAGTGTTTCTTCAATGGATCATTGGCATGAACAATTGAGCTTTGTGGTGTTGGTTGCATGTCATGATATTACTATGCTCTCAAAATCACACCTCACCTCCAGATCTATTCATGCCATGTCAACAGTAGAATGTCACTGTGCCCTGAATCACTTAGTCATTTCCATGTTATTCCTGTATCAGTGTAATACAGGGGTGCCCACAAAGTGGTTACCAACATGTTTTAACAGCTTCATTGATGCTTTGCTGTTCTAAATGCATTCCAATGGCATGCAAAGCATCTTGGAATTGTGGTTCTACAACATCTGGGGATGTACTCTTTAGGCATCCCTGATGTAATATCTCTGTGAGCATCTATGTGAGTAATCAAAAGGAGAGTTAGGGAAATGTTTGCCCTTACCTTTTTATTTCAGCAGTGCAATTCATTTACTTTTACTGAGGTCCAAAAATGGTCAGACAACTATAAATCAAAAAGTTACAGATAGTTCTTTGTTGTACATACAGGATGAAATACACTTGTACGGCATGACCCTGTTTGTACAGGAGTAAAATACTTTTACAAATCCCCTGTTGTTTTACACCTTTTACCTTTAATATGGACCTGGTTACAAAAGAACCATAGCAGGTGTAAAACTGATCTCCTTGCGCTGAGATCAGCCGCTGCTACATAATTAGATAATCTCCAGCAATGCCAGAGTAACCCCTAAAAATCAACTTGCTCTGGGTTCCTCTACACTCCTGGAAGCTGCCCCAATACTAATATATATATATATATATATATATGAATATCTAAATCACATAAACTAAACACAAAACACAAAAATAAGTCTTAAATAAAGCAATGTGTTTTCTTTCACTGTGATATTTTTGTCAGAAAAGAATTGTGACTTTTATATTTTTATATTGTACTTTTGGCTTCAGGACAAAATCCATTTCTTACTGTGCTTAAGCATGTTTCATTCTTCTCTTAACAAACACAATAGCACTTAATGGGTTATACAACATGAATGTTCCCATTGTAGGATGAACATAATGTTTGTTAGTAGAATTTCCTTTTAAGTGTAGGGTCCATGCCCCGGGAGGAGAAAGCAAATTGACTTTTGTGAATACACATTGGACAAGACTTCTATGCTGTTTAGAAATAAGTTCTATATATATATAACCTATTTTCTACAAAATCCTATTTCTAATTTACAAGTCCAAAATGGTAGCTAAACTTTTGACATTGTTATCATGTTACTCTACATACTGTGACAATGTTCTACAAATTTTTGTAGTTTTTATATTAAACTGTTGTTGATGAAGAATCATAATGTCAATACTGGAAAATCTTGTCTTTAAAAAAGCAAATGCATCTTAATAGCTCATCAATGTTTTATTTTATATCTTACATGTTATAAAAGGTCAGTCTTAGGCTGTTGATTGATTTTTAAAAAGCATACAGTACCAAACTATTTACACAAAATAACACCGGGAAGGATATTTGGTATTACAACTGGTGCTAATTTTGTTTGGGTTGCCAAACATAAATTTTTCTATTTTTACAAAAGCATTTAACTTTTTTTTTTTTACCTACTGTAATGTTAATAGATGACATGCATTCTGCTGATGTTGCCACAGACCAGATCTAAAAAAAAAAAAAAAAAGATATAGCGCGGGATCTGTAAGACCTTAATAGTGTGAGCTCACCCACCATGACTCATATATATCCCAAGGATATCATCAGGAGTGGAGAGAGGCTTGCAAATTACCCTACTCCCACCAGAAAAAAAAAAGACTAATAGGTATCCACATTTATGAAAATGACTTGACGATTTTTCCCTTCTCTTCCCTCCACCCTGTATGTGGTGAAGAATAATTAAACTGTCAGGTATAGCATGGCATGTATTTCGTCGCCGGAACCCACTTCCGGGTTCACGGCGCTCAGCCCCGCCCTTTTTTCTGACGCGGTCCCTCCACGATACTTAGGAAGACCGCGCCAGATTCAAAGGGCTGGATTATTCGCACAGGTGCTGCAGAAAGATCAGCTGCTCTACTTTTGATCCTACCTGCTCCACTTCTAGACCTCGGCTAGTAAAACGGATTTCTACCTTCTCCACTTCTCGACCTCGGCTTGTAAACGGATTTCTACCTTCTCCACTTCTCGACCTCGGCTTGTAAACGGATTTCTACCTTCTCCACTCCTAGACCTCGGCTTGTAACTCTGAATTCTACCTTCTCCACTCCCAGACCTCGGCTTGTTAAAACGGACTTCCCCACTCTCCACTCCTAGTTCTCAGCTTGTTGAAACGGACTTCTAATTTCTCCTTCATTGGGTGAATTAACCCTTCCAGTGCCAGAACTGCCTTTAAGTTAAGTAATACTTTTACCAAACAAGCCAATTCCTATTATTTATATTACACAGTATCTAAAACTCACTAAAGTGTCACTTGTCTAATTATTCCTCTTATTCATAAGGGATTGCTACAAAGCCTAATTTTTCCTTCATGTGTATTTAAAGGTACAGTGACCATTGTTTCATATCAATATAAAAGGAGGTGAAACTTATTGTTGCTGCAACCAGGAAATTCTGCAGTTGAGTTCCAATTAAAGAAGTATTACAAAATAAGTATTACAGAATAATCCAGCCGAATTCAATGGAACCAGCAGATATCAACTCTCAAGTTTCTGCCCTAACCAATAGAGTGGATACGATTGCTCAAGGGTTACAGGAACTGCAAATTACAAATGAGAGAGTATTAACCTATGTTAGAGACATTCAAGGTCATCTTCCTCATGCCGCTCTTCAATCGGCCGGTGATCCTGCTGTCTGTAATCCAGAAAAATTTTATGGAGATAGAACAAAGTACAGAGAGTTTTTGAATTCTTGCAAACTACTAATAGCTTTAAAACCTAGATCTTATCCCACCGAAAGATCCAAAGTCTGTTCAGTGATCTCTTTTTTAAGAGGTGAACCTATGGCCTGGGCCCATTCCTTTTTGGAAAATGATGATCCCATATTAGATTCATTGGATGAGTTCTTTGAAGCTATGTCTTTATTATATGAAGATCCTTTTAAACAAACTACTGCTGATTTAACCATCAGAACATTACACCAAAAGAATAGACCTGTTGAAGATTATATTGCAGAATTCAAAAGATGGGCTACAGAAACCCAATGGAATGACATTACTTTACGCAATCAATTCCGTCTCGGATTATCTGAAGCTGTGAAAGATGAACTCTCTCGTACAGAACTTCCTCCTACCTTAAATGCATTGATTCAACTGTCCATCAGTATTGATAGACGTCTAAGAGAAAGAAAAGCTGAAAGGGTTCTTACTAATTCTACCTGGAGAAAACCTTTCACTACTCTAAAACTACCTGAAAAAATTCCTCCACAAACTGAACCTATGGAAGTAGGTATAATAAAAAGTCCTCTTACTTCTGAAGAAAGAATAAGAAGGAGACAACTAAACTTATGTATGTATTGTGCTTCGAATGAACATCTAATTTCCGAATGTCCTCTACTGAAACATTCAAAAGGTGGTAAGCTTCATTCATCTACCTCTATATTGAACGTTTTTCAAAAAAGAAAAGCATCTACTTATTTTTCTATATCTCTCATATTACAGTGGGATACAAAAAGAATCGTGACTGAGGCCATCATTGATTCTGGTGCTAATGGAACTTTTCTTGATTTTTCTTTTGTTTCAAAAAATAAAATTCCTAGTGTTCAAAAAACTAACTTTATTCCAATCAGAGTTATTGACGGTTCATTTATATCCTCAGGACCATCAAAGATGAGACAATCCCTCTAAGAATGATTACCAACAACGTACATTTCGAATTCATTACATTTGATATTATTAAATCTCCACTTTATCCCGTCATTCTAGGAATTAATTGGTTAAAAACCCATGATCCTTTAATTAAGTGGTCTCCCTTCTCCATCTCCTTTGCTTCTGATTTCTGTAAAAAAACGTGCTTACAACACATTCCTATTCTCCAAACTACTGTAGAACCAGTTATACCTCCATTCTACTCCGATTTTGCAGATGTCTTTTGTAAAAAAGAAGCGGAAACACTTCCTCCTCATCGGGTATATGATTGCCCAATAGATCTCATACCCGGAGCTCCTATTCCTTATGGTCATATTTATCCACTCTCTGAAAAGGAGTTAGAAATTTTAAAAGAATATCTTAATGAAAATTTACGCAAAGGGTTCATCAGACCCTCGACCTCCCCAGCTGCTTCTAGTATTTTCTTTGTGAAGAACAAAGACCAAACCATCCGTCCTATTATAGATTACAGAGCCTTAAATAAAATAACTATTAAAAATCGTTATCCTCTTCCACTAATAAATGAATTAATTGAAAGGTTAAGAAGTGCAACTATATTCACTAAACTCGTCCTTCGAGGCGCATATAACCTCATTAGAATAAAACAGGATGATGAATGGAAAACCGCCTTCCGGACAAGATATGGTCTCTACGAATATCTAGTGATGCCTTTTGGGCTCTGTAATGCCCCTGCAACATTTCAACATTTTATAAATGATATCTTTAGAGATCTTCTGGATATATGTGTTATTATCTACTTAGATGATATCTTAATATATTCTAAGAATTTGGATGAACATAGGAAGCATGTTAGATGGGTTCTATCTAGACTGAGAACTCATAAATTATACGCTAAACCAGAAAAATGCCTTTTTGAGGTTACTGAATTCTCTTTTCTAGGATACATTAGTTCACCCCTCGCTGGACATCCTGGAATAAAGAAAACACTTGAACTAACTTCACGATATTATTGGTGGCCTCGCCAGGATAGAACCATTGAATTATATGTCAAAACATGTCCTATATGTCAAAGGTCTAAACCAGAACATAATCAACCTTTTGGATTACTACTTAATTTACCTATTCCAGAAAAACCTTGGCAATCCATTTCTATGGATTTTATCGTTGATCTTCCACCTTCTCAACATTTCACCACTATTCTTGTCGTTGTGGATCGCTTCACAAAAATGTCCCATTTCATTTCCTTAAAAAAAATTACCCTCCTCTGTAGAATTGTCTAAGGTCTTTATTGACAATATTGTGAAACTTCATGGTCTTCCTGAAGAAATTATTTCTGATAGGGGGACACAATTTACCCCCAAATTCTGGAAAGAGATGTGTCTCTCCCTTCAAATTCAACGCAAACTCTCTTCCGCTTATCATCCCCAAACTAATGGGCAAACAGAAAGGGTTAATCAATGTTTGGAACAATATCTTCGATGTTATTGTTCATACCTCCAAGATGACTGGACCACATGGTTACTTATGGCCGAATTTTCTTACAATAATACCATTCATTCTAGTACGAAAATGACTCCTTTCTTCTCCAACTATGGTTTTCATCCGTCTTCATTCTCCATCCAAACCATTACTTCATCCAATCCTACTGTTACATCAAAAAACGAATTTATGTCTTCTCTATTTCTCAAATTGCGGGAGAATCTTCAACTCGCCCAAAATAACCAGAAAAAGTTTTTTGACAATAATAGAAGAATTCCCCCTCCTTACAAGGTAGGGGATCTTGTCTGGCTCTCTTCAAGGAATATTACCACAAGCCGTCCTTCAAAGAAATTGAGCTCTCTTTTTCTTGGTCCCTTTCAAGTAATTACTACCATTAATGATAACGTTGATAAACTAAAACTTCCTCCAAGTTTTAAACTTCATCCAGTATTCCATGTCTCCTTACTTAAACCACACATCCCTGATCCTTTTTATAGGGAAATAGTAACAACTCCTGAACCTATCATTGTCCAAGGTGAAGAAGAATATGAAATTCACAAAATTTTGGATTCTCGTGTCCACCGTGGCTCCTTACAATACCTTATCAAATGGAAAGGTTATGGAGTTGATGAAGACACTTGGGAAGATTCATCTAATGTACATGCTAGGAGGTTAGTTACTGCCTTTCACAAACGCTATCCCTCCAAACCGAAATAGTGCACCCAGAGGATGCCCCATGGGAAGGGGGTACTGTCAGGTATAGCATGGCATGTAATTCATCACCGGAACCCACTTCCGGGTTCACGGCGCTCAGCCCCGCCCCTTTTTCTGACGCGGTCCCTCCACGATACTTAGGAGGACCGCGCCAGATTCAAAGGGCTGGATTATTCGCACAGGTGCTGCATGAAGATCAGATGCTCTACTTTTGATCCTACCTGCTCCACTTCTATACCTCGGCTAGTAAACGGATTTCTACCTGCTCCACTTCTATACCTCGGCTAGTAAACGGATTTCTACCTTCTCCACTTCTCGACCTCGGCTTGTAAACGGATTTCTACCTTCTCCACTCCAAGACCTCGGCTTGTAACTCTGAATTCTACCTTCTCCACTCCCAGACCTCGGCTTGTTAAAACGGACTTCCCCACTCTTCACTCCTAGTTCTCAGCTTGTTGAAACGGACTTCTAATTTCTCCTTCATTGGGTGAATTAACCCTTCCAGTGCCAGAACTGCCTTTAAGTTAAGTAATACCTTTACCAAACAAGTCAATTACTATTATTTATATTACACAGTATCTAAAACTCACTAAAGTGTCACTTTGTCTAATTATTCCTCTTACTCATAAGGGATTGCTACAAAGCCTAAATTTACCTACATGGATATTTAAAGGTACAGTGACCATAGTTTCATACCAATATAAAAGGAGGTGAACCTTATTGTTGTTGCAACCAAGAAATGCTGCAGTTGAGTTCCAATTAAAGTAATATTACAAAATAAGTATTACAACAGGTTATTTTCATTTTATTTTTCATTCTCACTTAATTACCTCCTCTATCCTTTCGATTTCTATACCAGAGTGTTAACCCTGTGGGGTATAGTGCATGACACCATTTACTACATATTGCCACATGTATCCTAACTACTACTCTGTCATGAGTGGGTTTGCTACACTGTGTAGAGATTGATACATGTGAGCGTAGTTATATTTCTGTAGATACCAGACCCTCTGTATCCATTTATTTTTAGAACTTTGTTTGTTCTCTAGTTTTCTAATTAAAGTTGTTTATTATTTTTTTGAGACGTCATTTTGGGGTGGCTTGAAGGTGACCAGCCCGTTTTCTTTACGGGGTGATCATATCCTTCACCTTTTTTTCTTTTGTGCTTTATGCAGCGTTATGCCCTCTTTGCCACCCCAATAACCCTCCTTTCTCTGGTACTCCCTATTAGGTTGTTAACCTGGGAAGTATTTTTCTCTATATCTTGTAGGACTTTATCAATGATTCTTCAAACTAGACAGAACATTCGGAGGATTTATTATTGTTGAACGCAGTTTGTTACCTTGGAGAAACAAGCTGGTGTAAAAGTATTGTCACAATGTTTATGTAATTTAATTTGCATTGTATGTTAAGAATGTGCTATAAGGATAGTTTTGATACAGATTACTTAATTAAATGGAATATCACAGTTTAAAAAATGATGTATGCTTATTACAACACAACAACAGTAGGATAATATTCACTAGAATGTATATGTGAGGCATATGTTAAGATTAGGTGTTTTTTTTTACACAAAAGCTTTTGGTAATACATTTTTTTTTCCTGTAATACCAAAAGGGGGAAAGAAGAGAGAAAGAGAAAAAAAAAGGGAAAAGGAAAAAAAAAAGAGAAAGATACTATAATAAATTAATGCCCGCTCGCCGATTCTTACCCCTCCTTCTGTGGAATTTCCACAGCTATTCCAAATGCTTTGAGAAATTTGGTAACCCATTGCTTATAGTACATGAGAAAATGTAATGTTTAATGTAGGTGAAAGTTATATTTTTCACCCTTTGTGGTTTGTTGATTTTAAATGTGTACTAAGATGTGCAATGTTTGGCAGGTCACAATATTCAGTTTAGAGATAGCAATGAAACAAAACGAGTGAAATGAATGATATCAAAATATCAGATTACGAATGCTAAAATTAATGTCAAGTTAATGAACAAGGCTTGAACACTCGGTGGAAGAAACAGATGATCTATGATTCTTTCATTAATAATGGGATCCAGATCGGTTTTGTAACAGAACTGTCTGTATATGGATTACATTTATTTTCCCTCCATTCGTCTGTTGTTCGGTTTATTTCCCTGCCTTTACAGTCCCTATGTGTTCCCCTGTTAAACTGCCGAAAGCTGCACGAAGGCGTGACCACCGGGAAGCTAGCATGTGCCGTCAATTGACCACCCCGGTGGTGGTGTTATGGAGCTCCCTGGACAGCCAGCAGTGCTCAGCCCAGAATCAGTGCACTAAAAGCGGACACTTTTACGTGCAGGCACAGCTGAGCCTCAAGCCTTCCCTGCTTCTATTTCGGTTGCTTAAACGAATGCTAGATTGATCAGGACTTTACTTAAGTGAATGTTTTAACCCAGATAGCTATGCCATGGAGCCTATTCGTGTAATTAAAGACTTTGGCTCCATGGCAATTGAAGTGTATGTGTGTGATCTGAGCGCTATTCGGTGGTTATGTGCTCTCAGATCTAAGCTATCTGGGGATATGTGACATGTATGGGGTTGGTGTAGTAAATGTAATATTATATGTTTTAATGTATTTTATTGTCTCTGTGTCCCCACATGTATAATGGCGATTTGTCTCTGTCCTGTGAGATAATTGGATTACTTCCCAATTATCTCCAGGATAGAGGGATGGAAATTAGGATGCATTGTGGGGATGTTTCACTTCTGTGTGTCTGAATGTGATACATGTCTGTTTGTGTTACAGTCTTCCATCTGGTCCCCTAGGGGAGTGTCCACCAGGTGGGAGACCTGCATAAATACCGGGCAGGTAGCCCTCAATAAACTAGACCACTGCTTAACCCTCAACACGGAGCCTTGTCTCGTTCTTGGGGGGATTAACTGTATGCTGTTAGAGACTGATTGCCAGGAGTGTAAGCTGCTTGGGTGCTTTTCCTGTTCGTCTGCTAGCAGCTATTCATGAGGTTCCAGTTCGGGAGTTTGGAGTGCTATTTTGTATGCAGTTCGGGAGTTTGTAGCATTCCCTTGTATTCAGTTCGGGAGTTTGGTGTTCTGCAGTAGCTGTGCCTGTATCTCTGGAAGGGGAAGATCGACTAAACGGCGGTTTAACCCTTTTATGCCTGGGGGTGCCGTTACAGGTTTCATTCAAGAAACACACTGGAAACGGTCACACCCACAGAAATGGGGGGTGGGGGGGAAACAAGTATAAACCTGTTTTTCAAGCTCCTCTTGATAACAAGAAAAAATGTGGGGTTGCAATCATTTATTATGCCAATTTAAAGTTGGAAATTATTCTTCAGGACAATGACTCGACAGGCAGATTTTTAATACTAATGTGCAAAATAGAAGATACGATATATATACTTGTAAACGTGTATTTACCTAATGTAAACCCGACTTCATTATTTGCAAAAATTTTGAGTAGAATAGAAAAAATAGCAAAAGGTATATTAATAATTGTTCGTGATTTCAACTGTGTTTTCGATCCAACAGTAGATAAAAAAAAATCCAATCACCGGCTTAAATCTGAAAAAACTATTAAAAAGAAATTAAGCAGTACATTTAATTTATATGTATCATATGACGCTTGGTGGGTTATGCATCCTGAAGATCGAGATTACACCCGTCTGTCTAGAGTACACAATTCATACTCTAGAATTGACTTATGCTTAGTCAATGCCAGCACTTTAGAAAATATAAATAAAATACAACTCGAAGGTAATACTTGGTCTGACCATAGTTTGATAATATTAGAATTAGGTAAATCTACACCCAAGGGATTAAGTACTTGGAGATTAGATGACTCTATATTGAAATTAAAAGAATATCAAGATAGGCTAACTAAACTATCCAGACTTTTCTGGGAGGAAAACTCATCTCCAGATATTAAAGATTTCACGTTATGGGCCACCTGTAAAGCAGTAATGAGGGGCTACTTTATTAAAATTGAAAAACAAATGAAAAACATAAGAGATAAAGATCTAGCCAATTTAAATATATCATATTTTAATCTTTCAGATTCTAATAAAAAACAACCTTCTGGGCAGAATATAATAAAGTTATTATAAAGTTATCCAAATTGCAAAATAAAATTAATTTAAAAGTAGAAGAAAAGATTAAAAAAAACTTTAAATAAATTGAGATTAAATGACTATTATCAGGGTAAATAGAGCAAGTAAAAACTTAACAAATTACTTAAGAAACAAACTACAAAAAATAGGATAAATAAATTTATCTTCTATCCCTGAAACAAATGGACAAAAATGTAATGATTTTTTTAATCATTTTTTATCATTTATTCTATATCCTGAAAAAGATAAAATAATTGGTGTGACGAAATGCCTTTTGTCCCTGGATTGTTAGGTGACAAGCTGCCCTTTGCCCCCGGCTTTTGGAGGAGCCTGATTGCCAGCCTCCTTCCTCATGACTATGGCCCCGGGGTGTATTGCCATTTAAAAAAGACTATTTGGGGCTTATTGGCTTCTAAAGACAGTTTCTTCCCATTGGAATCCATGGGAAGGTGTGTTTCTTCCCCTCCCCCGTTTCCTGTCTATTGTTCACCTAGATTGGGCGCTCAGATCCGAGCTATCTGGGGATAGGTTAAATGTGGGGGTTCTGTGTAATATAATAAGAATTATGTATTTTTATGTACTTTTATGTATTTTGCTGTTAGTGTTAAATGTAGATATTTTCTGTACCTGGAGATAATTGAGTTTACTGCAGTGCCTTAAGCCAATTATCTCCAGGATGGAGAGGAGGGATTTCATTGTGTATGTGAGAGTGTTATCATGTTAATTAGTGTTCCCATTGGTTTATGTCCCTTTTGTCACAGTTTACTACCAGGTCCAGGGGGTGTGCCTCTGACCTGAAAACTTGTATATAAGCAGTAATAAACGCTCATTGGAGTCAGATCATCTTGTACCTTCATGAAGTTTCGGCTCATGTTTGGGGGATTGAAGAAACTACACTCTGGGGATTGCTATAATCACTATACTCCCCAGGGTATAATCACTAAGCTCTGCTAAGAGCTTGTTCCTGTTCCTGCTCTCTGGAATTCAGAGAGGTCGACCTACTGGAAGCTGGACCCTGGTCTTGGGTCCAGAGTGGGTGGAGACGGCGAGACCCCAACCAAGCTGCGGCGGTTCGTGGGGTCTGCAGTGGTTATGGTGTCGGGCAGAGTGCTTGGAGTCCTCGGTAAGCACTAGGAGCATCCGTCGGCGGAAGGTACCCGGTCGGGGTGCCAGCGGTTCCGTTACAGTGGTGGCAGCGGTGGGATGGCGTCCTAGTGCGAGGAGAAGCAGCGCAGAGGCACCGGTAACATTTGGAATTACAAATTGAGGGCAACGCTAGTATTCGTACAGCGCCCCTGTTCACAGCAAACATGACCTATCGCTTTGAGGGCGACGCTTACAGGGAGGAGGTCAAGAGGCGGTTAACCAGATATGGCCCGAATCTTTCGACAGAGGCGATTCTGGCAACCAATGCGCAAGTTGGATGAGGAGAATCGAGCGGCATGGGAATTTGAGCTCCGATTGCGGAGATTGGGGCTGTGGCCAATTGATCTCTCTCCCCAGCGGCAGACAGCATCCCAGGGTGAGGAGATTGTCGGTCCCTCGTCCCTGCAACAACCATCATCACTGGGAGTTGAGACAGTCGCTCTGACTCCCCAGCGGCAGTGTGTTGTCAAGGGAGAAGAGACAACCGGTCTCTCTCCCCAGCGGCAGACAGCATCCCAGGGAGAGGAGATTGTCGGTCCCTCGTCCCTGCAGCAACCATCATCACTGGGAGTTGAGACAGTCGCTCTGACTCCCCAGCGGCAGTGGGTTGTCAAGGGAGAGGAGACAACTGGTCTCTCTCCCCAGCAGCAGACAGCATCCCAGGGAGAGGAGATTGTCGGTCCCTCGTCCCTGCAGCAACCATCATCACTGGGAGTCGAGACAGTCGGTCTGACTCCCCAGCTGCAGTGTGTTGACAAGGGAGAAGAGACAACCGGTCTCTCTCCCCAGCGGCAGTGCAAGTTACAGGGAGCTGAAGGTGTCGTCCTTCCTCCCCAGCGGCAGTGTGAATTACAGGGAGCCGAAGGTGTCGTCCTTCCTCCCCAGCAGCAGTGTGAATTACAGGGAGCCGAAGGTGTCGTCCTTCCCCCTCAGCAGCAGTGTGTCCTACCGGGAGCAGAGACAGTTGGTCTCTCTCTCCAGCAGCAGGACAATGTTATGGTAGTGGAGACAGGCGGTCTCCCTCTCCAGCGGCAGACTGTGTTTCAGGGAGAAGAGCACAGCACCCTATCTCCCCAGCGGCAGCTTACCCTACCAAGGGGAGACACCATTCTCCCAGATGGCGCAGAGGGGACAGTGGTCTCCGTGCCCGACCTACAGGGATGCTGGACAGCCTGTCCAGATCCCCAACTACCCTCACAGGGACAACAGGAGGAGGGGGTAAGTACAAATTCCCCTCCCCAGCTAACTCCTAACTTGGCCCCAGGGTTAACAGAGGAGATGTTAACCCCCACTGACTCCCATGTTCCCCTGGCTACTGAGCCGGACTATGTTCCCAGCACCCCAGCAGAAGAGCTGACAGCTGGGCAGAGTGCAGTCGGCCTCTGCCCTCCCTGTGTCCCTTGTCCAGAGCCTGATGTCCTGCAGCCTATACCAGCGGAAGAGCTGGCAGCTGGGCAGAGTGCAGTTGGCCTCTGCCCTCCCTTTGACCCTTGTACAGAGCTTGACATTCTGCCGGCTATCCCAGCGCAAGAGCTGACATCAGGGCAGAGCACCGCTGGCCTTTGCCCCCCAAGTACCACCAGCTATTTGCCCAGCTGCACCAGGAAGGCCGAGGATGCTGCATTTTTATCCTACAACCTGGAACCTACCGGCCAGTACTGTTTATTGTCTGGGGGCTACTTTGCCACTTGTTATTTGTGGGTGGGCTACTCATGTACTTGTTCACTGTGGGTGGGTTTATCGACTAACTCAGGCACTGACCGACAGGTCAGGTACCTGGTTAGTCTCCCCCCCAAAGGGGAGATGTGTGACGAAATGCCTTTTGTCCCTGGATTGTTAGGTGACAAGCTGCCCTTTGCCCCCGGCTTTTGGAGGAGCCTGATTGCCAGCCTCCTTCCTCATGACTATGGCCCTGGGGTGTATTGCCATTTAAAAAAGACTATTTGGGGCTTATTGGCTTCTAAAGACAGTTTCTTCCCATTGGAATCCATGGGAAGGTGTGTTTCTTCCCCTTCCCCCGTTTCCTGTCTATTGTTCACCTAGATTGGGCGCTCAGATCCGAGCTATCTGGGGATAGGTTAAATGTGGGGGTTCTGTGTAATATAATAAGAATTATGTATTTTTATGTACTTTTACGTATTTTTGCTGTTAGTGTAAAATGTAGATATTTTCTGTACCTGGAGATAATTGAGTTTACTGCAGTGCCTTAAGCCAATTATCTCCAGGATGGAGAGGAGGGATTTCATTGTTTATGTGAGAGTGTTATCATGTTAATTAGTGTTCCCATTGGTTTGTGTCCCTTTTGTCACAGTTTACCACCAGGTCCAGGGGGTGTGCCTCTGACCTGAAAACTTGTATATAAGCAGTAATAAATGCTCATTGGAGTCAGATCATCTTGTACCTTCATGAAGTTTCGGCTCATGTTTGGGGGATTGGAGAAACTACACTCTGGGGATTGCTATAATCACTATACTCCCCCGAGTATAATCACTAAGCTCTGCTAAGAGCTTGTTCCTGCTCTCTGGAATTCAGAGAGAGGTCGACCTGCTGGAAGCTGGACCCTGGTCCTGGGTCCAGAGTGGTTGGAGACGGCGAGACCCCAACCAAGCTGCGGCAGTTCGTGGGGTCTGCAGTGGTTATGGTGTCAGGCAGAGTGCTTGGAGTCCTCGGAAAGCACTAGGAGCATCCGTCGGCGGAAGGTACCCGGTCGGGGTGCCAGCGGTTCCGTTACAATTGGCTATCTGACTGACATTAATATTCCAAAAATCTCTATTTCAGATCTTGACTCCCTCAATAGTAATTTCAAATCTGAAGAAGTAGAGAGAGAAATAGACAAATTAGAATTAGAATTATTTAAAACTCCTGGCCCTGATGGATATAGTAATTACTTTTATAAAATTATGAAAAAATAAATAGTCTACCCTTTGACTGCTTTATATAATGAGATGGCAAGCAGCTCCAAAATCCCAAGAGAATTATTACAAGCCAACCTTTTACCTATACTAAAACCAAATAAAATTGATACCGATTTTGGTAATTGTAGACCGATTTCCTTGATTAATGTTGACGTGAAAATATACGCTTCAATTTTAGCATCCAGATTAAAACCGATTATTAATAAAATTATCCATTCTGCTTTATCCCAGAAAGATCTTTAGAGAGTTGTTCTAGAAGAATCTTGGATGTGCTGGAACAATCAGAAAATCTGGAGATACCATTGCTGGCTCTGTCCTTAGATGCTGAGAAAGCATTTGACAGTTTCCTAGATTCAGTTGGGCTTGAGGGGTGGATCCACAGTGCCATTATGGCACAGTGCCATGGCAAGAACAGTAGGTGTAAATATTTCAGCAGGATGGTTTCATTTGCAAAATGGCACGAGGTAAGGATGTCCCTTGTCACCTCTTCTTTACATTCTAACAATAGAAACTTTGGCAATTAATAAGAGAGCAAATCAAAAGATTAAAGGACTTCCAGTTAAAAAAACGGACGTCCAAGATGGCCACCAGTCAAAGCCACAGAGAGGAGACACGAGCAACCGATTAAAGCCTTACTCCCTAGAAGCCCTCGACCGGCTCTGCTCGGCCTTCCACGAGATGCTGCGCAGCAGGGGTATATTCTCTCTTCAAGCGGCCTGGGCGGGGGCCTGGTGGATCTGCCCGGAGACCCGCCGACGCTACTATGGTTCCCCACTGCAGGCATTCCAAGCGGGCGTCCGCCCAAATAAGCACCGGCAAGCGCGCAGACGGGAGAGAGATCGCACCAACCCGGGCACATACATCCGCACAAGTGATAAGGAGAACGCCGGTCAACTCCAAAGTCCCAACAGCATGCCGAAGTGCAGCACCTCTACACACCAAGCAGCGGTACAGGAGACAACTAAGCCACACCAAGCTCGGGAGGGACCCGAAACTAGGGAATCCAGGGGCACTACCGGAGCTGGCCCCAGCCGCAGATACACCACACCAAGGTGCACCAAGAGACACACATGCAGTTACAGTGGCCGAATCTTCCCATCATTGGGCATAGGCTGAAGCGCTCAACATTAACTGTACGAGAGACATGCTGCACAATACCAGGGGACGCTCAGTATGCTTATAGGTTATGTTTTTGTAGTATTCAGTTTGTTTATATACTTTTCTAATGCCTCATACTAGCTATGTCCAGATTTAATACAGATGGGTTAACACAGAACTGCAGGGGTTAAAGCTGACTGTCTCGCTCCTCTATTACATAGCCTGATGCACCCCTGTAAGCCCCCATGTAAGCAGACTACCAAGTTGTAACCACCCGCTGCTCATTCCATGCAGCTCAAGCTCCCCTGCCAACATGAGCATCTTAATATAGGGTCTAGAACCCATTGGTACACCAAAAAGGTATAGCCTGTTTATAAGCCCGCAGCCATCTAACCACCATGACCCTAGGTTGTTTCGCTATGGGTACCATGCCCCTCAATACCACATAGAACGCTATGTACCCAACCTATGGTATCTTCACACTATTATAATGCTGAAAATCCAACAAATAGTGTCTTCACACTGTTATAATGCTATGACTCCAATGTATAGTATATTCACACTGTTATAATGCTATGACTCCAACGTATAGTATATTCACACTGCTATAATGCTATGACTCCAATGTAGAGTATCTTCACACTGCTATATTAATTCTAACATTGTTCCTAGCTTGTCTCAACATATATAAGAAAAATTGTGCAACTCTCTTTCATGTCACTGTGTGACATTGGTGATGTAGTGGGTGTGTTCCTACTTCTCTACATAATTGGTGCTACCATAATACTGATCAGCTGCTTCAAAGATCCATTCCGTTTAGCTGTTCGCAATTTCCAGTCGCGGTAGTGATGTATGTGTTCCACGGAACACTTCCGTGTGTTCCAAGAGCGTAATGTGTTCAGTTCATGGCTGCGCATGTGTTTAAAAAAATTATTTATCCTCAGCCATATTAGGTCTACTTATAGGGAAATTAAGTAATGTAAAAGGTGAAGAAACCACTACAAGAAGAAACATTTACTAGAACCTTTATAAATCATGTGTATGTCTATAGAATAGAATGAAACCTAAATATACATTGCAGTTCTGGCTCCAAGTCTTCCAGTTAGTTTCTAAGATCTTACACGCAGGCATACCATTGAACCCATGGATCTGGCTTATTTCCAAACCATACATTGACACCCCCAAAGCTCAAAATAAGCTAATTGCCAGGATCGCATTGGCAGCTAGGTGCACGGTCACAGAGAAATGGGGCTGCCTTAACATTCCTTCCATAGAAGTTGTTAAGAGAAAGGTGGGTGAAACCATGATAATGGACAAGCTTATCCATGACACTACAAAAAACTTTAACAAAATATGGGATCCATGGATTGTTGAATTTCCATTACCGACATAAGGGTGCTCAGTCCTGGCGTGGGGTAGGAGTTCCTTCTTCTTCACCTCACCCTCCACATATTGAAGTCTTTCACCAACCTTTTTCATGCCCCTTCCTCTTTGTTAACTCTTTTCCTATCCAGACACTTGCATATCTCTCTCTCACAAACATGATTCTCCTTAGAAGCACTCCCCCTGCTGGCCCCAAAGGCCGAGGAGCTTCTACATTTACTCAGCAGTACCACACAATTTTACAAGTCCTTGTATCAAATTAGCGAGCGTTAGGATGCCTCAATGACCGTCTCCATGCTACAATACACACCAATTACAGCAGGGCCTTAATGCAGTCCCTTAATGAAAAATACTTAATCTTACAGATCGTACTTTATCCTCACACTGAATGCCTATGAGTCCTTTTCTAATTCCCAGTCCCATAATTGTTACTTATTTATGTTTCGTTATATATTATATTGGCCGAGAAACATTTGAGCATCTTACACTATTACACGCAACTTTGTGTTAAATGTGATCCTACTGAATGCACATGGATACCTGAAGTAGGCAACAAACAATGTTATATTTTCTGTACTTTTCTGTTTCTTATAACTGAAAATTGTATTACCTGAATGAAACCCTACAAAATAAAGAATTTTTTTTTTTTAAAGACCAAGTAAAATGATGGCACTAAACAGTTTTCAGTATATTATTTCTATAGTTCAAAGCAGCAGCTACTATACAAAATACTCTAAAAAACTAAATAAAATAAAAAAAAAACAGCACACTTTTTTGACAACTATGGCTTATAATGCTTGGTGCCTTTAGGTGATGTTTGGATGACCTTTCGGGGGACTTTTCACTAAACACATGACTCTACAGCACTCATAGTCTACTCACTGAACTTGGAACATAATGATAACATTTCCCATTCTTGTTACCTGTCCAATATATATATATAGGTAAGTATGACTAGACATTTAACCATTGCAGTGCTGTCGATACATGCATCCTATATCAGCTCACATTATATTTAAACACAGAACAGGTCATTACCATTGGGAAGTTCTCCAGCACCTGACGGTGTTCGTCTTTGCTCTCGGTGAATTTCCACTCGGGGTCATACAGGTAGGTGTGTAAATTCTGTAAAATGAGGATCTTTGTTTCTAAATTGATGGTCATATCATCTTCCACCGTGTCCAGAGAACGCATTACCAGGTATGAAATACAAGCTGCATTTCTTGGGAGAATAAAAATTGTAAAATAATACCTATAGCAAGACGAAGGATATTAAACAGCTCTGTCACGTTGCAGGTTTTGCTTTTAAACTGGTCATTTTGTGTCCCTTTTTTATGTAAGATAAACTACTTTTTCTCCCTTTCGGAGTGTGATCTTTGTCAATATTTGGCAATGGGCAGAGCTTAAGCAAAGTTCCATTTCAGTTGCTAAACTTCTATACCCACAATCCATCAGTCAAAAGAATCCACAGAAGGCAATCTGCAGACAGCATGGACAGAAGTGAACAAAATGGAGATGCCCAGGTATTGAGATACGGCACAAGAAAGAAAAGATAATACATATAAATAAAATAAAGTGGCATGTATGGGAGTATACTCATTAAGGTACAGGAACATAAGGAAAGGAAAACAGAAAGAAGAAGCTGAGTTAATGATAGTAAGTGAAGCATTACAGACCATATGATCCTTATTTCCTTATATCCTTAATCCACTTCTCAGTGGTCTTACGTGCTCCCAATTTGCGCCGTTACAGTCTATAATGAATGCAGCGGCGAGGCTCATCTTCCTGTCCGCCCGCACCTCCCATGTCTCATCCTTCTGTCAGTCCCTACATTGGCTTCCTATAAAATATAGAGCTCAATTTAAAATTCTGGTTCTTGCTTTCAAATCTCTACATAATGCTGCTCCCACCTATCTATCCTCCCTTATACACAAGTATGTCCCGTCTAGGCCCTTACGATCTGCTGAAGACCAACGTCTATCTTCTGTCCGTACTCCCACCTCTGATGCTCGCGTTCAAGATCTCTCGAGGGCTGCATAGTTCTTGTGGAACTCGCTTCCCTCCTCCGTTAGATGCTCACCCAGTCTCCACTCCTTCAAAAAAGCGTTAAAAACCCACTTCTTCATAAAAGCGTATCAATTAAACTGTTAATAGTTCCTGACTGATTCCTCTTCTGCAACTGTCACTAGTCTAATACTATCCTTACCTTTTTGTGTCATTTTACCCCACTCCCTCTAGCATGTAAGCTCATTGAGCAGGGCCCTCAACCCCTCTGTTCCTGTGTGTCCAACTTGTCTGGTTACAACTACATGTCTGTTCGTCCACCCATTGTAAAGCGCTGCGGAATTTGACGGCACTCTATAAATATCATAATAATAATAAGAAAAAGAAGAATGTCCATTTACAGAAAACAGCCGTTTTGAGTTTTATTTGCTCTCTGGCAGTTATTCACAAAGCTCCTACAGTTTTAGCTATATGAAGAATTGATTGGATAATGGAGGAGTACATTGTAAACCCCCAATATGGACTGGTACAGCGGGTTGTACAAAAGTACAGAAATGTAACAATGAATATCTATTGATACCAGGGTCAGACTGGGAAAAAAACTGGCTTGGACATTTTTCAATCACAGCGGCCCCCTAAGAAGGGGGCGGAGCCAAAAACGTGTGTGTTGTCATCACTAATGACAAGCACGCCCCCTCTTAAAGAGAACATGTTGGTTCAATGCAGAAAGCCCTGCTGAAGAGCTCTAGCATGAGAAAAAGGCCCTGTATTTGTTCTGCGCAACGCAAGAAAATTTAATAACATGCTTGCGCTGTGTTTGCTTTTAGCTTGTCATTGGTGTCTCCCTTTTTACCTTTAGCCTGGGAGGGGGAGCCATCCTGCCATCCCTGGTGGTGCTACTGGTAAAGTGAACTCTTGCCATGGTAACCGCTGAAACACTCCGACCTCGCGAGAGGAACTGGCGAAGCTGCAGGTATGTGTTCCCCTGGGTCCTACTTTTCCTCCTCCTTCGGCGGCCGCATGTCTGTGCCAGTGCGCCAGTGGGGAGATCTTTGATCTCCCCACCAGCCCATGAAGGCACACAGCAGGGCCGGCGTTTAGATAGTGCCGGCTCTGCATGGGCCAACAGGGGAGATGGCCATTGCGTCCCACCGGGCATATGCCCAGTATGCCCGATGGCCAGTCCAAGCCTGACTGTTACAAACTTTCACTTACAATGTCTGCCAGTATGACAGGTTAAGAAGGAGAGCAGCCAATCAGGGCTGCCAATACACTGCAGTACACTTGTATCAGCTTAAATGCCCTGAAATTAATCACAGGGGCAGAATCAGTGCATTTAAACATTCACTCATGCTGCACTTTGCCCTTCCTGACACCAGATGATTGATGATCACTTGAGGACTGAAGGAAGACTGACTGAAGATTGCTTGTTACCAGATAATATTGTAACTTGAAACATCCATATCTACAGATACATGCAGTTTATCTCAGAATGCATTTCATAGACAGACAGTAAGTGCATTTATCGATTGTTCCTGATTTCATGTTACCGACCCGGCTCACCTTGTTACTGACTTTGTTACCTCCTGTGTACCAGACCTGGCTAGTTCCTGACTTTGAGTCTGCTGTTGTGCTAGTTATCTAGCCCTCTTATTTATAATATTAGTTTACCTGGCCTGTAGTTTAGGTTAGTTCTGATACCTCCTATATCTTCCATAAATGTTAAGCCCCCCACTCTAAGGTTCTTTAGTACCCATTTCTTTCACACCTACTGGTCCTTTCTGTCCTTGCTGAGGATCTACTCTTTTAGTGACATTGTATAACTGATGTACTAGTATGAGAGACCATTGTTTTGATATGAAATTGGTAAAAGTATGAAATTACGGCATAGTATTTGTGGCGAAAGTAACCTCGCCACTGGTTTTTGGAGGGGCCTGTTTGCCAGCCTCTTGCCTTTAGACTACGGCCCCATGTTGAAACGCTTGATTTTCCCTGCAAAGACACGAAAGCCGGGTCAATCGGTGCTTGCCCTGTTTGAGCGGTGATACCCCAGATAGCTATGCCATGGAGCCCATTCGTATAATGAAAGACTATGGGAAAGACTTTGGCTCCATGGCAATTGAACTGTATGTGTATGATCTGAACGCCAATCAGTAATAATGTGCGCTCAGATCTGAGCTATCTGGGGATATGTTGAATGTACCTGTTTTATGCACTGCACAGTTATATAGTTTTATGTATTTTATTGTCTTTTGCTGCCATGTGTTCAATGGAGTTTTGCCTCTGTGCTTGGAGATAATTGGATTACTTCCCAATTATCTCCAGGATAGAAGACTCTGTGGAACTGGTTTTGGGCAGAAAAGCCATGCTTCATTTGGTCACAAAGGACTTCCAATTAACTTTTGAATTAATGGAAGGATTTGCATGATTTTTAGTTATTTTTAAATTTATGTTTTATGTGAATAAGATGCATATTTTTAAAGTTACAGTATATGTGTAAAAAGTGTATTTTTCCTGCCTGTGATAAATTACATTAACCCATTGTGTTCAGTAATTATATCACAGGCAGAGGGGAGGGACTGTATGGTTTTCCTGTAAACGATTGGTTGTACTGTGTCCCACCCTGTGAGATGTTCCCTTGCATGGGGACTTGCATAAAAGCCAGTGTGTGGTCATTAAAATCAGATCATCTTGTACCTTTCTTGAAGCTTTGGCTCATGTTTGGGGGATTGGAGAACTACACTCTGGGGATTGCTATAATCACTATACTCCCCAGGGTATGATCACTAAGCTCTGCTAAGAGCTTGTTCCTGTTCCTGCTCTCTGGGGAAAGAGAGGTTCACCCACTGGAAGCTGGATCCTGGCCTTGGGTCCAGGGTGGGTGGAAACAGAGAGACCCCGGCGCAGCTGCATCGCTGGAAGTGGGGTCTGCAGTGCTGATGGTGTCAGTTGAAGTGCTTGGAGTCCTCAGCGACCACTAGGAGCATCGATTGGCGGAGGTACTCAGTCGGAGTGCCAGCGGTCCATCACAGTATTATTATTATACGTATATAGTGCCAACAAATTCCGTAGCGCTTTACAATGGGTGGACTAATAAACATGGAGTTGTAACCAGATAAGTTTGATGCACAGGAACAGAGGGGTTAAGGGCCCTGCTCAATGAGTTACATGTTAAAGGGAGTGGGGTAAAGTGACTCAAAAGGTAAGGGAAGAATAGGGAAGTAGATTGGTAGAATAATACTGAATGAAGACTTAAAGTGGGGTTTTTTAAATTACAGTTGCAGGAGATGAATCATTTGGGAACCATTAACAGTTTAATTGATATGCTTTTGTGAAAAAGTGAGTTTTTAATAATATTTTGAAGGAAGGGAGACTGGGTGAGCATCTAACGGAAAAAGGAAGGGAGTTCCACAGGAACAGTGCAGCCCTAGAGAAGTCTTGAAGGCAAGCCTCAGAGGTGGGAGTACGAGCGTAGGGGCCTAGATTGGACATACTTGTGTATTAAGGAGGTGCAGTGGCATACACACAATCCATGGGGCCCCGGTGCGAAACTGATCTGTGCCCCTCCCTCACCTCCTCCCCATTCCCTCCTCGCCTCTCATCCCCCCCCTTCCCTCCCCGTCGCCTCCCCCAATCTGTGCCCCCCACACACATAAATACAGACACACACAAACACATACACACAGACACACATACATCCCCCGACAGACACACACATATACACATATCTACATACAGACACACACATACATACACAGAGACAGATACAGACACACACACACACAGAGACACACACATACATATACAGATACACAGACACACATACAGAGACACATACAGAGACACACACATACATACAGAGACACACACACATACAGAGACACATACAGACACATACATATACAAAATGTTTCCTGTTTCCTACCTTTTGTGACTTTCCCTGGGGTCCAGTGGGGGCTCAGCCACGCGGGCTCTGATAGCTGGGAGGAGTGACGGGGAGTCACTTCCTCCCAGCTTGTGGTGTAATCACAGGGAGCCCGGTTGCGCTGTTAAAGCGCCCAGCACTGACCTGGCCCCCTGACAATCCATATCCATCGGGTGGCCCTAACAGCATGGGCCATCCGATGGACCCCTTGGATGGCGACCCCGGCTGTTTGCCGCGTGACAGCTGGTACCCAGTCGCTGGGGACCGTGACCGCGGTATGTACTCCGCTGGATAGGTGGGAGTAGCATTATGTATAGATTTGAAAGCAAGAACCAGAATTATATTGAGCCCTATATCTTATTGGAAGCCAATGCAGGGACTGACTGAGGCGTGGGAGGTGCTGGCGGACAGGAAGATGAGCCTCACCATCGCATTCATTCTAGATTGCAATGGGGAAAGTTGGGAACACGTAAGACCACTGAGAAGTGGATTGCAGTAGTCAAGGCGAGAGAGGACAGTGGCATGGACCAGCACCTTAGCCGCATCTGGCGTTAAGTAGGGGTGGATGCGTGCAATGTTTTTGAGATGGAAGTGGCAGGATTTGGTGATTGGACATGAGGGATGAAGGAGAGGTCAGAGTCAAAGAGAACACCTAGGTGTGTATGCCAATACTGTATGTGTAGAGGCACTTAAAAGCATGTGATTTGTAAATATTCAACAGCTGACGAAGAGCCATAATGTCAAAGTGATCCCAACTCCACAGCTCAGATATCTTTCAATACCACTTTTACCATTACCGAATTTAAAAAAAGTTGGTTTCCAACACTTTGTGCAAGGCTCTACAAACTCAAATAGCAGCCTAACAATCTCTATCTACCCAGTGCTATATGAATCCTAATTGATACTCAAGGGAGAGCTGGAAAGGGAAGAGATAAATATGTTTTACCTTAGCTCCCCGTTCAGAGTCTGGATCACAGCAGCAATGCTCCGGCTGGTCTCATTCATATATCTATAACAGGCCTGGAGGCTCTCGCTCATCGTGTTCTGTCAGGGTAAAGAGAGACAGCATCAAATTTAATAATGACCATGAACAGAAGAGTAAACCATTTCTGCATCATAAAGCCTTCTATCATGTATAGCACAAGAATGAATTTCCTCCATTTTGGAAGTGGTTATAGTTTGTGGGTGTGCCATTCTGTGCATAGTGCCAGGCATTGAATGTTCTGAAAAGTTGCACAAAATAAATATAGCTTTAAATCAGTATTTTCTACCATAGTTTTCAATTTAGTGAATAGTCCTGCAACGTTTTACACTGATTTAGAGTCTGTAGATATATTCATAGATCGCAGAAAAAGCAAGGAAAAGTTGATTATCTGGTGCAAAGTGGTAATTTGATTTAGTCAGTTTTTCCATGTCGTGGCATATGCTTCAAGTATCCGTATCTGAATGCATTTTCAAGAATTTCTCTACAAATGATGCAGGTTGTATAGCAGACTGTAGTGGTTATGGTGCCTGGAGTGTTCCTTTAAAAAAGCCCTCCAAATACCTAAGGCACTTTAGCTTGATCTTGATGAGGGTTTTATGTGTGAAGACGTCCTCTTTTTTTCACTTCACAAAAAGTGCTTATTTCAATAGAAATGGAAATTTTTATAAATTAACCTGTCTACAGCCCCTGGCTGTCAATCAGATAACCGGTCCTGTTACTTCCTGGTTTGTTTAGCTCAGTGAAGACAGGGCCGTCTTTAACGCGGGGCAAACAGGGCATCTGCCCCGGGCCCTGTTACTTGTGGGGCGCCCAAAGCAGCTGCCCCGTGGGCCCCCCCGCTGCCCTTAACAATTGTTTTTTTCCCTCATGGACCCGCCAGTGCAACTGCAGCAGGGGGCTCACACACTAAGGAGGCCCACCGGGTGGCCCATGCACTTAGGGCGAGCTGGTGGGCATTTGTCAGCAGGGGCCCGGTCGGGCCTCAGCCACCATACCAGAGGGCAGGGAAACCAGCCTACAAGGTAAGAATGGATGGGTTATGTGTCAGTATGTCTGTCTCTGTGTGTGTGTGTGTGTGTGTGTGTGTGTCAGTATGTCTATCATTGTATGTTTGTGTGTGTGTGTGTGTGTGTCAGTATGACTGTGTGTGTGTCAGTGTGTCTGTCAGTGTGTTTCAGTATGTCTGTCAGTGTGTCAGTATGTCTGTCTGTGATTGTCAGTATGTCTGTCTGTCAGTATGTCTGTTTGTGTGTGTCAGTATGTCTGTCAGTGTATGTGTAAATATGTCCATTTGTTTCAAGCACATATCCAGAAATTGCTGTGCTTTGTGTCCCTTTTGATGCAATAATAGGAATATAGAAAACGTGGATTAGAAAGATAATCTAAAATGGTCTCACATGGGTGTATTTAGAACAAATAATGCAGCCACAATAATATTGCACTTGCAGATGAGCAACTTTACGCCAAAGAGTGGAATGATGAGAACGCTTAGAAGCACAAGTCGGTAACACACACGGATCTTAGTACTGTGACCAACAACGGCATTTATAGCACACCCAAGTCAATTTTCCCAAATTTTTAAAAACCTGTAAATGATCATCAAGTATCATCAGGTGGTGGCTGGGAATGGTTTTCTAAGATTGGGAGCAGATGTAAATGGCTAATTGATGTGTATATGTGTCAGTATATGTGCCTGTGTATTTGTGTGTATCTATATGTTGTCAGTGTGTGTATCTGTGTGTAGTCAGTGCATGTATGTGTGTGTATATGCGAGTGTGTATATGTGTGTTTGTTTATCTGCATGTGTGTCAGTGTTTGTATCTGTGTGTATGTGTATCTGCATGTGTGTAAAGTTGTGTATCTGTGTCAGTCTGTGTATCTGTGTGTATGTGTCAATGTGTGTATCTGCATGTGTGACAGTGTTTGTATCTGTGTGACTGTTTCTGTGTGTGTGTGTATATGTGTCTGTATATCTGTGTGTATCTATATAATGTCAGTGTGTGTATCTGTATTTAGTCAGTATATGTATGCGTGTGTGTATCTGTATCTGCGTGTGTGTATATGTGTGTTTGTGTATCGGCATGTGTGTCACTGTATCTGTGTGTATGTGTATCTGCATGTCTGTCATGTTGTGTATCTGTATGTTAGTGCCTGTATCTGTATGTTGTCATTGTGTGTATCTGTTTGTATGTGTCACTGTGTGTATCTGTATATCTGTATGTGTGTCAGTGTGCATATCTCTGTATCTGCATGTGATTCAGTATGTGTGTGTGTGTGTGTATCTATGTGTGTATGTGTTTATGTGCATACCTCTCAGCCTTCAAGCCGCCAATGGTACACACAAATACAACCCTACATTTAAGCTTAAAGGACCACTATAGTGCCAGGAAAACATACTCGTTTTCCTGGCACTATAGTGCCCTGAGGGTGCCCCCACCCTCAGGGACCCCCTCCCACCTGGCTCTGGGGAGAGGAAGGGGTTAAAACTTACCTTTTTTCCAGCGCCAGGCAGGGAGCTCTCCTCTTCCTCTCCGCCTCCTCTTCTCCCTTTCGGCTGAATGCGCAGGCGCGGCAAGAGCTGCGCGCACATTCAGCCGGTCTCATAGGAAAGCATTTACAATGCTTTCCTATGGACACTTGCGTGTTCTCACGTGAGTCAGCCACTAGAGGCTTTGGAGGCTGGATTAATCCTATTATAAACATAGCTGTTTCTCTGAAAGTCTGGCTCCAGGCTTTGCTTTAAAGTCTTGTTCTTTTTTTCCATGTCTAATTTATCAGGTGATACAGTTGCAAGAAAAAATATGTGAACCCTTTGGAATAATATGGATTTCTGCACAAATTGGTCATAAAATGTGATCTGATCATCATCTAAGTCACAACAATAGACAATCACAGTCTGCTTAAACTAATAACACACAAAGAATGAAATGTTGCCATGTTTTTATTGAACACACCATGTAAACATTCACAGTGCAGGTGGAAAAAGTATGTGAACCCCTAGACTAATGACATCTCCAAGAGCTAATTGGAGTGAGATGTCAGCCAACTGGAGTCCAATCAATGAGATGAGATTGGAGCTGTTGGTTACAGCTGCCCTGCCCTATTAAAAACACACACCAGTTTTGGGTTTGCTTTTCACAAGAAGCATTGCCTGATGTGAATGATGCCTCGCACAAAAGAGCTCTGAGAAGACCTACGATTAAGAATTGTTGACTTACATAAAGCTGGAAAGGGTTAAAAAAGTATCTCCAAAAGCCTTGCTGTTCATCAGTCCACGGTAAGACAAATTGTCTATAAATGGAGAAAGTTCAGCACTGCTGCTACTCTCCTTAGGAGTGGCCGTCCTGTAAAGATGACTGCAAGAGCATAGCGCAGACTGCTCAATGAGGTGAAGAAGAATGCTAGAGTGTCAGCTAAAGACTTACAAAAGTCACTGGCAAATGCTACAATACAATAAAACACTAAAAAGAATGGATTTCATGGGAGGATACCACAGAGGAAGCCACTGCTGTCCAAACAAAATATTGCTGCACGTTTACAGTTTGCACAAGAGCACCTGGATGTTCCACAGCAGTACTGACAACATATTCTGTGGACAGATGAAACCAAAGTTGAGTTGTCTGGAAGAAACACACAACACTATGTGTGGCGAAAAAAAGGCACAGCACACCAACATCAAAACCTCATCCCAACTGTGAAGTATGGTGGTGGGGGCAGCATGGTTTGGGGCTGCTTTGCTGCGTCAGGGCCTGGACGGATTACTATCATCGAAGGAAAAATGAATTCCCAAGTTTATCAAGACATTTTGCAGGAGAACTTAAGGCCATCTGTCTACCAGCTGAAGCTCAACAGAAGATGGGTGTTGCAACAGGACAATTACCCAAAGCATTGAAGTAAATCAACAACAGAGTCCTGACCTCAACCCGATTGAGATGCTGTGGCATGACCTCAAGAAAGCGATTCACACCAGACATCCCAAGAATATTGCTGAACTGAAACAGTTCTGTAAGGAGGAATGGCCAAGAATTACTCCTGACCATTGTGTACGTCTGATCTGCAACTACAGGAAACGTTTAGTTGAAGTTATTGCTGCCAAAGGAGGTTCAACCAGTTATTAAATCCAAGGGTACTCATACTTTTTCCACCTGCACTGTGAATGTTTACATGGTGTGTTCAATAAAAACATGGCAACATTTCATTCTTTGTGTGTTTAAACAGACTGTGATTGTCTATTGTTGTGACTTAGATGATGATCAGATCCCATTTTATGACCAATTTGAGCAGAAATCCATATCATTCCAAAGGGTTCGCATACTTTTTCTTGCTACTGCAGTTCGCAGGAACTATAACCCGTGAATATGCTTCTTTTTAAAAAAAAAAAAAAATTTTAATTAAAGGGACACTATAATCTGCATGCAGACACTGAACTTTCCTCATAGAGATTCATTGATTCAATTCATCTCTATGAGGAGATGCCTCTCTGAGGCAACGGCATGCAGAGTTACAGCTTCATGCTTGAATACAGAACTATTTTGCTATATTTATGAAGGTATGAGGGGCCCAGGGGGCTAGATAGTGGTTTTAATGCCATAGGGTCGGGAATACATGTTTGTGTTCCTGACCCTATAGTGATCCTTTAAGATTGCTATTATTTTTATTTATTTTTAACATATAAATATGCATCAAAAAAGGTCAATCACAAACAATCAAGTGCAGTGTTCATAGTTAAAGGGACACTATAGTCACCTGAACAACTTTAGCTAAATGATGCAGTTTTGGTGTATAGAGCATGCCCCTGCATCCTCACTGCTCAATCCTCTGCCATTTAGGAGTTAAATCTCTTTGTTTATGAACCCTAGTCACACCTCCCTGCATGTGACTTGCACAGCCTTCCATAAACACTTCCTGTAAAGAGAGCCCTATTTAGGCTTTCTTTATTGCAAGTTCTGTTTAATTAAGATTTGCTTATCCTCTCCTATGTTAATAGCTTGCTAGACCCTGCAAGAGCCTCCTGTATGTGATTAAAGTTCAATTTAGAGATTGAGATACAATTATTTAAGGTAAATTACATCTGTTTGAAAGTGAAACCAGTTTGTTTTTTTCCATGCAGGCTCTGTCAATCATAGCCAGGGGAGGTGTGGCTAGGGCTGCATAAACAGAAACAAAGTGATTTAACTCCTAAATGACAGTGAATTGAGCAGTGAAATTGCAGGGGAATGATCTATACACTAAAACTGCTTTATTTAGCTAAAGTAATTTAGGTGACTATAGTGTTCCTTTAAAGTACTTGTTTAAACACACAAAAAAATGACACAGTTCATGTAATGTTATCAATACTTAAAAAGTTATTATTCTATTGAAGAACTCTTAAAACATGAATTAAAAACGTTCTTCAAAGAGAAACAAACAGTGATGCATTTGTATCATATAAGACAAATATAATAAATAATACATTATACAAAAGGTACACATTTTTTGTACCACAAAAGAACAGACAAAAGAGCAGGACAGGGAGGACTCTTCTAGTCTAATCATAAAAAAAAACAAAAAACATTATTTTATAATAAGGATTGTTTCAAAATTTAAATTTCCTATTGGGGATCAACCTACAAGAAAAAAACACAAATTATGATATAAATCAATGTCAGGTAAAATATGGTTTTGCGGGCAGGATTTACTCTTTAGGATATGTAAACCAAACATCCCAGATCTTATTGTATTTCCTTATATTGACATCATTAAAATACAAGCTTTTTCCATTACTCCTTGGTAGTGATGTCGCAAATTTTTCGCGAATGGTTCGCGAACGTTTCACCACGGTTCGCGGCGAACCATTCGCGGCGGACTCCAGTCAGCTGACACATCCCGGCCAATATGCAGCAGACCCTCCTTCCCAGACCCTCCCACCTCCTGGACAGCATCCATTTTGAAGGCAGCTTCATATTGAAGGCAGCTTCAATATGGATGCTGTCCAGGAGGTGGGAGGGTCTGGGAGGGAGGGTCTGCTGCATATTGGCCGGGATGTGTCAGCTGACTGGAGTCCGCCGCGAACGGTTCTCGAAAAATTTGCGACATCACTACTCCTTGGTAGTTGACCTGTGCTCTTATTTCTTCTATAATGGGAGATTCCTCTTTTCTCCGATATCTAGCCATACAAAATTTTGCCGCCATTGAAATATAAATAATCAGATATTCTGATGATTTACATAGACAAGAAAGATCGAAATGAAAAAGAAATCGCTCTAACGTTAAAGTAATATCGATTTACAAGTCTATAAAAAATTTTGACATTTTTGCTTTAAGATTATTTAGTTTAAGACAGTTTCACCAAATATGTTTTAGTGTACAAACATTTCTATTACATCTCCAACATAGATTGGAAGTATTTGGTTGGAATTTACAACGTTTTATAGGGGCCATATACCATCTGCGTACAAGTTTAAAAAAAATCTCCTGTATATTCACACAATGGATGGATTTCCCAATCGTTTTAAAAGATTTTTGCCAAGTCTGGGAAGAGACCGTTTTTCCCATGTCCATTTCCCAATCTTTAATAGTTTTTGTTTTCATGTTTTGATTTCGAGTGTATACAGCTTTCCTAATCTTAGAATGTATCTTTCCATGATCACCAAGTAAGAGCTTATCTAAAGGAGAGTCATTTATTATTAAAAAGTTACGAAGAAAAACCTCTATTCTTATATATGTAAATATCTGTTTATTATCAAGATTTGTGAAATAATAAAACAGGTATGTATACAGAAGTGATGGAATGCTCTAAACACCAGTGAGGTATCCCCTACACCTTCACATAAAATAACATATAACACACAGAAAAATAGGTGGAGCAAATAGTGATAATTAAGTAAAAATGTACTTCCCTCTCTTCTAACTTCTCGCTGTAAGAGATAGAGAGGTACAAAATAGTGCAGATATTTCTATATACAAAATATTAATAGAATATAAATCATATGCACTCACAATGGGAGAGCCATATAATGCAACCTGGCTCTGGTGTGGATTTCCTTTGGGATCTTAGTTGGGTGATCCCCAGACCTCTTTGGTGGTGCTTGTTGAAGTATGTCTTCCTTCAATGATAGGCAATGGGAAAAATGATATATTCCAAAAGCAAAATATTTATTCAGGAAAAAAAAATGGATAAAAGTAATACAATAAATAAGATCTCTTAGTGTCCAATATAATTGCCAAAACGCGTTTCACCAGTGTGGCTTCCTCAGTTGGCATAAAGTGTTAGTGTCCTCTCAGTTCTTTAAATACTTTCAAAATTCGCGGTCAAACTTCTTCCGGTGGAACGCATATGCGTCCGTAGCGTCTACGTCACTTCCGGTTTCGGCAAAAGTTCAATGTATTCGGTGGAAAGCATCCATGCGTTCCACCGTTTTCTTCCTGATTCCGTGACATCATTTCCGGTCTCGCCGAGTTCATGCAAAGGCATACTCCTTATTTAAGCATCATTGGAACGCATATGCGTTCCACACAATTTATACAGTCCCAGATTCTTTAGAAGCAATCTTATTGTAAGATATTTCAAATGAGATTCTAAAGGGTGTCAATATTAAGGTGCTTTGGACATATATCATTTTATGAATGTATATCCCAACAATATACAGCCATGAATAAATTGCAGCATATGGGAATTGAACTTATGAAATAATAAAAAAAGGATAATAAAATGCTCAAAACAGGATCATATAAAACATAAATGTATTCCAACAGTATAGATCTAAAAATGAATTCCAAATATATTTAAATAATCAAACAATAAAAATAAAAAGTATTAAAAGACATATGTTCTTATATTATAAAAATACATATAGAAAATATTATAAAAATATAATATAATAGTTGTAAATGAACACCTACATAAAAACTTTCCTAAAATCATATTAATATATCATAAACAATATTATACTAAAAAATGGCACAACTCAAAATCTTGGTTTAAACCATGGGGAATTAAAGTTTTAAAATTGTAAATACACTTAATTTCTTCTTCCCCTATCTTTCTATTAAAATCTCCGCCTCTCCAATCTTTCTGTACAACTTTAACTGCACAGAAGAATGTATTCTTTGGGTCACTGTTATGGTGTGTTTTAAAATGATTAGAGACACTATGTGTCTCTACCCCTTTTTTTATATTTCTTACATGTTCGGAAATTCTAATATTAAGACATCTCGTGGTTCGTCCTACATAAATTAGATCACAGGGGCATTTTAAAATATAGATCACATTTTTTGAAAAGCACGTTAGTTGGTCTTTGATATAAAATATTTTATCATTCTGATAATTAAATGATGACACATGTCTTTTTTTCTGGCATGTAGTTCTACAGGCTAGACATGAACCGCAGCCAAAAAAGCCTTTACTTTTTAAAAAAAATGATCTTTCTGTTTTACTTAATTATCACTATTTGCTCCACCTATTTTTCTGTGTGTTATATATTATCAAGATTTGTTCTAATTTGAAGATCTGGAACCTTTCAAATTTTACTGGCATAGTGAATATCTTTTAATCTTATTAATCCTGCGTCTGACCACCCTGTCAAATTCAGATCTTGAATAAATAATTCCATAGCTTTCAATGGAGTATGTTAAGAAAGTTGTTTATCTAAGAAAAAGAGTTTCTTTATTGGCTCTACAGAGTAAAAGACTTGGTTAATCACTAAGTTGTCTATCTTCAAATTTCTATAGATGTTTTTATCTATCCCAAAAAAATAAAAAGGATCGAATTTACCGCACAACTTTCATTCATGCATATACCAGGGTTTCGTAAAAGAATAATTGTTTCCCCATTCTAAATAATGTGAAAACATAGTGTCTCTGTTTCAAGCGCAATTCTAGGTTTTTTACCATCCCAAACATATAGTGTGAATAGTTGAACAAACAGAACAAAGGATAGAGGTTGCGCCCAATAAAACCGATATATAGCTAAAATAGCAAAATTTACTATGTATCGGTTTTACTTGACGCAACCTGCATCCTCTCTTCTGTTTGTTCCACTTTCTCCTGTAGGGTTTGAGGGTTACCCTTCTTTTCAGGTGTGCAGCCCTCTTGTGATCAGTTACTGTAGCCCTGTTCCACCCTTGCTCTTTTTTGGCATATAGTGAGAATAGTCTGTGAAATTACCTCAACGTTATTTTGGGGACTCTTAGAGGTATTGTATGAAAGAGATATTCTTACTTGGGAAGTAAATATGACTATCTAAGACTATTTATCCTCAAAAGCCAAGAGAGATGTATTTTGCTCCATTTTTTTGTCAGACCTTTAAGCTCTTGGAGAAGTTCGTCATAGTTATCCTGCAACCATGAACTATGTTAGATTACTATGTATAACTTGGGTCTTATATATGTTAATTTTATAGTTAGAAAGGTAGATATATTCCGCTATGCTGTTCATTTTTGCTGGAAGGGACATTTCTAGATTCATCAAGGTCAAAATTACATCATCGGCAAATAACGTTATTTTCTGTTCTTGGCCTGCTAAAACATCTGAAATATGACATGATAATCTAATATATGTGCGAGTGACTCAATGGATAAAATATATAGGAGGGGCGCTAACGGACATCCTTGTCGGGTTCCGTTCCCAATGGTAAACCAGAAAGAGTTTAGGCCGTTACCATACACTTTCGCTAAAGGAGCCGAATAGAGAGCTAGTGTTAGGTCTTTAAATTTCCCCTCTATAACAAAGACGGAAAGGGTTACTAATAGAAATTTCGATTTTACTCTGTCAAACGCCTTTTCGGAGTCAACAGCAATAAAAGCGGAAGGTATATATTTTTTGTTAACTTCTAACATTAAATGCAAGATCTTTCGAACATTGTTACATGTTGATCTCGATTTTATAAATCCTGTTTGGTCTATATGGATTAAGTCTATCTTCCAGAATTTTAGACAAGATTTTTACATCTTGGTTTATTAATCAGATCGAACAATAATTACTTATGTAACAAGAATATCCTCTTGGTTTTGGGATTGGCGAAATCGTTACTCTTAGAAAATCATATGAAAAGTCCTTTTTACAATTCCCCTTCTCTGCAAATAAATTGGTTCAAAGGATTTATAAAACTGTGCTGTATATCCGTAAGGACCTGGGGCCATGTTGTTTTTAAGATTTGTAATTGCTCTTTTTATCTTCTTTGCTGTGATGGATTTATTCAAATTGCCCAGTAAATCCAAATGGAGTTTAGGCAGGGAAAGTTTAGAAAAAAAAATTAAGATCATTCTGAGTTACTCGATGATCCTGTAAATTGTAAAGAGATGCATAATTGTTAGCAAAATATTTTTTTTTTACTGTACTGTATTTACTGTATTTTTCTAGTTTTGCAAGTTTAATATAAAGATCTGCCAAATTAGCTCATCTTGGTTTCCTGATTTTTGCTTCTATTCTGATTAGGTACCCTCTTATCACGCATTTGAACGTTGCCCAAAGGGTCTCCTTAGAGACCTGACCATTGTCATTTACTTCCAGGAAATTCTTTGCTAAGTTTGCTAAATAGGTTCTATTTTGCTCTGATAGAAGGATGGTATTGTCTAATTTCCATTGCGGTCTAAACTTGAATTTGGGATTCTTGTCAATTAGTATGTTAATAGTAGTGATGCACCGAACGGTTCGCTGGCGAACAGTTCCTGGCGAACATAGCGTGTTCACGTTCGCCACGGACGGCGAACATATGCGTGGTTCGATCCGCCCCCTATTCGTCATCATTGAGTAAACTTTGACCCTGTACCTCACAGTCAGCAGACACATTCCAGCCAATTAGCAGCACACCCTCCCTAGCAGACCCTCCCACCTACTGGACAGCATCCATTTTAGATTCATTCTCAAGCTGCATGCTTAGTGAGAGGAGGGAAAGTGTAGCTGCTATTGATTTGATAGGGAAATGGATAGCTAGGTTAGTGTATACAGTGTCCACTACAGTCCTGAAGGACTCATCTGATCTCTGCTGTAAGGACAGCACCCCAAAAAGCCCTTTTTAGGGCTAGAACATCAGTCTGCTTTTTTTTTTCTGTGTAATGTAATTGCAGTTGCCTGCCTGCCAGCTTCTGTGTCAGGCTCACAGTGGATACTGTGCCCACTTGCCCAGTGCCACCACTCACTCACTGGTGTCACAATAGCTTGCATTTAAAAAAAAAAATATTTTTTTCACTATAATAGATTGAATAGCAGTTAGTTGTCTGCCAGCTTCTGTGTCAGGCTCACAGTGGATACTGTGCCCACTTGCCCAGTGCCACCACTCACTCACTGGTGTTACAATAGCTTGCATTTAAAAACCCAAAAACTTTTTTCACTGTTATAGATTGAATAGCAGTTAGTTGTCTCCAAGCGGGTGTGTCAGGCCTACACGTGTACTCTGCCAACAGTGCCACCAGTGCCACTCTTATCTGGTGTCACAATAGCTTGCATTTAAAAACCAAAAAACTTTTTTCACTGTTATAGATTGAATAGCAGTTAGTTGTCTTCAAGCGGTGTGTCAGGCCTACAGCGTGTACTCTGCCAGTTCACAGTGCCACTCATATCTGGTGTCACAATAGCTTGCATTTAAAAACAAAAAACTTTTTTCACTGTTATAGATTGAATAGCAGTTAGTTGTCTTCAAGTGGGTGTGTCAGGCCTACAATGTGTACTCTGCCAACCTTTGCCAGTTCAAAGTGCCGCTCTTATCTGGTGTCACAATAGCATGCATTTAAAAACAAAAAACTTTTTTCACTGTTATAGATTGAATAGCAGTTAGTTGTCTTCAAGCGGGTGTGTCAGGCCTACAATGTGTACTCTGCCAGTGCCAGTTCCACTCACTCATCTGGTGTCACAATAGCTTTAAAAACAAAAAACTTTTTTCACTGTTATAGATTGAATAGCAGTTAGTTGTCTCAAAGCGGGTGTGTCAGCCCTACAGCGTGTACTCTGCCAGTTTACAGTGCCACTCATATCTGGTGTCATAATAGCTTGCATTTAAAAACAAAAAACTTTTTTCACTGTTATAGATTGAATAGCAGTTAGTTGTCTCAAAGCGGGTGTGTCAGCCCTACAGCGTGTACTCTACCAACCTCTGCCAGTTCACAGTGCCACTCATATCTGGTGTCACAATAGCTTGCATTTAAAAACAAAAAACTTTTTTCACTGTTATAGATTAAATAGCAGTTAGTTGTCTTCAAGCGGGTGTGTCAGGCCTACAACGTGTACTCTGCCAACCTTTGCCAGTGCACATTGCCACTCATATCTGGTGTCACAATAGCCTGCATTTAAAAAGCAAAAAACTTTTTCCACTGTTATAGATTGAATAGCAGTTAGTTGTCTTCAAGCGGGTGTGTCAGGCCTACAGCGTGTACTCTGCCAACCTCTGCCAGTTCCTCCGGGGGGGAGGACAGTAGGTCCCCCCTTATCCTTATTTACTGAACATTCCCCTGTATAACAATGTTTGGCATTTAGTGAATATTCCCTATTCTGCTCTGTGTCAGTGTGTATCAGGAATCCTTAGGATAGGTGTCAATCCATACCTGCAAAGTGACCCTATGTAGGGGGAACATTCCCTATTCTGCTCTGTGTCAGTGTGTATCAGGGATCCTGAGGATAGGTGTCAATCCATATCTGCCAAGTGACCCTATGTAGGGGGAACAGTTCCTATTCTGCTCTGTGTCAGTGTGTATCAGGGATCCTGAGGATAGGTGTCAATCCATATCTGCCAGGTGACCCTATGTAGGGGGAACAGTCCCTATTCTGCTCTGTGTCATTGTGTATCAGGGATCCTGAGGATAGGTGTCAATCCATATCTGCCAAGTGACCCTATGTAGGGGGAACATTCCCTATTCTGCTCTGTGTCAGTGTGTATCAGGGATCCTGAGGATAGGTGTCAATCCATATCTGCCAAGTGACCCTATGAAGGGGGAACATTCCCTATTCTGCTCTGTGTCAGTGTGTATCAGGGATCCTGAGGATAGGTGTCAATCCATATCTGCCAAGTGACCCTATGTAGGGGGAACAGTCCCTATTCTGCTCTGTGTCAGTGTGTATCAGGGATCCTGAGGATAGGTGTCAATCCATATCTGCCAAGTGACCCTATGTAGGGGGAACATTCCCTATTCTGCTCTGTGTCAGTGTGTATCAGGGATCCTGAGGATAGGTGTCAATCCATACCTGCCAAGTGACCCTATGTAAGGGGAACAGTCCCTATTCTGCTCGTGTCAGTGTGTATCAGGGATCCTTAGGACAGGTGTCAATCCATATCTGCCAAGTGACCCTATGTAGGGGGAACAGTCTCTATTCTGCTCTGTGTCAGTGTGTATCATGGTCTCTGAGGACAGGTGTCAATCCATATCTGCCAAGTGACCCTATGTAGGAGGAACAGTCCCTATTCTGCTCTGTGTCAGTGTGTATCGGGGATCCTTAGGACAGGTGTCAATCCATATCTGCCAAGTGACCCTATGTAGGGGGACCAGTCTCTATTCTGCTCTGTGTCCGTGTGCATCAGGGGCTCTGAGGACAGGTGTCAATCCATATGTCAAGGTGTCAATATGTCATGTCAGGTGTCAATCCATATCCATTGTGATTTAGGAATGTTAGGTGATTTATGCCCTTTATGGATTAAGACCAGACTCTGCATCAACTGTGTAATTTTCCATGGGAGTTTGGCCATGGATCCCCCTCCGGCATGCCACAGTCCAGGTGTTAGTCCCCTTGAAACAACTTTTCCATCACTATTGTGGCCAGAAAGAGTCCCTGTGTGTTTTAAAATTCGCCTGCCCATTGAAGTCTATGGCAGTTCGCCCGGTTCGCCGGTTCGCGAACATTTGCGGAAGTTCGTGTTCGCCGTTCGTGAACCGAAAATTTTGTGTTCGCGACATCACTAGTTAATAGCTGCATGGTGTGACCACACAATGGGGCCGATTCTCGAACTTACAAATTTAGATTTATTGAGTCTGTTAAAAAGAAGTACATTCTTGAATAACTGTGGTGGACTTTCTTTCTTTCGGATGATTGACTCTTCAAATATCAAATAAATTGTAATTATTGAAAGTTTCAAGAAGCCATATAGATTTAACAGACTATTAGAGATTTTAGAATTTTTATCTAGCTTAACATCCAAAATTGTGTTCCAATCTCCATCAATAAGTAGAACCCCTTTTTTGCTTTTTTTTCCCTAAAAAATTTTTTTTTAATGTTTGGGAGAATTCATTGAGGGCATATAAATTTACGAGCATATATAATGAATCGTTCAATTTGCAAACAAGAATTAAAAATGTACCTTGTAGGTTCTTTTCGATATGAATCTGTTCAAATTTCATTTTAGCTGAGCAGGTACCCGTGAATATGCTTAAGTGGTTTTAGCTCTAAGTTTCCTTTTAATATCTCTTTAAAATATTTTCTCAGTTGATGGTTATTTTTCCTTTAATCATGTATCAATATTAGTGATGTCGCGAACATAAAATTTTCGGTTCGCGAATGGCGAATGCAAACTTCCGCAAATGTTCGCGACCCGGCGAACCGGGCGAACCGCCATAGACTTCAATAGGCAGGCGGATTTTAAAACACATAGGGACTCTTTCTGGCCACAATATGGATGGAAAAGTTGTTTCAAGGGGACTAACACCTGGACTGTGGCATGCCGGAGGGGGATCCATGGAAAATTACATAGTTGATGCAGAGTCTGGTTTTAATCCATAACATTCCTAAATTGTTTGGAATAACGTGCTTTAAAACATCAGGTATGATGTTGTATCGATCAGGTAGTGTAAGGGTTCCGCCCGCTTCACAGTGACAGACCAAACTCCCTGTTTAACGCACCGCAAACAACCGCAAACAGTCCATTTGCACAACCGCAAACTCCCCATTTGCACAAGGTTGGATACCAAGCTAGCCATGTCCCGTTCCTTGTCCTCACTGATGTCATTGAAGGTCTCTTCCTCCACCCAGCCACGTACAACACCAAGGATCCCCAAAAGGTGACAACAAGTCCCTGGGACGCCTGCTGTGTTTGATCTTCCACCTCCTCAAAGCCACCTTCCTCCTCTGACTCCTCTTCTTCAGTCTCCTCTCTGCGTTGCCTCTCTCTGCGTTATTATAAGGTGTGTTAAGTAGTATTATTCCTATCAGTTTAATCCCTGTTACGTCCCCTATCAGGGGACGTGTATATGGCATCGATTTTAGGAACCAGGAGATGGAAAAAGATGCTTGGTCGGTCCTCCTTCTTCAAATTTGGGGCATTGCGCGTGCAATCTAATGTGCCACCAGATAGGAGTGGTGTGTTAAGTAGTACTATTCTTATCAGTTTAATCCCTGTTAGCAGATATGAGTTGCACTGGTGTGACACTGTGCCCTGGCAGGCCCTGAAACGCACACTGGTGAAGGAAACTGACTGCTATTATATTACAGTCAAAAAAGTTTAGTTTTTTTTAAATGCAAGCTATTGGGACACCAGTGAGTGAGTGGTGGCACTGGGCAGGCCCTGAAACGCACACTCATGAAGGAAACTGACTGCTATTATATTACAGTCAAAAAAGTTTTGTTTTTTTTAAATGCAAGCTATTGGGACACCAGTGAGTGAGTGGTGGCACTGGGCAGGCCCTGAAACGCACACTAGTGAAGGAAACTGACTGCTATTATATTACAGTCAAAAAAGTTTTTTGTTTTTTTTAAATGCAAGCTATTGTGACACCAGTGAGTGAGTGGTGGCACTGGGCAAGTGGGCACAGTATATGCTGTGAGCCTGACACACAGGCTGGCAGGCAGGCAGGCAACTGCAATTACATTACACAGAAAAAAAAAGCAGACTGATGTTCTAGCCCTAAAAAGGGCTTTTTGGGGTGCTGTCCTCACAGCAGAGATCAGATGAGTCCTTCAGGACTGTAGTGGACACTGAATACACTAGCCTAGCTATCAATTTCCCTATCAAATCAGCAGCAGCTACACTGTCCCTCCTCTCACTAAGAATACAGCTTCACAATGAATGTAAAATGGATGCTGTCCAGGAGGTGGGAGGGTCTGGGAGGGAGGGTCTGCTGCTGATTGGCTGGAATGTGCCTGCTGACTGTGAGGTACAGGGTCAAAGTTTACTCAATGATGACGAATATGGGGCGGACCGAACAGCGCATATGTTCGCCATCCGTGGCGAACGCGAACAAGCGATGTTCGCCAGGAACTATTCGCCAGCGAACCGTTTGGGACATCGCTAATCAATATTATACATGTGACACAACGTAACATTTACCATAAATAAATATTGTAGCTCAACTTTGGGAATATGTGCTAACCAACTATGTGTTCTCTGTCTAGACTTGCGAGGGAAACAGCGCACATTTTAGTTTTTGCCCTAAGGAGATGTCTCTTGTTAGTCACAGATAAAATAAACCATCTAATGGAAGTACTGAGGGAATCCAGAGAGCGAAGTTAGATTGTAAGCTTCAAGATGACGCATAAGGTGCGGATTTACTGATTAAACTGGGAATTGCGGAGTATTAACAAACGGAAACCTATTTTTTATGCCACATCAGCCAAGCTGGAATAATAGAGATGGACAGTCTTTTGCAGTTTCTCTTTGACTTTAGATCTACAGATACCTTGACATAAACTGTTGGTGAGTTCGAAATTGTAAAAAGAGAGGGACGCAACAAGGATTTGTTTATATTTAAATTTATCACAACCCTGTAATTTATACAACATGTCCATTCCCCTGTTTTATAGGGAGACCCAGTCTCACCCCACCCCTCTTGTTTTAACTGTTTTATAGAGAGGATATAGACTCAGCCCATCCCCTATGTTTTATAGGGGGACCCAGACTCACTCCCTTTTCCCCCCTGTTTTATAGGTGAACCAGACTCACCCCATCCCCTTTGTTTTATAGGGAACTCAGACCTACCCCATATAGGAGGACAGAGGCTCTCCCTGTTCATAGGAAGCACCCAGACTCAAACCCTGTTTTATAGAGGAACCCAGACTCACTCCATTCCTCCATTTTATAGAGACCTAGACTCAACCATCCCTGCCTATATTTCATATGGGACAGAGACCTTCCCCTTTTCCATTTTTTAATAGAGGGATGCAGACTCACCCCATCTCAACTGTTTTATAGAGGGACTCTGACTTATTCCATCCATCCTGTTTTATGGGTGACCCAGACTCACCACATTGCCCCTTATGGGTGACCCACCCTATCCTCCTTGTTTTATAGTAATCGGACCCAGTTTCACCCCATCTTCCTTTTTTAAAGGGGACCCAGACTCACATAACTCCTCTATGTTTTAGGAGAACCTGATTTACCACATCCCCACTGATTTATAGGGAGCACCCAGACTCTCCTCATTCCCCTATTTTTTAGGAGACCCAGATTAACCACATCTCCACTGTTTTATAGGGGGTTCTAGACTCACATTCCCCTGTTTTACAGGGGGTTCTAGACTCACATTCCCCTGTTTTATAGTGGAAACCAGACTCAATCTCCACCTGTTTTATAGGGGACCCAACTCACCCCACTGCTTAAAAGGGGGACCCAGACACACTCCCTTCTCCCTGTTTTATAGAGGGACCCACGCTTATCCCATCTTCCTGTATTATAGGGAATCCAGGCTCACCTGACCCCCCCACCTGTTTTAGAGGTTACACAGACCCAGCTAATTTTCCCTGTTTTATAGGGGACCCAGACACTCTCCATCCCCCCAGACTCACCAGGTCTAGTTTGGGCATCACTTTCCGGCAGCCACCCATCTTGAACCTGAATAGGTTGTATAACTCCTCAGGGTGTCCCAGTGAGTGGAGGAAATCCATGACAGCTCCAGGCAGAAGGAATTATGTGTCTAATAGGAGAGGGACAGATACAACCTTAACCCTCTATTTATAAACCCAGCTATTCGGTAACGAATGCACCGCAGACACTGCAGCCAATCACAACCCAGCACTGCATGTACCTGAGTGATTGAAGGCTCAGTGTGGAACTTGTTGGACCTGTTGCTGGGATGACACATATACAGCACGTTTAACCCATTCACCCATTCAGTGCCTGTCTTGAGCAATCTCCTCAATTGATACATTGTGTTTATTTCACCAGACTTTGTTCTCTCAAAACAGTTTATTTGACGTTATATCTTGTGTGTGAAAACATGTTACGAAGAATGGAAAAATACAAAAATTTCCATCAAACTCATATTTAATAACATTACTTTATCCTAAATTCCACAAACGTTTTATAATTTTATAATTGCAATTTATTCACTTTTATAAAACACAGACATGTGGGATAAATTTAATAATTTTATATATATTATTATTGGGGGAGGGAAGGTAGGGGGCAAATAGTTAAATCCTGTACAATCACCATGGAAACGACAGTAATAAAATGTCTTTCTAAATGTAACACTTTGTACCCAAAATAGCACCAGTTTTTTTTATATATATATATATATCCCTGTAAGGTTTAAAACTCAAAGTTTTACCACAGAAAGTAAGTCATTTTGGATTTCTACAAGCTTTCTGACTACAAAAATTCACGAATGATTTATTTTATCAAACCTTTAAAAAATGTAAAGTCCCTCACAGAAACCATAAAAAATAACCTGCCTAAACTATGCTTATTTAAAATATATATGTTTGTTTCTGCCCATTTTCTGCATTCAAAGAATTCTGGGAGTTGTAGTCCGTGAATTCTGGAGGGCTGGCTTTGGCAATCCTGCCAAAATTCTATTTTAAATTTAGAGATGTATATAAAAAACTCATATTCTAAAAACGCATATTCATTATCGAAAACTCTATTAGAAATGTGTGAATAATTAAAGGAATAAAACAAATCCTTGTTTATGCATACATTTCTCCTATACTATGTGATGTAATCTCTAGGTATGTTTAGATATTATACCATTTAGGAACTGGGCAACAGGGGTTATACATTTTTAACGACCACTTCCATTACTATCCCAAGTCTCGAGAGCTGACACTGTGGCAAACCTAGCCACTTTAGGTCATATTTCAGAACATTTAAAAATTGTCAGTTGACTCCTGGAGCTGTGAATAAAATTGTCAGTTGACTCCCTGAACTGTGTTTCATACGGTTACTGGGGGATTTGGGATATTGCCTTCTTTTCCAGTGCTTTACTTTGGATTACCTTCTATACCAGCGGAGATCTTGGGATTTTATATTGCAGCTCTACTACAATTGGTGGCAAGCGACGGGATCCAACCTTACAGCTGAAAAGCGGTGTTCGGGTAATTGAAACTACCGAACAGGATAATGAATGGCAATTCGTATACAACAAAGAACCAAACACAGAGGTGAATGGAGACAGACTACACTGCATTGAAACGGCAGACGTTAAAGGAACTATTGGAAGCCAGGGGTAAGATAGCCAGCAATAAGCCAAAAGCTGTGCTGATTGCTGAATTGATGGAGGGAGACAGAGCTCGCAGCGTTACACCCCCACCAGCCATGGAAGAAACCCCCTTCCAAAAGGAAATGAGGACTGTGGCGAAACCAGCCTCGCCACTGTCCACTGGAGGAGCCTGGTTGCTCGCCTGCTCCCTTTAGACTATGGCCCGGCAGTTAAAACCTTTTATTTTCTCTGCAGAAAAGCGTATTCGTGCCTTTCTGCAGACTGTTAAAGCCATGCTACCCCAGATAGCTATGCCATGGAGCCCAGCCGTATACTGAAAGACTGTATGAAAGACTTTGGCTCCATGGCGATTGAACTGTATGTACGTGATCTGAGCCCCATCCGGTAATAATGTGTGCTCAGATCTAAGCTATCTGGGGATAGGTAGAATGTGTATGTTCTATGTGATAAATGTAACCTTGTGTATTTTATTGTATTTTACTGTCTTTTTACTGCCATGTGCTTAATGGAGTTTTTCCTCTGTCCTTGGAGATAATTGGATTACTTCTCAATTATCTCCAGGATAGAAGACTCTGTGGAATTGGTTTTGGGCAGAAAAGCCATGCTTCATTTGGTCACAGAGGACTTCGATGTGAATGTGATGCATATTTTCAAAGTTATGAATAATGTGGGAAAACTGTATTCCTCTGCCTGTGATAATTATATCACCCATTGTGTTCAGTAATCATATCACAGGCAGAGGGAGGATTTTGTGTGGGAGTGTCTGTGTGTATTGTACGGATTAATTGTTTGTTCTGTAAAACACTGTGGGCAGTACTATGTTTGTGGATTGGGAATAAAAGAGGCTGTATGTGCCAGTACAGTCAGATTCTGCTTGACCCTCAAACAAAGTGTCGTCTCGTTATTGGGGGAATTGGATTGTATGCTGACTGCCAGGAGTGTAACCCTTTCATATGGTTCTCCTGTTCGGATATTTCCAGTGTTCATGTGTTTCCAGTTCGGGAGATCGGTGCTTACAGTAGCTGTCGGTGTATCTGGAAAGGGGAATATCTCCTAAACGGTTTTTAACCTCTGGTGAGCAAAACGGTCCGTTACAAGGACCAGGATGGAATTTTTACCCCAGCCAGTACCCCTGGAAATACTGACAGTACTGATGGCGGATGTGCAGGAGTATGTGATGGCACATGAACCGCAGGATGCTCCTCCCATAGTAGAGTCTATTACTGCTTCAGTCGTCAGCCAAGTAAAGCCTAAGATCCCATACCATGTGTTTAAAATGTTCTGTAAAGAGAAAGACGCGATTGATGGGTATCTACAAGACTTTGAGAGGCTATGTGACTTGCATGATTTGGAGCAGGCAGTGTGGGTACCTTTACTGGCAGGCAAACTGTCAGGTCGGGCAGCCAAAGCCTATCGGGCTGTACACAGGGAGGACAGTAAAGATTATGCCCGGGTAGAACAGGCTATACTGGAAAGATACGCCATTACCCCAGAGGCATACCGGCGCAAGTTTTGAGGGTTGCGCAAACCAGAGAAAGATTCCCACGCAGAGTGGGCCCACAAACTGGACCAAGCCTCCCAGGGGTGGATACAAGCCAGTCAAGCAACCACCATGGAGGAGTTACGGCAATTGCTGCTGTTAGAACAGTTCTTCAATGGCCTGTCCCCAGAGGCACAGGAATGGGTGAGAGATAGAAAACCCCTCACCCTAACAGAAGCTGCAAGACTAGCAGACCAGCACTAACAGAAGCTGCAAGACTAGCAGGCCAGGAGGCATCACGGTAACCTCAACCGAGAGTACCCTCGACCCACCGCTCAACCTCATACAGCTACCCCTACTGCACCTACAGCAAACCCATTCTGGCCACACTCCGGACACACTCCACCATCCAGGTATAATGGCAGAGCGAATATACAGTGCCATACGTGCAAACAATGGGGCCACATGGCGAGAGAGTGTACCCAGAACCGGAGCCGCCAAGCATGGAGCCAGGTACGGCAGAATCCAGCACCAAGAGCAGCCGCCCACCACTAGCAAGCGGAGCCAGCAACCCAGGAGATACTTTTTAATCAGACCGAAGAGCCCCTGGGGATACTACACGATGTGATGTCGGTACAAGCCACAGACAACAGGCAACACCATCGCCAGCTAGTAACCCTGGAAGGGAAAAAGGTCCAAGGGATTCAGGAGCCACTCTGACTCTGGTAGCTTCTCATTTGGTTCCAGGCTCTGCACACACCGGCGGATCTGTAGCAGTGTGAGTAGCAGGGGGAGCGGTATACAGATTACCCACCACAATGGTACATTTGAATTGGGGTGTTGGGGAGGGCATGGTAGAGGTGGGCCTGATGCAGAAATTGCCAGCGGATGTTGTATTGGGAAACAACCTGGGTCGAATGACTTCAGCCTTTATTCCCCAAGCTCCACTCCAAGAGGCTCACCCAGTAACCACCAGGCAACAGGCTCACACCACGGCTCCAGCAACGCACTCTGAGGCTCAGGTAAAAGGCGGGGACCCTCCTACGACCCGTGTTACCTGGGATACCCCGACTGAATTTGAGGCTGAGGTTCAGATAGACCCCACGTTAAAAGTATACAGCGTTAGGGTGATCTCCAACCAGGCCGGATTAGAGGGAGAACGGTATACCTGGGAAAAGGGGTTACTGTACCGCATTTCAGAAAGGGAAGTGGGGGGATCTGTGAATGTGACTACTAGACAGCTAGTGGTCCCCCAGAAATATAGACAGGAACTTCTTCAGATCGCTCACGACATCCCCTTGTCTGGGGATGACTCGGACCCGATACCGCTTGACCCACGCCTTTTTCTGTCCGGGAATATCCAAGGACGTGCGGCAGTACTGCCAGACATGTGACATCTGTCAGTGAGTAGGCAAGAGGGGTGACCATAGTAGACTACACCACCCGGTACCCCGAAGCAGAAGCCCTCTCTAATATCCACGCCGAGACAGTGGCCGAGGCCTTAATGAAAGTATTCTCCCGAGTGGGGTTCCCCCAGGAGATCATATCGGATAGGAGTATGCAGTTCACGGCCGAGGTGACCCACCAACTATGGAGAATATATGGCATTAAACCTATCGTGAACTCTGCGTACCACCCGCAGTCTAATGGGTTATGTGAAAGGTTTAATGGGACGTTAAAGCAGATGCTCCGTACCTTTGGAGAGGCCTACAAGGACTGGGAGCGTTTCCAATCCCATCTGCTATTCGCTTACAGAGAGGTACCCCAAGAGTCCACGGCTTTTCTCCTTTTAAACTACTGTTTGGGAGAAGAGTGCGAGGACCTTTAGATTTAATTAGGGAGCACTGGGAGGGGGAAAGTAGTACAGATGGGACACCCATTGTACCATATGTGCTGGTGCTCAGGGACCGCTTGGAGGCACTAACCCAGACCGTACGGACCACCCTCCAGGCGGCCCAACAGCGCCAGCGCCACTGGTATGATGGGGGAGCCAGAGACTGCAGTTTTCACGTGGGACAGAAAGTTTTGATTTTAAAACCTGTTCGCAATGGCTACCTGGATGAGATCGCCATCTATAGCCAGACCTGGTCAGACCACCTGCGACATATTGGAGCAGTCATTGACCGCATCGGAGAGGCAGGGTTGATGCTAAAGCCCAGCAAGTGTCACATAGGGATGGCAGAGGTACAGTACCTGGGGCACCGGGAAGGGAGTGGACAGCAAAAGCCTGAACCAGCAAAAATTGAAGCAGTAGCTAAGTGGCCTACCCCCCGGACAAAAACCCAAGTGCTAGCCTTCCTGGGTACTGCAGGGTACTACCGAAAATTCATACCCAATTATAGTGCCCTGGCCAAACCCCTGACTGACCTGACCCGCAAAAACCTTCCTCGACAGGTCATCTGGGCCCCAGAGTGTGATCAGGCGTTCCAACAATTCAAGACTGCTTTAACCAATGCACCTTTACTTGCTGCTCCTGATCCAACTAAACGATTTCTTGTCCACACAGACGTTTCAATGTTTGGATTGGGAGCAGTGCTGAGCCAAGTTGGAGCAGATGGCGGAGAACATCCCGTAGTTTACTTAAGCCGAAAGTTATTACCCCGTGAAGTGAGCTACGCCGCCATTGAGAAAGAATGCCTGGCCGTGGTGTGGGCCCTCAAAAAGTTGCAGCCTCTTTTATATGGACAACCTTTTTCCCTACTCACAGATCACAACCCGTTGGTGTGGCTGAAATGTGTGGCGGAGGACAATGCCAGGCTGCTGCGCTGGAGTTTGGCGCTGCAGCCTTTTGACTTCACTATCCATTACCACCCAGGAAAGCAAAACGGTAATGGCGACGGGTTATCTAGACAGACTGACCTTGAGAAGTAATCTGTGAGTACTCCTCCGGACATCGCCAAGCCGATCCGTTGGGATCAGACTGTAAATGCCGGTTTGGTTCTGGGGGAGCATTGTGGCAAACCTAGCCACTTTAGGTCATATTGCAGAACATTTAAAAATTGTCAGTTTACTCCTGGAGCCATGAATAAAAATGTCAGTTGACTCCCTGAACTGTGTTTCGTCCGGTTACTGGGGGATTTGGGATTTTATATTGCAGCTCCGCTACAGACACACTAACAGACTTTGACTCATTAGTGAAATAAAAGTAAAATTTACATATTATAATTCAAAGATGTGTACATTTTTTAGAAGCTGGCATGTTTATCCATTTATCTGTAGCTATTTGTCTGATACAAAAAAATGAGAAATCTCAATGTATCTTTCCTGGTAAAATATTTTTTCCTGGCCATATCCAGGGCAGCACAACATTGGGTAGCTTCTCCCTACCCTCATTGGACAGGAATAATAATTAAGCCGTATAAGTACCACCTCCAACCCCTCCTTCCCCAGTCTTTTTTTCCTGTCCTATCCTCTAGGACATGCTGGTCCTTTGGACCTTAGAATTTTTTCTTTTATGGCTTACCTGAGGAGTAGTTCCTCCAGCCCCTGGGGAGTTCACCCTCTCTCCCCTGGGAGGTCTCCAGAATACGGCCCTGCGCAAAGGTGTCCCCCTGGAGAAAACCCCTTTAGTGACCGGGGGTTTTGTCTTTCCAATATCTTGCAGTGACCCCTGGGGTAGCAAGTGAAGGACCTATTACAGAAAAGGTATGGAATTGATATGTTTTCAAACTTACAGCCAGGAGCATTCAGCAGGTAAGAAAACCTTTCCTTTTCAACTTCTGGCCGCTTGTAGAATTACCCGAGTGTTCTCAGGTTCAGTTTGTTCTTCCTGCAGCGTTCGTGGATTCCTTGAACGCATGCGCGGCATTTGTGTGTTTCCCGGCATTCGAAGAATTACCGGGCGCATGCGCCTCATTCGGGAGGTTCTGACGTTCGCGCGGCATCATACGTAATGCCGCACGAACGCGGATAAGCACGTTCGTGCGCAAAAGCCGTTCGCGGGTTTTTTCGGTTTCTAGGGAATGCCCAATGACGTCAGACGCCTATTTAAAGCGCCAAAACCAATTTTAGTGGCAAGAAAGCATTCTGATAGTTTGGTATATTGGCAATACTGTCAGCTTCTTCACCCTTTCAAGTCTTCCTCCCTGGGACAACGTAAGTAATTTATTTTTTCCCATATATTCTCTTTATTTTCCTTTCTCTTCTTGGTTTAAAATTCTTCTGTTCCATCAACCATTTCCAGATGGATTCTCGTTCTAGATCCAAGGAATCGGATTCATCTCACAATAGGTCACAATCAAAGCAATATAGGTAAGCCATCTCATAAATATAAAAATAAAAAAAAGAGTGGGTATGTACTTAAAGCACGTCTTGTGTATTGTAGTGCAAAAAGTACAAAGACTTCATGATCATCCAAAGGGAAGTCGCCCAAAAGGACGCTATGCATATCCTGTGACAACAGAGCCATAGAGGGGAAACGTCTCTGTTCAGATTGTCTCTCAGCAGCTGCAGGACCTTCTCAACCAACACCGGACATTATGCAACTTATAAAGCATGCAGTTGCCCAGGGTATCAGAGAGGTTGGAATGACCCATAAGCGACCTTGATATTCTGAGCCCTCAGATCTTTCTCCAGGAAACTCAGAAGATGAGTTTATGGAGTCAGCTTCACTGAGAGACCTAGCCTTTTCCTCGGAGGAGGATGCTATGCCAGATCCAGACTTCCTGGTACCAGCGGAAGTGGATCGTTTAATTGCCCGGGTTAGAGAAACCCTTACATTAAAGGAACCCTCAGAGGAGGAGCCCTCTACATCAAATCATTACTTCTCCGATCTTAGGAGGAAAAGGGCAACTTTCCCGGTGCATGACACTATCAGGGATCTTATTAAGGAAGAATGGTTTAGATCTGACAGGAGATCATCTGCCAAAGGAAAATTCTCCAGATTATACCCATTTGAGCCCAAAGATGCTGAAGCATGGGATTTTGCTCCCAAGGTTGATGCTGCAGTTGTCAGGTTAGCAAAACATACTACCCTACCTGTGGACGATGCTGGTTCATTCAGGGACCCAATGGATCGTAAAATGGAGTACTATCTTTCCAAGTCATATTTATCCTCAGGCTCAAGTCTCCACCCTGCCGTTGCTCTCACATCAGTCACAAGAGCTATGAAAGTATGGTTACAAGATCTGGAGGAGGACACCAGGAGTGGCAGGAGCCGTTCCTCCATTGTGGATAGTATGAGAGATATGCATCTAGCAATGGAATATTCATCCGAAGCAGCAGTAGATCTAGTAAGGAATCTTGCTAGGAATTTGTCCTTTTCGATTTCCTCCAGACGGGCACTTTGGCTTAGATCTTGGGCAGCAGACGCTTCCTCCAAGAATAGTCTATGTTCTTTGCCTTTCCACGGGAATATGTTATTTGGTAAGAACTTAGACGAATGTATAAAGAGAGCGGCTGAAGGTAATAAGGCTTTCCTTCCTCAAGAAAGGAAATATAAAGGATCCTTTCGTGCCCGAAAAGAATATCATTCCTTTCGGGATAGTAGATCTTACAAGCCCGGCAGAGAATATTCCAGATTTCAACCGGGAAGAGGAGCCCAATCTGGAGGAAGAGGAGGCAAGTCACAAGGTACTTTTTCCTCCAAAAACCCAAGAAATTCATGACTATATAATTCCCAAGTCCGAAGGGGTCGGGGCCTGTCTTCTCCAATATCTACACAGATGGGAAGAATCCACAAGCGACAGCTGGGTACTGGATATTATTCGGAGAGGATACCTTCTAGAATTTTTCAAGCATCCTCCCAACAGGTCCTTTCATCTCACAAAGTGGCCAGAGGACAAGGAGAAGCATGTGGCTCTACAAGACTTCATTCTATCCTTGCAAGCAGAGAATGTCATCACAGCGGTACCGGCAAGCGACAGAAATCAGGGATTCTACTCTCACATCTTCCTAACAGAGAAATCCTCAGGAGGATGGAGACCTATTTTGGATCTGCACAGATTGAACAAACATCTACACATTCGCAGATTCAAGATGGAATCCCTACAGTCCATTATAAAAGTGATCTCACGCAACCAATGGATGTTATCTATAGACCTGTTAGACGCCTACTTCCATATACCCATTGCCCTATCCCATCAAAAGTTTCTGAGATTTGCCGTAGAAGAGGGTCATTTACAGTTCAGAGCACTCACGTTTGGACTAAGCACTGCTCCAAGGACATTCACAAAAGTATTGGTAGTTCTGATTGCAGAACTAAGAAAGATGAATATCGCTATCTATCATTATTTGGACAACATCCTAATTGTAGGAGACAGCAAAGATTCATTGACCTCCCAAGCTATTACCTGCATCCAGTTTTTACAAGCTCACGGCTGGAAGATCAACACCAAGAAGAGCCACCTCCACCCAACTCAATCCATGATATATTTAGGTGCTCACTTCGACACTCTGAGAGGTACGGTCCAACTTTCTATGACAAGAATATTGAAGCTCAGGATACAATTGGGAAAGATAATAAAGTCCAGTGTTGTTCCTGCAAAGACGGTAATGAGTCTCCTCGGATCCATGTCATCCACAATAGGTCTAACCAGATGGGCACAATGGAGGATTTCCTGACGCAATTTGCTTCCATGAATCTACTCCAACCCATCAAGTTATCCCGAGAAGTACGCCAATCTCTGATCTGGTGGCTGAACAAGGAACACCTTTCCAGGGGGTTTCCGCTAGGAGACATCACATGGATAGCAGTGACAACAGATGCCAGCCAATGGGGATGGGGGGCACATTGTCTCCAACACTTTGCACAGGAAGAATGGAGTTTCACGACAGACGAGGTGCATTCCAATCTACTAGAACTTCTTGCTGTCCTCAAAGCACTAAAACATTTCTCAGTGTATCTCAAAGACCAATGGGTAAAGATAAGGACAGACAACACCACCGTGGTATCCTATATCAATCACCAAGGAGGCACCAGGAGTGGCAAAATGATGAGAATTATGAAACAGCTGATGGGATGGGTTCAGAGGAACCTAGCAGGGCTTACTGCCATCCACCTACCAGGGAAACGGAATCAATTAGCCGATTTCCTCAGCAGATCCAGGATAGACCCAGGAGAATGGTGCCTATCGGACAGAGCATTCCGCATGATTGTGGACAAGTGGGGTCTCCCTCAAATCGACCTACTAGCTACCCGTGTCAACAGGAAGGTAAAGGTTTACTTCACGAAAGAAAAAGACCATCTAGCACTAGGAAGAGACGCGTTATCCAGCCCCTGGAGATTCAAAATAGGGTATGCATTCCCTCCATTCCCTCTGATCTTCCCAATCCTGAGGAGGATGAGAACAGAGAAGATATCTCTCATCCTGATAGCCCCCTATTGGCCTCGAAGGTTTCCCCTACTTCAGAACCTTTCAGTGGAACCTCCTCTCCCTCTTCCCAGAACTCCGGATCTACTGTTCCAGGGTCCAGTGTTGCATCCAAATCCTGTCTCACTAAATCTCATGGCATGGAAACTGAAAGGGAAAGGCTTGTGAACAAAGGATTCTCCCAGGCCCTAATAGAAACTATGCTGAAGGCTCGTAAGCATTCTACTTCAGCCACCTATTATAGAGTGTGGGAAGTTTTTTCCACCTGGGCTCTTCCTAGAAATATTGATCTTCAGAATCCTTCTTCCACGGATATTTTGGAGTTCCTGTAGTCTGGACTTTCTAAAGGTTTGAGTTATAATACTCTAAAAGTACACGTCTCAGCTTTGTCCGCCTTAACCAATCATAGATGGGCATTAGATTCAGACGTTATCAGATTCATTAAAGGAGTCCTTAAAATTAAACCTCCAATTAAACCATTTGTTCCCTCCTGGAATCTCCCTTTGGTTCTAAACGCCTTAAAATTAGAACCTTTTGAACCCCTTGAATCAGTTCCTCTACAGGTTCTGTCTATCAAAACAGCTTTACTGATCGCCCTAGCTTCCGGCAGGAGAGTTTCGGAGCTTCATGTCCTATCCAGTAAGGAACCTTTTACGGTCTTTCATAAGGACAGAGTTATCCTCCGTACTGTTCCTGAATTCAGACCTAAAGTCACCTCCGCCTTTCACATTAACGAAGATATTGTTTTACCATCTCTGACGCCTGAATACCAAGAAAGCGAGAGTTCAACTGACATGTCATCTCTGGACCTAGTGAGATGCCTTCGGATATATATTGAAAGAACGGCAGCTTGGCGCATTTCTCAAAACCTCTTGGTCCTTCATAGTGGTAGTAAAAGAGGCTTACCAGCCCCTAAAACTACCTTTAGCAGATGGATAGTGGCAGCCATTATACGGGCCTATCAATCCTCTGGTTATCCGGTCCCTGTGGGTCTTAAAGCCCATTCCACTAGGGCCCTCTCATCTTCCTGGGCAGCAGCAGCTAATGTCTCTCCTGAGCTCATTTGTAAGGCGGCCACATGGTCTTCCACCAATACCTTTATTAAAAATTATCAAATTGATGTCAGAGCTGGTCTATCAGATCAATTTGCTAAATCTGTTCTGTCTGTATCCAATACATAATTCTTTGTTTTTTCACTGCATAATGGTGTTAATACACTTTGCATTCAAAATTTCGAGTCTGTGTTTTTCTTCCCTCCCTGGTTTATTGCTTGGGTATTACCCAATGTTGTGCTGCCATGGATATGGCCAGGAAAATAGAAAATGTATCCATACTTATCGTAATTTTCTTTTCCTGGTCATAAGCCATGGCAGCACAAGGGTCCCACCCGGGGCTATTGCTGTAAAACATGACTGGGGAAGGAGGGGTTGGAGGTGGTACTTATACGGCTTAATTATTATTCCTGTCCAGTGAGGGTAGGGAGGAGCTACCCAATGTTGTGCTGCCATGGCCTATGACCAGGAAAAGAAAATTATGGATACATTTTCTATTATAAATAAATAAATTAGGTGACAGGACCCCAAACCCCAAATTTTGGATCTCCCTGTTTTCCCCTTAGTTACTTGCATTCAGATGGTTATAACAAGCTAGGAAAGTAATATTGGATTTTATTATTAACCCCTTAAGGACACATGACATGTGTGACATTTGTAGATAAAATCATGTTATAAACATAGCATCCCATTTATACGCAAATACATTATTGCAAGTGAATGAAACGCAGTACAGCTACAAAAACTGCAGAAAAAGAACAAAAAATATTTCAATTAGAATCATGATTTGGTTTCATGATTGGAGACCCTTCCAAAAGTCCTTAACTGAAACATTGCAAATCTTTCTTTGATGTGAAGTTACTATGACCAGATAATCACCACGTAAATATACAATTAGTGCTCTGAGGGTTATCCACGTGTAATTAATGCAAAATCTCAGGGCAGATTAGCATATCCAAGATATTCACTATAAGGAAAAAAAGTTTTAATTGTAATCTGGAGGCTAAACTACTTCCAAAACAGAGCTATCCAAGTCTTTAGCCCATTTTGTTGTGTAGATATAAGCAATTTAAAAAGATGTCCTCTCTCCTACAAACAAGGAGCTGTTTAGTTAATTGTCCCCTTGCAATGCCTGGATTTGCACATGTTATGGCACACAGACATGGGTTGGAGGTGGCTGACAGCCCCATGATGTCTTCTGTCTAATGGAAGTACAATTGAAAGGACAACTATCATGCCCAAAACTACTTCCACTCTTTTTCGAGAACATGGAATTTAATCTATACATTGTGCTAGCAAATGTGTAGATTGTAAGGAAAACTTATTTAGAAATAGGTTTTTCTCTCACCTGTCAAACAATTCTTTTACATCTCTATACCAAAGAATTGGTTGATAAAGGAGAGCAAAAGAGACCACGCAGAGGTGGTCTTTATGCTCTTCACCCATAGCAATCACAGCTTCTAGTACTCAAAATGCATTGAAGGGCAGTATCACTCTGTGGGGATCCAACTACCCCTTGTTTATTTAGGACTTTTCATAGTCATAGTTGATTGGTCAGTTCATTATCTTGGATTGGATCTCGACTAACATTTTGGTGAACTCTGCTGTCACATGCCTCACCTCCTTCAGGCTGGGATTATGCTGGTAGAAGGAGAAACATTCTGTGACTACTCTGGAGAAGTCACTTTCCCCAGATGCTGCCGAGCTGTGGCTTTGTCTGTCGCCTGCCATCAGAATGCTTTACTTTTGTTGCCAGCAATCTATCCTCGGGCTTCCAGCAGATACTTCAGGGTTGCCATTTTCAGCTGGCAATATATATGCTCCATTCACGTCAAAGATGAGATGAAGTCTCCTCATGGAGACTAAGTCATGGTGGTGGCTTGGACACCCTTACAAGATGGTACATCCCACTGCTTGCCACCATTGTAAAAGGGAGAGAATGGTAAGCCATTGAGAATATTTCTGTAGTGCTCAGCTATACTGGTTTTCAAACTTTTTGTAGTGTAGCCATGTGTAGGTCGCATCCAACAAGTACATGACATTTTTAGAATTACAAGTTTTAAGTTTTTTTTTAATCCTATAACGAAAAACTAAAACTCAAGGTTTAGGCAATGTGCCCCACCTTCCAACATAAAGTGTGAGTGAAGCACTAAAGTGATATAACACTTACCCCTCAATAAAGATTGGGGCTGATATATGTAAAATAAAAATCAAAAAAAGGAGCAAAAATAGTGTAATATTGCATATAACTAATTAAAATACACTGTGTAGTGAGTGAAATCAAACTCACATTTACTAGAGGAAAAGTTATAACAATAGTTTTAAAAATAATTTGAGCTCTAATAAAAAGAGTGTGAGAATTACCAATCCCAATAAATATAAGAAAACTCAAAATTACATAACCCCACGAGGAGAAAAATCCCTGTCGAGAAAAGGGGGGAATGTATCTAGAAATAGCCAATGGAGAGTAACCAAACCCCAAGGCAATAAATCTTATCAAAAGAAAGATACCTCATAAGGTCAATGAGGAAAATTCAAGATTTTACTAGTCTTGACGTCAGAAAATATAGATTTTATTAAAGACAGGAGGCCAGTATTATGCATTAACTTTCTTTACTTAACTCCAGCAGCAAAATACATTTTTTCAATAAAGTTTAGTGAATAAAACAGAAACAACAGAGTAACTGAAATGGAACGTTGGTAGCCAATCAGCATCCAGCATAGTCCATATAGTGGATGATCCTCCAATATTCTCCCTCTTTCGAGCTGCGAATGTAGAAGAAGTGTCTAGTAGAGTAACTCCAAGGATAGAATGACGAAACTCCAAACAGGATTAAGCTGAAATATAAATAACAGGGTGGGTTAATGGGAGGGATAATACTCGCCTCCTGTCTTTAATAAAATCTATATTTTCTGACGTCAAGACTAGGAAAATCTTGAATTTTATAACAAGACAGGAGGCTTGTATTATGCATGTTCAAAGCTATGTAGTCATAATATAACATACATCAGAAGTTATTACAATATTATTTTTGAAACATACTGGCTAGGTCTAAAATAAAACTGTTTAAATGTAGATTCTGAAGAACAATCTGCCGTTTTTAACGGATCTGATAAAGAGCCTCCTGCTTGAAACACTTTAGTAGTCATAGCTCCTCTTGATGAGTGAGCTCCAAACATTGAAATATTAATACCTGCCATAGACATAGTTTGTCGTACCCATCTAGCTAAAGATGTAGAGGAGACAGGCAGAAAAGGTTTACGAAAAGAGATCAGTAATTGTGAGAGATTAGAATTTCGAATCAAAGAGGTTTTAAACTCATGTGTTTGAAGACAACTAACAACACATAGAAGAGGATGGTCAGAAAATGAAGGATAAAATACAGTGCGGAGATTAGTTTTGGTACATCTCACTATAGAAAAATTAACACCATCAGGAGTATATTGTCTATTATTTAAGTCTAAAGCCTTAAAGTCAGAAAAACTTTTGAAAGAGATGAGACATAGTAATGTGGTGAGCTTAAACAAAAGCAATTTTAAGGATAATGAGTCATTGGCACCCCATGATTCTATCAACTGGAGTACCAGAGTAACATCCCAGGTGGAATTATATTTAGGGCATGGAGGACGTTTAAATCTGATACCCTTCAAAAGTCTGCAGACTAGAGGATGTTTACCCACAGGGAAAAATTCAATATGGTTGTGATTTGCTGAGATAGCAGATTTATAGACATTAATGGTGCGATAAGCTTTCCCTGAGTCAAAAGAGGCTGACAACAAATTTAGAATGTTTGCTAAATCTGAATGTATGGGATCCACTGCCCGTCCCATGCACCAATTAAGCCAAATTTTCCAGGCTGATCTGTAATTTGCACGGGTTACCGGTGCCCATGCTTCTGAGAGAATGTCTCTAGTAGTGTTTGAAAATTCACTATGAGATTCGAATGACCCAAAATGAGAGATGCAATCAAGGGTAGTTGGCCCGACAGCACTAGAGGATGAAAATTTCCCTCTGGATCGCGAAGAGAATCCTGACGCATCTGTATGAGTCGTGGGTAGTCTATCAGCATGCTGAGTAGTTGAGGGAACCATGGTTGTGATGGCCAGAGAGGGGTTATAACCACTAAGGTCGATTTCTGGGACCATGCTTTCAGAAGTACCCAGGATATCATCGTAAACGGGGTAAAAGCATAATTGATTCCGTCTTTCCAACATTGGAGGAAAGCATCTTGATCTACTGCTTCTGGATCCGGACGCCAACTGAAACATTTTTCTAGTTGGCGATTGAGCCATGATGCAAAGAGGTCGTATTGAAATGGACCACACAAAGCAAGTAGTCGTTGGAAGATGTTGGGTTCCAACATCCAGTCGCTGTAATCCAGTAGGAAGCTGGAATTCCAATCTGCTACTGTATTGGAAAGGCCGAGAAGGTATTCTGCTCGTAACGTTATGTTTCGATTGAGGCAAAAATGCCATAATTCTTTGGCAATGTTGGCCAGTTGCTTGGATTTTGTACCTCCTAAGCGATTTATATATTGGACTGCTGATATGTTGTCCATCTTGAGAAGGATACAACAATGGGATTTGTGTTTCGCAAAACTGCGTAGAGCGAAAAACCCTGCCATGAGTTCCAGGCAGTTTATATGCATATTCGTCTCTTCTAGAGACCATTTGCCTCCTGTGGAATTGCCTCCACAATGGGCTCCCCAGCCTAATCAACTTGCATTGGATTCTATAGTTAGGTCTGGGAATGACGTGAAAATGGCTTTCCCGTTCCAAATTTGAACGTGATCTAACCACCAGGATAGTTCTGTTTTTGTCTCTGAAGTTAGAGAAATCTCATCTGAATAGAGGAGACCGTTGTGTAGATGTTCTCTTTTCAATCTTTGAAGAGCCCGATAGTGAAGGGGGGCTGGAAAGATAGCCTGGATCGAGGCTGATAAAAGTCCTACAATCCGTGCTAAAGACCTGATGGAAATTAATTCCTTCTTTAGAACTGACCTGATCTCTTTTCGAATTGTTTTCAATTTCTGTGATGGAAGGCTGAGAGTGGCTAAATTGGAATTCACTAGAAATCCTAAAAATTCTATCTCCTGAGATGGAGTAAAATCGATTTTTCGTAATTTATTACAAAGCCAAGGCTTGTTAACAGATTCAATGTCCATTGAGAATGTAGTTGAAGAGTTTGCACACTCTGTGACATAATCAATATGTCGTCTAGATAGATTATCATTCTTACTCCCCTGCTTCGAAGTAGGGATAATACTGGTTTGAGTAATTTGGTGAAACACCAAGGTGCAGAATTGCCATTTCTTACCTTGCCATAGGAACTGTAAATATGTCTGACATGAGTGGTGGATAGGTACCGTGAGGTATGCATCCTTCAAATCTATTTTGATCAACCAGTCGTTGAACATTAATAGGTCTTTGAGGTAATAAATTCCCTCCATTTTGAAATGGTGGTATCTGACGAAATTGTTTAAGTATTTCAAGTTTATGACTGATCTGTGACCAGAATCTTTCTTTTTCACCAAGAATAAATTGCTTATGAAGCCTGGGCTGCTCATGGGCACCTGTATGATGGCATTTTTTGAGCATAAACTTAATATTTCTTGATGCACCAGGGCCTGGTCTTGGGTTGAAAATTTTATCGGGAAAGGCATGTTTCTTTGGACGGGGCATGATATAAAATCTATTTTGTAACCTAGAACCATGTCTAGTATCCAAGAATCGTTTGTAATCTGACTCCGGACATGGAATAAACGAGTGAGTCTGCCCCCTAACCCTACCAGGGAGGAAAGGGGGGTTGTCATACTCACCGAATGAAGATCTGAAGCGAGACATTCCTCGATGGCCTCTTGATCTCCAAGGTCTGCCACGTAGTGGAAAGAAAGGTGTTGATTGTTGGGAGTCATATGAGGGCCTGGTGGTTTGAAAGGTGTTCTTTGGAACCTGTCTATGCTGATAGGAACAGCTGGAAGAATGGTTCCTTCCTCTTCCAGCCCTTTCGAAAACCTTAGGGTTGAAAACTTTCCTCAGGGATGACTGAGCCTTATCAAGGGAACTAAATAGATTGACATTTTTATTAATGTCTTTAATAAAGGATTCTCCAAATAGGAGACCTTCCGCAGCTGGACCAAGTTCGGAAGTGGCTAAATTTGACAGTTGAGGGTCAATTTTCATTAAAATAGACCTGTGGCATTCGCTGGTCAGCGCTGCGTTAGCATTCCCCAAAAAGCATATAATGCGTTGGGTCCAGCCTCTCAAAGTATCAATGCTGGGAGGATTCCCAGAAGCTGCCGTATGTTCCAAAGTTTCAAACATTTTAGCCACAGGACCAGAAATGTCCATTAATTTATCTTGACAAGATTTTAGTGATCTGTCAAGACCTTTATTTGGGTTCTTCCCTGATTTTGTTAAAAATTGCACAATAGTAGGATCTAGATCAGGGGTCTGTGCGACTTTCTTTGACAAGGTCGGTCTAGGACATTCGGCTCTTTATTTCTAGCCGCTTGGTCAAGGGGTTTCCTCAACCAGTATTCAAGATATTTGGCTGCATCAGCCATAGGGACCCATTTGGCTGACCTGGGGTGTTTAATATGGTCTGGGTCGAATAATGGTTTACCATTAAAATCCAAAATAATATTTTCATCATCAGATTTAAAGATAAGCTCAGGTGTCTCTGAGATATATGAATAATTTGAGGCAGAATCAGAGTCAGATTTTTCATCCCCTGAGATTGAAGATGATTCACTATTTGAGGAGGTTTTATAGTAATCAGGTTTGCTCCTGTGAATGGCCTTCCGAGCTCGTTTATCTTCCTCACGAGCAGAGGGTCTTTTGAGTGATTGATTACACTCTTCAGTTTTGCGTGAGACACGCATTGTGTTCTTGTCTTGGTCCTTCCCTATCTTAAGTGGCTTAGAGCCGCTAGGGGATTTTGCAGGACCGTCAAAGCAATGTTTGCGTTTCTGGGTGGCCTTCCCAGAATTCCTAAAACCTTGAGCTAGGTTCCGTTCAGACTCCACAGATGACCAGAACTGGTCTGAAGGAGTATTAATTTAATGAGTCTTCTCACTGGGTTTTGAGTTACTTATGGCTTGAGCCACAGACTTTGCAATTACTTCTTGCATAGAAGACATTGCAGTATAAATTGCAGAGGAAACTGACTTTTGAATGGATAAATCCACAATATTTTGTAAAGAAAGAAAACTCAAGTTACTGGATACAAAGGTCCAGAGATTCGAGTATAAACTGGAACTATAATGGCAAAAGTTCAACCTGTAAACTTGTAAAAATTACTTAAGTACAAAAAAGTGCATGGCGCATACCCATCCCAAGCGTCAAAACAACCCAGAAGTGAAATAATGCAAATAAAGCCTACAGGCTATCCTCCTAAGTCACTAAACCGTGAATATAATAAAAAACAGACACCTGATTTTATTATTTATGAGATAGGTCAACGTCTGTATATAGTAATCAGGATGTATCAATCAGATCACGGGTGCCAGTCCTACTGGCCAAAAAAGACCTTATACCTAGTAGATCAATCACTTGTCACAGTAGCTCTGTAATAACAGTGAGCTACCTTATATGAAAAGGACGATCTCAGAATTGTGTCTATCTACTAGATATTACGTGACAAAGTAATAACACTCTAGTAAAATAAATACTGTACAGAAACAGTAACTAGACAGATCACAAACAACAGCAGTGTGTTAAATGGTAACAGATACCTTAGAGAGGGTTCAGAGAAGTGCTACTAAACTGGTTCATGGATTGCGGGATAAAACTTACCAGGAAAGGTTAAAGGATCTTAACATGTATAGCTTGGAGGAAAGACGAGACAGGGGGGATATGATAGAAACATTTAAATACATAAAGGTAATCAACACAGTAAAGGAGGAGACTGTATTTAAAAGTAGAAAAACTACCACAACAAGAGGACATAGTCTTAAATTAGAGGGGCAAAGGTTTAAATATAATATCAGGAAGTATTACTTTACTGAGAGGGTAGTGGATGCATGGAATAGCCTTCCAGCTGAAGTGGTAGAGGTTAACACAGTAAAGGAGTTTAAGCATGCGTGGGATAGGCATAAGGCTATCCTAACTATAAGATAAGACTAGGGACTAATGAAAGTATTTAGAAAATTGGGCAGACTAGATGGGCCGAATGGCTCTTATCTGCCGTCACATTCTATGTTTCTATGTTTCTAGATGAGGGACTTGTAATGCAGATATATAAAAAACTTCTTGTTGCTAATGCATCCCCTTCAAAGATTCCTAAATAAGGAGAAAGTGTAGGACTGGAAAGGAGGTTAGAAAAATGAAATAAACTACATAGTGCTAACGTGCAGAACCATACTTATAATGTTGGTTGCCTGCACATGGTGATAGTGCCCTGTGTGAAATAAGTGAAACGAAAGAGAAAGAAAAACCTGACGTGCGTTTCGGTGCCTATATAGTGCACCTTCGTCAGGGGACAGAATTGAAGCTACCTTAGGATATCCTATTTATATACATAATGGCACCTCTATCTAAAGAATTAGTGGGCCAATCAGTAACGGACAAATGTCCGTTATTCTTGCGCCAAAAATGCTGAAGTTTCAATATGTTAATGAGGCTTTCAAATGCTCCAATCAAATTGCACCAGCGAGCAGAGCGATCGGTGGCTCCAACTGTTAACACTATAATTCGCTCGCTATGTAGACGGGGTTAATTGTATGTATGTCATTTCAAATAGTAATTTTAATACTGTGCCCCCACTTTGATGTTCACTTATAGTGCTGCTCACAGTGAACCCAATTAGATATTAAAGTTCTTTGGAGCAGCAAGTAAGTGGTGAGAACAATATATTTAAAAAAAAAAATATTAATTGCTGAGATGATATACAGTGAGGACTGCCGATACCCGTGAGAGAATAAATTTAGCATACTTATTTGCTAGTGTTACAAAAAGCAGTACAGTACTATATGTGTAAATTCTTAATTCCTTTCTATACCGCTGACTATCCCAAATGTCATAAATGTTTAAGAAAACTTCTAAGTTGATAATGAACATCCATAAATTAGTGCATGTATCCGTTGCCTGTAAACAGGACCGGTCGAACCAATTAGTCCCAACAGTAAATTCCTAACGGGATTGTTTTAGTTATCAATAATGTGACATAGAGATTATACTATGTCCTTATATTTATGCTTTGTGCACTTTAAGCTCTATCCCTTCCGAGGTAAATTAAAGTGCCGGACTGTTCCTCATACTCCATGAAGTCAATTCCTCAATGTTATTAACGATGACTAGATGAAGTCTTAAATCTAAAAGAAGGAAGAAAACAGGGTAGTTGTAAATAATCATTGGCTGACTCTGTCTACAGAGTTAGCAATGAATAAGGTAAGATGAAAGGATAAAAAAGGTAAACTGTAACGAATCGCTAACTAGCTCTGCTTGTGGCAATTATAGGGATGGCGGTAGATAGAATCAGAAAAAAAGAAGAAAAGAAAGAATAACATACTGATTCAAATACAGGATGACAATACGCTAATGAGGCTTGTGAATGCTCCAATCAAATTGCACCAACAGGCAAAGCCATCAGTGGCTCCAACTGTTAACCCTATAATTCGCTCGCTATGTAGACGGGGTTAATTGTATGTATGTCATTTCAAATAGTAATTTTAATACTATGCCCCCACTTTGGTGTTCACTTGTAGTGCTGCTCACTGTTAACCCGATTAAATATTAAAGTTTTTTGGAGCAGCTAATAAGTGGTAAGGATATTATATTAAAAATAATTGATTACTGAGATGGTATACAGTGAGGACTGCCGATACCCGTGAGAGAATAAATTTGGCATACTTATTTGCTGGTGTTGCAAAGAGCCGTAGAGTGCTATACTGTATGCGTAGATTCTTAATTCCTTTCTATGCCGCTGATTATCCCATTAGCACTATGTAGTTTATTTCATTTTTCTAACCTCCTTTCCAGTCCTACACTTTCTCCTTATTTAGGAATCTTTGAAGGGGATGCATTAGCAATAAGAAGTTTTTTATATATCTGCATTACAAGTCCCTTCATCTGTTACCATTTAACACACTGCTATTGTTTGTGATCTGTCTAGTTACTGTTTCTGTACAGTATTTATTTTACTAGAGTGTTATTACTTTGTCACGTAATATCTAGTAGATAGACACAATTCTGAGATCGTCCTTTTCATATAAGGTAGCTCACTGTTATTACAGAGCTACTGTGACAAGTGATTGATCTACTAGGTATAAGGTCTTTTTTGGCCAGTAGGACTGGCACCCGTGATCTCATTGATACATCCTGATTACTATATACAGACGTTGACCTATCTCATAAATAATAAAGTCAGGTGTCTGTTTTTTATTATATTCACGGTTTAGTGACTTAGGAGGATAGCCTATAGGCTTTATTTGCATTATTTAACTTCTGGATTGTTTTGACGCTTGGGATGGGTATACGCCATGTACTTTTTTGTACTTAAGTAATTTTTACAAGTTTACAAGTTGAACTTTTGCCATCATAGTTCCAGTTTATACTCGAATCTCTGGACCTTTGTATCCAGTAACTTGAGTTTTCTTTATTTAGATTTAGGGGTTAAGCCCCAGGACACCTCTGGAGTGTCCGATAAGGTGTTTTGACTCCACGGGTTGTTGGTTTTTTCCCCCCTTTTGAGGTTGAACCACCACCTGTGGAATCTATAATTTTCGTTTATTTTGTAAAGAATCCTCAGTGAGGATTTCACAGTCATGAGAAACACCAGGTTTTGGTGATTCAATTTGTCTAATCCCTTTAGAATTCATAATTTACAAAATTGCAACAAATAGCAATTGTATCTACTATTCGTAGAATAGTTAAATAATAAAATGTTGCCAATTATGAGGGAAATCCTGATAGGAAAATCAAATAGTTCAAATTATAATAATAATTACCAGTAAAGTTGTAGTGGTAAAAAGTTGTGAAGAAAAACACTGTCCTGAGGTAAAGTGGGCGGGAAAGTTAGCTGAGGACCAACTAACTGGTATTCCTGCCCATAAAACATCATCAATGTATGGGGACTAACTGACAGAAAAAAGCGCGTGCAGCGGTTCGCATAAAACTGCCGAAATGACTGAACAGTGAATTGACCGTTCGTATACAAAAAACCCGCGAACGCGAGAATAATAAAGTAAAACAAAAAATAAATGGGTGCAATTCGTGTGAAAAAAACGAACGAATGTTATTCATAGATATACTGAGCTAACAGTTCAAAGACAAAACTACCGAACGCGGACGAACCACAACTTCATTTCCAGATAGAATGCATGAAAGACAGTGCACCAAATATAAATATATATATATTTAAAAACAATAGAAGACATAGAATTACTTCAGAAAAGTATATATTCCAAAGGAATAAACACATATGTCAACATATAACCAAACTAGAAGGTATGTATAGAAAAACAGCAGCATAAGTGAATATATATGATAGTTATCTCTACTGGAGCAGCAAAGAAAGAGGGAGAATATTGGAGGATCATTCACTATATAGACTATGCTGGATGCTGATTGGCTACCAACGTTCCATTTCAGTTACTCTATTGTTTTACCTTTTTTATTCAGTAAACTTTATTAAAAAAATGTCTTTGCTGCTGGAGTTAAAGGGACACTGTAGTCACTATAAGCATTTCATCTCTTTGAATTGGTTATAGTGCCTGGAGTGCCCTGGCACTGTCCCTCCATTCAGTGTTGCACCATGTTCGTGCAGTATGCCACAAAATAAGAGTCCCTGGCCACCCACAGTCCGGCCCCTTCAGTATGTGTAGCTAAGGCAGAGATTACACACTTCCTTGTTGTCATACCCATTCATACCATCAGTTGGAACTCTGACAGGCTAAAAGCAGTCAGCTGACACTCTCAGCCAATCACAGCTGCCAATTGCTGCTCAGGCTAATACTTCCTTATTAGCCAAAGCAGCAAAGAGGGGATGGATTGCCGGAGACTCTTGTTTAGCATTAAAACTTTAAAAACTGTTTAATGCTGAAAGAAATGATGGGACCAGAGGACTCCAGACACTATAACCAGTTTAATGAGATGAAGCAGATACAGTGCCTACAGTGTCCCTTTAAGTAAAGAAAGTTAATGCATAATACTCACCTCCTGTCTTGTGAAATTATTTTTTTAGACAAGGAGCCAGACCAAAAGAAAAAAAGACAAATAAATCAATTTTTTTAGACCTTACAATTTTTATTAAGGATTCTAAAATACAAACAAAAACTTTTTTTAAGCCGACTGATGCAAATGGTTATATCAACACTGAAAGTAGCCATCATCCACCCTAGCTCTGTGGGGTTCTTTGGAGTCAGTTTACAAGATTGAGGAGAAATTGTACCGACCAAAAACTTTAAACTTCCCTTTTAAAGATTTAGTTTTTAGAAAAAGGTTATACAGAAAATTTTCTTAGTAAGGAAATAACACGTTCTTTTAATTGTAACAGAGGTGATTTGGTGATTAATAAGGAGTTTATTCCCCCTGTTACAAATACATTTGCGTTTTCTTTTATTATACAATACAATGCCCATGCAACAAAAATCAAGAAGATTCTCTATAAACATTGGCCACTTTTATTAGAAGATGACCTTTTAAAAACTGAGCTTCCTCCTGTACCACAAATTATTTTTAGAAAAGGTAGAAATATTTAAACTTTATTTTCACCTAGCACTTTTAGAAATAAGGAACATAAAGTGGTGGGTTTTTCTCCTGTGGGTAATGCAAAAGTTGTAATTATAAGATGTATAAAAGGGAAAATTTTGAAAGTTTTAATACAAGAAAATAATTTTCGATAAAAGAACCTATCACCTGGTATATCTTTTAACGTGTGGGTGCGGGGTACAGTATATCGGTAGGATAATTAGATCTTTAAAAAAATGTTTTTTAGAACACAGAAATAATATCAAAAATAATATATTAACACACTCAGTCCCAGTGCATTGTAATAACTGTAGGAGTTTTAATCCGGACAGTTTTTCGTGCATTGGGATAGAGAAAGTTTCCCTTGATGACAGAGGGGGGTGATCTGATTCTCAAATTAAGACAAAGAGAGGGTTACTGGATTTATACCCTTAAAACCATGCAACCCGAGGGAATGAATGTTTATTTTGACATGGTGTGTTTCTTATAAAGAATCTATGGGTGGTAATTTGATTATGTAATTTTCAAACTTTATTTTATTGATTTTAATCAATGTTATTAGTTACATATTCTATTTTTTTTTATACTGTAAGTTTAATTCTTTTTATAATGGTGGCTTTTTTTTGATGCCTTTCATTTACACATGTGTATTATAAGTTTGTATTTAATTATGTACTTAAACGTTTCTTCCGCACACTCCTCCTGCTGATACAACCTCTATGATGATTTTTCTTTGCCTATACCCCGATGACGGAGCACATAGCCAATGGGAGAAAATGTTATCCAATGCCAGAGGTATGGAACGCATATGCTTTCCATTGCTGTAAGGGTAATATTACATCACATCCGCCCATTGCCAAAAATCCGGAAGGAGGTGCAGTATGCGGAAGGCAACATTTATTTCTTTACAGGTGGACGCTATTAAGTGAGAACGGACCCTTTCCCAGTTGGCTAATGAGCCATGAGGACATTACAAGCGTGCTATTTAAACAACATATGAAGAGACAACTGGAGGACACCAGCCTGATACCCCTGACGAAGTCTCTGGACAAAACGCGTAGGGTGGCAAGAGTGCTTTTAAATTGCTGGGTTTTTTTTATTATTATTTCCTATCTTTTCGCTCAAAACGTCTCATCCTTGGTAGTTACTAGTCTTTCCAGAGGGATTGAAGATATGCCGCGACTTTGCTGGGCTCTTTTAACTACCTACCTCTTGTGAGTGCAATCAAATAAAGCATTTTGTTATACTATCCAGTTGTACGCTATGTTTTGTGTTTCTCTTTTATCTCTGCAGTTTTAAAGTGGGAGAGGAGAAGAACAGCAGTATTCGTTCTCAACGATACGTACTCTGCCTATTTTACACATGTGTTTGTGAGTGCATCTTAGTTTTTATTATTTTATTATTTTATTATTTTATCTGCACCATTTGTGGTGCTTCTCTGTTTGTATTTTATTTTAGGTTGTGTATTTTCATATATTTGCATTTACACCACCTCTTACGGGTAATTTTTATCATTATTTATTCCCCTGTTCCACTCTATGCCCCAAGGGTAATATTGTATTGTTTGTTCACATTTACTAGAGCCTTTTAAGGATAAAGACTCGAACCTCGAATGTCTCTGTGCCTTTTAGGTGGCAAACACAACCTTATTGAATGCATTTTCAATCAGTTTCTTCAGTGGTACATATGTTAGTACGGGAAAAAACAAAAAACATCTAGGTGTAGTATTTAGAGTATTTCAAACCAAAGCCGTGAAAACTAGTTAAAAGCAGTGCTCACCTAGTTTGGAGTCTTTTGTCAATTGACTACAAATTTACAGACCCTGTGTTTATTGTAGATCATGTGTCTATCCTCAATGTGTATCCTGGTTCTTTCCTTCCTGGTTCCTTCCTTTAATGTGACTCCAGATTTGCAGAAAGATACTGGCTGATAAACAAATTGGTTTGCTCAACCATCTGCTCAAATATGTTGCCCGACATAAAAAATGCTGTTACTGTGATGCCAGGTGTTGCTGTACATGGTGGTATTTCTGGGGCAGTCAAGTTTGGGGGTAACCAGCTTTCCTTTTACCTTCTTGTAGATTGTGATGGGGCACTATCACTGGAGGACTTGCGTAGGGTCTCTCTGCCTCTCACTTCAAATCAAATGAGGAGAAGAGAGGGATAGAGACAATGTCTCGGCCTATGTTAGAAATCATTGGCTGAAACATTGCTACTGTGATTCCGGTGACAGGCTGTTGCCGCGATTACGTTTTGCAGACTGCTGTCATTGGCTACAGGGGGACTGCCTGGGTTGGCAGGCAGAACCCCAAACCGCGATCAACAAGGAGACAGGGTAGTGCTAAAAGGGCAGGGCATTCTATGTCACCCTCCTATGTTTAAAGGGTCACTGTAGGCACCCAGACCACTTCAGCTCATTGAAGTGGTCTGGGTGTCAACTCCCATCACCCTTAATCCTACAAGTGTAATTATAGTAGTTTTTATAAACTTGCAGGGTTAAGTCCTCCAGGCACTTGACACCGCGATTGCAATCTGGAACAAACTTTCCATAAAACACGGGCTCGCATCGAACCCTTCACCCCTGACACCAATCCTGAGAAATGAACACTTCACTCCAGGCATGACCCCAAAAGACTTTGCGCACTACGAAGACAACGACCTCGTCAGGACATATCAATTTTTTCAAAACCCAAAAATCATAGCTTTCACGGACCTGCCACAAACCAGACCACTCACCACACACGACTTCTTCCGCTACCTGCAAATCAAAAATCTCCTAGACACGCCTACCTACAAACAAGCCGGAAATACCCCCCTCACCGTTTTTGAGAAGGCATGCATCCATGCCCCCATACAAAAAAGTCAGATCTCCACAACCTACGAACTACTGCTCAAACCGATAGGGACACACCCACCGGGGTATGTAATAGCATGGGAAAGGGATCTAGGACCCCCCGCAGACCCCACAGACTGGTCCGCAATCTGGGTAGCCACAGCGACAGTGACGATATGCGTAACACATAAAGAACAGGCATACAAAACCCTGATGCGCTGGTACCATACTCCGCTAAAACATAAGCAAATGGGTCTATCCACCTCAGATAGATGCTGGAAGGGGTGCGGCCAAAAGGGAACATACTACCACATGTGGTGGGAATGCCCCCACATTGCACAAATCTGGACGGACACAGTGGCCCTGGCCTCCAGAGTCCTTCATGACACCATCCCAAGAGACCCGTGGTTATGGTTGCTATCCAAACCGCTGGTCGGTACACCACGGGCTCATAACAAACTACTAGCCAAACTAGCCTTGGCAACAAGGAGAGCCATAGCCTCCCATTGGGGCTCACCCACAGTCCCGTCACTCACTGACATAAAGAAAAAAATTAACGAAGCCAGGGCAATGGACAGTCTATCTGCACTCATTCATGACACCACAATGCATTGTGACAAAATATGGGATCTGTGGCTCGTGGAACCCACCACAGCCACATGAGACACCCCCCCAAAAAAAAAAAAAAGGGGGGGCCACCAACCACGACAGGAATCACGCATAAACACAAAATCCATAGGGGCCAAGACGTCAGTGTCCAAGACAGGTCCACAATGTAATACGCAACTCCGAAAAACCACACAACCCACAAATCAGGGACACCTTCTCACCCCCACCGAAACCCCACAGCGTGGATTCCCCATTCCACACTCCATCCCGGAACTGAACTTAACCTACTCTCGCCCCTTAACTTACAGTTCCGAATCCACATATCACACCAAAGAAACTCGATCTTAGGTTCAAACTTGTTAATATTTGTTTGGTTATGTTTTGATTTGTTTAAATGTATGGAAAATCGACAGAACAGAATCGTATATGAGAAAATAATGTTGCATTAGCAGTACACTACTCTACTGGTATATACCTCTCTGTATCACAATTAGTGATGTACCGAACGGTTCGCCGGCGAACGGTTCCTGGCGAACATAGCATGTTCGCGTTCGCCACGGCGGGCGAACATATGCGCGGTTCGACCCGCCCCCTATTCGTCATCATTGAGTAAACTTTGACCCTGTACCTCACAGTCAGCAGACACATTCCAGCCAATTAGCAGCACAGCCTCCCTAGCAGACCCTCCCACCTACTGGACAGCATCCATTTTAGATTCATTCTCAAGCTGCATGCTTAGTAAGAGGAGGGAAAGTGTAGCTGCTGTTCATAAGATAGGGAAAAGCATAGCTAGGTTAGGGATAAGGGTATGCTTTTATTTTATTTTATTTTTCTATGTAATGTAAATGCACTTAGTTGTCTGCCACTGCTGCCAGCTTCTGTGTCAGGCTCACAGTGCCCATTTCCCCAGTCAGTGCCACCAATTACATCTGGTGTCACAATAGCTTGGATTTAAAAACAAAAAACTTTTTTCACTGTTATAGATTGAATAGCAGTCAGTTGTCTGCCACTGCTGCCAGCTTCTGTGTCAGGCTCACAGTGCATACTGTGCCCATTTCCCCAGTCAGTGCCACCAATTACATCTGGTGTCACAATAGCTTGGATTTAAAAACAAAAAACTTTTTTCACTGTTATAGATTGAATAGCAGTCAGTTGTCTGCCACTGCTGCCAGCTTCTGTGTCAGGCTCACAGTGCATACTGTGCCCATTTCCCCAGTCAGTGCCACCAATTACATCTGGTGTCACAATAGCTTGGATTTAAAAACAAAAAACTTTTTTACTGTTATAGATTGAATAGCAGTCAGTGTCCTTAAAGCGGGTGTGTTACGCTAACAGTGGATACGCTGACAAGTGCCACTAATTAGATCTGGTGTCACAATAGCTTGGATTTAAAAACAAAAAACTTTTTACTGTTATAGATTGAATAGCAGTCAGTGTCCTTAAAGCGGGTGTGTTACGCTAACAGTGGATACGCTGACAAGTGCCACTAATTAGATCCTGTGTCACAATGGCTTGGATTTAAAAAAAATAATAATCTTTTTTCACTGTTATAGATTGAATAGCAGTCAGTGTCCTTAAAGCGGGTGTGTTACGCTAACAGTGGATACGCTGACAAGTGCCACTAATTAGATCCTGTGTCACAATAGCTTGGATTTAAAAACCAAAAACTTTTTTTTACTGTTATAGATTGAATAGCAGTCAGTGTCCTTAAAGCGGGTGTGTTACGCTTACAGTGGATACGGTGACCAGTGCCACCACTTAGATCTGGTGTCACAATAGCTTTGGATTTAAAAAAACCCCACTTTTTTCACTGTTATAGATTGAATAGCAGTCAGTGTCCTTAAAGCGGGTGTGTTACGCTAACAA
>OW240913.1:18148206-18188254 GCA_933207985.1 Pelobates cultripes | reverse complement strand
AAAATCAATGCCGTGTACACGTCCACTGATAGGAGACGCGGAAGGTATTAAACTGATCAGAACAATACTAAACACACCACTCCTTTTTTTTGGTGAGGTTTTACAGGACAGAGTGCTTCTCCACGGGACATGTTAACTCACGGGCAGCTGGCTCATCAAGGAACCAGAGCAGCTTTCCATGTACAGGTAAGACACGTGCAGCCTGTAAGGGTTCAGGCTCTTCTTCCTGGAGGATACGCTGCAAGCCTGTTGAACAAGGTGACCTTGCTCGGGTCCCAGGTGTACGGTTCCTAAAATGGCTGCCATATACACGTCCACTGATAGGAGACGCGGAAGGTATTAAACTGATCAGAACAATACTAAACACACCACAAATAAGGTTTCTCTCCTGTATGGCTCCTCAAATGATGCTTAAGATTAGAAGCGGCTGAAAAGCATTTCTCACAGTCCGAACAAAAATATATTTTTAACATTCTCTCCACTTTGAACAAAATGACGTTTGGGAAGAGATTAATATAATTAAACACAGGCAGTAAAAATACAGTTTTTAGCCATACACTGTAACTTTAAAACTACACATCCCATCTTCATAATTACATATTTGGAATCAGCACACTTAAAACATAAATATAACCAAAAATCAGCCAAATCCATCCAGGGGTTAAAAAGTTAGCTGGAGGTCCCTTTATGACCGACGGCAAGCACATTTTCCTGCCCAAAACAGTTCCATAGATTTGGGCTGTGAGGTCGGTCTATTTCAGGCTGAAAAAACGACTCAAGTCCCATCACGAATGGGACTTAGTCTCTGCAGCTGAAATAATTTCCCATTTACTGAACCAAGTGGGAAATAGCAAGGCAGGCACAAAGGGTTTGCACCAGGTCTGGGGACACAGGGGACACCGTCTTAAAGGGGCCGTGTCCCCAACAAGTCTGGGGACACGGCCTTAAAGGGGCAGTGTCCCAATCTTCCTGATGTCCCAAAAAAGGTGTTTAAAGGGCCAGCACCAGTCACATAAAGAGTCCATAAGCCCCAATATGCCCACCGACAGTCTTAAAGGGCCATACACACCAAATAAAAGTGCATACATTTTCACAATCTCCCAGGGGCCATAGTCATGCGGGAGGAGGCTGGCAAGTAGGCTTCTCCACAACCCAGGGAAGCAGGGCAATTTGCCATTTAAAGGGCCCGTTACAAATAGCAGTTTGTAACAAGGTGTCAATCCATATCTGCCAAGTGACCCGATGTAGGGGACCAGTCCCTATTCTGCTCTGTGTCAGTGTGTACCAGGGAACCTTAGGACAGGTGTCAATCCATATCTGCCAAGTGACCCGATGTAGGGGGAACAGTCCCTATTCTGCTCTGTGTCAGTGTGTATCAGGGATCCTTAGGACAGGTGTCAATCCATATTTGCCAAGTGACCCTATGTAGGGGACCAGTCTCTATTCTGCTCTGTGTCCGTGTGCATCAGGGGCTCTGAGGACAGGTGTCAATCCATATGTCAAGGTGTCAATATGTCATATGTCAGGTGTCAATCCATATTGATTGTGATTTAGGAATGTTAGGTGATTTCTGCCCTTTATGGATTAAAACCAGACTCTGTATCAACTGTGTAATTTTCCATGGGAGTTTTGCCATGGATCCCCCTCCGGCATGCCACAGTCCAGGTGTTAGTCCCCTTGAAACAACTTTTCCATCCCTATTGTGGCCAGAAAGAGTCCCTGTGTGTTTTAAAATTCGCCTCCCCATTGAAGTCAATGGAGTTTCGGGCGGTTCGCCGGTTCGCGAACATTTGCGGAAGTTCGCGTTCGCCGTTCGCGAACCGAAAATTTCGGGTTCGCGACATCACTAATCACAATGCATTACTACACTGTTTATCTTTTGGCTTTTGCACAAGCCCACACATTACCTTCTGTCCAACATCTGTATACTTACTATTTCTGTCAACCGGAAAATAAAGAATAAAAAAAAAGAATTCACAGAAGACAATCTGCAGACTGCATGCACAGCGGGTATTGAGATCTGGCACATGAAAGAAAAGATAATAAATATAAATAAAAGCAAAAAGCAAGAGAGTGAGTATAATCATTAAAATACAGGAACATAAGGAAAGGAAAACTAAAACATAAAACATGACAGAGCTGCCTTAGTGACAATAGGGGAAGCATTATAGACCATAGAATTCTTATTATGTGAATGTTTCTTTTGAGATGTATTTGCTCTCTGGCAGTTATTCTCAAAGCTCCTCCAGTTTTAGCTATATGAAGAATTGATGGGGAATGGGGGAGTTCATTGTAAGACCCCCGTATGGACTTACAGCTTCATACATACATTTCATAACAAACCAAGACAATCACTGAAGGCAGCAGACAAGAAAATCAGTGGCACAATTTGTCTACATGGTCCTAACTAAAACTGATAAAGCCTTGCATAGGATAATGCGACATTTACCTCTAAAAGTAGGCGTAACTAGAAACCACGGGGCTGCGGTGTGAAAATTGCCCTGGGGTCCCCCCATATGTCTACCCGCCACCCCATACGTCACAGACATACATACATACAGTGGTTATGGTGTTTGGACAGTGTCTTTAAGGAAACACTCCAGACCGCTAAAGCACTTTAGCTTGCTGAGGGATTTACGTATGAAGACTGAGTTCTCATTTTTCACTTTACAAAAAGTGCAGATTTGTAAAGAAATTGGCAATTTTATAAATGAATCTTGTTACACCCTCTGGCTGTCTGATAACTTCTTGGTTTGTTTAGCTCAGTGGAGCTAATCTCAAGAGGCAGCAATTGCCCAGAGCACCTGTCAAGACTTCTCATTGAGCTGCATTGGGAAGTCTGTGATTGGACAGCGATAGTAAGCCTAGGCGGGGTTAGAGGGGGAGGGCTTGCAAAGGCTGCAGACAAGAGATCTGCAGCTTGTGCAAGCTGTTTTTAGATATATCCCCAATGAATGAAATACAAGCATGTTTTCGTTGGGTGTATATCTACTTTATTTTTGGTAATTAGTGGAGCTATGCTAAAAGCTCTGTTTTAAAGCCCTATTCTTGACTTGAATTATGAAATGATAGTTTGCAGGAACTATAACCCGTAAATATGCTGAAGTTGTTATAGTAATTAAATAGGAAGGTGCTTGCCTACAGGTGTCAATTAATTAAAACATAACATTTAATAAATTCGTTTAAGAGCTTGCCGTTGAAAATCAACAAATAAACCAAAAATTATTATTAAATTCTAAAACTATTAATAGTATAGAGCAAAAGACAAAAAAACACATGTATAAAGTAAATGACTAATATAGAATAATCCTAATTGTTTCTGAGATTACAGCATGAGTCCAAATGTAAGCAATGTGTAGTGTAGATTTAGAAATTCCAGTGAAAATGAAACTGGCAATACTAAGAGGCACAAAATATCAATCGAGTAAATATAACCACTAAGTACGATAGTTTAGTATACTATTGTATCAGTTTCCCTTGAAGGGAACTATCAGTGTAACTGTGCTTCGATTCTAAACTCTATAGAAGAGGAACTCAGCCTAAAAATCTCTTATCAGATACAAGAATCGAATTGTTCAATGCAAGACTGTTTTCCCAAATGGTGCTGTTAACCGATCGTCCTGTGAATTGCTAAGCTGTGCCTTCAAGGGCACCTATTCTGTATAAGAAACGGTCTGCTAGTCTAAGGTAAGCTGTAATTTAGGAGGGGGGTCGGGGGGAGAGTCATACAAATGCCCTGCCTATCTCTCTTGCAGAGGACATAATGTCTAAGATTTAATGAAAAAAACAAATGTCTTAGAGTAATCGTGATATGCAGAGCAGAGTCCCGACGCGCGTTTCGCCGGTAAAGCTGACGTTGTTATAAATATTTTCTCAGCAGGTGCTAATTTTTCCATTAACCATATGATCTATGTTATACATGTGACACGGCGTAACATTTACCATAAATAAATATTGTAGCTCGAATTTGGGAATATGTGCTAACCAAATATGTGTTCTCTGTCTAGACTTGTCAGGGAAACAGCGCACATTTTAGTTTTGGCCCTAAGGAGATGTCTCTCGTTAGTGACAGATAAAATAAACCATCTAATGAAAGTACTGAGGGAAGCCAGAGAGCGAAGTTAGATTGCAAGGTTGAAGGCGAAAAAATGGAAAGTGATTCATGCGAAGGGATTTGTTGATTAAACTGGGATTTGTGGAGAATTAACAAATTGAGTTGATGTTTCTTGCCACAGCCAAGCTGGAGAAGTAGAGATGTAGAATATTTTCAAGTGTATATGGAGTTAGAGAGAGAGAGAGACCCAGACTCGCCCCATTCCCCACCTGTTTTATAGGGGGAATCCTGACCTACCCCATGACCCCCCACCCCCAACTTGTTTTACAGAAGGACCCTGATTCACCCCATCCTCCCACTTGTTATATAGGGTTGGCCATGACTCACTCCCACCCTTTTTATATAGGGGGTCCCTGACTCACCCCATCCCCCCCACTTGTTTTAGAGGTGGGACCATAACTCACCTATATTTTATAGGGGTTCTTAGATTTACCTCATTCCCAGACTTACCCCATCCCCCCAGACTCACCCGGTCCAGTTTGGGCATCACTGCTCGGTAGCCGCCCATCTTGAACCTGAACAGGTTGTATATCTCCTCGGGGTGTCCATGTGAGCGGAGGATATCCATGGCAGCTATGGGTGGTGTGAATCACGTCTAATGGGAGAATGACCGATACAGACCGTCTGTTTATCTACTGTCTACTCCACTGTCTGGTAAAGCCAACTCTCTCCCCTCAGTTTGGAGAGTGTCTGGGCGCTGATTGGTCAGCTCTTCACACTAACACCTGGTCCACTGGAATACCGACTATGGGGAGTTAAATACACTCTTACCAGTCCTGGGATCGCACACATGGAGCTGGGCTCAGGCAGCTCACCAGAGCCCAGCAGGGACCGGGGATGGAACTCAAAATATAAATATAAATGGAGGGCTTTTAATTCATATTCTTCTTTAAAGGTATATACAGAAAATAGGGGATAATCTGCTAAACAAAAAAAAACAAAAAACATAGCGTATAACTGTGTAAATAATCAACCACAAATGTTGTATTCCCAAATGGCCACTCACACTTTCACTGAATTATTAATGCCTTTAACATAAATCCCCTCCAAGGGTTCAGTCTTCACATTGTATTCAGATCACCATGGGTTGGCTGGGGAACATATAATCAAATGAAAGAATAAAATTGTAGTGCACAATCGAGTATGTCATAAAGAATCTATTTATTAACTTACATAGAAGATAAAAACAGTTGGTATAGTTGCTCAGAATCACCACCAGGGGTCCTATACGTTTCGTCCATGTATAGGACTTCCTCAGAGACTTTAGCAGTGTTCAATAACAATCCTGAATGAATAATTATGATCCCCCTCTTCCCTCCCCAGTCCTTTTACACCTCCCCAAACATCCTTAAGTCCAATAATCTATTTCAAGTGTTCTTCCGGTTTTGTCCGAGTGCTGTGATGTCATTGCGCATGCCCTCCGATGACGTCATGTGTTCCAATATGCGTTACACGGCCGGGACCTGGAAGTAGCTGGAGCTTGCTGTTCGTTTCAGTTTTCTTTATGTGACATGCTCACAGTCAATGTGGGGGATTTGAAAAAAGGGGGGATATTAAACAAAGGAGGATGGGGGATTAGGTATCTCTGATTGGCACTAATAGAATGTAAAACAAAAGACTAATAATACAAATAATAACAAAAAAATACGATGATAATGATAATAAAAGAAAATAATAAAAACAAATAATACAATAAATAAGAAAAATATATAAATGAAACGAAAGATAAAAGAAAGAATATGAAAAAATATAATAAAATAGAATAACAGTTCTATATAATAAGAGATCCCAATATAGAGTCTATAGGTCCCTTAAAAATAAAGCATAAAATATATAGTAGTAATAAAAATAATGAAAAAGATAATAGTCACAAGGGAGAATGGTCAGAATCTTTTTCCGTTTCAGTGTTGAGCCACGTAGTATACTGGGTACACCTTAAAAATTAAGGAAACAGAAAATAGTGTAACACTGTAAATTTGATACCCTAGCACAAAAAAAAAACCAAAATCAGAAACTCTTAAAGGAAAAAAATGTGGTACTTATCTCCAAGACCCACTCTCTCAGCTTGATATACAGTAACTTCAACCAGGTATACAGAAGGAATACCAGATCCTCCAGAGGAGACAGTGTCTGCCACGTGCACTGAAGCAGACCGTCCACGATCTGAACTTGGAGGAATGCTGGAGGTAAGACCCGCTGAATGCTGAAGCCTCGTGTGTAGTTACCAAATGCTGAGTTTAACGTCCGGCACCTTCAACGCGTTTCGCCCTTCTGAGGGCTTTCTCAAGATAGGTGCCACGCCTGCTGCCTTGCAGTTATACAGGGAGTGCAGAATTATTAGGCAAATGAGTATTTTGACCACATCATCCTCTTTATGCATGTTGTCTTACTCCAAGCTGTATAGGCTCGAAAGCCTACTACCAATTAAGCATATTAGGTGATGTGCATCTCTGTAATGAGAAGGGGTGTGGTCTAATGACATCAACACCCTATATCAGGTGTGCATAATTATTAGGCAACTTCCTTTCCTTTGGCAAAATGGGTCAAAAGAAGGACTTGACAGGCTCAGAAAAGTCAAAAATAGTGAGATATCTTGCAGAGGGATGCAGCACTCTTAAAATTGCAAAGCTTCTGAAGCGTGATCATCGAACAATCAAGCGTTTCATTCAAAATAGTAAACAGGGTCGCAAGAAGCGTGTGGAAAAACCAAGGCGCAAAATAACTGCCCATGAACTGAGAAAAGTCATGCGTGCAGCTGCCACGATGCCACTTGCCACCAGTTTGGCCATATTTCAGAGCTGCAACATCACTGGAGTGCCCAAAAGCACAAGGTGTGCAATACTCAGAGACATGGCCAAGGTAAGAAAGGCTGAAAGACGACCACCACTGAACAAGACACACAAGCTGAAACGTCAAGACTGGGCCAAGAAATATCTCAAGACTGATTTTTCTAAGGTTTTATGGACTGATGAAATGAGAGTGAGTCTTGATGGGCCAGATGGATGGGCCCGTGGCTGGATTGGTAAAGGGCAGAGAGCTCCAGTCCGACTCAGACGCCAGCAAGGTGGAGGTGGAGTATTAGTTTGGGCTGGTATCATCAAAGATGAGCTTGTGGGGCCTTTTCGGGTTGAGGATGGAGTCAAGCTCAACTCCCAGTCCTACTGCCAGTTCCTGGAAGACACCTTCTTCAAGCAATGGTACAGGAAGAAGTCTGCATCCTTCAAGAAAAACATGATTTTCATGCAGGACAATGCTCCATCACACGCGTCCAAGTACTCCACAGTGTGGCTGGCAAGAAAGGGTATAAAAGAAGAAAATCTAATGACATGGCCTCCTTGTTCACCTGATCTGAACCCCATTGAGAACCTGTGGTCCATCATCAAATGTGAGATTTACAAGGAGGGAAAACAGTACACCTCTCTGAACAGTGTCTGGGAGGCTGTGGTTGCTGCTGCACGCAATGTTGATGGTGAACAGATCAAAACACTGACAGAATCCATGGATGGCAGGCTTTTGAGTGTCCTTGCAAAGAAAGGTGGCTATATTGGTCACTGATTTGTTTTTGTTTTGTTTTTGAATGTCAGAAATGTATATTTGTGAATGTTGAGATGTTATATTGGTTTCACTGGTAATAATAAATAATTGAAATGGGTATATATTTGTTTTTTGTTAAGTTGCCTAATAATTATGCACAGTAATAGTCACCTGCACACACAGATATCCCCCTAACATAACTATAATAAAAACAAACTAAAAACTACTTCCAAAAATATTCAGCTTTGATATTAATGAGTTTTTTGGGTTCATTGAGAACATGGTTGTTGTTCAATAATAAAATTAATCCTCAAAAATACAACTTGCCTAATAATTCTGCACTCCCTGTATACTCAGTTTATCAAGCGGCATAAGTAATTTCTTAAGGTCATATACTCCTACTGAGTTTTTGCCTTAACTTGATGTCAAATGTATGCTTTTACTATCTAAACTATCCACCTTTAATATGTGGATGAGGTGGATAATATACATGTAATAAGCAGTATCACATAAAAAAACGATGAAACAGTGAAGTCATGATACAGTGAAAACTATTTACAGCAGACTTTAAAAAATTATCACTTGCATTATATTTTTTCTCTTTTTTTCATTTGTATGCAAAAATATCTTCTCGAATATCTGTAATCGAGCAATATAAATAGAGCGCATTTACTGTGTTCTCCTCTTCTTTCCCCCCCTCCCTGTGTTCTCCTCCTCTTTTCCCCCCCCATCGTGTTCTCCTCTTCTTTGCCTCGTGTTCTCCTCTTCTCCCCCCGTTCTCCTCTTTTTCCCCCTCCCTCCCTGTGTTCCCCTCTTCTCTCCCCCGTGTTCTCCTCACCTCCCCTTCCATTTGTAGCGTGGCCGAGCTCCTCTTTGTGCCGCGGTACAGGAGCTTCTGTTTCCTGTACCCGGCTGGACTGATAGGAAGTGCAAACGGATGTTCCTGTACCGCGGACCAGAGAGGAGCTCGGCCACGCTACAAATGGAAGGGGAGGTGATGAGAGAGGCAGTGCTGCAGCCTTCTGAGGCTCTCTATAGAGCGCACAGGTGACTGCAGCATTTAAAGGGCCGGCGATGGGTGTGCAGGGCACCCCCTCCTATATGGCGCCCTAGGCGGCTGCCTAATTAGTCACCTTATTTAACCTTATGTACTTTGTGAATGCAATGAATGTGTTTGCTTGCAGTCAGTATAACACACCTATATTTTGCAGCACCATCTCAGGTAATCTTTGGATGTAATAATTATCAAGCTTTCAAATAATAATGTACGGCTTTCTGCAGATTCTTAATCTCTTCTCTATAAGACTTATGTATCCACAATTCCCAGGGTATTCACCTTTACCCAGAATTGTGAAACACCATTTTTAATAGTGCAAAGGAAATTTGTTTTGTTACATTTTGTTAGTAATTTATCCATTCTTGCACCAGCATTATAGCACATGCTCTGCTGTGACCCCCAGCAGCTGCACAGATCTCCCTGCCAGGACCTGCACTCACACTCAATGCAGGTCCATACCTACAACTGGGTGAAGATCACTGCCGATGAGCATCCAGAGTTGTCTTCATCCAGCTGGAGGCACAGACTTGCTTCTACAGCCACAGGACCACTGGGAAATCAACTGGACTGCCACGTAAATGCAGGGCCGTCTTTAATATTAATAAAATGAAACAGGATAGCGCAAACGTAGTAGCTTAAAATTCCTTACTATAATAATTCGGTTTAGCAGCTATACACAAATAAAGTTCCTTAAAAGTCTTTATCTAGAAATGGTTCATAAAAATAAGTGTCAGCGCTATATATGATAGCCTGATAGTAGGCAATCAAATGAATGTGCAACTTGTTACTGTGGATTAATAGTAGTATGTTAACCTCTATAAGAAGACCAAAAGTTCTGAGTAAAAGTCTTTAGGGGGTTAATCTTGTGTTGCAGCAGAATTGTAGCATCCGCTGATACACTGTAGCTCAAAGTAGTTTGTACCTTAAAAAGGATACAAAAAGGCATTTCATAGTGTAAAACTGCTTTATTCATATAAAAAGATACCCTTGCCCCCCAAATAGAAACTCTTACATTAGCAAGTCTCCAAGATACCACAAACATATTTAGCAAAGTCAGAGGTTTTAACAGCCGTTTACCGTCCACTGGTCCCTGCAGTACAAAACTCCCGCCTGATCTCAGTGCTGATAAGGTGGAGTCACTTTCTCCCTTGGTCCTGAAAAGAAAGGGGCCTGTACACGCTGTTAAAGGGCCACAGTGGCCGACCAGGCCCCTGCTGACATATGACTTGGGCCTACTTAGTTTGCAGCAGGTCCATGAGGCTGTTAAAAGAAATTGCGGGCAGCGAGGTGCACGGGGCAGTTGCTTTAGCCCCCCCCGCCCAGGCGTAACTGGACCGGGGACAGCTGCCCCGTTTGCCCTTTGTTAAAGACGGCCATGTGTAAATTAACACATGGCCATCTTAACAAAGGGCACTTAACCCCCCACTCACACTGCTACTGTTTGTCACAGTCATCCTTTCATACACCCCCTCCCCCCCCCACTCACTCGGATTCAGTCACCCTTCCACATTTTCACACCCCTTGCTCTGACATACTTAACTTGTCACATTAACCCTCCCTCATCCTGTTACACAGTCACTTACCTTGCCACATTCACCCTCACACTAGCACTATATATGGTGTTATTTGTACCAGCTTTGTTGTATTGATCCTGATGAAAGTCCTGGAATAGGACTGAAACGTTGATTCTATTTTTAATGTAACCTAAATAAAGACTAGATTTTACAGAAGACCGTGAGTGCAGCTACCTCTCTACTTTGTTTAGTTATATATATATATATATATACATACACATATATATATATATATATATATATATATATATATATATATATATACACACACACATATATATACACACATACACATACATATTATATATAAATGGCCATAAACAGTGCCAGATCTACTTCACATTTACCAATTAATGTAACTTCATTAATTGGTACATTGTATATACAGTTGCAAGAAAAAGTATGTTAACCCTTTGGAATGATATGGATTTCTGCACAAATTGGTCATAAAATGTGATCTGATCATCATCTAAGTCACAACAATAGACAATCACAGTCTGCTTAAACTAATAACACACAAACAATGAAATGTTGCCATGTTTTTATTGAACACACCATGTAAATATTCACAGTGCATGTGGAAAAAGTATGTGAACCCCTAGACTAATGACATCTCCAAGAGCCAACTGGAGTCCAATCAGTGAGATGAGATTGGAGGTGTTGGTTACAGCTGCCCTGCCCTATAAAAAAAAACACCAGTTCTGGGTTTGCTTTTCACAAGAAGCATTGCCTGATGTGAATGATGCCTCGCACAAAAGAGCTCTCAGAAGACCTACGATTAAGAATTGTTGACTTGCATAAAGCTGGAAAGGGTTATAAAAGTATCTCCAAAAGCCTTGCTGTTCATCAGTCCATGGTAAGACAAATTGGCTATAAATGGAGAAAGTTCAGCACTGCTGCTACTCCCCCTAGGAGTGGCCGTCCTATAAAGATGACTGCAAGAGCACAGCGCAGACTGCTCAATGAGGTGAATAAGAATCCTAGATTGTCAGCTAAAGACTTACAAAAGTCACTGGCAAATGCTAACATCCCTGTTAGCGACTCTACAATACGTAAAACACTAAACAAGAATGGATTTCGTGGGAGGATACCACAGACCACCCTACAAAATATTCTGTGGACAGATGAAACCAAAGTTGAGTTGTTTGGAAGAAACACACAACACTATGTGTGGTGGAAAAAAAAGGCACAGCACACCAACATCAAAACCTCATCCCAACTGTGAAGTATGGTGGTGGGGGCATCATGGTTTGGGGCTTCTTTGCTGCATCAGGGCCTGGACGGATTGCTGTCATCGAAGGAAAAATGAATTCCCAAGTTTATCAAGACATTTTGCAGGAGAACTTAAGGCCATCTGTCTACCATCTGAAGCTCAACAGAAGATGGGTGTTGCAACAGGACAATGACCCAAAGCATAGAAGTAAATCAACAACAGAATGGCTTAAACAGACGAAAATACGCCTTCTGAAGTGGCCCAGTCAGAGTCCTGACCTCAACCTGATTGAGATGCTGTGGCATGACCTCAAGAAAGCGATTCACACCAGACATCCCAAGAATATTGCTGAACTGAAACAGTTCTGTAAAGAGGAATGGTCAAGAATTACTCCTGACCGTTGTGCACGTCTAATCTGCAACTACAGGAAACATTTGGTTGAAGTTACTGCTGCCAAAGGAGGTTCAACCAGTTATTAAATGCAAGGGTTCACATACTTTTTCCACCTGCACTGTGAATATTTACATGGTGTGTTCAATAAAAACATGGCAACATTTCATTCTTTGTGTGTTATTAGTTTAAGCAGGCTGTGATTGTCTATTGTTGTGACTTAGATGATGATCAGATCACATTTTATGACCAATTTGTGCAGAAATCCATATCATTCCAAAAGGTTCACATACTTTTTCTTGCAACTGTATATATATATATATATATATATATATATATATTTTTTTTTTTTTAAAGATTTTTCACTCCAACCAAAATTTTTGTTTCCATTAAATAATGTGCTTTTAAACATGACTTTCCAGGACACCTAAAATACTCTGATTGTGGTGGTGTCTTCTGTTTTTTTGCAAACCACTTGGTAGTCAATGAGGTAACAGGTGTAGCAAGCTATGACAAAGCTCTTATTTTGTGTATTATTAATATGTCTGTCTTACAGGCTGATGTAATACCTGTTAATACTGTGTTCCAGTAATTAGTTTACTAATAAGTACATTATGTAAAATTCAGCTTGGTTTTAAAATTTACACAATTCAGTAGTTTATCAGGTTTTCTTTTCTCCTGCTGACCATGGTGATTGGATCAGGAACTAGGAGTGTTTGAGATGACAGCAACTTTAATAACAGTAGGACAAACGTGGAATGTCTAGGTATCTGTGTGATAGGAATCCGCTAGTGAAACAGATATGTGTTGGGGCTGAATACAAAGCTGACTGAAACCCAAGTTTTAGACTAGAGTCTCAGTGATATTTGGTGACAATTACTAACATAACGTAATAACACAGCACTGAATGTTAGAATTGTGAGCGCACAAGAAACAGAACAGCTGGGAACGAGGCTCCGTGATCGGACCCTACAAAGGCTCTGATTGGCACTTTGCCTGTGTTTGCACCAGACACAGTAGAACTATTGGAGTTCTATTGTACAGCATATATCATAGGAACTGATAAACAAACGGCGGTTCTGCTGATAACTATAGGCCCAGCGGTTTACAGCACATGAAGGGACCAAATGTAATACTAAACCCCTGATTGACCTGATCTCGCTCTTGTCTGGAGATAGCAAGATGGTTTACATTTTTTACACATGCAAGCAAGTGCACAACGAGAACTCCAAAATTCCTGTAACAAGTTTAAAGATACTAGCAAGTATTTGCAGACTTGGAGATTATTTAAACACTGCCATGCGTGATATTTTTCTGACTGGACTCTATAGATATAGCTACTGTGATGGAACTTGCTATTAAAGACGCACATAATACTTCAAACCTCATCTTAAGCAGCTTGTGGTAATGAAGAAGTGGATATTTTCCTACCCGTATGTACCTAAATAAACAATACCCAACTTGACAAGTGCCTCAGACTGTCTGTTATAGAAGTGGTGACAAAAGCCACAAAGCAAATACCTGAAAGTTTATGAATAACTCCTCCAATGGTTGTGAGAAGACTGGTCATACAAAGTATGCAGATATTTCTCAGACACCACCCTCCAAATGTCCATGTGAATCTGGACCATGACCTGGATCTTAACTATACAGATGAACTATTCTAGTTGTAGTTTATGGTATACGGTTTTAAAAACCAGCCCGATCATAAAACCAATTGACATGCCTTTATATCCTACATTTATTATTATTATGGTATTTATATAGCGCCATCAAATTCCGCAGCGCTTTACAATGGGTGGACGAACAGACATGGAGTTGTAAACAGACAAGTTGGACACACAGGAACAGAGGGGTTGAGCGCCCTGCTCAATGACCTTACATGCTAGAGGGAGTGGGGTAATGTGACACAAAAAGGTAAGGATAGTATTAGACTAGTGACAGTTGCAGAAGAGGAATCAGTCAGGAGCTATTAACAGTTTAATTGATTAAATAAATGGTGCCCTGTGAAAATATTAGACTACTATTTATAAATAAATCATCCAGCTGTTACTGTCTCTTCATGGTTCCGTGCACATTACTGCATTGTTTATGATAGATGTAAGAATCCTACTCATCAGACTAGGCCAGACTCCAGTACTGTTTCAAATGATTCAAGTAGAACTGTTCCAGTCCATAGGAAAAAAAAAAAAAAAAAAATGAATGAGGGATCTGGTAATGTGCAGCATATTACCAACACATTCCACAACCTGTGATGAAACGCAAGACGGCATTTCAAGAGTTAGCATTCTACGTTGTCCATTTATTCTTCGTAATAAATTGTGTGTTTGCATGTAAACTTTTTGACCTCTATTTTTCAGACCTACTGGTATGCCAGTTTTGGCACACCACAACCGACTTACGTGCTACTTCTATGTTTATGCCTTGAGCACACATACACGAATACCAGACCATTACACCAACAGAGAATTTTATAACCTCGCAATCTAAATATATAGAAATTAATATGTAGTTGGTTCCCCATTGCAGCTATAACAGCTTCCACTCTTCTGGGAAGACTTTCCTCAAGATTTTGGAGTGTTTCTGTGGGAATCTTTGCCCATTCATCCAGTAGATCATTTGTGAGGTCAGGCACTGATGTTGGACAAGAAGTCCTTGCTCGCAACCTCTGTTCCATTTCATCCAAAAGGTGTTCAATAGGATTGAGGTCAGGGCTTTGTGTGGACCATTTAAGTAATTCAACACCAAACTCATTCAATCATGTCCTTGTAGACCTTGCTGTGTGCACTGGGGCACAGTCATACAGCAACAGAGAAGGGCCATCCTCAAACTGTTCCCACAAAGATGGAAGCATAGCATTGCCCCAACTGTATTGGTATGATGAAGCATTAAGATTTCACTGGAAGTAATGGGCCTAGACCAACCCATAAAATAAAGCCCCATAGCATGAACCCTCCTCCACCAAACGTTACAGTTAGCACAATGCAGTCATGCAGGTAACATTTAACTGCCATCCACCAAATCCAGACTCCGCTATCAGAATGCCAAACAGAGAAGTGTGATTCGTCACTCCACACAACACATCTCCACTGCTCCAAAGTTCAGTGACAGCGTGCTTTACAACACTCGATCCGACACTTGGCATTGATCTTCGGTATGTAAGGCTTGCATGCAGCTGCTCGGTCATTGAAACCCATTCATTAGAGCTCCCAGTTTTGTATTGATAGATACTGATGCCAGTGGACGTTTGGAACTCTTCAGCTATTGAATCAGCAAAACAATGGTGACTTTTATGCACCATAGCACTCTGTGAGCCAGCTCCATTACTTTACATGGTCCACTTTCCAATAATACCACTTGCAGTTGACATCCTATCACAGTACCACACCTGACAAATTCACTGAGCTCTTCAGAGCAAAACATTTGTTTCACAAAGGTTTGTAAAATGGAGACTGTAGCAATTAGTTCGATTGAAACACCTGAATTCAATGGAGGTGTGTCCTAATCCGATTATCCATAGAGTATTCCATCCATCATTGTGTCTGATAATGCATACATTTCAATTTGTTTGTGCATAATGCCTTTTAGATCTATGCTAATAGATAAGCACAGTTTACGCTGTATGCAACAATCAACAGTAGGTCCATTCCAACCATTTCAGAGGCCACGAAAGCCATATAATTTAGCTGAACACTTCCTTGGGATTTTGCAAGTAAAACTAAAAGGTTACCTTGAGTTTGTCATCCACCAATTTTCTTCTGAAAATGCATGTAACACAGGAGTCAGTTGTTTAAACTTTCAACTTTAATTTAAAAAAAAATAATAATTAAAAACCACATTGTATAACAATGCCACAATATAGGCCATTCTGAACACTCCCAGACACAGGTTATGTACGCAGCACCTTCTGAAGTATAAAACGCATTGAATTAAAGCATTCCCATATGAAAACATGATTTATACCTCTACAATTACTAGAGGGTATGGAACACAAATTACCTCTCTCTTCCATTGAAAGTATTAATGTTCACACATTGATTTCTGCTAAAAGACCACACGTCTAAACACTGGTGTATGTTGATATGTATGGAGTATCAAGAATGGAGATTCTAGAACAATTTATACCAATATTCAGTATTATTTAACAATACTGCTTTCTTCAGCTTATATTCTAAACTAAGCTTTAGACCTCACAAAATATTTTCCATAAATTGTTAAAGTAAAGGACACTGCTTATAAAGTGATGCATCAACATGAACTAAAGGTTCCCAGTGGGGTTAGTGGTCTGGTCTTCAAACCAGGTCCTCTAAAGCAGTGGATCTCAAACCCTTCTCTTGGAGCACCATGTCCTACAATCTGCAATGCTGGTTCGAGAACCACTGGTTGAAAGCACCTCCAGCCTGGCCTTCACAATTGAACAGAATTGTAGAGTCACGTAACACGTTAGTGCGCACAAGACAGAAAGTGGCAGCAGGAAGGAATAATCTATTAATTAAAATATTATGCTCTTTATTACATTTAAAGCTGGAATTATATTGTTTAGTGTCAGGTATAGGGTAAATTATTCCATAGGGTCTTTAAGTCTAAAGAGCTATCCTGACACAAAAAGCCTGAGGACCACTTTCAAAGATCCCATAATAAGCAATACAATTATAATAAAAATAAACAGCAAACCCACAAGGCCTAGCAAAAAACCTTAATTGAAAATGCTATTATTCAATTAAAAATTGTAGTCAAATACTTCAAAACAAAATATAACCAGACTAATTTCATTGTAAAACAACTTCCATATGGAGGACATTTTGTGATAAATTGGAGAACTATAACAGAACTACAGTTCTTATGTTGTGTTACAAGACTTTTTGGCTGAGAAAGCAATTTGATACTTTAAAATGTTAGGTTTATAAAAATTTGTTGGAATTTCATTGAAGATTAGATCTTCAAAAACTCAAAATGAGAGTGCTGCCTTAACAAAATATAAATTTTTGTCCTGTCACATAATTATTAAAAAAAAACAAAACAAAACAAAAAAAACCCACGTACACGTCTCAGTGTGTGCGCGCAACACAATATCTCCTCCCCCCCCCTTTTAGATGGAAACCACAATCGACCTTTTATGCAACATTTCAGAAGAATAACATACTAGCCCTCAAGAGACTTCCAATTGGAAGCAAATATAATAAAACTTGGGATGTATGAAAGCAGAACAGATTGGGGATGGTAACTGAATCACCAGTAATGCAATGACATAGGCCTTTTTTTTTAAAAAGGAAGCTGGTCAGCTGAGCCAGGCGGACTGACAGCGGTGATGGCCATCATCTCTTGGCGATACCCCTGTGCACTATCTGTAAAGGGCAAAAAAAAAAAAAAGCCCAGAGTTTGTTTTGTGCCACACATATGCATGTGAAGTGATAAGTGCCTTTTGGAGGAGATTTTTCTCTGGTGTCTTTAAATATGGGATGAAGGGAAAGGTCCCCAACATCAGGACAGCTGGGTGTATATTTTTAACCTGCTTCTTTATGGTGACAGGGTTATTTACTAAACTGAGAACTGTCAGTAATTCAAAGTGGATTTCAAAAAGAAATATAGATGCAGTGGAAGTCTCGGTTAGCTTTCCTTCCATTGTGGCTACTTTGTCCTTAATATTATAAATGCATTTTAAATGACGTAGAATATTCACATTAAACCTTGGGTTTTCATAACTTGCTGTAATGGGCGTTCCTCTGATTTAAAAAAAAAAAAAATGCAATCTCAGACATTGCAGATCAAAACCAAGAGGACAAAATATCTGGGAATATTTTAAATAATATTTTAGACACACATTTGGTAAAAAAAAAAAAAAAAAAAAAAAAAAACCACAACAATGCTCATGGACAGCTTAAAAAAAAAAAAAAATTTAAAATAAAACCCTTCTGTTATTTTCCTCTTGTTCCAGGTATAAGTGCTTAAAGTGCACATAATAGGCTTTACATTCTCCATAGTGTACTCCTTTCCCACATTTCCAAAATCCACCCAGAACGTTCTCGCTGATGCACTGTGATGCGGAGAGTCGCAAGAAATGAGACGGATTTGAAATGACAATATCTGTATGGGGATCAAAGGGACACAAGTCATATCCACCAGCCTGGTCTGTCTGTAGATCTCACTGGCCTCTTTGGATCTCTTCAGACACCGGGGACACATTGCTCAGGTACTGGTAACTGAGTGCTGCCAAAAGCATAGCGCAGGACAGGTAAATGCGGGACAGATAGTTACGAGACACGGCGGAGCCACTGGATATGCTCAAGTTCCGGATTGAAAGAATTATGTGCTGCGTCCTGCCTGACGAGGGGTCTGTGAGGGGAATTTTCTGATAGATCTGCAAAAAGATCAGAAAGAAAGGGGATTAATTTATTAACATAAATGACAATTTTTGTATATTTTAATTTATCAAGTTTCTCGAGAGTGAAAAATAAATAATCACATGAGGAAATCCTTCCCAATCTTCTGCTTAATCATAGGTGAATTAACAGGACACTCCAGCCACCAATACAAATTTTATACATGCAATAGATTTAGGCCTTTTTAATATGCTGTATTTTTTGCATGCTCAAATCTCTACAGTTTTTGCACACACAAAAAAATTAGAATGTTTTACAGATTGTGCCACCATCAGCATGTCTCCTTAACAAGACTTGCAGCATCTTGGCAGGCCAAAAACTTTGGAAATCAGACCAATTACCTGGACACAGTGTTCAAATTAAACCTCTGTGTGCTATTCAGAAACATACAAAGTGTACAAGCAGGAATTTCTCAGAGTCACACAGGTCATACCTCTTCAGTATACTGGAACATGATGGCCTTCACAGCTTCTATGTTTGTGGAGTCCATCATCAGAGTCACTGCCTGGCCCTTGCGTATTTTCACAACTCCTTTAAACACTTGCTGGTTGTTGTAGCATGCAGCTAGGGTGGCTATGGCCATTACCTGAGGGTGGAGGTTAGTAAGAATGGTTCGTTAGAGGAGGATAGCATGTAGGAAGCACACACCAGAACACTAGTGCTGCTCCAGTGATAATATGCAAGAAATAGCCAAAGAAGAAATATTGAAATATTATTTTTCTTCTTCTGCAGTGGACCAAGATTCACATTAAGCCCAGTGCACCTGATGGCTGGCTGAGCATCATAAGAGTCAAGGTATGGGTACGTGAGTAGCTACTGCAGTTATCAAATTTTCATCTTTGCAGAAAATAAATATAAAAAGGTTGCACTTAACTGCAAACTCATCTGCAGAGCTTAAACAAAACAGCCAAGCTGTGACTATAGCTGTACTGGAGACGCTTTTAAAATCTGTCATTTTCCAGTTTGGGGAATATTCCCTAAACAGTGAATTGTAAAAATAAGTAAAATATAGCTAAACGATATATTACTTTATCTGCATATGAGTTCATTATAGAAAAACAAGAAGCTAGCCTGGATGAAAAGGCCAGGTGCACGATTGTCTTACCAACCCAGAATTGTGATCAACATGCACCTGGCCTCTTGAATGACCTGGTCTTTATAAATATTCTTAACTTGAAAAAGACAAACCGGCATATTCACTAGAGTAGGATTTGTGGAGACTCAGTTTGGCTATTTTGGACTTAGAGGGTCACTCCAATGTCCATGATCACTTCTGCTTTTAGAAGAAGTGGTCATGGAGAAGTAATCAGTATGTGCAATGTTTTTTTGCTCAAAAAGCAGGACATCCAGAGAGGTTTGTATTTTTGTGCTGGGGCTAGATGCACCAGCGCATGTGACTTAGACAGTCCAGCAGTGCAGTATTTAGCGCGAGGCTGACAAGGCATTTGCCACGAGCGGCACTTTAGGGGGCAGGAGGGGTAAAAAAAGTCAGCCAGCAGAGAGCAGGCCGGCTGGCCACCTCAAGGCCCCACTAGAGGCTGGCATGCACTGATGTAAGAGGGCGGCAAGGGAGCACTCTCCCCAGAGCTTTTCCTGCCCAGCTACCTCGCACACACCGCAGTGATGCCGGAGCCAGAATATGATGTCATTTCGGAATCACTGAGAGGCGCGCGAGGGAGATCAGAGCTCCCTCGCTGCCTGCCTCCAGTCTGCGCCTACCTGCCCATCCATCGAGCTGCAGAATAAATAAAAAACAAAAAAACTGTGAGTGTGTTAGTGTGTCTAATGTTTCATTGAAAGTGTGTGTTGGTTAAACAGTGTGTGACAATGAGTGTATGCCAGGGCGTGAGTCTGTCAGGAAGAGAAATTTGGACAGCACAAAACCAGAATACAACACTGCAGTCCAGGCTGCCCAATGTCAATTCTGTACAAAAATAACTTCTGAAAAGGTGCATCTCCTATAAATCTCAACAACATACTTTGTACTGAGGTTAATTTGTATCCATACACACAAAAAGGGAAAAAAAATTTTAATTATTAAAACATATAGTGTTGCAAGGGACAGGTCCAAATTCTGCTATTAAAATCAGATTGGAAATTCTCAGAAAAGGGGACAGACCAAAAGGAGAGAATAATGTATGATGCAGACTATAATGCTGGGTGACACTGACATACTAAGCTCCAAGAGGTTCAGACTTTGAGCCACACACAGTCTATGAAGTTGGAGGCAAGACCCGGTTGAAAGCAGGCCATTATTAATGGATGAATTTTCTCACTCACCTGAGGGATGGCACAGAAGTTGAAAACGCTCTGGTTTTTAAGCCGTGACAAATAAGTGAACACATCCGGCACGTGCTGCAAGGCATTGGTAATGAGTTCGTTCAGACACTGCACGGCTGGCACAATGTTCTCTGGCTTTGCCAAATCAGAGAGCTTCTTCCCGTACTTACTCCACACCTGATGTAAATGAGAGACCGGACAAACATGTTAGGAATAGGTTTAGAACCAACATGTGACCAACAGGTCTGCTCCTATTTTTCCCTTCAGATTAGAGGCAGTGCTTTACAACTGGGATTTCATCACCTGGAGGGAAAAAACAGGCAGGCAATCTCCCAAACTTTTCAAGAACCTCCCCCAATTAACCTTTGGCCTTATAAATTGCTTCCTACCCAAGACATCCCCAGTTCTTTGCCTTCCTCCGGCAGAGGAGGGTGTCAGATTCAGGTTTTCTCCCCAGAATTATGGTGAGAGGGTTGAGGCTCGACTTCTTTTAAATAAACTTTTCAGAAATCGGCCAGGGATAACACACCAGACGGCTGTATCTCCCCGGGTTGTATTACTTCCGTCTATACCGAGCCAGGTGCCGGGCAGACGTTGGTGCGCATTTGGGCACTAGCTGGGAAGTCCTGGCGGTGGAACACTCGTACAGGTTACGTTTATTTCCGCTGTGGAATCACGAAATGCGATTTAAAATTCAGGCGCCAATATCTTTATTGTTTTTTCTCTCCGGGGTCAAGATGTTGGTTTCCAGGACTTAGAGAGGCTGTTCACCCAGCAGCAACTAACTGTTGCCAGGTGCACTCAGAATCTGTTGCAAGTGTGTTCTCACCAAAACACATTCTGAGGACATTTAAGGTAAGCCTTTTTGCTTTTATCTTAAATGACTCTAGCCTGAATAAGTTAATTAATTGTTCTGCAAGATGGATAAGCTAAAAAAGTGCAAAGTTTCAAAGTTCTCATCACTTAAAGATTATTCCTAAAATCTTAAAACAAATAGTGCTTTAAAAGTGTAAGCACTTAGTAGATCGGGCCCATAATAGATTCTTTGGTTTTCTTCTTCTAAAAAAATTATTCTTTGAGTAAAGCCTATAAAGGGTATTAGATAAGAATATACTTTTACATAATTCTATTGGTAAATTTAAGTTTCCTTTCTGGCTCAAAATAGCTGTTACACAGTGATTAGTGAATATGGGTCTCAATCACCAATTGCTGCAACAGGGTCAGTAAGTGAAGTGTTCCGGTGGAATATATTCACATGAGCAAGACCCGGATGACTATTGGAGGATTGTCCTCTGTTATCCTTAGGAGGCTGATATTTAATATCTGGTTTTGGTTAAGTTAATATACTGTTGTAGCAGATGGATTCTTTAAATGCCAGGATCGTAGCCGCAGTGTTTATTTTCTTAAAACATGCAGTAGGCTTTTAGCAATTGCTGTAGACAAAGCTCTGTTGCAATTAGCATTCTCGCCACCTCAACTAGTTTCACCTGATATCAGTTTCTAAAAAGGCAGTCTGGTTTTCAGCTGGGGCAGAACTTTTCCTGTGCCTCACTCCATGGTTGCACATTTTATGTTTTGTCTTAAATTTCAAGTCCTATGTTGTCAGTTTCAAAGACAGGTTTGAGTTAACTGACTGTTGGAATGGCATTTTTTTGAAAATGCTTCCTAATATTGGTTCCTGCAGAGTTTGCATCAAACCGGTTTTGAAATGCAGTTGCAGATATTCTTTCTGCTCTAGCCTTTGCTTCCCAATTACGGTTAAGGAAGGCCTGGATCATGGGTATTTTCTTATGCAGACTGTATATCTATGTAATCCGTCTCGCTTCGGCCAATAAAGATGGTAACCTGTATGAACTAGTCTCCATGGAAAATTATTTCTTCCTCATGTTACTGGGCTTGAAGCAAGTTCTAGTACAGCTGCAAGCCTATTCATCAAGGTGTAGTTCCACCAAGTTCAATTTGTACCCTGCACTGCCATAGATACGATATGACTGGGATGGTTTACTGCCTAGGTTTGTTTGCCATTTTCTCTTAAGAAAGAGCTTATGCCAATTGCCACTTGAGATTCTCTCACTATTCAAAATGTTGCCATCCATATATTTGTTGAATCTCTACAATACTGCTTCCTCAGGGGCACCTAATTAATTTTTGTACACCAGCCCTAAAGGTTAGTGTGTTTTTCTACACCCTCTACATCCAAATGTTGCCACTTGAAGGACCTGTAAACAGTGCTATGCCTAAAGAAGCTGTAAACAGTGCTATGCCTAAAGAAGCTGAGACCAAGCAGGTTCTTACAAGACGGGAACCAATATTATTTCCCTAGTATCTTGTCTACTGAAGTAGAAGAGAGATTTCAGATGATAAGGACAGAGAGAACCACAAATGTTTTCTTCAAGGAATTACCATTCACTGAGAGTCAAAAACCCTTGTCAAAATTTTTCAGAGTTTTACGACTGATGCTTCACGTCTCAGCTAGGTTCTCCTAGGGTTGAAGGGAAATTAGCTGAGATATTCCAAAAAAAAAAAAAAAATCCAACTACATAGGACTGAAGGCTATCTGGCTAGCTCTCTTTGCCTTTAAGATAAAGACCAGGTATTATCTTGTCCAGATCTGGTCGGATAGTTCTACATCGGTAGCAATTATGTACAAACAAGGTCGTCTTCTTGTTTGAAAAATCTTGTTCCAGGATATGCTTGGGTTAGTTTTTCTTAGGTCTATTCTCTTATGCATAGAACTTAATATTCCTCTTTAGCTGTAGCATTGAGTAGTCAACATTTAATACAAAGCAGATTGGTTCATACTCCCTGATCTTCACCTAAACGATAGGAAGAATTTGATTATCCAGTTATGGAACTGGGACTTCTAGATCAAACAGATAGCATGAAGTGTTTCATTGGACAAGCTTGGACAGACCAGTAAGCTTTGGTTTCCTTTTCTTTCTTGGGAATTCCAGTCTAACCTAAGATCCTATAGGATGGAAAAGGTGAGAATGATGGTCTTCCTCCCTTGGTGGCAAGTAGCTGTTTCACCGTTCATCTAAAGTTATCCGGAGGAATTTTTGGGGACCTTACCTGTAAATAGGCATCCTGGAAATCTCAAGGGTACCTCTTCTCAACTTTATAGTAATTCAAGCTGACGACCTGGTTAATGTATACCAGATACTGAAGGATAATGTTTTGTCTCAGGAAATTGACAATTTCTTTTACTATAAATGGATGTTGTTCCAAGATTTATTCCTAGTATGGAAGGTGTTTAAGATACTGGTTCAAAGAAAAGCAGGCATCCGCTTCCAAGTTTTTAACCTCTTTTTTCTTCAGATGGTTTAACCCCTAAAGGACCAAACTTCTGGAATAAAAGGGAATCATGACATGTCACACATGTCATGTGTCCTTAAGGGGTTAAAGCCAGAGATCCTCAAAGTCAAATTTCGGTTATCAGTTGATTTTCAGAGTTTTGTCTCCAAATCACCAGTATCTGCTAGGCTCTTTCGTGGTTAGTTCCTATCTTCAGGGGATCTTCTTTTGGGGTTTTTTACTCTGCTGATTTGAGGATTCACTCTAGGTCTTTGGGGGTAGTCGCCCAAAATAATTATGGGAAGAACTTAAAGTTTCCATTTTCAGCAGGAGAAAGTGGAGTTAAGTTGGATTCTTTAATTCTTCCCAATCTTCCATCTATCATTATTTTTCTAACTTTTCCCAACCGCATTCTAGGGTCTTGGAATTCTAATTCCACTGCCTGGGCATTTAGTTCTCGTCTACGTTACCTTAAAAGGTCTGCATTCGTTTGGGTTTTTTCTTATCTAACACCTATCTCCATTGAAGCTCCTTCGATCACAGTTATGTCCAGATCAGGTGCCTGACAGCTTCTGCTATACATTCTCTCGATTTCCTAACAGCCACGAGGTGATCTCTTCACTCATTTTGGTCTGTTGACCTTGGAAGATACAACTTTTGGTTGCAGTTTTTTTGCAGTGAGATACGAGTCCCACCCTAAGGGATTGCTTTTGGATATCCCAGTTGTAAAGCTCTGCCTCTAATCTGAAGGGAAAAACAAAATTTTACTTACCGTAAATTTCTTTTTCCAGAAGATTAGAGGCAGTGCTCACTTCCCCCCCCAAAATTTTTAATACTCTGAGTGGTATGGTTATTCAGCTTTTGTAATTTCTGGGGATATCTTGGGTAGGAAGCAATTTATAAAGGCCAAAGGTTAATTGGGGGAGGTTCTTGAAAAGTTTGGGAGATTGCCTGCCTGTTTTTTCCTTCCAGGTGATGAAATCCCAGTTGTAAAGCACTGCCTCTAATCTTCTTGAAAAATAAATTTACGGTAAGTAAGTAAAAATTAAAAAAAATATAATAGTTTTTCTTCAAAATGTCAATGTTACTGGGTCCGAGATCTTGGTACTCACCTCTTTTGGCCAAAACTCTCGTCCATCCAATTGGTCTTCCAGGTAGTCACGGATTATGTTCGTTTTCTGCAGAAAGAGACCCATGGAATTTGCAAGCTGCGTGTCCTGCCCTACAATAGGATCTTCCAGTTCTGATGCCGAGAAAAGACGAGACAAGCCAATTCCAACCAAGCCAGCGACGTAGTGACAGTACTAAAGATTTAAAATATTAGGAATACTTAGCTCTTCATATACAATTAAAGGAACTGTTAAAGACCTATCTTGCTAAATAAAAGCCGCTTCCCTATTACAAATATTTTAGATTCCTAATGCACCTGTCTTGCAAAAATTGTGGCATTTTATGTAATATCTTACAGAATATATTTTATGTCAAATTACATTCTCTGGCATATTAGTCTGATATAAAACCTATTATTAGGGGCATGGTAGCTATACAAAAAAAATAAATAAAAAAATAACAAAAACCACACACACATCTAAAACTGCGGCCATCTAGGTGGTGGCAGAAGTGATCTTCAGGAAGTATATCTAATAATGTATCTATTTCATGGTAATTTCCCCACCACAATCCATACACTTAAAAATGACAGTCATCTGAATGACAGGTCCACTTTAATAAGAGTGCTTTTAGAGTCCTTCAAAAACAAGCAGCAGCAATAAATCAGTGTATGGGTTATGTGATCACACAGAGCTAGTTACAGGGATATTTATAAATCCACTAACACAATAAAGAGATATTTTCTTACTTTATCCCACTCATTCAGAGACTCCACCTTCTTTTCCAAAAACTCTGCCATACCCACTCCCATCTTATGGCAGATATCGGCAATAACCTCTTGGTAAACCGTGGCTAGGTTTTGAAACTCCAATGAGATCTGAAAAAGGGGGGGGAAAAAATACATCCAGTACAGGTTGTAACACACACAGGTCAATTTATTTCCACCAGAAAAAGGAATCTATTCAAACTGGAAGCTGATGAACCAAATCATATGAAGACTTGATAGCCACATGTCTACAGAACAAGGAAACATTTTGGCACAGCATGGTATTAGTACAGGGCTCAAAAGTTCCACTTGCTACTAGCCATTGGCATGTTAAAATGTATCCCTGGCCAGTAGAATTTTACCCTTGGTGGGTATGCTATAGCTTTAAGTGGCAAGTGGCGTAACGTTTAAGGCTAGGTAAGTAGAATAGGATTTCAAATTGAAAGCAGTGTTTTAGTAGACCATATAATCTATGTCTCAGATTACCCCTCTGCTTATATTGGAAAACATGTTTATTTAAAATAAAACTGAATTATTCTACAGTTCTACAATTAGTTATACTGGGTGGGTTTATATTATTAAAGGGACACTCCAGGCTCCCACACACGTTAGGTGCACTTTGTAGGTTAGGATACAGTTAGTTATACCGGGTGGGTTTATATTATTAAAAGGTACAAACTCGCTCTATAAATTCCATTGCCATAATAATAAGAATAATATAAAATTTAAAAAGTCTCTAAAACCACATCTGATTTTTACTGTATAAAATGGAGAGCATCTTGAGCTTGTTTGAGCAGGGCCTTCTTCACCTCTTATTATATTCTGTATGTAAATTATGCGCTGCATAATATGTTGGTGCTATATAAATAATAATAATAAAAATAATCTAGACCAGTTTAAATCATTGCCCTGAGTTTAATCTTTCACATCTATAACAAGGTACACGTGAATGACGGTGTGCAAACATACATATATGCAAGTTCACAGCACTACTAAGCATGTGCAGGACTGAAAGGACAAGTCACCAGAATTTTTCCTCTTTCTTTATTTTTTCATTTAGAAGAATCCTTGCAGCATGCAATGACAATAAAATTAAGATACACCTGAAAATCTGGTCCCTACTTTCACAGAGCACCAGATCCCTCTGCCATATTCATACACCTTCGGTCAGACTGAGACCAGCTTCAGTCCCTGCACAGAGCTGTGATGTCATCAGCCATCGCCCTGTGTGCTTTTCTAACACGTATGTAACTGGGTTATTCGCTAAACACCAGATGTTGCCCGAATGGACAAAATCCATTGATTTGGCAATTCACAGATTTACTAAAGCCAAACGAGGTCCGGATTCAGTCGGTCCACATCCAAATCAATTTACAGCACCAAAATCGCAGATCTATTAACGGCCGCATGATGGCTGCTGATAAACCGAATGCATCCAACAGGTTTCCCCGTTGGTAAATTATGACGATTCACTTGCTATTTGCAAGTGAATGACAATTAGAAGAATTATTTGCCTGCTGATAGCACTAGTAGTCAGCAGGCAAACAGTGAAACACCCTCAGTACTGAGAGGGTTAATTATGTGGTGGCTTGTCAGCGCTTGCTAGCCAGTCACCACATGAAAAAAAGAAAAGCACAAACAAAATGACATCAGAGCTTTGTGCAGGGAGTGAAGCAGGAGCCCAACCGAAGGTGTATGAACATGGCAGAGGGATCTAGTGTTCTGTGAAAGTAGGGGCCAGATTTTCAGGTAGTTGTACATATACTTCAAAAAAAAAATTTTTTTTAAATATATATTTAAAAAAAAATAAAAAATAAAAATTCACATTACATGTCTCAAGGATTCTTATTAAATATTTCTAGTGACCGTTGTCCTTTCATAAAAAATAAAATAAAAAAGTTTGCAGTAACTTCTAATAAACCTGAACAATTTGCATGCTGTGACTATTTTTATCATTCTACTGTATATCTACAGAGGACTGCCATTCAAGAGGATTTTCTAGATACTCCGTGTAAGGATTTGTGTTTTTAATGAATAAATAAAGCTTACTAGTTTATATGACACATTACTAAATAAAAAGTGGATGCGGATTAGCAGTCATTTAGAGGGACACTATACTCACCAGAACAGCTACGTTAAGATGTTCTGGTGACTATAGCCAGTCCCTGCAGGCTTTTTGCTGTAAACACTTCCGCTTCAGAGAATACATTACAACCTAGTAACATCTCCAGTAGCAGTCACTCAAACAGTCACTAGAGGTACTTCCTGGAGCAGACGGATGATCTACATAGAGATGCAGAATTTTCCCCATAAAGATGCATTAATTCACAAAGAGATGCTGATTAGCCAGGGTGTCATTTGGTTCTGCAACAATACCCCCATGCCACCTCTTTGGGTGAGATCATCTGTACTGACACTGCACTGCAATAAGGGGGAGTACACTCACCTTTTACATTAGAGACAGCAGGACTGAGGGGCTAGTGTCCTTTTAACTCCTGAACCTCTTTCCCTGGTCAGTGGCACTTTAGTACATAGAGTGAATTCTCACTTTATTTACTAATACAGTGTAGCCAAACTGGAAGCATAGCTGACTTAGAGAATTCTTCAAGTTTGGCTAATGTGATATTCACTTTGTGTATAATCCAGTGAATTTCTCAGATTACAGGCCCTTGTGCAGACCAGGTCAACCACATTATAATTCCACATTTAAACACACAAAAGATCCATACCGTTGGAAAGTCCTCCAACACCTGCCGGTCCTTCTCCTTGCTCTCAGTGAATTTCCACTCCGTGTCATACAGGTAGGTGTGGAAATTGTGTAGCATGGGAATCTTGGTCTCCAAGTTGATGGTCATATCATCTTCCACAGTGTCCAGAGCACGGAGAACCAGGTAAAAAATACAAACTGCGTGTCTGGGGAAAATAAATTCAAAAACTAAGGCACACATCATTTATAGAGGAACGATCACTTCTCTGGAATTCACGTAATTGAATAAAACATTGAAAATCATCGATAAACTGGTGTTATAATTTTATAAATTTTGGTGTAAATTACGGGCCCTCTTGTTTTATTATTGCCATTTATATAGCACCAACAGATTCCGTAGCGCTTGTTTAAATACATAAGTTATTTTTTAAAATAAAAATGCTCGTACAGGCTCCTCTCTGCAGCACAATCCATCCAAACTGACATCGGATGTCAGCTTCTCACAGAGACACATTGAATCAAATTCCTCTCTAGCAACACATAAGCCATGTATATAATCATCACGTGGCATGTGTTGATGTAGAAAATGAAGATATTTGAAACAGAAGGTATTAAAGAGACACTATAATGCCATAGGATACAAACATTTAAATAAATAAAGGGAATCATTACAGTAAAGGGGGAGACTATATTTAAAAGAAGGAAAACTACCACAACAAGAGGACAGTGTCTTTAGAGGGGCAAAGGTTTAAAAATAATATCCGGAAGTATTACTTTACTGAGAGGGTAGTGGATGCATGGAATAACCTTCCAGCTGAAGTGGTAGAGGTTAACACAGTAAAGGAGGTTAAGCATTCGTGGGATAGACATAAGGCTATCCTAACTATAAGATAAGGCCTGGGCCGAATGGTTCTTATCTGCCGTCACATTCTATGTTTCTATGTCCCCATGGTTGTAGCCCCACAACTGAAAACATTCTGGAGGAAAGACAATGTTTACATTGCAAGGTTAACAAGCCTCTAGTGACTGTCACAGCACATGCACAGTAGGTCCTCAATGTTCCCATCACGGCGTAGGCCATGCCTGCTCTGTGACTGCGCGGGAGGCGGAGGGATACAATTAGGCCATTTTACAACAAACAAATACAATTTAAATAAAATATATCAGGGCGCACAATTTGAAGTTCTATGCTATTAGACAGTCCTTAAAGGTTACTGGCCAATGCAATTCATAGCATACTTACTAGGGGTGAATTTTAACTCCCAGGACTACATTTTAACTCACCGAGGGGCAGTGGAAATGTTGAGTCCAGAAATACAGGTTTTTAAAAACACAGCTTGATAGCAGTATGACCGTCTCATTTTCAGAGTAATGTCAGAAAATAAACAATTACCATTTATTTTACTGGAGATGAACAGTTTATTGAATCATGTGGTTAATAAAGTTGGTTAACATGAAGCACTTACCCAAACAATATTTGGATTCAATTAACGTTTCACGAATTAGCTCTTGTTTACATTGTTCTTATTATTACTTGTCAAAATACAGAAAATCACACACACACACTTTTTTTTTTTTAATAAATATTAGCTTACCTTAAAGGGACACTATAGTCACCAGAACAACTACAGCTTATTGAATTTGTTCTGGTGAGTAGAATAATTACCTTCAGGCTTTTTGCTGTAAACACTTTCTTTTCAGATAAAATGCAGTGTTTACATTACAGCCTAGTGATACCTTCACTGGCCACTCCTCAGATGGCTGTTAGAGAAACTTCCTGGGTCACGGCTGCCTAAAATGCATCCAAACATTCATGTCTCCTCCCTCATGCAGACCCTGAACTTTCCTTATAGAGATGCATTGATTCAATTCATCTTTATGAGGAGATGCTGATTGGCCAGGGCTGTGTTTGACTTGTGCTAGCTCTGCCCCTGATCTGCCTCTTTGACAGTCTCAGACAATCCTATGGGGAAGCAATGTGATTGGATCAGGATACCACTTCTGATGATGGCAGCAGACTGCTTGTTTTTTTTTTTTTTTAGGCAAACAGCATGCAGAGTTACAGCTTCTGGCTTGAATACAGTAAGATTTTGCTATATTAATGGAGGCATAAGGGGCCCAGGTAGTTTTAACACTATAGGAACAAGGACACATGTTTGTGTTCCTGACCCTATAGTGATCCTTTAAAACATATATGAAAGATTGGTTTGACATTTTCACATTAAAGGACCACTATAGTGGCAGGAAAACAAACTCGTTTTCCTGACACTATAGTGTTAATAGGTCCCCTCCACCCTCATGGCCCCTCTCCCGCCGGGCTCTAGGGGGAGGAAGGGGTTAAACGCTTACCTCTTCCGCACGCACAGTCAGTCCATAGGAAAGCATTCTCAATGCTTTCCTATGGACGCTGGCGTCTTCTCACTGTGAAAAAAAAAAAGAAATCACAGTGAGAAGTGCCTCTAGCGGCTGTCAATGAGACAGCCACTAGAGGCTGGAAGAACGCTAAAGTAAACATAGCAGTTTCTCTGAAAACTGCTATGTTTACAGCTGCAGGGTTAACCCTAGATGAACCTGGCACCCAGACCACTTAATTGAGCTGAAGTGGCCTGGGTGCCTTTAGTGGTCCTTTAAGGCAGCAGGTACGGTCATATAGTTCAGCCTTTTTTTTTTTTTGGAAAGGATATACAAGGTTAGACCCACTGTTGCAGATGGCTGGGAGTGACATCAGGCTAACACGTTATTAAAATCACACCAAACCCCCTATCTCCTAGCCCAGGTATAGGCAACCTTCGGCACTCCAGATGTTGTGGACTACACCCCCCATAATGCTAGCAAAGCATCATGGGACGTGTAGTCCAAAACATCTTGAGAGCAGAAGGTTGCCTATGCCTAATGACCTAGCCTAAGACTATCGTAATAGCTTTACATACTCCTGCTCCGGGCATCAGTATAGATTGGGTTTGCGATGACCTTGTGGTCCCCCTTCTTATTCCCTCTGCAGGCTTTCCCTTCTATTCACCAACTTCTTCCTTTAGTTTCCTCACTTCATCTTCTGTCCTTTGTTTTCCTCTCCAGGTTGGTGGGAACGCATTGCATGAGGTCACTATAGATTCTGCGTCTCAGGCTTAAAAAGGGAACACTATAATCACCTGTTTAATGTAGTGGTTCTGGTTTCGATAGCCTGTCCGTGCTTTTCAATGCGAACATTGCCTTTTCAGAGAAAAGGCTTAGGAACACCTCTAGGTGCAGTCACTCAGACGACCACTAGAGGTGCTCCCTAGTTCAGAATCTCCACACTCTGAATGTAGGCTCTAAACTTTTCCCATAGAGATGCATTAATACAAAGCATCTCTATGAGGAAATGCACATTGGCGTAGTGCAGCATTTTGCAGTGCTTGCGCAATAGCCTCCCAATGCCTTCCTAAGGGAGATTTCCATATTTATTGCATTCTGGGTAGCAGAATATTGCAATCTAAGCTATATTTTGAAAAAGCAAAGTCAGCTTTTCATACAACACCACCTCCACCAAAAAAAAATAAAAAAATAAACAAACAATTTGTCAGACACCTACTCCCTTCAAAAAACATTTAAAAAAACAACATTCTATTTTACAAAAAGACATACCACAAATTGCAGGGAACTAGAAAATTAAATTACCATTTGCGGTATTGTATCATATTTAAATACAGCTGACTTGCTGGAGAGATGCTTGTGTGACATTTACAAAGAATATTTATATATATATATATAAAACAATATATATATATTTTTTTTTATTTATTTATTTTTTTTATTTTTTTTAAGGGATAATACATGGTAATGTTTTGTTTGTTTACATTTAAACTCTGACCATCTAATTAACTGTATAATAAAATAACCTATCATATAATGGATTCAGTAAATAAAACAACATTTAGCATCTTATACGAAACAGAACTCATTTGTTGACTTCTGCTGCGTAGCCTAGGCCTAGATTGTAAGCATACAAGCCTGCAGGTGTAGCCTAGGTCCAAAACTCAGATATTATTTTAGGGGTCAATGTATCTGGCAAATCCTACATATTACATCTCTAATTTCTGAGGGTCAATTTACACACGGGCAAATATGGTACATTTAGTCAGAGAGTCGGTACTATTTTACTGACGCAATATTTTATTTTCAGGGAAAACCGAGACGTTCACTTGTCCTCATCTAATCAAAATGATAATGGTTCTAATGGCTTAAAAAGCTTTGCACACTTCCTCACCATAAACTACTAGTGTGAAGGATACTGAACCCACTATCAAAAAGAAAACCTCCCAAAAATAATCCGGCATATCTATAGGCCAGTATTAGCCATGAGTTGCAGTCCAGCCTTTGCTGAACAAGACTTCCAAAGATTCACAACCAGTATAGGACTTAACCCATTTAAGGAGGAATCTAGTGATTCTCAAGAGTTATTTTTGGAAGAGGTCTGTATACATAAAAACAAACAAAATTTAAATAAAATATAAAAAACAGTTAAGTTCTGATTGAATCCTGCTTAATTAGGAGGACCGTCTGGTGGAGACAGAATCTACTTAAGGCCTACGTTGACTCTCACAGTGAACAGGTGTCTTAAGCAATGTTTACAAACAATAGTGAACATGTCTTCACGATGGGCTAAACCAGAAACACAGCTTTTTAGCAGTCCTCTTTCAATACCAAAAAGTAAGGAGTTGCATTCACAGCCAGACATGTGGGCAGGATGAGAGGTTACCCCCACACCTCAAAATCCAGAAGGAGGTAAAACATTGTTTACTCCCCCATAATGACAATGGCTAACCTTGTCACACCAGATGTTTGCAAACTACATTTTTTGTTAAGGGTGGCTGAGCACCAATGGGAAAGGCAGTTTACTCAACACATGTGGCACTACAGCTAAACCAATGTAATAATGTACACATACACCATATTCATCTTACAGTCAAAAACTAAAGAATTCCAAGCATGAACACTTTAAATTCAAGCAGCAGCCCAACAGTATTTAGCTATCAGGAGGTAAACAGACTCCTTTACTACTATGCATGGGTTAATGTTTTCCCTTTACCTTAGTTCCCCATCAAGGGCCTGGATCACAGCTGCAAAGCTCCGGCTGGTCTCGTTCAGGTACCTATAACAGGTCTGGAGGCTCTCGCTCATGGTGTCCTGTCGAGGTAAAGAGACAGCATTAAATTTGCTCATGGCAGGTGGCTGAGGAGTAAAACACTTGTGCACTGTGCGGCCTTCCTTCAGACCCCTTTCCTGAAGCCTGCTGACAGTGAGCAGTGACCGCTGGCCATTGGGTTTGTGAGCCGAGCCTAGCAATAGTGTCCTCTTGAACATAGAGACTGCAATCTTGCAGTTAATGCTGGCCATCAGCCAAACCTGGAGAAAACTTTCTCCAGCGATCACATCCAGGGACCGAAGGAACAAGCTTTACCCATGTGCAATGTGGCAGAAAGGGGTGCAAACATGGACACTGGTACAGCTGCAGGAAGTATTAGGGGGCCCCAAAAAGCTTTAAACAGCACACCCTCTGAGCCCCTCCCTTCCACACTGAACTGTTTTCATGGTCTGTTCAAGGGGCTGGGCTTAATAAACTGGAAACATTAACTGTTTACACTCCAGAAAGCTGTCACTTACTACACCCCAGGTCTATTATGGGGATATTAATAGATCAGTATAATGAGGAGGGGGCGGGGAATTTAATGGCTTCTTCAGCCCACGGTCAATCCTGTGAGTTATAATGTTACAGCTAAAGCCTTTAATCTGGCTAATTTGCAAAACAAAAACCAGAGATCACACACAGGTTAGGAAAGTAAATGTTTAAGACATTGTTTAAATAAAGATTATTGTGTCACTTACACATTTACAAATAGGAGAGAGAGAATATTCAATACATTTTAAGAAAAACAAAAATACTTGCTGCAAGTGGTGAATTATAAATGCGAGATTGTGCAGTAAACAACCTACTGAGCACTATGAAGGGTGCAGTGAGGGGCAGTAAACACACTGCTGGGCACTATAAAGGGTGCAGTGAGGGGCAGTAAACAACCTACTGGGCACTATTAAGGGTGCAGTGAGGGGCAGTAAACACACTGCTGGGCACTATGAAGGGTGCAGTGAGGGGCAGTAAACAACCTACTGAGCACTATAAAGGGTGCAGTGAGGGGCAGTAAACAACCTACTGGGCACTATGAAGGGTGCAGTGAGGGGCAGTAAACAACCTACTGGGCACTATGAAGGGTGCAGTGAGGGGCAGTAAACACATTGTTGGGAACTATAAAGGGTGCAGTGAGGGGCAGTAAACAACCTACTGGGAACTATAAAGGGTGCAGTGAGGGGCAGTAAACAACCTACTGAGCACTATGAAGGGTGCAATGAGGGGCAGTAAACACACTGCTGGGCACTATAAAGGGTGCAGTGAGGGGCAGTAAACAACCTACTGGGCACTATTAAGGGTGCAGTGAGGGGCAGTAAACACACTGCTGGGCACTATGAAGGGTGCAGTGAGGGGCAGTAAACAACCTACTGGGCACTATAAAGGGTGCAGTGAGGGGCAGTAAACAACCTACTGGGCACTATGAAGGGTGCAGTGAGGGGCAGTAAACAAACTACTGGGCACTATGAAGGGTGCAGTGAGGGGCAGTAAACACACTGTTGGGAACTATAAAGGGTGCAGTGAGGGGCAGTAAACAACCTACTGGGAACTATAAAGGGTGCAGTAAACAACCTACTGGGCACCCATATGAAGCTGGGTGCAAGTGAGGGGCAGTAAAACAACCCATGGGACTATAAAGGTGCAGTGAGGGGTAGTAAACAACCTTTGCCAGGGACTATAGCAGTGCAGTGAGGGTAAAAACAACCTACTGGGAACTATAAACGCAGTAAAACACATTTCCCTGTGCACCATAAAAGGGTCAGGGAAGAGCAGTGCAAAACCCGCAGCACTGGGAAAATTCAAGGGAGGGTGCAGGAAAGGCAGTAAACACACCACTGGCTCAAAAGTGGGTGCAGTGAGGCAGTAATCCCCTTCTGGCACCATGGCTGTGGGCGCGGTGAGGGCAGTAAAACACACCACTGGACATTATAGCAGGGCTGTTTTAACTGTAATTCAAGGTAAGTGCAAATGAGGGGTAAAGTAAACACATTTCTCAGCATTATAAAAGGGTGAGTGAGGCACCATAAAGGGTGCAGTGAGGGCAGTAAAACATTGCTGGTCAATAGGACAGACTGCAGTAAAGAGCAGATATACTAAATAGGTTGAAGTCTGGAGGAGAGGCCGCAACAGCAAACAGATACGCTTTCTGTAACTTAATACCCATCAACAGAACATGCAAATATGTATCTCAAGCCCCTCCCCTGGCCAGTCACAATCCAAGATATTTCTTATGAATTGCTTCCAAAATGGAAAACTGACAAAAATAGCTGTGACTATGGTGAGATGGAGAATTATTCCAGATCAGCTATTTTTGTCTGTTTTTCATTCTGGAAAATTTGGAGTTTGTACAGACTAACTATGCCGTGTTCTCTGTTTTGACTTTCATCAGTTGCTTCAAATTTTAATAAACACGATGATCCTGTGGGATGTGCACTTCTCTTTGCTACAGACAATTCTAACAGCTAAATAAATATACAATACATAATTCCGTTTGGGGAATATTTGTCGTTCTAGCATAGGAGTGAAGTGCGAGAAAACAGTGGGAAATCCATCTAAACCCGATGCGCGTTTCGGTGCCCACTGTTTCTCACTTCACAGGGCACTCTATCACAATGTGCAGGCAACCAACACTCTAAGTATGGCTCTGCACATTTAGCACACTTTATCACTTTCTTTTTCACCTCTGTCTATTGTCTTATACCCTAGATTAGTGGAGTTCATATACTAAAGGCTGATTTGGATACAATTTATCTATGTGGTTATTTAATATATAAGCGTTTAGTCACACTAATATCGCTATATTGATACTCTTTACTGTTTAAATGTATCGATTAAATATTCAGAATTTAGCTATACAGGGATGGTGTTTTTTTTTTTTAAATTATGCTTTACAGCACTGATCATTATTTATCTCTAATTGCCATCCTTGTAGTAGGGAAGTATTGGTACTCTGATACAGCCTGACATTTTGCTCGAAATGAATTATTATTTTTTTCTAAGTAATTTATATACTTTCTACCTCACTATCAAGTGATGCAAGTCATTATACATTTTACATTACTTTGAGCGTTTTTTTGAACCCCACCGGGTATAAGTATATTCCTATAGTCTCCTTGTATTTTCAAGTGTAGCGGATATTAATTGCAGACATTGACCACTATGGATTATATTAAAGTCTAAGTCTGCGAAGTTCAGCGACTATTTTAGAGACTCTAGGATAGGAGGCAAGCCACTTGGCCCCTATTCTTCCATTTGATCGCTCTATAGTATTTCTATGGTGTATATTTCCATCTATTATTATTTTGTATAGCATTTATTTACATTCATTATTGTTTGGTCATTAGTTTTCCAGAGGATACTCATAATTTCAGTGTCTTATAGTTCTTTTTATTAGGGGTCAAGCCCCAAGACACTTCTGGAGTGTCTTATAAGGTGTGATTTTCTACAGGCTGCAGTGGATTAGTCTGGTTTTTGACAGCCCCCACCTGTAGATGCTTTTTTCCTTTTGTTTGTGACTAAGTGGCTACTAAGAAAGACTGGACATACCCCACTTGCAATACCTTGGGTTGTCTACTTTTGCAAATGGTATGCCATCATGGGGGTAATTCTCATTCCTGGGCTACCACACACTCTCAAAGGCAACATAACCAATCTGGTAAATTTCAATGTCAAAAAAATGAAATGCAAGCCTTATATGTGACTCACTAACTTTCCAAAACACCATAAAACCTGTACATGGGGGGTACTGTTATTCTCGGGAGACTTCACTAAATACAAATAATAGCGTTTTAAAACAGTAAAACATATTACAACAATAACATAGTCCATAAAAGTGCCATTCGTTTGTAAAAAAAAATGCAAAAAAATTCACTTTTACTTAAAATATCATCGTTGTAATACAATTTACCAGTTTGAAACACTAATATTTGAGTTCAGCAAAGTCTCCAGAGAAAAACAGTACCCTCTACGTACAGGTTTTTTGGTGTCGAGAGTTACAGGGTCAAATATAGTGCTTGCGAATTAAGTTCTCTGCACTTTCTCCCTGTGCGGTCAGGCATGTCAATCAAATTTTAATTAATCAAAATCACATAATTATGTTAAAAGATTACTTAAATATACATGCATTTATAGGTATTTAAAAATTCTACGTGTATACCAATGTAAACGTTTATGTGAAAAAAAAAAAAAAAAATTATATAGAGAGAGATATATATATATAGATAGAGATATATATATATATATATATATATATATATATAATTTTTTTTTTTTTTTCATCAGGATCAGACATAAAAATGTATACATATATACACACACACACACACACACACACACACATTATATGTTTGTAAATATAATTTATTTTATTTATTTTTTTAACTTTCCACCAGCAGGGGGACTGTCTGATATTTCAGACGACAGTCCCCCTGCTGGCAGATCCACAGCCAGCTATAGGGGGCCATGTGATCACTCTTTGAGAGCGATCACATGGCCCCCAGGGGCCTCATTTGCCTTGGGAGGGCTGCCTGGTCTGTCAGGCAGTCCTCCCGAAGCGGAGCGCCGGGTAGATAAGTATCCCGGGCGCTCTGGGGGCTGCAGCCGTTACGGCGTTCTATGCTGCCGCAACGGCTTTAAAGCCCAATTAAAGCGGGACGGCATAGAACGCTGTAACGGCGTTAAGGGGTTAAAGAAACATAAAACTTGTTTTTTTTTTTTTTAAATAAATAAAATATTTTTAGTAGCTATACTGCAATGAAAACATGCATGCATTTATTAATGCATTTTTGCATTGGGGTATATCTAAAGTAAAGACAGCTTCTTCCCCAGCCGCAGGAGTGGCAAGCATTGACTCAATGCGTCCCTATGGGGATTTAACTGGCGCTGGATGTCCTTATGCAGAGCGAGAGGATGTTCAGAGTCAGTTAGGCGACCTAGAGTTCGTGGAAGAGACTGTAGTGGCTGTGTGGCAACTGAATAAGGCAACTCAAATGTTTGCTTTTATCTGACTTAACAGAAACCATATTTAAAAAAAAAAATAAAAAAAATATTGTGTACCTCACAAGAATTGCACACTGGCTGTCAGATTGCAAAACAAACTGCACTATATGGGAACTTGCGTAACAGCAAACGCCAGTTTCCATCCTAGTGCTGTGTGTGTCATAACAGTGTCGCAACGTTGTCATCGTTATTCACCAGGAATTTAAAGTGAATTCCAACATTTAGGGCACAATATTGAATTAGAAAAATGGTCTAAAATCTATTTTATTTTCATGTCAACTATTTTGGCCTTAAATTAGATTTTCACGTGGAATTCCTGGCAATTCTTACATTAATAAATAATCTTTTATTTTACTAAGCAAAGTAGGGGAGGCAGTGATCCCTTTGCTATAAGGGAACCTATAGTCCGGAGATAACCATCATTTTTTGCCTACTTTTCTTTATGTGTTTTATGAAAATTGCAGCGCACAGAAAAAAACAAAAAAAAAAAACAATGAAAGGAACACAATAGAGTCAGGAGCACAAACATATTCCTGACCCTATAGGGTTAAAAACCACCATTAAGGTAGCTTGCCCACTTAAAATTTAAGAAAACTTACCTTATTCCCAGCGCCACGCAAATCTGCCTCTTTGTTTGACATGATCAGAACTGATAATATCAGCCAATCCTATAGGGAAAGCATTGGATTGGCTGAGATTGTCAAGGAGGTGGGCCAAATGTCGGCCTGGCCAATCAGCATCTCCTCATAGAAAAGCATTTAATCAATGTATCTCTATGGGGAATCTTCAGCGTCTCCATGCAGAGAGTGGAGAAGCTGAACAACGTCAGTACATCACTGCTGTGTGCACTGCCCCAGGAAGAACCTCTTGTGGCAATTTGAGTGACCACTGAAGGTGTCCCTAGGCAGCAATGTAAACACTACATTTCTCTGAAAATGCAGTGTTAACAGTAAAAACGTTGCAGGGAATGATTAGACTCACCAGAACAAATACATTAAGCTGTAGTTGTTCTGGTGAGCATAGTGTCCCTTTAAGAGTTTAGGCTACAGGAATCTATAGAGAAACAGATTTGATGAGGTTTATTTTTTAGTGACAGAGCTTCTTTATTATCTTTGAACTAAATAATGGGTTAAACCATAGCTGAGCTACTAAGGATTTATATCTATTTTGATTGGAAAACACCTGGAAAAATGTTCTGGAGAGAAATCTCACTGATAACGGCTCAACCCTTGTATACTTGTGGATATTAACAAATCTACCAATCCTGGAAAATTTACAAGGATTTGCATATTTTCAGTTGAACGGGCATGCTGGAAAATAGCAGCGTTGGGAAAAGTTTCCAATGTAACTATTTTGGTGTATAATCTGCAATTTCTTTTCATATCAATAATAACTCATTCAGCTGCTCTACCATTGATGTGTCATCACTGGCAATAGGGAATAATGATGATGCTAATAAAAAAAAAAAAA
>OW240913.1:18113164-18143164 GCA_933207985.1 Pelobates cultripes | reverse complement strand
GGGCAATACCAGGTAAGCCGCTTCAGCCCATAGGGGGGACCAATGGATTCTTTCACCACCTTGTGGCCCTTGTCACAGCATTCCTTCATGTAAATATGATAGCGGAGACCTTTCCTCTGCAGCTTATTATTCAGCCAATTACAAGTGAAGCGTATGGTATGGTCCAGAATGGATTGTAGACTCTCTGGTGGCAGGTGTGACCCAAATGAAAGAGGGTGGACATTTGCCAAAAACAGAACCTCATTCTTGATAATGTTCCCTGAAAAGTGAAGAAGAAATTAATAATGAACTTTTGGGGTTAAGTGGGTCTGGCAGAAGAGGGAGGTAATTTCAAGGGGTTGGGGGCAGGGGGACGTGAAGAGGTTTAAATCAAACTACATTAACAGGTATGATAATGTCATAGAAAGAGAAGGCGTTTCTAATATCATGGCACATTGTTTGGAGACATACAAGACAATAAAAAGCACTGAAATGACTCAGACGTAATAAAACAAATTAGGTATTAAAAATATCCAGGTAAATGTGTGTTGGTGCATTTTCAAACTATATAATATACAGTAGAAAGGTTAGCTCAAATAAAAATGTTAAAAAAAGAAAACTACACCAATCACTCCACCCCCCCACCCCCCAAATAAACAGTTGATCTTGTCTACTTTTATACTGCTACACCAGCGAGGTAGAAGTCAACTAAGCTCCAAGAGTAGGGGGATCTAGAGGGATAAGCAGATGGATTTTACAGAAATTATTTTTAGGTGAAACTGGAACTTTAAAAGGGGGACAACAGGCATGCATATTGCTAAATATGAGCAAGTGCTTTTGAGTACTGTCAAGTGATGACTGGCGTTTGGAAAGTGTACCATATTTCGCCATTTACCAGGTAGTGCCCAATAACAGTCGAGAAAAACTTGCAATTTACAAAGATATAGAAGTCCATAGTTTTCATTAAAAATACACTTTAAAAACATCAAACATAGAAATGTGACCATTTCTCATGCACCTAATTCGATTCACAGAGCTGGCAAACAGGGTCGGCGCATCCATTAGGCGGCACAAGCGCACAGCACTCCCTCCTACCTGTCATTCAGTGTAGCGGAGCGGACAACGGTATAGGAAGATCTGTTTCCTGTACCCAGCTGGACTAACAGAAGTGCTCACTGAGCGAGGACTTCCTGTCAGTGCGACCGGGTACAAGAAACTGAAGCTCCTCTTGACCACGCTACAAGAAAGGTAGGGACCAAGGGGGGAGAGAGTGGGGAGAACACTATGGGATAGGGGAGAGGAACACTAAGGGACATGGAAGGGAGGGGAGAGGAACACTAAGGGAAAGAGGACCAGTAATGGACAGGAAGGGAGAAGACCATTGAGGGAAGTGTGGGGAGAGAAACACTAATGGACATGGATATTAGTGGGAGGAGAGACATGGAGGGGAGGAGAGAGGAGCACATGGAGGAGAGAGTAGCACACAGGGGGGCGTGAGTGGGAAGAAAGACACACAGAGGGACATGAGGGGTGAGAAAGACACACAGATGGGTCTGGGGGGGAAAGAGACACCGAGGGGCTGAAGAAGAAGAAAAAAAGGCACAGAGGGGCTGGGGGGGAGATAGGCTAGTGGTGAAAGAGAAACACACAAAAAGGACACAAAGGGGCTGGAAGAGGAGACACACAAAGGGACAGGGGGCAGTAAAAAACACAAAGAGGGGGTTGTAAGAGATACACAAGGGAGGTGTAAGACACACAATGGAGAAAAATCATGGATAAGATACACTAAAGGGGGTAAGACATTTAAAAAAGGGATGACACAAAAGAAACTATTATCAAGACGTGCACTCGTTAAGTTTTTTTTTTTTTATAAACAAATCGATTCTTTGATAATGAATTGATTCATCCAAAACAAACCCTTTTAAATTCTTCTAATGCAAACACCTGATTCAAGAGTTGTTGAGCCATTTTCCCACTGGTAAAAGGCTTTCCTAACTAATTGATCCGGCTAAATAAAACTTGGAAGGGCTTTGTTGATAAATCAGTTAGTTTAAGGACAAGTACAACAATTAGACATATCTATTAGGATCAACTGTAAAAAATTATAAACAGTGGGAGAGAGAGGAAAAATAAGGAATAGGTTAGTAATGATTGAGAAGAATGTTGAACTGCCATGTCTTTAGTTTGTTTCAAAATGTGGTGTGGTCCACCGTTGGCCTGATCTCTATGGTCACAGAGTTCCAAACCTGTGCTCTCTGAACTGATGGTGGTCCATCTCCAAGAGACACACAGGTGAAGATGCTTTTTTTTTGGGGGGGATGCCAAAATCATCTTCGCCTGTGTATCTAAAAAAATCCTTGTACAGGCCCTGCTGGCAAACATATTGCTGGGTCAACATGACCCATCGTTGGTCAACACTGCTAAAAAATGAAAAGGCCCTTTTGAAATAGTAATATGGAAACACTGCAGCAGACACGTCACTGAGCTCAATCATTACAGCAACAAGGCAAACAGAGTACATTGAGGAGCATCAAACAAAACGGTACTGTAAAAGTTATCTCTTAGCAACTCTGCTTATGTGTGTAGGAGAAGGTCATCTGCAGCATACATGTGGTTGGTTTACAAAACGGTTCTAAACATACCTACTCCAGAGAAATGCCTCTGATCCATCAGAGTTATGCAGACTGGTCTTGGCACAGACAATGCTCTCAAAGCTCTCTCCTTGTCAAACTCTGGGCAAAGGATGTCACATGCAGGTTCAGAGAAAGGGGACGAACACCACGTTATCCGGCAATTGTAAAACACCAAGAATCTCTCAGAATCAAAGTGCAGGATTAATCTTGAGAATAAAGAGCGGGGGGGGGAAAAAAAACGTGTAAACATGTACAAAACAACATCAGTGTTTACAAATCAGAAATCCAGGCTAATTCATGACTATGGAAAGAGAGGGGCAGATATAAACATACTTGTCTGGATGATATCACTGTAGCTTAATCATTGCTTACATTGGATAGTACTGTTGGTACTATATGATCACTCATATGAACCCTTTCACATGCTTTCAGACCACACAACCAAACCTCAAGAGAACTCAAAAAATTGCTTTGGCATCCCGTCCATCAAACTCCTCCCTACAGCCCTTTTGCTGCTATACCTTTTCACACCCTTTGTGCTAACCTGGGGAAATCACTGTTTAGTAAACATATGCCCAATGAAAACATGCATGAATTTAATTATGCAATTTTTCATTGGAGTATACTGTATCAAAAGCTGCAGATTTCTTGTCTGCAGCTTTTGCAAGCCCTCTCCTTCTAACCCCACCCAGACTTTTTGTGGCTGTCCAATCACAGACTTCCCAATGCAGCTTAACGGGAAGTCTTTGCAAGGCAGGTGCTTTTGGCAATTGCTGCCTCTTGAGTTTAGCACCACTGAACTAACAGGGTCTTGTTACAGGACAGCTCGTCTGATGGACAGACTCTTCACACAGAAAGCACTGCAGCAAGCTGAAGTGCTTTGAGGGTCTGGAGTGTGTCGTATGTTTATGCTAAAATGTGCCTTGTGCAAATTAATTTTTTTAGGGGTCTTGGAGGTCACCAGGCATTTTTTATCTCATGCCGTAAGCTCCTAAAGATTCCACCAGTAAAATATACTTTTTTTTTGTAAATCTCTTTTTATTGAAATTTTCTTTTTATCGCCTCAATGCAGGACAAGTTACAGAAATAAAGTAAGATAGTCACAAACGATTATAAGCATGTTGTACATTTGTCCGGAGATAGGTATTAATCACATGTGCTACAATCTAACATTGGCACGTTAACAGGAGTGTGTGCTTAGGGAGAACGGCTGTATGGAGCAAGAGATTTTAAATGTAACCCTAGTGGGTTGTTATAGTGTGGCCTTCTTCTAAATGTGCCCCTAATCAAAGGGGGAATCGGGAGGTGAGGGCTGTCAGTGGTGTGGTATGACACTTCACACCATAAGGGCAAAGCCCCAAGATCCTGGGTGCCAGAGCATATAATTGCGGGCAAGTAGGCACTGTAATGTAAGAAAACAATTAGACTGGTATTAAATCAAACATTTTTTAAACAAGATATTAATGTTCGAGCTGCAAAGGTGTAAATTGGCTTTCCATGTAGTCAGGTTTCTCAGAGGATATGGATGGAGCTGCCTGCCCGGGCTCCCAGTCACATGTAGATAAACACAAAAAGAATTCAGCGCTGGTAATCACAAAATTAGTCAAGGTAGGCAGCAACCCAAATGAAGGAAAATCCCTCGGGTCCTTCGGTGGATAGATACAAAAAGATATGGAAGGGCTGCGCCAAATAAGGGTAGATAGGAGTATACCATTAGTCGCCTCTACCTCTCTTCTATTTACATATACGGAACGGTCTACACTAGACGCATCCACAGAGGAACTCTATCAAGTATCCTAGACCATCTATTGGCACCCTAGCAATACTTTACTGGACTATCTACCCTTATTTGGCGCAGCCCTTCCATATCTTTTTGTCCCAGTCACATGTGCTGGATTGTTGGTTGGCTGCCTGTTTGGAAATAGATAGGCCCAGAGCCTTAAAGAAGGTTGGTGACTTAGGAAGTGTAGATATTTTGTGTACGGTCCCCTTGTGTGTGACCACCAGGAACCTGGGGGATCTCCAGTGGTATTCCACACCCACTGCTCTCAGGTGGCTGGTGACAGTGTTCAGGGATCTTTGCCACTGTAGCGTGGCTCTGGTGAGGTCATGGTAGATAGAGAAACTTGCTCCTTCAAATGTTAGTGGTGTTTTGCCTCGGAGTGCTGTCATCAGCAATCTTTTGTCCTGTGAGGTAGAGCAACGTACGATCACATCTTGTACCATAGTGGAGGCTGCTCTGCCCATTGATGAAATATGGTAGATCCCATCTATGGTGTATTTCTTAGCATGATTCGGTGGCAGTATTGCGGCTACGAGTCACCTCATATAGTAAGGGAGCTCATCAGGTGTAATGGTGTCAGCGCTCCCTCTAAGCTTGAGGTGATTGCATCATGTCCTCTCATCCAGAGCTATGTAGTGGAGCGAGAGGGGCTGACCCATCTGAGTCCCCCTCTTTTGTTGGTATCTGCTCTGGTGGCAAGTCGGGTTGTATGGGGTCTGCTGGTACCTTTGTGGGTTCACGGTCAACCGCTTCCGCCATTTTAGGGGGTGGTTGTCACTGCAGCAAGGCCCCTATGTCCATGGACCCAGAGAGTGATTTCGCTGGTGGCTTTTGGGACCATCGGCCCATTGATGCTGGGTCAGGTAAGTAAGCAGGGTTCTTCTGCCTCCGGGTCCCCCGGAGATTCAGCTCCACTCCGCAGGTCCAGCCAATCTAGACTTGCTGTGGATCTGTAGGCCCCAGACCTGCTTTTCTGCCATTTCACCTTAGTGGCGTGTACAAATGGCATAAGGTACTCTTGTGATGCACACTTCTTGTATCACTGGCCAAGAGTAGGGTTTTTGAGGATTTGAAACCTCTAAAAATCAGGGGAGCGATGCAGAATGGCGTCTGCTCCGACTCGTGGTTAAGCTCCACCCCCATAAAATACCTTTTTTTTTTATTCTCTGTTTTTTTTTTTTTTTAGATAGAGCAGATGATTTCCTTTCAAATAGTGGATTTTGGGGAAGAGAGGGGATGTTTCTGTGACATTTAATGAAGCAGAAAATAAGGGGTTGAAATGGTCTCACCCTTTCAGCTACCTTTTCAGAATGGCATTTGAGGATTCAAGCAGACCAATGACATCACCACATGAAACATAGAAACATAGAATGTGACGGCAGATAAGAACCATTCGGCCCATCTAGTCTGCCCAATATTCTAAATACTTTCATTAGTCCCTAGCCTTCTCTTATAGTTAGGATAGCCTTATGCCTATCCCACGCATGCTTAAAAATGCACACTATGCAGTGTACTATAGCCTTGTCTACCACCATCCCAACTTCATATATCCAAATATTGTAGTAGTCTTCATGTGATTTGCATTATAAATTAGCTCCCCTGTAAATAAGACACATTTCATCCATTACGTTTGCTGACGATCCCAATGACTTAACTTCCTAGCATTGGTCTTGCTAGATTTGATTTTTCAGTTTTCTCCTGACTTCCGGCTTGTATTTCCGATAACCTCATTTGGTGCTGTACTGACTTTGACCTGTCACCTTTCCATGCATTTCATCTCCCTGCGTAATGGATCCAGACGCTCCTCACAGTACTGTTGTACAGGGTGCCTACCTGCCATATCTACTTGCAGTCATTGCAGGTACTCAACAGCAGTAAACTAGACATTATGATAACCACTGTGAAGAAGACACTTGGAGATGGATCACCATCAGTTCAGAGAGCACAGGTTTGGAACTCTGTGACCATAGAGACCACACCACATTTTGAAACAAACTAAAGACATGGCAGTTCAACATTCTTCTCAATCATTACTAACCTATTCCTTATTTTTCCTCTCTCCCACTGTTTATAATTTTTACAGTTGAGCCTAATAGATATGTCTAATTATTGTACTTGTCCTTAAACTAATTGATTTATCAACAAAACCCTTCCAAGTTTTATTTAGCCGGATCAATTAGTTAGGAAAGCCTTTTGCCAGTGGGAAAATGGCTCAACGACTTTTGAAACAGGTGTTTGCATTAGAAGAATTTAAAAGAGTTTGTTTTGGATGAATCAATTCATTGTCAAAGAATCGATTTGTTTATATAAAAAAAAAATAATTTAACGAGTGCACGTCTTGATAATAGTTTCTAGTGATTTGGCTTGCACTATTTATAAAAGAAAGATATGTCTTGGCTTAAACTTTCTTCCACTACATCACAACATCGTCAATCTTACAAATGGCCCCAATAAAGAAAAATAACTTTTTATTATATATATATATATATATATATATATATATATATATATATCTCAAGCATTCTCCCCCTCATCCCCCGTACCTAGGTGATGGGTCTTGCCAAACCCCTCTTTTATTTTCATTCCTTGCTCTGGAATACTCGTTGGCTCGCACACTTCCGTACAGCCCAAAATGGAAACGAAGCCACCTTAAACACAGATCATTTTCAGTAGGTTCTCCAGAATGCAGATCTTTAGGAACCTTTGAGGACTCTTCATGTGGATCATCGCCCAACAAGCTGCCCTCTGCTTGCTGGCTTTGTGTATGCCCTTCCTCATGCTGACATAAATCATCATTTTTGGAATTTTTATTATCATGGCCAAATGCCATGTATAGATTTTTTCCATGAACCTGAAAACAACAACAACAATCCATGATAACTGTTGACCTTGAAGCCACCATTCTGTCCCTCAATTAATCACATAGTTATGGTCATACTTGTTGAGTGAGGCGGCCTCTAATCGTCTCCTCCGCTACATTTATAAAATAATCCTATGAGAAGTGGTGTCGAGCTGGCCCTATGTAGAGGAGAGAGACCGAGAACAAACTATGCCAAGTATTTTAGGGGCTTAGAACTCTATAAATACAAATAAACTTTACCATTTGTAGCCCCATGGATTTTACGCAAGGTTTTTCCTAGCAAGTCCATTTATTCATATGGTATACATTTTTGTTTACATATTTTTACAAAATAACCTAAAAATAGTGCTACCAATAATATTGATAGGCCTAAAATTTATTTTGTGATTTCACTATAAATCCTGTGTTACCCTCAGTCTTGCAATAGCCCCAAACCATCACCTGAGAATTTATAAAATGTTGTCCCTTCAAATCTTGAGGATTGATCTGACGTGTTCTTCCTCCAACATTTACAATTAACATATTCACAAATGGACGGACCAGTGAATTGAACTTCCGTACAGTTGGACCTTCTGGCATCTCTGTAAAAAACACAGACCTGTATTTGATTTTTCAGTAGCAAACATAATGGAACAGTGATGTTACTGTAACAGAGGTTACACATTTGTACTTCCCATAACACGTCCAAAAGCCTTCTACCATTGTATGTACAGAATAGTCTTTTCTCCCCTGTTTGCCAACTCCCCTTTTCTATTCTATAAAATTGACTGATTTTGGGTTTTTCATGTTCAATTTGTTTAGCTAATGCATATGAAAAGTACTGCATTTCCATATGGGTTAGAAGCCAGTAAGATAAGAAAAAATTAAATAAAAAATAAAAAAAGATAAAATTGGATTCCATTATTGAATCTATTTGATGTCTGGTGCCAGCGTACGGTATGCACCATGTGTGTCCAAAGCTTCACTATGAGCTTGCTGGTGTGATTTAGGGGTTACCTGCATGTACCCTCTCACTCTGTACGATAACTGAAAGATGAAGGGAGTGCTTCTAATAGGGAAGCAGCTATTGCCGTACATATGACATGTTTCCCATATTTCTCTACAAGTTGCAGTTGATTAGTTACTAGGGATGTGCATGGGGAAAATATTTGATTCGGTTCGGCATTCCGAAATTCGGAACATCAGCATTTCTCTTGCAGCCACTTAGTAGATAACTCCCTGATTCCCACGGTATTAACGAGCTATCTACCAAAAGGCTAAAAGACCTAAATTGGTCTTTCAGCCAAATTTACTAATACGAAGTAAAAATTACTTAGTATTAGTCAATTCTGCCCCTACTCGCTATACCGCGAGTAGGGGCATGTCTATAAAACAGTGCGGCTGCTCACTGGTAAAAAAAAAAAAAAAAAAAACACACACAAAAAAAATAAACACAAAAAAAGTGTCCCCCCTCCCAAGCCCCCACCCGTGCCACGTGAGTGGGGGCTTTTTAACTGAAAGGGTGACCTATTGCCCATCCCAGCCCCTACCCCTGAGCAGCGGGTGGGGGCCCTAAAGTAAAATAAAAGGGGGGACCAATTGTCCTCCTCCCCACCCCGCGCAGCCAGTGGGATTATTTTCTCTGAAAAGACAGTGTTTACTGCAAAAAGCCTGAATGGAATGATTCTACTTACCAGAACAAATACAATAAGCTGTAGTTGTTCTGGTGACTATAGTGTCCCTTTAAGTTTGGAAGCTTAAGAGGGATGTATGGGAACAAAACTTGTGTGCACTTGCTGACATTAAAGTTAGTTTAGGTAATGCAGACGTTGGTCTCTCTAACACTGTGGCATGTCCCCTTTCTTCTACACTCACTACAGACATCTTTTCTCTGTCTCAGACTATATACCAGGAACTTCTGCCTGCTAGTAAGAAGGTAAGGAGACAAGTGGACCAGCGAGTGCTAGGGGACAGTCCTTAGAAAGCATGGAGTGAGCGCATCATTGGACGCATTTATGTCAAGCTCAAAGTGCTGCCTGCATAGTATGCCCTTAGTTGGCCTGCTGCAGGATTGGCAGGCAGCCTGACATGCATTCATGCCAGGCTGACCTTCCAATTCTTTGGACAAACATTCCCCCTTTTTGGGCATGTTCACCCCTTTTGGCAGGTCTGGTCACGTGATTCGCGCCAGTGACACACCCTTTTACCCCGCCCATTGACTTCCTGGTTCACTGGACACTGCTGTTAGGGGGTATGGATTTACTTGAAAGATGAAAGCATAAATTAGAGAGAAATTAGCATAGGGTATGTGTTTTCTTATAGCTGCATCCTATGAGTTTCCCTCCAGCACCATCTCCATCAGATACATGACGCTTGGGAGGTATGATTGTTTTAGTGTTTTTGGACAATAAGATTCTGTAATTAGGCCCATCATAATTGTCAGCACCAGGCCCACTGGGCTCTTAATCCGGCCCTGCCCTACTCGCCTTACAGCAAGTAGGAGCATAATTTACTAATACTAAGTAATCTTTACTTAGTATTAGTAAATTTGGCTGAAAGACCAATTTAGGCCTTTCAGCCTTTTAGTAGATAGTCCCCTGATACCGTGGGAATTAGTGAGTTATTTACTTATTCATTCCTGTCATTACATTGACTGGCCAACTTACATTTTATATGAATGTGTGTTACTTGATTGTTGTAAGTGTTGCAAATGCTTACAGCTGAATCCTGGCTATGTTTGTATACTTTTTATTTAAACGTGTATACAATGTAACATTCTTCCACTGGGTAGGTATATTGGTACTTCGACAATACTGTGCTTCCGAACTTCGGCAATTCCGGAACTTCAGAAGTCTCCAAATGTCCGAATGGCCGAAATTCGTCCTAATTGAAATTCGGAACGAAATTAATTGCATGTGTCTAATAGATACAAGTTATCAGTAATGACAAATTCACAGGAGTAAATTTGATGGGTTTTAACCCTTTCAATGTTGAACTGGGTATTAAAGTAATCTAAACAAATAGAAACTAAATATAACAGCCCCCACCTCCCTCCTATCGGTCTTTAAAGAGAGACTGCCCCAGCTTGGAAACAATTCAGCAAGGTGATCCATCCCGATGATGCAACCTTACCACGCTCATTGCTAGCACATTGGTTGCATTTATTAAGATGCACTTGCTAGTAGAATGTCACAGTAGCTACAGCACCTGTAGTTGCTGTGAAGGGCTTTAGAAGAACCGCCTACAAGAGGCATCTCCCTGCACTCCTATGTTGCTGTGCCAGAAGGGGTTAAACAAGTTACTAGCTTCCTATTCACAAAACTGTATGAGAAAGGTTTTGTGAATGGAAAGTAGTGATATGCAGAGCGTTTCAGCCGATGCTCTCTGCCATTCCTCAGCACCCAGTCTGAGACTCCCTCATCAAAGTCTTGGACATCACCCGAATCCAGAGGGCAAAACAAACAGGTGCCAGACTCAAAATGTGGGCGTTAAACTGTAAAAGGTTTAACCCCTTAAGGTAAGATGGTGCCCAGGACATCCGTGCACTGTAACAACTTTGTTGATGTGAAGTTGTTATGGTAAATAGAGTGTTCCTTTAATTTCTGGCCTAGGGGTCTATGCTGCCAGTGGATTTACTGGGACGGCATATTTGTAAATGCATTTTTCAGTTGTGTGTATGGCAGGTACAGTATTAAGAATATATGTTTTGTCCCGCCGTCCATGTATCTGTTCCAACAGGGGTGCTAATGGTACAATCCATCCCTGCATGCATTTATACAACGCTTGTTTTCCTGGCACTATAGTTTCACTTTAAAAATAGCAATTAATGCAACTACAATGTAATCTAGAACAATAACAATGTATCTTATTTACACAGACTGCCTTCTAAAACACATCTATTGAAGTTGAATAGAGCTCCACAGCAATAATACTCCCAGTAATGTATATTTATGCACTCAGACACCAACAATATGGAGCTCCTAAAAAAAGAGGGGCATTAGGATAGAAAAGTGGGAAAAGATGGATTCTGGTCCAAAATAGGGACTGTCCCTCCAAAATAGGGACACTTTGGAGGTATGGATTGTCCTCCATTTCTGGGTTCAGTTATAGATGGCAGATTATGAATGCCAAGTACTAGATCCACATGAAAAGTGAGGAATTGAAATAAAGATGCCAACATGATTAATACATTGTTTTCCTGCTCAGCAGATTAATTCTATATTGCCAGGAAACATGGTGGCATTGACAATGGCAACCCAATTAACCCCTTCAACACATAATAACATGGGATTTCTCTAAAGCAGTTTAACCAAAAGTCATTATCTATAACTTGCCTCTGGCATAGCACATACAGGACCTCATAAAACAATTATTACCTAATAATAATTTAATTATTTCAGATTTGGCATTATAATGGAATCTGGAACATTCTGCCCTAATATATCCTAATTTTGATTAAAATTGAAGTAATATAGTATTACCTGCGAGGATCTCTCTGTAATATGGCTGTGTCTATATATATCATGACCACACTGAGTATCAGACACTCCTTTCTAATGATCACACAGCTGCTGATATTCATGTTTAAAGGGACAGCCCATGCTGGATTTAATCCCCATTGCTTAATGTAGTATAGAGGCTAGTTACCTCTGAGTGTCCTTCTTGCAGCAAACCTCCAGGCTGTGATTCTTCTGCAATGTCTTCCTCCTAAATAAGAAATTAGATCACTCAATCCAGGAATTCCTATTGAATGCCATAAGGCACAGCAGGTGTTTATGTGCATCTCCAGATCCAGTGGCAACAGGGGACTGGTAAATATGTTTGGGGGAGATGTTCTGCGAAATGTAGCTACCTTGCAAAGTTGGAGCACTCATCAATGAAATATCCTTAATGATTCCATTAGTTTCCATGGTGACTGTCCACTTCTATAGCTTTGCACCACATTCCAAACATAACAGGTTGGCTGCATTGTCTACCTTTCCTGGCAGGGTATGAATTTGTTTCTAATTCACCAAAGAACAAGGAAGTTCTGGAATTAGTCGTCACCTCTATACTGTGAGAGCATTCGTATGCTTCTCTGGTTCGGTGGTTGTGGTGTCTGCTGCAGTGTTTGGAGTCCTCAGGAAGCGCTAGGAGCATCCTTCAATGCAGGTACCCAGTCGGGGTGACAGGTGATCCGTTACAACCCCCATGGGTTGTGATGGGGCAATGGGTAGGAACTATTTAAATTTTAAGGGGGCAGAACCTATTGTTCCCTCCAACCCCCACCCATGTTGGCAAGTGGGGGCCCTAACTTCTCTGGAGACTTGGCTGTCAGAGGGTTCGGATTGGTTGGTTTACTAGACAACTAATCAGTAAATATGGATTCTTTTTTATTGTGGTGTGTTTATTTTTTCCTAGTGGGTTTTTATTTTTATTTTAATTATGGATTTTATTTGCCCTTTTTAGGGGCTGAAGATAAGAAGAATTAGAAGAAAGAAGACCAGGTGGTAAGTATAACTTTTTTTTAAGGGGTTCGATTTTTGGCCCCGTTTCAATATTACTAGATTGAGAGGGATAGGAAGAGATAGTATTTTAAGGGTGGGGCTATGGAATTAAGGACCCCTAGTCACCTGGGAGGGGCATACTATTATTTGGACAATGGCATTGTCCACCTCATTATTTAATAAATAATTAGGGCCCTTGCCCTACGGCATTGGTGCGGACAGCACAATAAGTTTCCCCCTTATTGGGAATATTAGGGCCCCCACCAGCCGGGATGAGTGGGGGCCATGGGAGGGGACAAATGTAACCTCCTTATTGTTAATCTTAGAGCCCTAACCTGATGGCCAGGTTATAAATATTAAGGGCCTCACCCAACGGCATCAGTGGGGCCCAGGGGGGAGGTGGGACAATAGGTCTCCCCTTGTTATAAGTATTTGGGCCTCTAACCACCGGCAATGGCTGCCCAGTGACTACTTTTTATTGTTTAGTATACATGCCCCCATATGCAGGGACGTATTAGCAAACAAGGCGGCATCTTGGGCGGCATTTTCCAGGGGGCTGCAAAAAATCAGCCCCCAAATGCCTAGGGCAAATGTCTTGTTATCCTTGCGGGTAACTGACAAGCTGGGCGGGCGGCGCTGGCGAGGGAGCACTTTTCCCTGAGCTCTCTGCTCAGCTCCCTTGCGCGCCGCAGAGTGATCCCGCGAGCCGGAATATGATGTCATATTCCGGCTCCCAGCATCACTCTGCGGACAGGGCCGGACTGGCCCACTGGGATACCGGGAAATTTCCTGGTGGGCCGTTGGCACCTGGGGCCGGGCAGGCAGCCGGCTGACCTGCGGCCGCAGAGGGAGCTCTTCTGGTGGCTGCAGGGGGAGCTGGCTGTTCTGTCTCTGCTCCCCCTCCCCAGCGCGCTACAAAGAGACTGGGGCCGGACTATGACATCATATTCCGGCCCCGGTCTCATTAAGCTGGGCGCTGGGGAGTGGGAGCAGAGACAGAACAGCCAGCTCCCCCTGCGGCCACCAGAAGAGCTCCCTCTGCGGCCGCCAGCACACAGGTAAAAATTATGTGTGTGTGTGTGTCTGTCCGTGTCATGTAATGTGTGTCTGTGTCACGGTCTCTCTGTGTCGTGGTGTGTGTGTGTGTCATGGTGTGTGTGTCTGTCTGTGTCATGCAATGTGTGTGTGTCTGTCATGTTATGTGTGTCTGTCTGTGTCACGGTCTGTCTGTCATGGTGTGTGTGTGTGTGTCTGTATGTCATGGTGTGTGTCTGTCTCTCTCATGTAATGTGTGTCTGTCTGCGTCATGGTGTGTGTCTGTGTCACTGTCTCTCTGTGTCATGGTGTGTGTCTGTCTGTGTCATGTAATGTGTGTGTGTCTGTGTCACGGTCTGTCATGGTATGTGTGTGTCTCTGTCATGGTGTGTGTGTGTGTGTCAGTCTGTGTCACGGTGTGTGTGTGTGTGTCTGTGTCAGGTCTGTCTGTGTCATGGTGTGTGTCTGTCATGGTATGTGTGTGTGTCTTTTTACTCACCTTTTCCCCCCCCCCCACATCGTGCTGGTCTCCCCTCGACTGGCCCTGCCTCTACGGCTGAGATCATCAAGTTTGATGATCTCAGCCAATCTGCACTGACACAGGAAGCACCTCTAGTGACCGTCTGAGTGTCTGTCACTAGGAAGCAATGTAAACACTGCCTTTTCTCTAAAACGTCAGTGTTTACATTGAAAAGCCTGCAGGGGGTGTGTCTGTGTCATGCAGTGTGTGTGTCTCTGTCATGCTGTGTGCGTCTGTCTGTCATTCAATGTTTGTCTGTGTCATTGTGTGTGTGTGTGTGTCTCTGTCTGTCATGGTGTGTGTGCATCTGTGTCATGTAATGTGTGTCTGTCTGTGTCATGGTGTGTGTGTCTGTCTGTATGTCATGGTGTGTGTGTCTGTCTGTGTCAAGTAATGTGTGTCTGTGTCACGGTCTCTCTGTGTCGTGGTGTGTGTGTCTGTGTCATGGTGTGTGTATCTGTCTGTGTCATGTAATGTGTGTCTGTGTCACGGTGTGTGTGTGTCTGTCACGGTCTGTCTGTGTTATGGTGTGTGTGTGTCTGTCATGGTATGTGTGTGTCTCTGTCATGGTGTGTGTGTGTCTGTCTGCATCATGGTGTCTGTGTTACAGTGTGTGTGTGTGTTTCTGTCTGTGTCACGGTGTGTGTGTGTCTGTGTCACGGTCTGTCTGTGTCATGGTGTGTGTCTGTCATGGTATGTGTGTGTGTTTTTACTCACCTTTTTTCCCCCCCACATCGTGCTGGTCTCCCTTCGACTGGCCCTGCCTCTACGGTTGAGATCATCAAGCTTTTTTTTCTAGGGGTGCTTTGGAATCCCCAGTCCGGCCCTGTCTGCAGAGCGCAGATGGAGCAGTGTACTGTACTGTTGGTCTTTTTTTGCAATAGGCGGTTGCTTTGTGTAGCAGCTGCCTAAACTAAAATTCAAAATAAAAAAAAACATTAATATCCCCCTGCCTCCTCCACCAACTGTAGAGATCCAGGGTTAAAGAACCCCACATCCGGGGCTTCAGCAAGGGTACTACAGTGTGAGTGAAGGACAGTAGCCCAAGATTGGGACCATCCCGCTAAAAGAAGGACTGTTGGGAGGCCTGCATTGATACATATTCTCCAATTATATTTATTAACTAAACAGCAATTCTGGTATTTTGTAAACTAAAAATAGACATTAGGTAAAATAACTTAATTCAAAAAACAGCTCTTCTAGTCTAAATCTTGCAGTGTTTTTAAAGAAACACTATAGAGTCAGGTACACAAACATTCCTGAACCTGTAGTGTCAAAACCACAATCTAGCCCCCCTATATAGTAAAATCTTACTTGTATTCAAATCTGCAGCTGCTGTCTCTGCCCCTGATCTGCTTTATCATTAGAAGTCATTCTCTGGGCCAATCACAATGCTTTCCCATAGGATTTGCTGGGACTGTCATATCAAGGGCAGAGACAGCACAAGTCAAACACAGCCCATCCGCATCTCCTCATATAGATGCATTGAATCAATGCATCTCTATGAGAAAAGTTCAGTGTCTCCATGCAGAGACAAAGGGTTGAATATCTTGATATCTACTGCCCCAGGAAGCACCTCTAGTAGGCATCTGAGGAGTGGCCACTGTAGTTGTTCTGGTGACTATAGTGTCCCTTTAATAAACTATTTTGACCCAATGGGAAATAATGTTAATCAAATTCCCCACTATCATCACAGTGTGATTGTAGCGTTACTTACCTTAACCGGGGGCCGGTCGCGGTCCTCTCTTCAAGCCACGCGCGGTCCTGCGGCTGCACGAGCCGCGCGCGGCTCATCCGACTGCTTTAGATGGAAGGCGGGCAGTGACCGCGTGAAGCGGTCACGTGTCCCGCCTGAAACTAAGAGCGCGCCGCGAGTCTCGGGCGCGCTCTTAAAGAGACAGTGGGAGCCTAATTGCCAAAAGGCTCCCATTGGCTCCTGTCATACCACACTCCCTATACAATTACCTTTTGGGGGTGTGGAAGTGACAGGAGCCAATCACTTTCGTTTAAAAGCTATTTAAACTTACCTTTTTCCCTTAGCTCGTTGCCCTATCGTGGTTTCTGTTTCAGTTCCCTTTAGCGCTTGTGGTGTTCAGTTGTGTTTTCTCGTATTGACTTTGGCTTCGTATTCTGACTTCGTTTTCGCTTTATCCTTATCTGTACTGTTTGCCGGCTTGCTGTTTTCCGTGTACCAGACCCCGGCTTGTCCTAGTTTACGCTGTCTCTCTGTGCCCTTGACCTCGGTTTGTTCCTGGCTCTGTCTCCTCTCATATACGTCGAGTCCGGCCATTCTAAGGTCCGGTAGACGTATCTCTCCTCTGTATTGGCTTCTGTTTAGCTGGATCCTGCGTGTAGGGGTATATTCTCGTTACAGTGATATCATTAGTCCTGATCTGCCTCCTTGACAGTCTCAGCCAATCCTATAGGAAAGAATTGTGATTGGCTAAGAACAACACTTCTGATGATGTCAGCCAAGCAGGCAGATCGGGGGCAAGATAAGATTGCATTATATTTTGGGGGGGGTAAAGGAGGTTTAGAGGGGCTAGATGGTGTTTTTAACACTATAGGGTCAGGAATACATATTTGTCTTACTGACCCTATATTGTTCCTTTAATTCAGGTTAAATAGTTCAAGAAGACGGTGAACTCTGGATGATCGATTCCAAAATGAAATTAATTTGTATCAACTGAGACAAAGTTTGGAAAATGGACCATCTGCACGATATATCCTCCGAATTGCCTTGATATCTACTGAATGACAGACATTTAGTTCTCCAGAATTCAACTGAATGATTTTCTCAGAATGTCCCAAATATCTACCTTACGATTTTCTTCACATTGTCTAGAGATGTCATTTTTTGGCAATTTTTCAAAGAGTTGAAAGAATATCCCTGTATAGGGCTCGAGCAGTTTATCTCATTTTTCTCCATGGAGACAAATTATCCAACACTGCTACAGCCTCAGTTTTGAAAATTACTTTCTAATTGGCTACAATTCTGTGTTTAACAAAACCTCAATATTAGTCACTAGGAATTTGAATGACACGCCCCTCTCCTGTCTGCCTTGTATCTTCCTACCCAATCTCTGTAACCTGTGCTTTCCTAACTAACCCCACCTCCCAGCCTCCAAAACATGTGCGTCCTGTGAATAAGGACATCAGTGGGCTGGTCAAAATGAGTTGGACCAGTGACGCAAATGACAACACTGGTGCCGCCCAAAGAAGGCATACCCACCAGAATAGGGATGGGTCATCCTGGCTGAATGCATTCCATTTGTTAGCGTAGCATGAGCAAGTAATGCATGCACACTATGTTTTTTGAGGATATTTCTCTGTTATCCCTAAAGCTGGACACCAGGAAGCAAACCAGGAGGACAGGACAGGTCCCTAAAATAGTGACTGTTCTGCTGAACCCAAGACGGTTGGGAGGCCTGCTAACCAGAAACCTCATGGACCTCCACTACGTGATTGGTGGAATATAAGAATTAAATTGTTCAATAAAGTACCAGTTTACATATAAACAAACCAAAACACTGAAAATTTCAAAGAAAAAAATGTTGGTTTTTTTCAGTTTATTTTATTTTTTTAAGTTTTCGAAGTGGTATTCACATATCAATATTACACAAAATTCTTACATTTTTTTTATACCTCTAAAACATCTTACTTTTTTTCAGGTTTCTTTCTAAATTCCATGGAAAGGGGGAAATAAAGGTTTTTATATTTTATTTTTTTAAGAATAACAGATTAATGTTAACCTTTCAATAACAGAATTTTGCAATTTATCTTTATTAAAGACATTTTTCTGATCAATCATATATATCAGTCATTATAGTAATTGCACTTTAAAATGTTCGGATTATTTTAGCTGGCGTAACTGGTGACCTAGCCAATCCTCAGCGCAGAATGGAAGTTTTACAGTATTAAGAGATTGATATAAAAAGATCAGCATTTAAAGGACCACTCTGGGCACCCAGACCACTTCAGCTTAATGAAGTGGTCTGGGTGCCAGGTCCAGCTAGGGTTAACCCATTTTTTCATAAACATAGCAGTTTCAGAGAAACTGCTATGTTTATGAATGGGTTAAGCCTTCCCCTATTTCCTCTAGCGGCTGTCTCATTGACAGCCGCTAGAGGCGCTTGCGTGCTTCTCACTGTGATTTTCACAGTGAGAGCACGCCAGCGTCCATAGGAAAGCATTATGAATGCTTTCCTATGAGACCGGCTGAATGCGCGCGCAGCTCTTGCCGCGCGTGCGCATTCAGCCGACAGGGAAGAGAGAAGGAGGATCGGAGGAGGAGAGCTCTCTGCCCAGCGCTGGAAAAAGGTAAGTTTAACCCCTTTTCCCCTTTCCAGAGCCGGGCGGGAGGGGGTCCCTGAGGGTGGGGGCACCCTCAGGGAACTATAGTGTTTTCCTGGCACTATAGTGGTCCTTTAATGGTGATCAAATTGAGTTACTTTATTTTCCTTATGACAGAGAGTACTAAGGTTTTCATTCACTAAACCATAAAGCAGTAATACAGTCCATTTTTTTTAAATCTTATGTTTAGGCGAAAATAGTTGGGAATGGAGGGAAGGAGGAGAATTTTAGTTTTTGTTGATTTTATTTTACCAAACTCCGATTGTCCAAACTCTGTCATCCACAGTTTGTCTGTACTCCATGTCACTTTCCATCCATCTCCCGTACTAAAACCAAATCAATTATTACCATTTTACACTTTTAGAAACTTAAGGATACAGACCACCTGCAGTCACTCTTGTTTCACTTGGGGTGTGCTTGTGGCATAGCTGAAAAAGTGCAATTGAAGCAGCACAGTCACCATTTGCAGAATTTGCAAAGTTGCCGACCACGACTATGCCACTGGGGGTCACGGAAAGGTCAGTTCTACTTACCTGAACCTGTCACTTGCATGCGCAATGTCGTCGGTCCTGTTCAGCTGCCGAGAGCAGACGTCACTGCTGTACGCTCACGCATGCGCGAGAATACAGCATTGACGTCTACGGAGGATCTTATGTTTTTAGTTTGAAATAGATGAAAAATGAAATAAAGAAAGACGAAGCAGGAAAGTGGAAGTGAAGAGGAAACGATTGCGAAGAGGTAAGTACGGAGAATTTTATAAATGTTAACAGTGTAAAATAAACTTTTTTTGTAATGTATTGATTAATGTAACTTTTTTTCTTTCGGGCGACTAATATATCTAAGAGGAAATGTCTTTAATTACAGAAATTCCACTTCTGTATAAAAAAATAAAAAGCACAGAATGTATTTTTCTTATCTGAATTAGTCGAGTACGACTGCAAATTCAGGCTTTTTTTTTTTATAAACTCAAAGTCAACACTGATTAACTCAAGTTCACATTGAATGGAGATCAAAGGCACACAGTTAATTGCAAATTTACATACAATTTGCTGCTGTTACAATCACCATTATTCACTAAAGTGGGAATTCAAAGTGAATTTCAAATGAAAGGTCAAAATAGTGAAACTGCAAAAAATAAATAAATCTCTAAGTCGGCTCCTATTTTCCCAATTTGACCTTCAAATTTGAAATTCACCTTGAAAACCTTTTGTACAGCTCAGCAGAATATGTTGGCTCTAATATTAATAATAATTCACTTTGAAGTCTCAGTTTAGAGAATAAACCACATATGTTCCTGTAGATATAAGTGAACGTGAGCAGCTGTCAAGCGGAGTTAAGTCAACAAGTGAAGTGTCACTAACAGGGCTATTACTAAAGAGAGATTTTTAAGTGAATTCAAATTGAAAGTCAAAACAACCAATCTGGAAAAATACTCTAAATCAGCTTTGATTTCAGTTCAGTTACTCTGGTCTTGAAAGTCAAATTCACTTTGAAGTCTCCCCTTAGTAAATAACCCTTGTAAGTCAAGTAGTTCATTCATTAAACCAGGAAGTGGGATATTTGCGAGGGAATTGTAGATTTTACACCGGAATGGGCCCAATCAGAAAGTCATCTTAGAATTTGCCATTACCTTTAATTCTCCAGAATTCGCATTTCGTTTTTGAGGCTTTATTTATTTCATAGACAACCTTACCTTCTGCACAGCTGCTTTACCAGACTTACTAGGAGTTAAAAAAAAGAATTCACACAGCCAGGTCTGGAAGGCCTGTAGCAAGCGTTCTCCGTGAAGCTATGGAATGTTATCCACTGAGAAAGGAATCGGTCTTAATTCCGTGATCAGCTTGAAAGTGCTACAGCAAATCTGGGCTGTTTAAAATCGGGAGCTTCCAAAAGCCGCCCTAGGTGTAAGTTTAATATCGCAAATGTCACAGAATGCATTGGACAAACTCCCACCCATTGTATACCTGCCAATATTCTCAGTTATGCTTCCAGGATGGGCCGTGGTGTGCAAGGACTGCTAGGGATACAATTTATCAGTGGTGACAGCGTGATAGGATTGCCAGAGAGCTTGGGAATTCTCAGCTCACATCAGCGCATGCATATTTAAGTTAGCAGTTGGACAGAGGCCCAAATAAGACCTGACCCCACTCTCAGCCAGCATTCAGTATTGTAGCCCTTCCACCCACCCCCCCCCCCATGTTATTTAGCAAAGTATTCTGAGTTGGGGCTTCTATCACTCGGTTCTGGAGTGATTACATTTACCAGTCATACTCGCTCTGTCCAATAAAAACACAGGAGGCAACAAGTTTAAATAAGGAGGATTTACAAAGGAGAACATTTCTAATTCTTAAAAAGCACTAACGTTTCATCAAAATTACAAATTGTTTTGCATTTTTGTTGCGGCAAAATTCTCACTGTTTTTTCACACCTTGTATTTAAAAGAACCAGGAGGAAGATAGATCGAAACAGCAATTTAATAAATATTGCATGAAGTTCTGGCGCATTCGGTCAGCGAGGACAAGCGTGGGGCTCAAATTAAACTGTGCAACTTGTCACCCCTCTTTTTACACTGTAGCTTTAACTCTCCGATCATCTATAGACATCAATACTTGTATGTAGAGAGATTGAGAGAGTCACTAATGCCTAAATATTTAGTCCAATTACAGCCAAAGTATGTACAACTAATGGTACTTGCCAGGCAACTTCTAATAGCTCAGCGTGCTTGAGAAAGACATTAACAGAGCTCTCTGGGTAGACAACGAAATATTGATAAAAAATAAAAATCAACTGTTTGACATTATCGATTGGATTACATTAACAATGCGGGCTCTGGTATTTAAATATCATTTCTCCTATGGAAGTGTATGGGTGATTGCAGCTACTTTACCAGGGATATGCTGCTCTGATAGTAGAATCTGCATCCAACTTGTACTCTTATTAGATGAAAATACCAAACAACCAATCAGAACACAACAATATAAGGGAAAACGAAATGTATAAAATGAGAATACAGTAATGGTTGCCTTTTACAAAATGCAGACTTTGTGGAGCTAGAAAACTTAAAAGAGGCAAAGCCCACATAACTTCAGTAAATTTCTCCATCTCTAAATATGCTCTTAGTATTTCGGCAAGGATTCAGCACAATAAATAAAAAGTCCCAATTTCTTAAAATTCTTGGTTGTGCCAGATCAAAAAAAAAACAAGACAAAAACCAAAATCAAAACAAAAAATAAATAAAACTGCTATGTATAACAGAATTAAAATACTTCTTATCCCCATATTAAATCGTATAAACGGTCATGTTGATTTTTGCTACCTGATAAAGAACACCAGGTTATTTCGGACATACCCCCACAGCCCATACCTCCATACCAGTCATCCAAAAACAGTTGGATTTATTTAAAATCTTCCATAACAATAGAATATTAGTTATTTTATTAACTATGTTACCAGTAGTTTCTAGACTCTGTAAGCACTGGTGAATATTTTTCTATTCATATTAAGAATTAGTACTTTATCCTTTTTTTTTTTCTTTTTTTTTTGAATAATAATAATAAAAAAAAAACACAAAATAAAATGGGAACATACAATATATCTTTTAGGTTTAAAAACTTCTCCAATCAACATCCCCCCTCCCTCTAAATGTTTAAATCCATGGACTGGTCTATAAAATGACTTTTGGATTTGAGGGAAAAAAAACCAAAAACGAACAAAAAAAACAAAAGGATAAATAAAATATGCACAAATATTTGGTGGTTTGTTGATATTAATTACGGTTGATTATCTATGCAAATTTTGAATATTACTATTTAGGAAAATGCTATGTGGCTTTTTATATCAAGAGCTGCTATTAAGCATATAATGGAAAAATGAAATGCGTAACTTCCACAATGATGGGTTAGAATAGTAAAACTATTTGCAGTGATTTAAATGGTTAGGGAAAAAAAGGCTGTAAATAAAAATCGATGGCGTAGCAAGGCAATGCTCCATCTAAATTTTTATTGACGTGTTTAATTTTTAATACAGGGTTTTTGATGAGAATTTTGAATTAGCATTATTGTGCTGATACCCGTCTCCAAGTTTCTTTTTTGCATGAATAGATAGCTAACCAACAAAGAGCTAAATATTTGAAGTGGGCTGAAAGAAAGTCCGGTGCCGAAGTGCAAGGGCTAGTTTCCCCGTAAAACTCTAGGAACAGCAATATACTAAGTGGGCAAAACAGTCAACTAGTAATGATGTAGCAATGTGGGGGAAAAAAAGTGAATGTCTTAATAAAAAAAAACACTGGAGTGCAAAACAAAGTGACTAATATTGGAGTGCTAAAATTAAAAGCAATTGCAGAGAGTGGAATATATTACTCAAAGTGCGTTTAGAGTTGTATCACAAATGATTTCTTCACCCAAAAAAAAAAAAAAAATTCTTATGTTTCTTTCTTTCAAACATTGTGATAGTGTTGGTCATTTGGAGCTCGTCATCCGGGATAGTTAAACACTGCACTCGCATGTCCAGAGCATCCTTGTTATCTACCTCCTACCTTCGTCTTCCTCTAGTAGGGTCAACGCAGACAGAATGGGAGGGCTAGTAATGCTTCTGAGGGATGTCCCGGAGCAAAGAATTTAGATTCACGTTAAAAGGGAACTCTAGACACCAACCCAGATTTTGGCCTCATATTCATGCTGTATTTTCTCCACATTGAAATCTCGGAGGAAAAAGAAAAAACAAAAAATGTCTGTAGCACAACCCCGTCTCTCTAGCCATGCCTCTTCTTTTCCAAAAGCATTTTCCTTATTAGATGTACTCTAAGACGTACTCAATTCAGCCAATGAAAGATCTGTGTAATATAAGTGGTCGATATTCCTATCCCACAGCCAATCGCTGTCCACGTACAATCTGCCCGCTTTCCCCTTACCACGACTATGAAAAAAAAAATTTAATTATGCAGATCACAAGGACAGTGGCTGGCTGTGGGGTGCATCCAAATCTGTACTTCAGCTCACACGGATCTCTCACTATTCACCTTCTAATCAGGAAGATGTTTTGTCAAGAGGGAAGGCGTAGCTGTGGGACAGGAATAGACTGCAGAAAGTAAAAAAACTGGACTAAGCTAAACTGAAAAAATTGAATGTGGTTTAAAACATCAATGCGCTTACTCTAGGTTAATGCCCGGAGTGTTTGCTTAAGAAAGAGGTTGATAAAAATAAGGGTATACGGAGTGTACAATATAAAGATGAATAAGGTATGTAAATAGGAAGCCTGTTTAGAGTGTGTTAGGAAGAAATCTAAGGATTAGAAAGGAAGAAATAACCAAATTGTATATGATTTGAAGAATGAGCACATTACATATGATTTATATTTGTGGCTTGCTGAGTCACCAATAGGCAAGACATCTAAAGGCCAGGTCTATAGTTATGCATTTTATTATTAAGTTTATTATTTTATTATATTTTTTTATTTTGGGATTGTAAAGTCTTTTTTTCTATTCTGAAATAAATATATAATATTTAATAATATACATATCCTTTCCAACCATTTCCAAAAGATGTTATGCCTACAATTAGCTGAAATGTTTTACTTTACCGGTTCACTAAAGGACAGGTGTTTTTTTTTTTTTTTATGAGACTCAAAGACATAGTGTAGACCAGTGTGGTCAGAAGGTAGATTCTTCACCAGACGTGCAGTTCTACAACACCTGTTCTACTTTTTACGAGCTCTATTCAATTATTCCTACAGCGTTTTAACCAACAAATAGGAGTTAAAGGGCAAATTGTGCATAGAGAATCAACAGTAATTAAGTCGAGTCTTAATTGTGTTTGTATTCTATTTTTCCCTCCTTAATAATATATGAACACATTTTTTAAGTCTGAGACCAGGAAACCCATAAAACATCTTGTAATAAGCAGAGAATAATTATAACTACAATACACAGCTCAGCCATGACGGTCCACACTAGCTTCCTCTCTGTGTCCTGTCCAAAATCAAACATTTCGATTCTTTATACAAAGTTTTTTCTTGGCTTCTGTGTCTTCAGCTGAAGGTATCCGATGGGGCTGCCTAAATGTTTCCTTATGTTTTCCAATGGATCATCAAGCTTTTTTATATTTTAATTCCCACTTTTCACAAGCAAACTGATGGATACCTTGGTCACTGAGAAATATGATTGGCAAGGCTGTGGACAAGAATGAAATTTCATTGTGCAGCATAAATGTTCGATATAGCCACACATCCTTTTCATCTTTCCCACAATAGTCTTGTGTATAAACAGTCAGTTCCTAGAACAACAGGTTTTAAATTACATTGCTAATTCTGTACTTTAAAATTGAATAACTCATGTCCTGGAGAGATTGCAATTTTTTTTTTTCTTCTTTCGTAAGGTTAGAAGTCTGTCTTGTAGAACTGAATCAAACTTGGGTTCTAGTCTTCAGGTTGAGTGGGAGGTGAAATGCGTTGGCTGTTTAGTAGCAGCCTATGCCAGAACCAAGTTATTCCAGGAGTCATGCTTGGAGCTCGTTTGTGGAGAGTGGTGGTTTTGTGGGGACAGTTTTAGACCTGTCATGGGATGCATAGATGATCCGTGACTTGTAATTGCAGACAAAGAGGATGCCTAAAATATAAAATGAATAGTATACATAGTATAAAAATAGCACATGAAAGATTGTAAAGAAGAAAAAACTCCCCCCACCCCCAAAAAAATAGCCCACCATACGTTGACACATACGCATTAAAAAAAAAAAAATAATAGTAATAATGCTATGAATCATCTGTTTTTAAAATTGAGACCCTAACCTTCACAGAATAATTAAAGGTCTGTTATGCATGTGCAGTCGCTAAAAGTGGTCTCTATAGAACCGTCAAAGTACCCTCAAAGAGCACAGACGGTTTACCTTCTGACAAAGTCTAACCCTTTTTCACCAAGCATTCGAACAGCAGAAATAATTTAAGAAACTAAATTAGAAAAGACTCTTTCTTCCATGTATCAGTTTCAAAATCAAATTCCTTTTATAAATGAGCAGTGGACATACTGAGGGTTGGCTGTTAGCACTATCTCTCATAGAACTGTTCATCTCTCTCAGGTAAGCAGCAATAGCTCTAAACATTGCTTCCAATGCTCTCAAAACCCAGTTAATTTAACACTTCTTATTGGCAGATGTTGGATAATTCAGTCACAATGTTACTTCCCTTACTTTTATCCAATGCAATTGCTGAGAAAATCTGTTCCATGCCCCATTATACACGGAATGTGCAAGGCCTGTTATATTTATTTATAAATTATATAACAGAATGGTACTAAACTACAGAATATGTACGCCCTGTATCTGAGCTACAGAAAGGTATGTCCATAAGAAGAGGATATTCCTGTATTTTATTTATTAATAGTGTATGTAATACTGTAACAAATCTGAGATAATCTGTAATAGATTGTACCAGAGCGAAGGAATGTCCACTTATGAAGGAGAAGCCTATGTTATCTTTATTTATCATGGGCCCAATACAAAGGAACACATAGAATTTGCTACTGAATGTTGAAGCCCCGTACCTGAGCCAGAGACAGGGAATGGCCATAAGGAGGGGACAAGTCAGGTTCAATCTTTATGGGGCGCATCTCTTCATTTGCGCTGGAGTTGGCGGAGCCGGTTGAAGGAGTGAGGTTATCGCTGCCATTTAGTCCTGGGGATGGAGAATAGGACAAAATGAAAACCAAGGACAACATTCGGTGGAAATTCTGAGCAAAAGCCAAAGATGCCCAAAAAGGTGTAAGGGCGCGTTAATTAAAATTCTTTAACATAGGGGACAGCCTATGAACTTATAGAAACCATTTTCCAAATGTTATTACCGCTATGATAATACATTTAACAACTCCTATTCCATTTTTGCTTCGTCTTAGTGTTTTTTTGTTTATTTTTTTAAAGGAACACCGCGGGCACCAAAACTCTTAATTTCAATGACATTGCCATGGTGCCTAGATTCCCCCGGAGCCATCTAACCTTTAAATGTTGAAACTTCTCCAAAAGTGAGCTCATTTGAGCAGGGTCCTCATCTACATATTTTTCCTGTAACATTTTGTAATGGTCTCATTGATTGTTAAATTTCCCCCTTTTATAATATTGCAAAGAGCTGTGGAATAAGTTGGCACGCTATAAATGTCAATAATAATAAGACTGAAGAGGAGTCCCCCAGGTGTCCGGTCTGGCTTCCTCGTTGGAACTGCTCATCTTCAGCCCGTCATTGGCCACCCATAGTAAGTAATGCTTCAAAAATATACGTATGATTCTAAAACATTACTTACTGTGGGTGACCATTGAGAGTCTGAGAGCATCAGCTGACTGTTCTTCAACTAAATTCTTCTGCATTTACTGACCAGTTCCACACAATAATCTGGACTGTCATCTTGGAGATTATATTTTAGTATCAAATCATTTGAAGATCATTTGAAGATAATGCGCTGGGAAATTTGGGAACCACAATCACTTAATTGAAGTTGTTACAGTGCCTGTGGCGTTCCTATAGGATTGTTTACCAAGAACAACACATTATAATTAAGGTAATTAACTGAAAATTAATAGTCTGTGCACTTCAACTAGGGCCTAGTTTGGCCATATTAAACCTCCAGGGGAGAGATACATAGAATAAACTTAAAGGATCACTATAGGGTCAGGAACACAAACATGTATTCCTGACCCTATAGTGTTAACACCACCATCTAGCCCCCCTGTGCCCCTCATGCCTCCATAAATATAGTAAAAATCTTACTGTATTCAAGCCTGAAGTTGTAAATTTGCATGCTGTTAGACTCAGAAAAACAAGCAGTCTGCTGACATGTGGTAGCCTGATCCAATCACAGTGCTTCCCCATAGGATTGGCTGAGACTGACAAAGAGGCAGATCGGGGCAGAGCCAGCATGATTCAAACACAGCCCTGGCCAATCAGGATCTCCTCATAGAGATGAATTGAATCAATGAATCTCTATGAGGAAAGTTCAGTGAGGGAGGAGATACTGAATCACAGGATGCTGTGCACAGTGCTGCCCTGTGCTCTGCTGACAGCAGATCTGAGTGGATGGAGGCATATTATGCCTCCATCAACTCCGAAGTCCCTCTGGTTCACTCTGAGTGACTGCAACTGGAGGTGTTCCTAGCTCAGAAAGTAAGAAAGGCTGCAGGGAGCTATAGTTCTCACCTGAACAACCTCATTAAGCTGAAGTTGTTCAGGTGACTATAGTGTCCCTTTAAAACAAACATTCTAAAACAGCAAAGCTAGTTTTATTTTTTCCAAATTCAGGCTATGCTAAACATAATACCGAATTCCTACCTGTTGACGTTTTGGACTTGCTGAGATTCTTTGGCTTACGTTTTCTAGTCTGAATGCCTTCTTTTTTCATTGCTAATGGTCTTGGAACCTGTAAGTAAATACAATGATACAATGATTCTCAAAAAGGTCTATAAAATAAAAAAGTACTTTTAGATCATCAACACGATTCCTCACAAACACCATCAGCATTTATCTTTTTTAATGAGACTGGTTATTTTTGTTCTTTAAAGCTATATATTTTTTTTCTTTATCAAAATAGAAGAAATATTTATACCCCGTGCAGCTTCATGTAGAGTCCACAAGCATTACAGACTGGTTCACCCTCCGCATTTCGACGCCAAAGCGTAGTGGTGGTCGTATGACAATTGGCACAGGACAGACCCACGCGGCGAGATGCTGACTGCAAGATAAAAACATAGATGTTTTAACTGAATCGTCTTTAATGATCTGATAACCGTATTTTAAAATTAAATTTGTACGACGACTACAGTTAGTACAATTGATTGCAACATCTGGGATTAAAGAATTAAGATTCATAGTAAAAGACAGATTTAAAAAAAAAACTTTCATGTCTAATATAAAACGCTTCTTCCTTGCAACTGAATATTCCCCACTAGGTGGCAGTATGACAACACCAACACAGTGAAATTACAAATGAATCTGTGCTGGGAAGAGTGGAGATGGTCACTTATATTGCAACTTTTATTACATAGAAAGGTCTCATTACACTTCTTTTTCTATGGTTTAATATGAGTTTTATTTCTAGCTCACTGTGCATAATTATCTCCACATTCATCTATCACTTCTAAGCCAAAATCCACAATCATTGTTAGTTACCCATTTACCTAATATTTTTTTATTAGGAAATCGCTTAAAATTCCCAGATCAGCCACACTATTACCATCAACCCTATAATTAATGTGTCCCTCTTTGTCCATTTGAAATGTTGGTTGGTATGATATCTGTGGGTGTATCTGTGGGCATGTGTTTCTGTGTGTGCATAAAGGAGCATACATGACAGCATTCAAACGTCAGCACTACATACAAACAAACCCCAGCATTCAAAATGCCGACACGTCATACAACCACACAACTGCAATCAAACACCAATACTACACGCAAATACATCCCTGCAATCAAAATGCAACCATGAAAACAAAAATCACATTCAAATGCCAACACTACACAAAAATGCATCCTTACATTCACACTCATAACAAAAAAAATGCTTACATTCAAACACACAGACACTGCTCACAATTTGGTGCAAGGATGTAAAGCTGGTAGAGCCACAGTGTGCAATGCATCATGGTAGTTCAATTCTATTCACAATTGTGAAAATCTACCATTTGGGCACCCCAAATTTTTTTCCCAAAATTCATCCTGCAAGGGAGGCAATGATCCCTGGCTGTCTGTTGTGTTATACAGCTGTGTATGTTTGGCACACATAATGCTTCTTCACTGCCCTTTTGTTACTCAAAGTGTGCCTAAATGATACAGGATTATCACTTTGTGTCGTAACACTATGTCTTGTAACATGTACGCACACTACAGCCAATACCAAAAAAAAAAAAAAAAAAGAAGCTGTTACTGTGGCAAGGCCCACCACACCTCACGTTACAACTGCCAGACTGCTGAAAAAGCAGCTTTTATCGCTCTTACATTTTTTAAACTCCTTTGATGCTACAATAAAATGCTCTGGTCTGCCTTTACAAGATGACCAATCAGATAAGGCAAAATTGTTTCAGCAAAATACTTGTCTTTATAACAAGTAGACTAGAGAGTTAACCATGTCCACTGGAGGCGTAACATCGGAGGACAATTATAAATAACCGACACAAAATATTACCCCGATAGGAAGTGTCAACCAATGACTGTGTAAACTATTAACTGATTGGCAAGAGACATAAAATATATGGACTCCTCTTAATATTATTATTAACACATTACCATTTTGTTGTTCTGTTTACTTTCCCCTTTATAGAGCACAATTGGAATTTCTCGCAAGTTGGGGTTTTGGCGACTTTTTGGATTGATAGCAGCAGGAGGTGTATGAATGGTTGTAC
>OW240913.1:18088164-18108164 GCA_933207985.1 Pelobates cultripes | reverse complement strand
TACGCCCTTCTAATACACAGCAATAAGTAGCATTTTCAGAATCGGCTGCAGCGGTCGCTCAATATTAAAACATATTGCACTGCACACGATCAATAAAAACAAAGTACGGAAACAAAAAAATGCTTTTACAGGTTTTGGTTCCATTGCGCCTTTCTACCTTCATCCTGACAATTGTAACTGCTTCCACTTCCAAATATTACTGTAGCTTTAAACAGTCCCAGCCGCCCTCCTTCTTGGAGTGTACAGCATTTTTTGGGTGAGAAAGCATATTCCACTTGGAAAGCATAAATTCATCTTTTTGGCAAGCTAACAGAAGCCACATTGCAAATATTTGTTTCATGAATGAAATTACTCACCACCAGGTCTGAAGTACAAACACCATACTTGACTGGCTACATATATATATATATATATATTATCGATAGCCTGACTCATGTTACATTTCTGTATTAACCTTATTCATACATCATTACCTTCTAATTTAAGGGTCAGTGTGCAATCCAGCTAGTGATATTAACCCCGTCTACCTCCCTATTTTACCTTCAAAACACAACACACAAGTTATTTACACAGTGCACTTTAAAGGGGAACTATCCTGAAAATGGATATGTTTTAGCATATATTAATAGTTACAACATTTTAGGATGATTGTCCTATAGTTAAAAATAAAATAAAAAGATAACCTCCTGGTTATTTGTGTACCTTCCAGTCTGAGCTGCTATGTCCCCGGATTATTCTACAGACAGCAGTCAGTCTGTCTGTCTGTTTGGATCAGTGGCAGCAGCCTGACAGACACTGCTTAGAGGAGGCACTTGCCCTCGCTCAATGAGAGGTGGAAGAATAAAGACCCCAGTATAGGTTACACTAAAGTCATACAAACCACGCACAGTGGAATATTAATATATACTGCATTATGATAAAATTAAATCATAATATGTTCCCCATAATAATCCCACTTTAAGAGAAATACAATTTTAATTTCTTTGATTCATTATCTCTGATAAATTTGGTGATAAAAAAAAAAATTCCTAATGTATTTTAAATTAAATATTTTAAAAATATGGAAGGTTCCAAAAAAAAAAAAAAACTTAAAAAAACATTGAAAGTTGTTCAAGAATTTTTTATACCAAATTATAGGCCATATCCACAGTTCAGGTGGTAAGTTGAACAATTTCTGAAATTAGAAAATACTATTTTGTTTTTAACTCCCCCCTCGATCAAGCAATGTTTTAGTCCAATCATTTCAAAATCTCAGATTATTGAAAAAAGTAAGAGTGAATGAATAAAATGAAAGCAGTTTTGTTGAATGCCAGAATATAGATATAAATTAAACAGGCTTGTGAAATCAATTCAGCACAGATAGAAGGAAAAATATACACAGTGAAAAAAATTTAATTATCAGGAAAAAGAGAGATATGATCAAAATGCACCACAAACCAGGATGGGGTATAACCCACCTAAGATAAATGGATTGATGTGAACGTTTTGTGTATAGGCTGCATAAAATTTAACGTGAATGGCAACAAATTTAAAAAAATAAATAAATAAAACTGGGGGGGAAAAAACATTAAGATGTAAAAAATAAGAAATGTAAAAATATAAATAAATTACATTTAAAGAAATAAAAGGATAGTTTCTATTATTTATTACACACTCTGCTGTGTTGTACAATGGGCTGATGCATGTAATCAATACTTCAGATTATTATTGACTGCAATTATAAAGGAGCATTGTAAATGTGATAGATGGCCAGGTCTGCTTTCAGAAGTGGTCCTGGTGGTAGGAATCTGTGTGTGCAGTGCTGTACGGATGCATATACAAGCTTAGAACTAGCACAGTGACCAAACATTCTATATTTAGAGTTCCGTCCGTGGCACTATACGGAGAGGTGATCGATGGCTATGGTACAGCCACTAAATGTTGATTTTATTCACGGACCAAGTGAGAATTGGCTAATAGAGGTGGGAAAAAAGGAGGAACAGAAAAAAATATATATTTATTTTTTGTTTCTCCTCTATTGGTTACCTTTTCTCACTTGAATAGGTTTTTTATTAACGGTGTTCGGCTGAGGGTATAATATTCCAAACTAAATTTCAATTTTGTGAAAAACGATTTGTCCGACTCAATCAATCCCCAATCAATGCACACATCTAGCGCCTACATCACACAGTCATTTCTCTCAATGTATATAATGAGAATGGACAATATTAATGTTCTTGCTTCAGCTAACATTGCCCCTTCGCTGCACCCAGGGAAAGTGGATTCCATTAGGGGCACTTTAGAAAGTTTGTTTATAGTGACAGATGAAAGTAATGAACATCCCTGGATGAACTTTAGTAAATAGCTTCTGCTGCCGTCACAGAGGTCACTTCTTCCACTGCGTTTCCTAAACTCATTTATACATGTTTAGAATTCTACGGTGTCAGAAACATTTATCTTTAAGGTGCAATCTGCTATTAGCCAACACGGAGACCTGTTTTACGGTGAGTGCTCGGAATACGTGTGTTTATTTTTTCAGTATTGTTTGTATTATGTCCGATATCTTTTACAACATTACCATCATTGATTAAATGATTTTCTAATATTAAGGTGAATTCACTGAAAACTGTGGACTGTGAGATTGTGTTTTTTTGGGGGTTTTTTTTCTTCAGAATTTAGCCACTGGGGCATAAAATCTGACATTTATTTTGATATAATTTAGAAGTTTACAGTTTAGTGAATATTCCTAAGTAGGACCATCGTGACTTTATTATGCTGAAATGTTTTATGTGTGAAGTGTGTGGTTTTTTTTTCCATTTTACAAAAACTGCAGATTTCAATAGAAACCTACACTTTTATAAATTAACCTGGTTACACCCCCAGGCTGTCAATCAGACGACTGTTCCTGTTACTTCCTGGTTTGGTTAGCTCAGTGGAGAGAAACACAAGAAGCAACAATTGCTCAGAGCACCTGCCTTGCCAAGACTTCTCATTGAGCTGCATTGAGAAGTCTGTGATTGGACAGCCACAGGAAGTCTGGGTGGGGTTAGAAGGGGAGGGCTTGCAAATGCTGCAGACAAGAGATTTGTAGCTTTTGCAAGCATTTTTTTTTTTTAAATATAACCCCCAGTGGAAAAAAAATGCATATATAAATGCATGCATGTTTTCATTTGGATTATACCTACTAAATAATGAGTTTTATATTTTATTTGGGCAATGGAGAGTCCCTTTAAAGCTGCTTTGTCACTTTTTGGTTTCATCACTTGTTATTAGATCTGTCATAAGCCATTGTGTTGCCTTCATCCAAGGACAAAATGGCCCCATGACTATAGAAAAAATACAAACCATTATAACATCCACATACATTGCAAAAAAAAAACAACAACCCACAATATATATATATATATATATATATATATAAATAAAATACACAAGATCAGCCTCCCCGTTTCACACACATTATATATATATATATATATATATATATATATATATATATATATATATATATATATATATATATATATATACATATACACATATACACACACATATACATACACACACACACACTATATATCAGCCCCCATTCATATTTAAAATTAATCTGCGTCTTCCCTCAGTAGATACAGTAATATCTCTTATCTCACTGCTGATATATCCCATAATTCCAAGTCCTGTGCTGCTAGCCAGAAAAAATGATTACTTGCCACAACAAACCTCCACCTGCAAAAATGATTACTTGCCACAACAAACCTCCACCAGCACGTACAGTCATCCTGCCCACACATAGTCAACATTTAAGTAAACCTAGTCGCTTTTCCAGATTCACACGGTCACACCACAGAAACTCAATTTGAAAAATTAGTGGAGTTTGTCCAAGTATCAATATGGACATTTACAATACACTGGAAGTTGTACAAATAAATAAATGAAATTGATAACTTTAAAGAGCAGAAAGCGAGTTGTATGGATATTACATACTTGTCACTTTAAATCCAGGCTGCATTTTCTGTAATACATTAGAGTGAGTTAGTAAGAGTTTGGAGTTATTTTACATGGGATGTCCAGACTCAGAGATCCTATTAAATGGGTCACTTCAGAAATTAGGATTAGATATATAGATAGGAGTAGACTGAGCAAAGCTGAGGAGTTGCTCTCAAAAACGTATCCAGACAGCCATCATTCATTATCAGTAAGTCAAAACATACACACTCACTTATTCACAGTTACACACACACACATACATATACACTAACCAACAGACACATACACACTCACTGACAAGACACACATGCATACTCCCTGACAGACGCTCACTCGCTCTGTGTCACACAGATACTCCCTGACAGATACACACTGACGAGCACACAGACATACTCACTGACAGGCATATATAAACTCAGTGTCATACACACAAATTCACTGACAAACACACACACACACACACACACACTCACTGACAAACACATATACACTCTCAATGACAGACACACACACACACTAACAGACACACTTACTTTATTTTTGCTTACATTTTGGTGGATTTTTCCCTGTAGTCCAGTGGGGCTGGCTACAGCTCGGCAGATGGTCGGGCATGTAGGCGCTGAGTGAAGGTGGACAGTGAGGGAGATCGAATCTCCCTGCTCAGCTTCATTGCGCGCCTCTCAGTGATGCCGTAGTGACGTCATATTCCGGCTCAGGCATCACTGCGGTGCATACGAGGGAGCTGAGCAGGAAGAGCTCAGGGGAGAGTGCTCCCTCGCCACCCGCCTACATCAGTGCATGCCAGCCTCTGGGAGGTCCTGTGGTGGCCAGTCAACCTGCTCTCTGGTCTCCCGGGACAAGAGGCTTGCAAGGCATTTGTCAGGGCGTTTGGGGGGGTTCCCCTCTTAAAGTGCCGCCCAAAGCAAATGCCTGGTCAGCCTCATGCTAAACACAGCGCTGTGTAGGAGGAAAAGGAGGAGGACTTGTAGTTTTGCAGTGCTGCATAGTGTATGCTTACAATATTAGTGGAAATTTGAAAGATAATCCTTCTCCCCTGACATTTTTTTAAATCAGTCAAAAAATTCCTCTCTAAATTCTGCGGTTTCCGTAGATTGCTTGTTTATCTCGTTGTCACAATCATACAGAAGAATGATAAACTGAAATGAAAGCCAGTTGCTTATCTTTCTAGCTCCACTAGAAGTTTGTAAATGGTCTCCAGAAATCGAGTTAACCACATCCCTTACTATCCGCCCCTATCTCGTATCACTGAAAAATATCAGGGAAGATGTGTGTATTATTTTTATTTGAGGGACAGATCATGTGTCATGTTTACACATGGCAAATACATTGTACAGCGGGAGAAGGGTTAAGTAATAAAGTCATAAAGTGATAAACTAGTGGCCTTGTTTCACTGTTTTTCTGTAGATGAATAGAGATATAATATGAAGAAACAGGAAATTCACTGCACACACGAAAAAAGTTACACATGCTTACTGTAAAATTTAACTCTTAAAGGGCAAGTGGACTTTCATAAACAAATTAATCCCAAGAGTAATCCAAATCACATTTTTGAAATTTTATAAAATACCATTTAACATATTATATAACATATTTCAATTTTTTTCTTCACATTGATGACGTCTGCTGGCAGCCATTTTAAGACATAAATATAACATAGGTGCCAACTGTCCCAGATTTCAAGATGTAGGAGGAAACTGACTGCTACAAACTTGCACAAAGCACTCCAGTTGTACTCTATGTATCTTCTGCCATAATGGGGCTCAAAAAGTCTAAAGAAATATCCATTTATTTGCCTCTTATTTGTATTTTCATTGTAATTAACTATACTTAATGGGGATCCCTGACATTTGGCCTGAGATAATTCTTTCAAAAGGATCCAAGCGGATTCCATAGATATAATTTGAGTCATTAAAAGTTAAGGATTTTAATCAACTGTGAAATCCTTAGAACGAGGTAAAGTTGTACGAGAATAACAAAATTACAGTAAAATCCAGACAACACCACTAACTAGACTTGTTAAATTTGCATTTCGTGCAGTTCGAACATTCGGATGCTTACAAATGTCCGAAGTGCCAAACCAAACCGCCAAAGTTCAGTAGTGCCGAACCAAACTGAATACCATTGGTCCGAATTGCCGAAACAAACAATTTTTTTTTTACTTACCCAAATTTCCGAACCAAATTGTTTGCCCATGCACATCCCTACCACTAACTCAGCGCAATATCGAATGCATCTAGTGGCGGTCTGTATGACAGTAACTAGAGATGGTTAAATTATGGTATGTACCACTGCACCAAGACCACTTTATTGAGCTGAAGTGGACAGGGTGACTTTAGTTGCCCTTTAATCACTACAAACACAGGAAGAAAGGTTGTATGAAAGGAAAAAGAAAAGAAAATAAATACAATAAAAATATCAAATTCCTTTTCTGAGCAGCTTACAGAATAATTACGTGTGACTTTCCAACACACGGTTTGGTTGAACTTTTTATCTTAAGTGACATACATTATTAGATAGGTAACGATTTAGATAAGAACATAATTTGTAGAAAAACACTGTGGACAGGTTCAAACTCCCACCTGTTTTGGACAGATCAATGAAAAGTTCTTCGCTTTGTCCTCTGGGTGTTTTTTTTTTTTTTTTTGAAACGTTGCAGAACGTGGCTGAACTTTGAGACTTCTAAGTTTATTCAGCGATTATTATTAACTTGCGACGAGAGGCTATCGATCTACATCAATTGAATGAGGCACAGAGAATTCAGGTACTCTTCAATGATCGATGGTTTTTGTTTTTATACCACCATAAATTATTTTTTAATAACCCACAGGAAATTGGCGGCCATCACAAAGAAAGCCTGCCAACTTTTATAAGACTCTTAAGTGGTTAATATCTAATTAACCTTTTCAGTGCCAGGTCTTGGAAATACAGTTAAGGATACTTTGGTGGGAATGGGGTCATGTACTCATAACCAATCTAATATTGTATTACTCAAATAAAATTATAGCATGCCTAAAGCATATGTTTATTTAATAAGGAATTGACACTTTGAAGGTAATGTCATATTTAAGACATTTAAAATGCAGGTATTTGTTGTGCATCTAATATTTGTGGGGTTATAAACAAAAATAAGTAAATAGAACCACAACAACAACAGTTCTTCTAGACTTGGCCTGTGACTAAACGTGCATACAGGGAATTGTGGGGGGGAAAGTATCACAGAGGATCATAAAAAGGATGGAAGCACGTCACCAGGATGTAAGTTTTTAACATCCCTCCAATGTAGATCTTATTCCAATAAAGGATTCATTAACAATTACTAGAGTGAGGGCAGGCCAAATAGTATGGTAGATAAGTACCAGGATCCTTGGTCATTGTCCTCTGCAGTCCAGTCAGTCTGAGAACAGAGCTGCAGGAACAGTTATAGTTTGTGTAAAACTCAGTGTTTTCCAGTGGCGGATCCAGGGGTGGGGCAACGGGGCAATTGCCCCCCCCGAGAATACCGACGGTCTCCCTCTCCCTCCCCTGCCAGCCCTGCAATGTGCCTGCGGACCGGATGGGAGATCACAGATCTCCCTCCCCGGTCTGCAGGCACTGTCCTGACAGCCGGCAGGGGAGGGAGAGGGAGTGAGAGAGAGGACCCGGGAGCTCAGCCTGCAGCTCCTCCGGGTCCTCCTCTCGCGAGATTTGGAGCGTTGCCGCGGTTACCACGGCAATGCTCCAAATGTCGCGAGAGTGAACTCTAGCCCGGGAGCGTGGGCTAGAGTTCACTCTCCCCACTGGGACCACCAATGAATCCCCACCAGACCGCCAGGGAAATGTCCCCCCTCCCCCCAGTAAAGGTAAGAAGGGAGGGGGGACATAGAATATTTATTTAAATAAAAAAAATATATATATATATATTAAAAAAAAAGCCCCCATACCCTTATATCACACACACACACACTGCCCCCATACACACACACTGCCCCCCATACACACACACTGCCCCCATACTGCCCCCTCATACACACACACTGCCCCCATACACACATACTGCCCCCATACACACACACACACACACTGCCCCCATACACTGCCGCCCCATATACACACACATTGCCCACACTCACACATACACTGCAATACTCACACACACACACTGCAACTGTTACACACACATACTGTCCCACACATACACTGCATCCCTGACATACACTGCCGCTCTCACACACGCTCACACACTGTCCCCCTCACACACACACTGCACCCCTTACACATTGCACCACTCACACACACTACTGCTCCTATGCACTACTACAGCCCCATTTCCCAGCAGACCTCAGGTAAGTTGTCACACTGTTCTTAAACGGTTTGACTACTTACTCTGGGAGGGGGTCCCGGCACTATAGACACCATAACCACTACACTGAGCTGTAGTGGTTATTGTGTCTGGATTATTTCTTTAAATAATCTACAAGTGCCCCTCCCGAGATCAGGCTCTGGATCCGCCACTGGTGTTTTCCCAGTTCCTCCAGTGTCTGTGTGTGAGACTGGACAGGAAGTGGAAGGAATCACTTCCGATCTGCCCTCTAACAGCCTTTCACACAGGAAATGCCTTGCAGGGGGAGCAGGGGACATCACTGAGTGATGCACACTGTATAACAGCTACAATAGCTCTGCTATCATAGGAGCCTGACTGGACTACTGAAGACTTTGCAAACAAACCTTCAAGATCCACATACTCTAAGCTACCTTTGACCTAACACAAAATTTAACCTCTCCCAAAATCTAAACAAACCCTGTTTGTCTGATTTAAGCACTCAAGTTCTAAAAAAAATCGCATTTCCTTAATCCCAGATTAAACTCCTCTTGAAAAACATATACTCCAATACTAATGTAATCCCTCTTACCCCAAACTCGATAATCCTAAACACCCATTTACCACAACTGTAAACTTTTTCAAATGTTTAATCTTCTCAACACTTTTCTTTTTTACATGTACAGTAAGTCCAAAGAAACATAAATGAGTCCAATCCTTTTTTAAAGCAGAGCTGTGAATTCTGATTTCTTCCATAATTGTGTCTCATTGTGCATGCGCACAAGGATCTATAGAGGATCCTCAATCTTGTGGGACCTTCAATGGAAACCAGAGTTGTATTCACTCATTCACAATAAGACATGGCTTAGAACTGACTGGAGCTAAAGACCAGAAGATGGCAGGAGGGAGATCTTCAGATAATTCCTTCCCACTCTCCCCAAGGTTTCTTCTCCGAAATAGAAAAAAAATGCAGAGAGCCTACAAGTGACCACACTGCATTAAGCGACTGGTGAGGATTTTTATAATGACAAGCAGAGGGCCAATTAACAATATCTTTTTTTTTTTTAAATAGTGTGAATATTAAAACAAACATTCTTCAGATTAAGTTGTTCTAAAGGTGCCACGGCCACTGTGTCACCAAGTCAACGAGCTCTAAGAGAATAAAACCAAACAGACCGGGCAGTTCGTTCTTCCTCCATGTCATGGCAACAAAGAATTTCAGCAAATCAGTGCCCACTCCTTGTGTCACATGACTACAAGCGAAGTATTAATCTGACCACAGAGAATAAAATTTGGCAAAGGGAAAAATATATTTATGTACAATATGTGCAGGGCGGTCCATAGGAAATCTTCCACTTAGGGGTGGATGAGATTTAGCAAGGCCATCTCACTTCCTGCACCGTGGTGTGACCAGAGCCAGGACAGGTCTCTTAACAGGTATGGTGCTATTATAGGCTGAGGGAACCATAACTAAGGTATTTATCTATTAAAGTTTAATTTGGGGCTTCTATCCCAAGATAGACAAGCAGTGATACTTTGTCTTGGGGTCCTCTTTTGGTAAACCAAGCAGGAGTTTCGGCTCTATGAGAGCTGTGTATGCGCCGAACTCAGAAGCAAGCATTGTAGAATGGGGCTATGTTGCAGCATTTTGCAAATTAATTTATTTTGCAAAACCTACTCAGGTTCAAACATGCAAAAACAATGTTGTGCTGGTGCCCTTAGACCAGGATTAACCCTAAAGTGATACTAGGCAACACTAAGCGTGTAAACTCATTGAAGATAATTAAGATATTTCTCTTTAATAAGCATAGTGATGCCTGATGTGGAACATTTTTTAAAGAATATTCTTTTAGAATGGTACAGTACAAAGTTGAAAATTAAAAATTCTCTAACTCGCTACTTTTACCAATAATTTAGATTTGGCTTGTTAATGCTCTATAATTTCTGTTTTTATTGAATAAATCCAAAAGGTTGTTTTTATTCACCAACATAATTTTGTGCCAAAAAAGAGCAAAGTGGAGAATACATAAGATTCTCTCCAATTTTACAAATGTAGCATAAATATGCAGTTCCCTTGTCAGTTCTTTCGCTCTGTCTTCACAAAATATATTGAGGTTCCCTACCTGCATGGGAAAAATTAAACAGCTGCTTGAACTTGGGTACAATTTCGGAATCCGAAATCCCTATTACCTTATTGCGGTGTCAGTTGTACTTTGACATTCAATTATCCGCAATTCAGGAAAAGTGTTAATCACATCACAACCTACCTTGAAATTCTCAATAAAGAAAGGTTAATTTCCTTTTATCCTGATGAGTTTATTGCTCGGCCGTTGATAAACAAAGCACTAAATGGATAGAGTAATCTTTGGATCTCTATAGGTTTGGGCTGAGCAAGTTCTATCTAAATCTCCTGTTTGTTACTTAACACTGTGGGAAAGGAGAGGATCATAAACCTCTAAATATAAATAGGTTCCAAAGAATAATAATTACCATTAATGGTTATCGGAGCCATTTACAATGATAGGGCTCTAAATAAATTAATAAAGGCTGTTAACCTACAGGTTTGCACTCCTAATAGACCCATCAAGGGAAAGAAAAAACAACAACATTGATAGAGTATATAAATTAGCCGTAGGTGGTGTCCCTACTGTGACGCAATTTGATACATTTATGTAGAGAATTAAAGGAACACTCCAATCACCATAACCACTACACATTGCTGTAGTTATTAGAGTGCCAGGAGTGCCTGGCATCCCCATTCTAAGTAGCCAAACCAATTTTGAATGGTTAGGCTTCTTACATGGGGTCCGCCTCGTGCCACTCTCCGCCTCCAGCACTAGAGAGGCGGTAGCTGCTAAGCCGGAAATTCCGTTAGCTCCTTTAACGATAAAGAGGTAAGGAAAATAGACAAGGGGTTAATAAAAATGTAACTTTTACTGGTATAGGATAAAAAAAATAAAATAAAAAAAAAGATAAAAAATAAAAATAGATCTGTACAAGAATCTGTACTACATAATATCTAGGAAGGAAGTTTGGTACAGATTTTCTTTATCCTAAAATAATATGTCACGTTTTCTAAATCACCTTGTGTTTCGTCACCTCTTTAGGGTCAGGAACAGATTCTCTAATTTGCGATGATGGCTAGAGGAGTGGCCAGACGGTTTGTTCCAGCCTTAATTTTCTAACTCTTATTACCTAAATATTCATTAATTGCAGCAAATTAGGGGGTCTGGTCAAAATGATGGATCACTCAAAGCAACCACAGTGAAACCTCAAAGTTCTACATCAGCATAACTGAAGCTGTTCAGGAGAATGAATAAGGAATAATTTAACCCAGGATTATTTAGGGGAGAGGGCATGTGTTTGCGATCATAGGCAGTAGGGATTCAGTGCAATCGGCCTTTACTAAAAAGCCCTTCACGCCAATGCCCAGATGGATGTGAGAATAAAAATGATCAATCTAACCTGTAAGACTTTGGATGAGGAAATAGGAGAAAAAAAAGATTGCGACACCCGCTAATATGGATTCTAGAGAGCCTCGATGGAGCATTGATTTAAAAGTTCAGCCATTACCTCTCTTTTTACTTTAGAACCTGCTTATTTTAAATTTCCTAAAACCAATGTATGGGGTGCCAGGAGAGGTGGCAGCCAGTCCTGACCCCCCTTTAAATATTAGTGAGTCAGGAGTGTGGTTTGTTTAGATGGTACAACCAATTGTTATGTTTGTATTCAACATAAATGGGGGGGTGCCATATTTCAAGAACTTGCTCCAGACACAGCATCCCACTGCGTGTCCAAGAGAATGGTGGGAAAATTCGATTTCAGAATGACTGTTTACAGCAGTTTTTATTTCTGCGTGAGATTATATTCTAATATATAGGAAGCTTACAGGATGTTCAGCGATGGCAGAATTCTATAACCAGAGACGTTTGTATCTGGTTAAATTGAATCGATCTAGATGATGTATTGTTTTGTAATAAATAATAGAATAAATTTCATACACTAGTTGTAAAACGCCACAACAATTCCACCACCACCTGGACTTGGACTCAAAGATCAAAATAAGTTATATGTATAGATAAAAATAAGTTTAGATATTGTAATGGAGTAGAAAGGCTCCCATTATCTCTAAGAAAATGACTATTCATTTTCCAATAAATAAATAAAAAACTTCTCTGGCCATAGTATGTAGTCTCTGGGGAGCAAATGTTCTATCATGTCATATCATAATGGGTGCATTAAATGACCAATAACCAGACCCATGATGCCACAAGTCAGGGGTAGGCAAAATTGGCACTTTAGATGTGTACTACATATCCCAAGATGCTTTGCTGGCATTACAGCTGTAAGAACATTATAGTCCACAACATCTGGAGAGCCGAAGGTTGCCTACCATCCTTCCTTAAATGCTTGATCCACTGGTGGACCACCTCTGGACCTTACTGAGGTCACAAATGTTTTTCAAAAAAGCAAGTAGAGAACTCAATGTGGTCACTCTATAAGATGTACTCATGTGAGGAGCGTGAATCAGCAATATTAGATAGAATACAATCCTGATAGAATAAAAGCCATTCTTCTAGGTCATTTTGATGGCTCTTGGAGGGGGGGCGGGGGATATGAACAAGGAGACACAGTACAGAGCATCCACCAGGAGTGAATTTCTCATGGATACTATGTTGCTCCTACTTGCAATCATTCGTGGAAACATTCCTAAAGGGCCTGGTACCTATAGTTTATTGGAAAAGAAAGGTGACGGTACCTCTATACCTTTCTTCAATAAACAAACACTACCATGGAAGCCTTTACTGACTTGAAGTGTACAGCAGAGGTAAGTAAATAAAGCACACTTATCTCCACACATCTCATCAGGAATCAGTGCTCCACTCATCTTACACCTCATCTTCCCAAAAATCCCTGCATGCACATCACAGTCTGTGTACAGAGAATGCATCCCGGATATCAAGCTGGGCCCTCAGCAGATGGCTTTTTGGTTTAACAAGTAACAATTCTATTTTATAACTATAAACAAAACATATCCAAACTTCCCCAAAACTACTGTCAGCACCGGCTACTTTAAGTCAAATAATTACTTTCCAGGTTTTTCCTGATATGTACCAGAAAATGCAAAAATTACAAAGTTAAAAAAATAAGATATTGCAGATCGTTCTAAATTTCGTTTTTTTAAAAAGGACATAACAAAATTCATGGAAATTCATGTTCGTTTCACTTGCATTCATCTGATACATTGAAACACCCCATGTGAGCTCTGTGGGTATAACTAGTTTATTTCACTATCTCTACAAAATACACTTACTACAGATCTGACAACATCATTGCCTCCCAAATGTTTATCTTCTACGAAATTAACATGCTTACCCCCTGAAAAGCTTCCCTTTTCTCTCAAAGTGCATCTGCTTAACATAATTAGATTTAACGGTCATTGTTTATTGACGTCAACAAGACCCATCAGTTAGATAAAATGTCCCTGTCATTTACAGGAATTGGGTCATTCTGCAGTAGATGTGATGGTCACAAGTCTTTAGAACAATAAATCACTCATTGTCACTAGACGTGCATGGAGGAAAAATATGTTTAAGCAGAACCTGATGCTTTGACTTGTCCGAATATAATCATGGAAAAAGATTTAGGAAAATAATTTGGACAAAATATTTTGCGCAAACGTGGGTCAGTCCATGTACTGAAAAATATTTAAAAAATTATCGATTTGCTTAAATTCAAACGAAATTCCATTTGGCCAAAACCGAACGCACAGGTCTGATTGTTACTTTCACAACCAGACACCCTGTATACTGCACTGTAAACACCTAATTTGTAAATATTATTTTTATGTTGTAAAGGCGAGGAGCTGGAGTGGATAATTAGATTGCAAGAGATTACAAATAATTTAGAAATGTATATATAATTAAAGGAAAGGACGGAAACGGTGTCCGCCTGTGATGACATGTTGAACCCAGAGGATTGCCTGGGATCTGAGTTGACGTCTAACCAACAGCTTTGAAGACGCCTGTGCAAAGCAAAGAGACAACCATCAGCAAAGATACACGCCAGTTTATAAAGGTCAGGGACTAATTCTTTTTAAAAAGGACATAACTGAATTCATGGAAAAATGGATAAGGGACCTCCTTATGCCATAACTTATACTGGAATTCTCAGTGTTTATGGTCATTGACCTGTCCCTTGAAAGAGATTTTACACTGAATGTCCGCTAACATCGGAGTATCACAATGTAAGAGATTCATTTTCTACAAACTGTATATATGTTATGTTTGAATGACTTTTGATAAAGGGCGAAAGAAGTTTCAGAATCCAACTAAGCTATATCACTCAAGATGCCAATGTTTGGATCGGTCGCCAAAAGTTTGGTTTTCCATCTTTTACAATGAATTACATGGATTACTAGATAACAGCAAAGGCCACATATGTAAATTAACATTTTTTAAAGGGGCAGATCGAAATAAACATGTCATCACATGTCTCTCCTCTGCTAGACTGTAAGCTTGTTTGAGCAAGGTCCTCATCAACCTATCGTTCCTGTAACATTTTGTAATTGTCTCATTTGTTTTCAAATTCCCCCCCTTTTTAAATATTGTAAAATGCAGTGGAATAAGTTGGCGCAACATAAATACCAATATTAAAGTCAATAAAAAACTAATTTGATACAATAGTCTCAACAATGCAAATTATCGGGTGCTAACCTATACCGTACATTAGGAATAGCGATTCTTGCCAGAGCAGAACAGTCCCTGTCCTCTTAACCCTGCAATGTTTACAGTGGCTGTCAGTATGACCTTCACTAGAGACACTGCCACTGCACTGACCAAGTTTAACGTGGTTACGTGATGTGGAAGCCCCATAAAAAAGCATTGATACACTGCTTTCCTATGGAAACCTTTGAATGCATGCGCAGCATTTTCCTATGTGAGAGAATTAGAATGGAACATCGCGGAGGAGCCATGCCTTCTCAGTGATGTCGTACGAAGTGGGTGGGGGGGGGGAAGGACACTAATATGCGTTGGAAATACAGATTTGTATTCCTAAAGCTACAGTGTTCCTGCAATAGGACTAGACCTCGTTATTCACTAAAACTTGAATTGTACGGGATTTAAGGGGATTTTAAACTTAATTTCAAATTTTAGACAACAACGGCCAAACTGAAAGCACGGGGGATGTGGAAAATGATTCCAGCTTTAGACGTTTCACCTCAATATTTGAAATTCTTTGATTTAACTTTTAATTCCTCAGAATGATCCTGAAACATGGCTTCCCATAAAAACAGAACATTTTTTAGCAACAAACTTGTTCAGCGAAGTGATGAGCGGAACATTTAAAAACACAATTTAATATTTTTTTTTTTTTAAAGTAGATTTAAAGATGAATTAGGAGTTTCTTGAGTTAGTTTTTGTGCAAAACTTAAAACAACTTGTAGAGTGTTATTACCAATAATCAGTTTAACTGTACGAATGTCATTAATCATTAAAAAAATAGAGGACGGAAATAACCAAACAACGACGGTAACCTACTACCCGGCTTAAACAGGACTCTAATATGAGCATTAACCAACTGAGCCACTTCTGTAGACAGTGTGTCCCTCTCACTGCAGAGCTGCTAGAGGGGCAATTATGGCTGGATATTACACTCTCTGCACCCCCATAAACATGGCTAACATGCCATAAATGATATATTCTATGTAACCAAATGCACTGATAAAAAAATTAAATGCGTAAAATAAAATTATTTCCTGTTCGATTAATTCAAAATAAAAAATGCCAAATAACACGTTACACAATTTCTTTCCATGGAGACTTGGCATCCTGAACTGCCAACAGCGCTGATTCTCCCAAGTTGACATATTCAGAGTAAGGTGGAGGGGACTGAAAATATTACTCTAATCTTGGACACTGGTTCTTAAAGGGATATTATAGTGCTAGGAATACAAGTCACTGTAAACCCTAATTGTACTTACCCGATTTCAGCGCCGATCTCCCTTGGTGCTCTGCTTCTTCTGACATCACCCGACGAGGGGGGAGGGGGGGAGATACTACTGAACAGCGAATGTCATGTAGCAATGCTTTCCTAGGGGGATCTTACTGATGCTTCCTGTCCTCATGTAGAGCGTGAGGACGTCCAGAGTCAGTTAGGCAAACAAAAGTCGCCTAGCAAGCAGGAAGTGCTTCTAGTGGCTGATTGACAGCCACTAGAGGCAGTCTTAGTCCTGCAAGGTAATGACTGTGGTTTCTCTAAAATTACAATGATTTACATTGCAGGACTAAGTAGGACAGGGACAGTGCACCCAGACCACTTCAATGAGCTGAAGGTGTCTGGGTGCCTATAGTGTCCCTTTAAGCTTTTATTGACGGGACCCAAATTACCCTCTTGGCATTCCTCTGGAAACCTATTCTTCAATTTTAAGTTTACCTCAGTGACCCATTCTTTAATTGTCATGTAGTTTAGTATCAAAATATATTATGCTCTTGGTTACAAAGTGGTCTTCGCTGATCTGGGGGAAGCAGTGTTCTCACAGAAAACATGTTATTCCGGTCAGTTGTCTGAGGTCAGAAAAAAATAATGTGTTTGCTATTACCAATAGGGATCACCTGAAGCAGCACAGGGCCCCCAATTTTACATCATGAACCAGAGTTCAAGAACCACTGAACTATGAAGACAAGGGATTTTGCTTAGTTTATATTTAATCTGTTTTTATAAATATTGGGAGATCCACGGTTTAGCAAAGAAATCCCAAAGGCACAGAATACTAAACAGCTTATACTATATAAAGGAGACTGACCTGATACGGCTTCTTTAAAAATGTTATCAACAATATTGAATAATAGAAGGGCTTTCGCTCTTCAACAAGTCAGGTCTTAGGAGTTTATGGTGTAGACTGACAGTCAAGGCAGGGCTGGCATTGGCAGTGCAGGGCGAAGGGTAATTGCCAAATCACTATTATAGAGCAGGGGTAACCTTGCACACTCCAGATGTTGTGGACTACATCCCCCTTTATGCTTTGCCAGCACTACCTATGTAAGAGCATTATAGAACATGCCCAAGGTTGCCTGTCCCTGTTATAGAGAGTATAGTGGGCTCATCCCCGAGGCATGATAATATATTATTTATTGAGGAGAAAACATCTAGTTGGCTAATTCGCTAGTGATGTGCAGGTTCTAGAATAAACTGGCAGAATATTGAACCTGTGCCCAGAATCCAAGGTCACATACTGAGGCCTAAACCGCTAACTACATTGTGCCTTCTGGCATTCCATATAACTAACAAGCCCAGCATGCTCAGTCAAGCGAAGCATGATGGGAGTTCAAGTTATAAGACAGGAAGAAAAATGTGATTATTGTTTTGTATTGTCATCCTGACATTAGGAGAACGGTCACCTGGCCACCAGGTGTAGACTTTCTCCCATATCAGAGAAGGGAACTGGAGGAAAGTTTAGAAGGTGTGAGAACTATTAATACCAGATGTAATTATTATTGCAGTTAGTTATAGAATATGATCCAGTTACAATTTATAAATCTATATAGAAGCCAAGTGCTAGTGAGCTCTGTATAGAGAATAAGGAGAGAGGAGCAGGTAGATCTGGTGCAGGACCAAATGAGAACCCAAAATATACAGTTACAGCTAATGTGCAGGAGGGCTTCCTCTAGGCCCGTGGAGGGGGTGGGCTGTATATTTGGGAGTTCCTTCACTCCATGTATCATTGCACTCAGGCACTGTGTATATCACATTGGAAAGGACTAAGAATGTTCTCATTAACCAGAATAACTGCATATTTAGCATTGACACATATATAGCTGTTTAACATCATTTAAGTATTTGTCTAATTATATATATATATATATATATATATATATATATATATATATATATATATATATATATATATATATATATATATATATATATATATATATATATATATATATATACACATACACACACACACACATACATACACACACACACACACAGCAAGATTCTGCCTCTTATTCTAGGAGTTTGTTTTCCAAACTGCCAGCTGTTTACAAAAATAAATACATATAAAAACAGGTAAATATTTGTAAACAGTGCTCAGTTTAGAAAAAAAACTCCCAGAAAATGTGTCAGAATCTTGCTGTGTATGTATGTGTGTGTGTGTGTATTTATAAAACGTGTCAGAATCTTGCTGTGTGTGTATGTATGTGTGTATTTATAAAATGTGTCAGAATCTTGCTGTGTGTGTGTGTTTATATATAAAACGTGTCAGAATCTTGCTGTGTATGTATGTGTGTGTGTGTGTGTGTGTGTGTGTGTGTTTATATATAAAGCGTGTCAGAATCTTGCTGTGTATGTATGTGTGTGTGTGTGTGTGTGTGTGTGTGTGTTTATATATAAAGCGTGTCAGAATCTTGCTGTGTATGTGTGTGTGTGTGTGTTTATATATAAAATGTGTCAGAATCTTGCTGTGTATGTGTGTGTGTGTTTATATATAAAATGTGTCAGAATCTTGCTGTGTATGTGTGTGTGTGTGTTTATATATAAAATGTGTCAGAATCTTGCTGTCATAGTGACACAATATGACACAGTGATACAATGTAACAAACTAACATCCTGGCAGAACAATATTATCCAGACAATTTCACAACTCCAACACAAAGTGACTCATTCCATTCACATCGTATTAATTATCCCAAATTCATTGATCTGGATTTATATTCTGGAAATAAAATGATAGGGATGTTAACGCTTGTGGAGAATTCCATCTCCGATTTTACCGACAGGCTGTATCGCCATATTCCTAAATAGCATTTAATATAGGACGCCGAATAGTGCATTATATTGCCCAGTGCTACCCTTCCAATAATGGGAAATCTATAGCAATTAATCTATGGGGCATATTGACTAAACAGTGGGGCATTCTCCACCCTGACTGAGAATCATTGCAAATATTATGTTATTCTTAGACAGTACACACACACACACACACACAATATATTCTATACACACAAACACACACACACAATGCATTTACAGACCAGAATATATTCTATACATACACACAAATGTTATATATATATATATATATATCTATCTATCTATCTATCTCATAATCATTTAATTGTATGAAAATACATTAAAACACACAGGGCTATATTCAGAAATACTACAAAGATATAGGTTTGGTAAAATGTAAAATATATATATGTGTATGTATATTATTCCGGCTTTCTAGATTTCTGCCTATTGATCACAATTTAGAATAATTTATCGTTGATATTTAGATTTTTCCTCATATATAACTATAGCAATAAACGAGAATAGAACGTTCTAAAATCCATGAAATTACTAGCCCTAATACAATGGTACACGGATTATATAATCCTGAAAGTGAGACTATAAAGAGAATTAGAGGTTTGGCAATGCAGTGAATTATCTCTGCTATTGGTAAAATAATCCAGAACATCATTTTAGTGAGAAAAGACAAGAAAAGCCGATTTGGAGAAATTCACCCAATTGCAAAGTCATTCTGGCGACTTGAAACGAATATTGCAAAATAAATAAATAAATTGAAAAATTAAAATGGAAAAATTGTCAAAAATAGCTGAGCTTGGAATAATAATAATTAAAAAAAAAAAAACTATGTTACAGACACGGCTTAACAATTTTAAGTTCGAATTTTATAATTTGAAATTAAATTTCCTACAATTAGGAT
>OW240913.1:17985664-18083164 GCA_933207985.1 Pelobates cultripes | reverse complement strand
TGAAATGCCAGAGATTCCCATTAGGGATTAGGATATGTTTGTAGGATCAATGACACGCCTGATCAAGCACAGCCTCCAATCTGACCCTATATTAAAAAGCCATTACCCTCACATTTCACCATAATGGCTTTCTAGTGATCTGAAGATGGACCCAGCTAATTTTATATGGGCAATTTGTCTGTGTGCCTTTGGAGACAGTGCTGGCCATCAGTAATTACAGGGGATACAGGAGGGACACGTTATCTGCTGCTGTTTTTAGCAAAGTAACTGATTTATGGGAATTAATGAGCCTACAATAATATTGCAAAACTAAATGGTGGAAACTGTAGCTGAAAATGGCTTGTTAGCCTCCCCCCACTCCTGTCACAGCAAGTACCACCCAAAATATGGGGGGATGGGAGGGTGGGGTTAACCCCATTAAACAAAATAATAATAAATAAATCTCCCCAGGTTTATCTGGAGTCCCTGCCTTGCTGTGCTCTGATAGGGTTAGATTGGCTTGTTGTAACTGCAGTTTGTTTAACACAATTTTACATAAATGACACCTTCCTAGTGTACTGGGATTTGTGGGGGTTGGAGGTGAGTATGGAAAAATGAAATGTAATCAATATAACTGATTTATGATTTCTATATATTTTATACATTGATACCGAATAACCTCCCAGCTAAATATAGAAAAACATTTTAAATTGACATTTATCTAATATTATAAAAACTATATATACTTTAAATTTTACCAAAAACTCAACATTGTTGGCTTTATATCTGCAGATCTTTGAGCTTTCTATGTAAAAATGTATCAAATTTGCAAAGAGCTAGAGGTTTATCCACTAAACAGCGAATTGTGTTTCAGTAACAGCCAAGCTTTGACTAGAGCAGAATTGGAGAACTGATCATAAAAGACGACTTGGAATATTAAGGTCGAATTCACCTTTCGGTTAATTTATTTTACATTTTGCAAATCTCGTCTCAAAAAAATATTCATTTTAAATCTCTAACAACAGTTTTGTTAAAAACAGATGATTTGTGGCCTTTATTCACTAAAATCCCAATCTCAGACAGAGATACAGATTAGCTGGTTTTTAAATCTGGATTTAAATGCTTTACAATTCGTTTTTTAAATAATAATTTATCTTTTTAGCGCTAGGGATGAATTCAGCTAAATTCCAAAATATCTGAATTTGATATTTATTAAATATTTTTTTTGGTGCAAAGTTTGAAATTCGTTTTTAATTCTCGACAATTCTCGCTTTTGTAAATAACGCCATTAGTGTATTAATTGTCTCATCCATTTTCCAGGTATGGGATCAATATTTCATTTTTGTATCTCATTCAGATTATTAATAACAACATTGTATTACACACCGCCAGGACCCTCAGCAAACCTGGAGATTATAATGAGGTTTAGATTTCAATCCATCGCACAATACCTGTATTTAATAATAAATAATTTTATAAATGATAGAAATTAGCAGATTTGAAGAAATTATATAAAATAATAATATAATTCTAGCATCAATGTGTACTTCATATAAAAGTGGTTATTTTACTAATTACAATTTATTAGAATGAATAGGTGTGGGTATTTAAGTTTCAGTCGCTATTTGAATTTAAAATAAAACGAATTCTTCTCTCTCCATAAACCGACTGAAACATATCGCTCTATTCACAAAGCGCCGACTTGGACCATATACAGGGTTATTCAATAAAGGGCCAATTGTCAGGAATTCTGAGTTAATTTTAAAATGTTACATTTTTAAAAATAGAAGTTTGAGCGAACGTTTGAAATCTACTCAAAATTCCCGAGAATTGTCACTTTGGCGAATAACAATAGCTGGCTCTGGATATTGTCTATCAGATTGATATTTTGGCCTGATTATTGGCAATGCCACAGTAATTAATTCAGAAATAAACCCATAAAACAGACAATTGACAATTAGCAAGGGATTGTAACAGGGGATGCAATGTTTATTATCTAAATAGGTAGAAAGAATATTAACTTTATATACTTTAAAAAAAACAAAACCTATTTTTATATATATATATTTTTTTACATGAAATATTAGCATATGAACCTATGAATGCTGTATACCTCAAACAATAAACGTGGATGTGTCTATATATAAATACAGCAACATTGAAATATAAAGTTATATTACTATACAATACACACTTACAAGCTTATACATAGATACTTGTATTTGTCTAACAGAAAGCGATTTAATTAAGCTGCTATTCTCTATATGACTATAGTAAGTGGAATTAACGTGTCTCTATATGTACCTAGGAGGTGTAGGTGCCATAACCTTATTAAACTATTACGACCAATAATTCTATCAGTGTGGTGCATCAATCAGCCAATCACTGGCATGGTGCATTAATTAGTAGCTCTAGAATGCCTTTTATTATTCAGTTCTATTTTGTGATCACCACTAAACACTATCACACCACCATACTAACTATGGGCTAATTAGCAGTGATTGCAGGCACTGAACACAGATTTAGGGATATTCTTTGGACACAATACACAGGTTTTTGTTGTGTCCCCCCCCCCAGCTGAATGATTCAGTTAAACACAAAAAGAATAAAACACTTGTAAAAATAAATAAATAAAATAATTTAAAACAAATTATATATATATATATATATATATATATATATATATCACACACACACAATTATCCTACACATACACGTTTTACATTTCTTTCTATTTATTTTTGTAAGATCCCTTTTTCCTTGTATTGAGATCCATGTCTGGCAGTGAGCTCTATGAGAATGAATTAGCTGCTGGACTGCTGGAAATACTCAGACAATCTGCAGGACTTGTGTCCAGATATAAACTTATTGGAGAGAGCAGAAACTCACACACACTTACACTGAGGTTTATATATTCTCAGAGTGACACACTTGAGAATCATTTACTATACTCTTAATACGTCAAAACCACAGGCAGACTAAGTATCACACAGGGAATACAATGCAATATAATCTCATGTACACCCCCAACCACTTCAGCTAACCTGCTCAGTACAGGACTAGAAAAACTACATTACCCACAATGCTCAAAAAGACTAAAAATGGCCAATAATGCTGATCTAATAATCCACCCACCTTTCCCCACTCTCCTGTCCCTTTAAAATGATTCAATTATTATGTTTTATTTACTAAATAATATTTTTGCTATATTGTATACTTTGTAGCATTGTGTTACTGTCTCCTGTACAGGGTGTGATACAGTTTCAGTAAGAAACCAGTTATAATTAACACACTGCCAACTGTATTTTATTTTATACTCAAAAATATTACATCAAGCATTTAAAAATATTTGGGGGAAAAAATTAATAATATGAAATAAAACGAGAGATTGTATATAACATATTTAATTACTCTTTTAGTAGTAAATAAACACAAATGAAAGACAATATATTACTATGAAAGTTTGGCTGCATTAAACAAAATCGACAAATGTTATGTTACAAATCACACACAATGGTTAATGAATAAACTTCATGTAATGAGATAATCTCGTGTATTCCGCGGGTTTGAATGTAAATGGAATGATGTATATTATAATGTAAGATCGAATAACTCGATTTATGTAGATAACACATTTTAGATTTCATTTGACAATATCCTGGTGTATTTCGATTTGATAAATGTTGCTAATGTATCTAATCTACATATATTGGCGTAACTCGATATAATGAATATCGGTGATACATATTAGTACATATCGAATTATTCCATCTATTGGTGTAATTCGATAGAATAAATATTGGTGTAATTCTAGAATCTTGAAATGTTGCACCGAATCAATACAAAATTGGAGCACAGAGCTGAAACTGTTGCAGTCACCATGGAAACCAAAATATGTTTCTGCACTTTGCTCCAAATTCAGCCCAAGAATAGACTGAGGAGGAAATAAGACATGGATAGGGAGGAGATTAACTCCTAATCTTATTAATAGTGCTAAAGGCCCAGAAACATTAGCCAGGTAGAGAGTGGCCTATTCACCATCTTCTAGATCTGCAATTAACACTTTCAGTGCCAGGCTAAAAGAAACAGTCATGACTAATCCAATGACGCTCATCCAGCCAAGGCTGAGCACACATCATGAGAATTACTGAGTTCCTAAACCATAATCACTGCCCTGAGGGGGAGGGAGGCTGGAGTGGGGCTTTGAAGGCTGCTGTAGGTATGAGGGAGGCTGTGGAGACATGGATGGAGGCTGCTGTAGGTATGAGTGAGGCTGTGGAGACAGGCATGGTGGCTGCTGTAGGTATGAGTGAGGCTGTGGAGACAGACATGGAGGCTGCTGTAGGTATGAGTGAGGCTGTGGAGACAGACATGGAGGCTGGTGTGAGGCATTGAAGGCTGCGGAGACATGGATGGAGGCTGCTGTAGGTATGAGTGAGGCTGTGGAGAGAGGCATGGAGGCTGCTGTAGGTATGAGTGAGGCTGTGGAGACAGGCATGGAGGCTGCTGTAGGTATGAGTGAGGCTGTGGAGACAGGGATGGAGGCTGCTGTAGGTATGAGTGAGGCTGTGGAGAAAGGGCTGGAGGCTGCTGTAGGTATGAGTGAGGCTGTGGAGAAAGGGATGGAGGCTGCTGTAGGTATGAGTAAGGCTGTAGAGACAGGGATGGAGGCTGGTGTGAGGCATTGAAGGCTGTGGAGACAGGAATGGAGGTTGGTGTGGGCCATTGAAGGCTGTGGAGACAGGGATGGAGGTTGGTGTGGGCCATTGAAGGCTGTGGAGACAGGGATGGAGGCTGGTGTGAGGCATTGATGGCTGTGGAGACAGGAATTAAGGCTGGAGGGGCCTTATCTCCACTGACTGAGTGTAGCAGCTCCAGAATACCAGTAACATAACTTATCTCAATGTAATGTCACAACTTCAGAGACACTTTCACAAACAAATGTCACATGTGTTTACCTGTCAATCCTCCCAGGGGGAGCAGGGATGGGGTGAATGGAAAGACTTGTTCTGAGTGATGGATTGAACTCCCAGCTTAGCTGGATGGAGTCTCTCAGATCAGTTTAGACACACCAAAAATAGAATTATTTATAGAGCACCAGCATATTCTGTAGCGCTGTACAATAGGTATATAAAACAAACAAACAAACAAACAAAAAAGACAGACAGTTAAACAGTTCTACCCCCCACCTCCCTCCAAACAAAAATATACATGTCTGACATGTGGGGATAATAGCTGAAGAGGAACACTCTCCAAAATTTAAATATCACAAACACAAAACTTAGACTGAACTCAATAAATACATGTAATTATTATTTATAATTATTTATAATTATTATTTATAAGCCACAATGAACCCCAAACAGGAAAACAAAAGATATCAATGAATTCTGCTTGGAGAGGCGTTATAAATCAATCCATATATCTCAACATGAAGGGATTCACTATCTGCAAAGGGCTCCATCAGATCATTGAATAATGACATGCTCTAATGATAAATGTGCTCACAATCACCACTACTAACAATAAAAAGAAAATATTGTGTCATTTATAACCATAGCAAGTACTGTCCATGATATATAGAGGCATAGAGAATGATTTGATTTTACATAATGAGGGCTATAAGGATTATGTTATAATACCACAGCCAGAGCAGGCTTTATCCTCAATTGCTGTGAGATATAGAATCCCAGGATATTTATTATATATAGTCAGTCAGTATGTATCGGACCTGGCAGTAACATGGTCACTAACTGTATATACATTCTATGTGTGAGATATAGAATCCCAGGATATTTATTATATATAGTCAGTCAGTATGTATCGGACCTGGCAGTAACATGGTCACTGACTGTATATACATTCTATGTGTGAGATATAGAATCCCAGGATATTTATTATATATAGTCAGTCAGTATGTATCGGACCTGGCAGTAACATGGTCACTAACTGTATATACATTCTATGTGTGAGATATAGAATCCCAGGATATTTATTATATATAGTCAGTCAGTATGTATCGGACCTGGAAGTAACATGGTCACTAACTGTATATACATTCTATGTGTGAGATATAGAATCCCAGGATATTTATTATATATAGTCAGTCAGTATGTATCGGACCTGGCAGTAACATGGTCACTAACTGTATACATTCTATGTGTGAGATATAGAATCCCAGGATATTTATTATATATAGTCAGTCAGTATGTATCGGGCCTGGCAGTAACATGGTCACTAACTGTATATACATTCTATGTGTGAGATATAGAATCCCAGGATATTTATTATATATATAGTCAGTCAGTATGTATCGGACCTGGCAGTAACATGGTCACTGACTGTATATACATTCTATGTGTGAGATATAGAATCCCAGGATATTTATTATATATAGTCAGTCAGTATGTATCGGTTCTGGCAGTAACATGGTCACTAACTGTATATACATTCTATGTGTGAGATATAGAATCCCAGGATATTTATTATATATAGTCAGTCAGTATGTATCGGACCTGGCAGTAACATGGTCACTAACTGTATATACATTCTATGTGTGAGATATAGAATCCCAGGATATTTATTATATATAGTCAGTCAGTATGTATCGGACCTGGCAGTAACATGGTCACTGACTGTATATACATTCTATGTGTGAGATATAGAATCCCAGGATATTTATTATATATAGTCAGTCAGTATGTATCGGACCTGGCAGTAACATGGTCACTAATTGTATACATTCTATGTGTGAGATATAGAATCCCAGGATATTTATTATATATAGTCAGTCAGTATGTATCGGACCTGGCAGTAACATGGTCACTGACTGTATATACATTCTATGTGTGAGATATAGAATCCCAGGATATTTATTATATATAGTCAGTCAGTATGTATCGGACCTGGCAGTAACATGGTCACTAACTGTATATACATTCTATGTGTGAGATATAGAATCCCAGGATATTTATTATATATAGTCAGTCAGTATGTATCGGACCTGGCAGTAACATGGTCACTAACTGTATATACATTCTATGTGTGAGATATAGAATCCCAGGATATTTATTATATATAGTCAGTCAGTATGTATCGGACCTGGCAGTAACATGGTCACTAACTGTATATACATTCTATGTGTGAGATATAGAATCCCAGGATATTTATTATATATAGTCAGTCAGTAAGTATCGGACCTGGCAGTAACATGGTCACTGACTGTATATACATTCTATGTGTGAGATATAGAATCCCAGGATATTTATTATATATAGTCAGTCAGTATGTATCGGACCTGGCAGTAACATGGTCACTAATTGTATACATTCTATGTGTGAGATATAGAATCCCAGGATATTTATTATATATAGTCAGTCAGTATGTATCGGACCTGGCAGTAACATGGTCACTGACTGTATATACATTCTATGTGTGAGATATAGAATCCCAGGATATTTATTATATATAGTCAGTCAGTATGTATCGGACCTGGCAGTAACATGGTCACTGACTGTATATACATTCTATGTGTGAGATATAGAATCCCAGGATATTTATTATATATAGTCAGTCAGTATGTATCGGACCTGGCAGTAACATGGTCACTGACTGTATATACATTCTATGTGTGAGATATAGAATCCCAGGATATTTATTATATATAGTCAGTCAGTATGTATCGGACCTGGCAGTAACATGGTCACTAATTGTATACATTCTATGTGTGAGATATAGAATCCCAGGATATTTATTATATATAGTCAGTCAGTATGTATCGGACCTGGCAGTAACATGGTCACTGACTGTATATACATTCTATGTGTGAGATATAGAATCCCAGGATATTTATTATATATAGTCAGTCAGTATGTATCGGACCTGGCAGTAACATGGTCACTGACTGTATACATTCTATGTGTGAGATATAGAATCCCAGGATATTTATTATATATAGTCAGTCAGTATGTATCGGGCCTGGCAGTAACATGGTCACTAACTGTATACATTCTATGTGTGAGGTATAGAATCCCAGGATATTTATTATATATAGTCAGTCAGTATGTATCGGACCTGGCAGTAACATGGTCACTGACTGTATATACATTCTATGTGTGAGATATAGAATCCCAGGATATTTATTATATATAGTCAGTCAGTATGTATCGGACCTGGCAGTAACATGGTCACTAACTGTATATACATTCTATGTGTGAGATATAGAATCCCAGGATATTTATTATATATAGTCAGTTAGTATGTATCGGTTCTGGCAGTAACATGGTCACTGACTGTATGTACACTGGGTCATATAGCAAGAGCAAGTGTCAACCTTCCCATTCTGTGATTGTTTATTATATACTGATGGATAATACTATACTATAACTATTATATACTGATAGAAAATGCATACTATATCTCTATATTATACACTGATCGATAACGCATATTATAACTATATATTATATACTGATCGATAACACATACTATAATTCTATATTATATACGGATTGATAATGCATACTATAACTATTATATAGTGATCGATAACGCATACTATAACTATTATATACTGATCGATAACGCATACTATAACTATATTATATACTGATGGATAATGCATACTATAACTATTATATACTGATAGAAAATGCATACTATAACTCTATATTATACACGGATTGATAATGCATACTATAACTCTATTTTATATACTGATCGATAACGCATACTATAACTCTATATTATATACTAATGGATAATGCATGCTATAACTATATATTGCATGCTCTGAGTTTATATTACATGGCACATGCTCTGACTATATATTGCATAGTGCATGTTCTGACTATATATTACATGGTGCATGTTCTGACTTTATATTACCTGGCACATGCTCTGACTATATATTGCATAGTGCATGCTCTGACTATATATTACATGGTGCATGCTCTGACTATATATAACATAGTGCATGCTCTGACTATATATTACATGGTGCATGCTCTGACTTTATATTACATAGTGCATGCTCTGACTATATATTACATGGTGCATGCTCTGACTTTATATTACATGCTCTGACTTTATATTACATAGTGCATGCTCTGACTATATATTACACGGTGCAGGCACTGACTATATATTGCATGGTGCATGGCGCATGCTCTGACTATGTATAATATAACGATTCATCTCCTGGTTCTGTGCATTAAACATGTTTTGTTAGAATTAAGTATTTGTCTTGTTAACCTATTGTACAGCGCTGCGGAATATGTTGGCGCATTATAAATAATTGTGATTGATAGATATGGCTTACTCTGTCACTGTCACGGTTTTATTGATGAGGTGTTTGGTGACCGCACTCAATAAATAGATGTTCTAGGGTTGATCCAGAAGGAGCCGGGGTGTCTGCTCTCCCTGGCCTCTGTCAGATACTGGGGTCAGAGTCTGGGGAGACCTGGCTCGCTCCCAGGGTACTGCTGGGGATGGAGGCAGTGCAGAGGAAGCAGGAAGGAGCCACCAGGCTGGAGAAGAGAACACTGACAGCTAGACTGTCTATCCCTGTGTACAGTATGGAGTTCATCATACACTGTGTATAAGAAGAGAGAGGGGGCATATACTCTGTATAACAAGAAAGGGGCAATCTATATTATCAAGTGCAAGGGAGCATGCACTGTGTATACCAACATGAGGGAGGGTATACACTGACTGTGTATAATAACAAGCGGGAGAGGGGTGCATTAACTGTGTATAAAAAGATTGTTTGCACTGTGTATAACAAAAAAAGGCATGCACTAACAGCATAAAAAAATTAAATATAATCACACACACAGATCAAACGTCTCTCTAAATTGTAAAAGGTTGGAAAATAATCTACTTTTTTTTATTTTACATGAAATTAATATTCATTAAAAGGATTCTCTAATCACCATGACCACTTCTGCTGTTTGAAGTTGTCATGGTGTAGGAGTCTGATTGTGCAGTGTTTCAGCTTACACCCCCAGCACATGTGATCTAGGCGGTTCCAGGCTGCCTAAGGTCAACTCTGTGCATATTTCACGACTATGACTACAGACGTTCACTACTGGCAAACGTTCCGAGCTGGTTAAATGGTCCAAAGGGTTCTCATGATTGGACCTCCCCACGGCTCCCGTAACCTCACAAGGCAGTATGGCCTGGAGCTGGGTTAGGGTAAAAAAAAAAAACTTATTTTAAATATATTTAAGTGTTTGGTTGTTTATATATCGGGGTGGGTGGGGTGGCAGGGGACATAAAGTTTAAAAAAAATAATAAATAAAAGAGTGGAGATACCCTTTTAAACAATTTAGGAGATTCATTTTGAACAAATGTAGACCTCAATTTAATTCTTTTGGACATACTTTCCAAATGTTCACAATCTGTTAGAAAAAACGTTTCAAATGATTTATCTACAGAAGTCACTATTGGAATCTATGGGAATATGCATAGATAAATAATTTACAAAAAACTAATTGTGATAATTTGAAAAGCTTATTTAAATCAAAATCTTTGAGATCTGTGAGACCAGAAAATAAAATCTTAATACAGGGTTTTTGGTGTGTATAGTCCGCTCCTGCAGGCACATCTCGTGAGGCAGTGTTTACATTGTTGGCTGGTAACATCTCACCAGGCAGTGACTCAGACAGCCACTAGAGGTGCTACCTGGGTCAGTGCTGCACAGTGCAGCACTGACGTTCAACGCCTCCACACTCTGCATGGAGACGTTGAACTTTCCCCATAGAGATGCATTGATTCAATTCATCTCTATGAGGAGATGCTAATTGGCGCAGAGTAGTGCTCTGCTGTGCATGTGCAGTAGTCTCACAATGCTTTCCTATGGGAAATAATTGAATTGGTTGAGATGATCAAGACTGATGACCTCAGCCAAGGAGGCTGAACGTTCACTAGGCCAGTGACTGGCGCGGCGCTGCGCTGGAAAGAGTTGAATATAGCACCTTTTTAGCCAGGGTTAAGGGGTAGCTGATCATCGAAAACAGGGCTGCGAAACCTACGGCCCACCAGATGTTTTTGAATTACAACGCTCAGGATTCTTTGAATAAAACAGGAAGCCAATGCCCATGTTTTTTTTTTTTTTATGAAACAGCCAGGGGATCATGGGAGTTGTAGTTCAAAACACATGGGGGGCCGCAGGTTGTCCAGGCCTGATCTAAACAGTTATTTAGACCTTTAGTGTCAGGAATACACATTTGTATTCCTGACACTATATTGCCCCTTTAAATATTTCAGTAAAATGTAGGTGTGGGGACATTTATCAATTATGGATTGTCATGTGCAGAGATTTTAAAATAAATAAAACATGGTGGTCCCAGCCATACCCATCGGCTTTGGGTTCCCAAAAAAATAAAAAGCATTGAAGTGTGAAATATTTAAGTATCTAGCAGGCAGTAGGACACTGTGATCCCATATTTCTGATCCCCCAGTGATTAATAGGTGTTCGTAGAAGTCTCCTTTCATTTATTGCTTTCTTGTTACCTGTGCCCTAAATGTTTAATCAATTTAGATATAATTCCGATATACAATTTAGATATCATTTCATTTCTATCTAATGTTAAACTATTTATCTCCATCTTGTCTGCCAGAGAATGAAGATGAAGAGTCTCACTTATAGTTAAATTACACACTCATATCTGATCACTTGACTTGATAACGACTGCTGATGTCACATTGTCACAATCCCAACACAACGTTCCAATACTATCCATTGTCACTTTTACCATTATGGGATTGGTGGAAACGGTATCTATATGTTAACATTAAACACTCATGTTTTAAAGGACCACTCTAGGCACCCAGACCACTTCAGCTTAATGAAGTGGTCTGGGTGCCAGGTCCTTCTAGGGTTAACCCATTTTTTCATAATTATAGCAGTTTCAGAGAAACTGCTATAATTATGAATGGGTTAAGCCTTCCCCCAAAGCCTCTAGTGGCTGTCTCATTGACGGCCACTAGAGGCGCTTGCGTGCTTCTCACTGTGATTTTCACAGTGAGAGCACGCCAGCGTCCATAGGAAAGCATTGTAAATGCTTTCCTATGAGACCGGCTGAATGCGCGCGCAGCTCTTGCCGCGCGTGCGCATTCAGCCGGCGGGGCGTAACGGAGGCGGAGAGGAGGAGGAGAGCTCTCCGCCCAGCGCTGGAAAAAGGTAAGTTTTTACCCCTTTCCCCTTCCAGAGCCGGGCGGGAGGGGGACCCTGAGGGTGGGGGCACCCTCAGGGCACTATAGTGCCAGGAAAACGAGTATGTTTTCCTGGCACTATAGTGGTCCTTTAAAGATCGAAATCTGTCTGATGAGGCATTAGTGGCACCATCAGATCCTTAGCATGTTCTTTATCAATGACTTTAAAACGCTATTCTGACAAATTACCAGTAACCCAAAATTAAAACCACAGGACCACTTTATTAAAGAAATGCTTTAGCATTTGAATACAAGACTGTATTGCTAACGTTATGGTGTCCCTCTGCCAATAACGAAAGGTCCAGCCCCCTCCCAGTTAATAAAGGGTTAAAAAGCTTTTTTTCAGTTACCCGTTTTCAGTACCGAGGTCCCTAGGCGCTGGCTCTGTGTCCTTCTCCTCTGATGATACAACGTTGGGGCAACCTAACGTGCATTCACATCCAGCGTTGCAAGCATTAGGCCTTCCCCATAGCAAAGTATCGAATCAAGGCTTTCCCATGGGGATTTTTAAGATGCTGGACGTCATCATGACGAAGTCTAATGTCCCATTAAAACTCTGGACTTGCCTCTAGTGGCTGCCTGGTAGACCGTCACTAGAGGTGGACTTAACACTGCAATGTAAACATTGCAATGTCTCTGGAACTGCTCTGTTTTACATTGCAAGGTTAAGATGTCAGAGACATTGCACCCAGAAAACTTCAATGAGATGACGTGGTCTGGGCGCCTATAGTGTCTCTTTAACATGAACTGGTCTGGGTGACTTTAGTGTCCATTAAGATTGGCCTTTGAAGCAGGAGAGGCATCTTTCTCATCCAATGCTTCACAAGGGAAGTGAAATGGAAATCTTAAGGCGAAGAAGCATCATGTGCTTAATGGTGTAAAAAGAAGGCCACCTGTCCCAGGTGTCAAAGCACAGGAGCTCATGATATCTGTCATTTTACACTATCACCCAGCTAGCAGGGATGCAGCATAAAGGATGAAGCAATACTATAGAGACCTTTCCTTTCTGAGGTGCAGACCTCTCGTACCTTCAGGATTCACGTGGAAAATATCTGCAGGAATCCTGCTTCGAAGGCTTTCATTGTGCAGCATCAATGCATCCATCCAAGGCTTTTGTTAGTAAATAGAAAGCATCAGCCCCAATAGGCAGACCCTCCGAATTCTCACATCTTATCGAAAAGAACTTGTCCCCTAGATATCTTAATGCCCATAGCATAGCACTGCCGAAAATGGTGGAAACTTTGCTTATGCCAATGAATATAAATAATCTTAATTGTGGAAGAAAGAGAAAAATAAACAGCGTCAGCACTCGGCAGTCAAGGTATGTGGTTTATTCATCCAACGTTCGTGACTTGAGAAAGATGCTAAATGTCTTAAAACATTGGATTTCACTTTGTTGGCTGAATTAACCACATACCTTAACTGCCGAGTGCTGAAGACTTTAACAGCGATCCTTCCTTCAGGCACCGGCACCAATACTTGGATCACTTCATGTGTGCCGTCCAATTCTTTAGGTTTACAGAAATAAATTGAATGTTATAATTGAAGAAATCTGACTTGTACTCTGGCTGACCTTTTTTTTATTTTCAAAAAGTTTATAATTGCAGCACATATATGGTTTCAAAAACTGAAATCACTCTCAGCGGCTTTTTAATAGATCGCCTCAAACTATTGTCAAAAGTGGACACTCCATTCATAAAAAATAAATAAAAAGGTCAACATGAATATATTAAATACTGCGCATACACACATATATAAAAAAAATCCTACAGTATTAAACAGTTCTTTGCATTCCTAACACTACTGTGTTCCTTTAACTGTATCTTCTCAGACTAACGATACATTTTACTATATCACTCACATGTCCAAGAGCGTTCCCAAATTGTACGTTATCTTTGGAATTGTCAACCTCATTCTACCAATTTCTGCTCCGATTTTAAAAAGGCTGATTTGAAGGAACATTCTCACTCAATATTATAGGACTCTATTCCACGTAGGATCTGGAGTAGTACGACTGGATGTGCTAAGTGTTACAAATATAGATCACTTGCAAAGATTGTACGAATTGGGTTGATACATTGGTAGATGGCTTTAACATAGAAACATAGAATGTGACGGCAGATAAGAACCATTTGGCCCATTTAGTCTGCTCTATAGGAATTGTACAGATGGGTTTATAGAACTGGATGTAGGAGTTGTATTATTTATGTATATCAAGAGAAAGACTTTCAGTTCTACATTACAGAATTCAGCATTAATTACATTAAAAGGGCATTTAGATGATAGCAAATAGAGTTGTTTGAGTAGGACTCACCTAAGAGGTTTGCCAAAAGGGTAATAGGACCTGCACTCAATCCCAGCAACTCCGGAGCAGGACCAGCAATCCCACAATGATAAGGCAACACAAGAAATTCTCCAGGCACTCAAGCTGCAGACAGTTTTAATAGGATTATTAGTGAATAGGATTATTAAATCTGCCTGGAAAATTTCTTGTGTTGCCTCACCTAAGAGGTTTGTCTTCAAATTGGCAGGAAAGCTTACACTTTAATGGCATTGCAATGGTATCAAAACCATTTAAATGGACACAGGGATTTTATACAGTGAGCGGATTGCCTTTTTGGTTTTGTTACGTTTAGGTGGATTTATAGGTCTGGATACATAGCAATTGTTCTAATATTATGATTATTATTACCATTATTGGGATTTATATAGAACCAACTTATTCCGCAGCGCTTTACAATATTATGAAAGGTGGGAAATTTAACAATGAATCAGACAATTACAACATGATATGTGAACAGGTAGATGCAGACCCTGCTTAGACGAGCTTGCAGTCTAGAGGAGTGAATTATAGAGACACAATAGGAAGGGTATCAAGGGTGACCGCAAACAATCAAGGTAGACAACTAACAGACAGAACTTGAGGTGAGAGTCGATGTGGCTCTTTAGGAGAGCAAGAAACAGATATGTGACATATAGGTTACTCTGGGAGATCATTTCTGAACAGATATGTTTTGAGGGACTTCTTAAAAAAAAATGAAGACCACGGGAGAGTCTGATGGGGGTAGGCAGGCTGTTCCAAAGGAAAGGAGTCGCTCGCGAGAAGTCCTACAAGCGCGAGTTAGCAGTGAGGGTGCGAGGAGAGGACAGAAAGTGGTCAGAAGAGCGGAGAGACCAAGAAGGGGCATATATAACAATGTAACAGGGGCTAGAGTTGGTTAGAGCTTTATACAGGGATATATATGGATTATTAGTTCTGGATATACAGTCGTGTTCCAATACAGGGAACGATGGAGTATTAGTTCTGGATATACAGTCGTGTTCCAATACAGGGAACGATGGAGTATTAGTTCTGGATATACAGTCGTGTTCCAATACAGGGAACGATGGAGTATTAGTTCTGGATATACAGTCGTGTTCCAATACAGGGAACGATGGAGTATTAGTTCTGGATATCCAGTCGTGTTCCAATACAGGGAACGATGGATTATTAGTTCTGGATATACAGTCGTGTTCCAATACAGGGAACGATGGATTATTAGTTTTGGATATACAGACATGTTCTAATACAGGGAACGATGGATTATTAGTTCTAGATATACAGTCATGTTCTAATACAGGGATAGAGAGAGGTCTAGGAATGAGCAGAGGATCTATGTGTTGACACAGAAAGAAGATCCTTTAGTTCCCCGTCAGACAAATGAATTCTCTTATTGGTGACTTAATATCAGAGGGATTTCCTTTACTCTAAACAGTCTTTAGTCTTTTCCCATCAAGTGTCTCCCACACAAATAAACACAGACAAACACTGGCAGTTTAAGTGCTGGACTGGCATCTTCCCTGTTTGAGCTCATTCCTCTTGGAGCCTGGAAACGTCTCAGTGGGGTGTCATCTGGTAGAAAAGCAGCACTTCAGACAAAGCGAATCGGACATGATTAACCCTATATGTGACACATACCTCAGATCAGATACAAATGTTACAAATGTATCAGTTGTATAACAGATCCATTAATACATGGATCACACTGAATATATTCGGCAATTTGCATTCCACAAAGGGACCCAGTGATTATACAAGAAGGGGGCAAATGCTAAATCCATGGTGTTGCGCGCAACTGAGAATTACCTCGAAACAAGCGAACCAGTTTTACTAATAAAAATTGCACTTGGTCTTCAGTTGTGTAAATGTTATTTGGGACCCAAGACAACTAAAATCTGCTTCCATTAAAAAAATAAAGATAATAATAAAAGTATATTATTTAAATTCCTAAATATTGTCTACACTACAAGTAATATTTTATATTTAAGAGTTTTTCTTTATTTCAGCATTCTGTGTTAATAAATAAAATCCATCATTACTAGCCTGCTCACTGGGACAGTGATAATAAAATTCATACCTTAGTATGCACTTAGCTAAAACCATATGGGGATATGATAACCCAACAGATTAACGTTTGCTGCCAAATCACACAACACAAAAAAAAATAAAATAATAAAATTTAAAAAAAAATGCTTTACACCTCTTTTTTACCTTTTGCCAAAAGGCAACCAATTTAAGTTTTCTATAAATGATCCCTCTCCAAAAAAATGGGGGAAATTTTGGGAGGCTGACACACAGGATAACACTAAAAATAAATGTTACTGTATTGTATAATTATTGTATTTTAAGCTTTACACAATTAGTAAACTGAAAAAGGGAGTTTAGTTTGTTGGGCTGTTTGCCGATTTGGTCTCAAACTGAGCTATTTGTTTGAAGTTGTTCCCTGGTACAAAAAGTAACCAGCCGTCCCCTGCTGTGACGTATGCTAAACTCAATGAAAAGAATGCTGGGTGATGTTACCAGAAGAGAAAGTAAGTATTGCGGAGATACAGATAAAGATAATAACTGGTAAATAAATAAATGGTAAGAGATTTGCAGGCCTCCCAACAGTCCCAATTTTGGGGTCATGTTCTGCCATCCTGTTTTAGTTCCTTGGTATCCTGCACAGGAGGCTGGATGAGGGTGGCGAGTGACAGTTGATTTACTGGTGACACCCCTCATGCTCTTTCCACACTCCGTCCTGGTGGGCCCCCACCTGCCTAGAGTACCAGTGCTTGCGGTATGCGCTTACTTGGAAGAGTAGGCACCTACCCACACGGCAGGTGCTTACTCTGCCCAAACAGATCAGTGCCCAGGGGTGGGCACAGGTCCTGCAATGTGTCAACAGCCAAGATATAACATCACCTTGACCTCACATTCATTAGAGGGTAAATATGGGACCTTTGCAGGAAGAGCACATTTATCCCAGAAACAACCCACTGGCCAACAGGCAGAGGATTCACCCCTCCCAGAAAAAGGTAGGGAGGCTGAATGGACCAAAAAATGTGTGTTTGAATGTGTCTGTGATCGTGTTTGTTTGTCTGTGATTATGTGTATAGTTCTGTGATTAAGTCTGTGAGTGAATGAAAATGTGTTCAGTAGACAGCTCCCTAATTTGGTATCCTTAGAGGGACACTATAGTCACCAAAAAAACTGTAGCTTAATGAAGCAGTTTTAATGTATAGATCATGCCCCTGAAGTCTCACTGCCCAATTCACTGCCATTTAGGAGTTAAATCACTTTTGTTTCTGTCTATGCAGACCTAGCTACATCTCCCCTGGCTGTGACTGACACAGCCTACATGAAAACAAAATGGTTTCATTGTCAATCGGATGCTTACTTGCTTTATAAGTGTTTATCTCCTGCTTTGTAAATTTAGCTTTAACTCACACACAGGAATACTCATCTGGAATTTAAAGTGTTCGCCTCTAATAAATACCTGCATTGCCTTCCTTCTCCAGCAAGCCAAGGGTTATACGTACTCGGCAGCACTATACATTACGCACATACATTTCCCAGTGCCGAGGGATGATGCACAGCCAATTTATAGAGAACCAGGGGCTTACATTCCAGGCTTGTGACAAGTGACATCGGATGACAATAAGCAGCTACGGAGTGGACTCTGGGAGACAATGCACAGATGTGACAAGCAAGGAGTCAGTTTAGAATTTAGAATGCAATTTACTAAATACGAAGTTGCGGATTCTACCCACAGCCATGGCTATACAGATGAAGGGAGAGAATATTTCTGGAAAACACTTAACAGGCAAATTTTAGTTTAGATCTCAAACATTTGACACTAGAAATCTTGGGAGAGGGGAGGACATTTTACTGAGCGGAAGATGCAGGTGCCAAATAAATCTCCATGTTCCCCTCTCAGGTTATCCCTCATGTTTTTAATATACGGTCGAGGACTGAGAGACTGAATCGATGGGTCTCAATCACGAAGTTAGCAGAGCTTAAACATTGTTGTCAAATAATGGTTTCAAATAAATAAGCCCAAATATGATGCTTTCTCTCCACTACTGCAAAATTGGGTTAACAACAGAGCAACCACTTCATATATCAGTCATGTCAATATTTGAAGTTAACTATAAGGAATTGCACTCGAATATGGGTTCTATAAACCACCGATACAATCCACTGATGTAAATGTTAGTGGGGCTGGCTATGTGCGGTGTGAATGTGGGGTCGGTGAATCTGATGTGTGGGGGTTGGTTGAATGAGATGTGTGTGTGTGCGTGCGTGTGCGTGTGTGTGCAGTGATGAATGTGGGGAAGCTGTACTGTGAATTTAACTCCTCTTTACCTTTCTACAAGGAGAGTGGTATAATCTCCGGAGGTCTACTGGGAGTATAATCCCTAGTGGTCCTGTGAGAGTGGTGACAAGATTCATAGAGGTCCAGTGGGGGAACATTAATCCGCACCTTCCGCAGGTGCAGACCATAGTAGAAAGACTCTTTCTGGACAATGGATGAATCAGTGTTGCCATACCGGTGTTGCCATTAAAGTGGATGGCACATGCTGAAGGCACAGACCACATGCTTCCTACACGCAGTGCTGTGCTCTCCATGCTGCCGCTCTCCATGAGGCCTCAGTATCGGTGGCTTTGGGAGAAATCTGGCATTGCAAGCAACCAACATTGTGGTGCTGGAGATGAATTGTTGGTTGGCCAGATCACATGTAGGAGGAAATACTTTTAGGGTTATTCGCTAAAGTGAGAATTAAAGGGAAGGATTTTCAAACTGGAGTTATAGTTTTGAATTCCAAAAGACTACTTAAAATTACCCATCTCAGAAAACAAATATGGGGATTCAGTTCCACCATATTGTGTTAAGCTCACCACTACGCCACAGTGCCCAATATTGCTGTTTATCATATTCATTTTGATATATTTATTCACAATGCTCTTAGAACAGATTAATTGAATACACATTTAGCACTAGCACTATTTAATTTGTCTCCCACATTAACCTTACTGTAGGACCACAGATATTGGTATACAGTGACATAGTGGTGGGCTTAACACGATATGGCCGTATGGTGGAACTGAATCCTCATATTTGTTTGCGGTTTCCCTTTATGTGTGTGCTGTTCCTTAATCTGTATTTTGTATAAATTGTGGTCTCGAAGGCAGCAACATTGGTGAGAAAAGCATGTTCTGGGTGTGCCCTAATTTTGACATATACACAAACACACACACACAAATTCCCTTCATTAACCTGAAACGTCTGTCACAGGGTAATATGTAGGAGGAAAAGTAGAAGCAAGAAAGAAAAAAAAATAAATAGAATTAAAAAAGCTTAGTAAGCAAACTTGCTCAGTACAAGCTGATCCGAGAAAGTTACAAGGTTTCGTTTTGTCTCCATTCATTTGGCAGAGCTGGATATCACTCATGTTCCTGTACTATAAAAACAAACAGAAAACCTCTCCTTGCTTCCTCTGCCAGACTCCACTGAAAACACTCATCTATACATCGGTGTAGGAACCAAAGAAGATCTGGAGGGACAGCTTTTCATTATAATCGCAGTCCTTCGTAGGAAGTATACACCCTGTTCCAAATTATGCAAATTAATTTTTTCTCATTTACCTAAATAATTGATGTAAATAACAGTCAGCATAATTCTCATACTATCAACTATTAAGAGTACAATTCACATTTTATTGAACAAACCTCCTAATGATAACAGTATTTTTTTAAACATAAAAAAACCGTACAATGCGCTGTTCCAAATTATTACGCACAGTAAGTTTCAAAACACTTTATAGGTTGTAAAGAACTGAAAATTGTCATTTGTTGTGTTTGCAGCATATTTACTGAAATCAAAAGCTATTTCAATCAAACGTATAACAACATTTTAACATAGGACCCCTTATTTGATAGCAGCTTCACAAGTCTTGCATCCATTGAACTTGTGAGTTTTTGGACAGTTTCTGCTTGAATTTGTTTGCAAGATGTCAGAATAGCCTCCCAGAGCTGCTGTTTGGATGTAAACTGCCTCCCACCCTCATAGATCTTTTGCTTGAGGATGCTCCCAAGGTTCTCAATAGGATTGAGGTCAGGGGAGGATGGAGGCCACACCTTGACTTTCTCTCCTTTTATCCCCATAGCAGCCATTGATGCAGATGTATTCTTTGCAGCATGAGATGGTGCATTGTCATGCATGAAGATGATTTTATTACGGAAAACATAGTTCTTCCTTCTGTACCAGGGAAGAAAGTGGTCCGTCAGAAACTCCTCTACTTGTGAGCATTGGTTAGCGGTGGCTGAATAGAAGGTTTATGCACGGTTGCAAGACTCTGGAGGACTTTACACCTTGATGTCCGTGGGACTCCAGAGGCACCAGCAGCTTCAAATATCTGTTTGCTGCTATGTGATGGTATTTTAGCAGCTGCTCTCTTGATCCGATGCATGGATCTGGCAGAAATCTTCCTCAATGTACCTTTATCTGCACGAACCCGTCTGTGCTCTGAATCAGCCACAAATCTCCAAATAGTGCGATGATCATGCTTAAGTTTTTGTGAAATAGCTAATGTTTTCATACCTCGTCCAAGGCATTGAACTATTTCACTCTTTTCGACAGCAGAAAGATCCTTTTTCTTCCCCATATTGCATGAAAATGGTGCTCTGCTGAATAATTTAGTCCTTTAGTAGTTTTTCCTCAAATTGGGTTCACCTGGCAATCTAATTATCACAGGTGTCCGAGATTGTTTTCAGTGATCAAAAGAGCCCTGAGACACAATGCCATCTATGAGTTGAACTGAAAAACAAAATATTTAATCTTTGTGACACTTAAATAGAATTTGCATAATAATTTGGAACAAGGTGTACATTAAACCATGCAGTTTTCAGGCAAAATTATATAAAATTACTAGGGAGTCTATTAGTGGAATGGGATACCCAACGCGTTTATTATAGGTTGTTTTTCTCATCTTTACTAAAACGCTAAACACTTGATCTTCAAAGCTAAGCAGACATGCTTGGTGAGAGCTCCTCACTGATCCTACAAAATCAGTAGCCAAACTGCATGTTTTACGCCAGTCTGACACCCTCAGTGACTACTTACCTCATCCTGTACTCAAGGGTGCTCTCTTTTGGCAATTCTCGCATTCATTTCAAGCCATTTGCATGGAATCCTAGACATCGGCCTGCGAGTCCTGGCAAACACTACAGATGGGAGAGGTGGACAATCTCCTGGCCTAGCGCAGCCTGTATATTCGCTTTCTTAGCTCCCTTGGACCGGTGAGGGTTAATCCAGTTCCCACAGCGGAGGTTGTTAGCAGAAGAAGTTACCTGAACACACCTTGCACTAGTGTGGTACCAGAGCCCGCTACAAGATGGTTGCAAGGTTTCCAGAAGAGGAGCATGGCTTCCGCCAAGGATATCCAGACTTGATTCAATAGACTATGTGAGAGCTTTTGGAGTAGCTATCTGAACATCGAACTCAGACAACATCTACTACCTACCTTGCGAAGGAAGATAAGCAACAATAAGGTGGGAGACCACAGAGACCTGGTACCTGGCATGTTTTCCTCCCTTGGCACTGATATTCCCATTTGGAGTCTACCTAAGCTGATTTGAGGCTTGCACCCATTACACTGCCTGCTTCTGTGGAAGTCCAACCAAGGGAAATGAAAAAGAAGTTGTGAACTTCGTTCCTGGACCCCATGAAGTCCCCCTGAGGAGAAAAACCTAAGCACTCTTTGATCCCGGTCTGCGGTGACATAGTGAGGGTTCTTTATTCAGCTCGGGGCTGGTGTATGAGTACTCTAATATATTTACATTTGCAAGTTTGGTACATTGCGACCTAGTAGAAGAATTGCATGACTGCTTCCACAACCCTGGCACGCTGGCTTCCTTTCATTTAGGCCTTCACCTGGTGCTACCTTTTTATACATCTCTCATTTTCAGCGTGGGCAAAGACGCCACCAGCTTCTAGAACGCCTCCATGTGGTCTATATACTGCCGGAGGCACCTTAATACCCGCTAACCAACTAACATTTTGTATACATTTTTTTAGTGCACAGTTTAAAGTTGCAATGCATTAAGTCAATAGGCTAATCACCTTCTAACCGTAGAGTAAGCTCATATCTGTGACAAGCTACGTAAAAAATATATAGTTACTACTTTCTTACGCATGTTTTGCTGATATTCATTGTACCTATCTTTCTTGTTATAGATCTTTATGTTCAGCTATGTGCAACTGCATATCCAAAAATATAGATAATAAAAAAGGCACTGGCAGTGGTAATGTGTAACAAAGTTGGGTACTCCACTTCCAGAACTAGGGTATACATTTTCAAATATTCTGGTTTTAGAAATACGCAGAGCAATAAATGTATCAAAATAAATAAAAATGAAATAAAAACGGAGCCTTTTTTTTTTATTTTAAATAAATTTAATCCAGCTCCTTATTCTTGTAGAGCCCAAAAACAAAAACCACTAAAACCTCATTGGCACCTGTATCACGACCTTCCAGATTATTTACTAAACTCTAAATTGTAAAAAACAGTTTCCAAATTGGCAAATTTTTTATGCTAATATAATAACGGTCACTTTAGTTAAGGTATAAAATTTCAGGAATTCAAAATTTTAGGTCAAACTAAACCATGGCAATGTAGAATTCTCTTTGTGGCTAAAAATTTGAAATTTGTTTGGAATTTACCACAATTCACACTTTAGTGAATTCATTCTCACACGTTAAAAGTGATCATGGACAGATACAGAACAAAAATTCAGATTCATTTCTCTTAGCGGCAATCGCAGGGAGCCTAAACACCAAGATTAGGGAGTATAAATAGAGTCATCAGCTAAATGAATAAATTAATTGTACAATATCCAATATGTCCGCAGCAATTAGAAGACACTTTTTTATATCTCACCCCAAACAAGTACACAGAAACACAAGAAGACAAGACAAGGATTTGGAAACCCATACCGGTCCATCGATGGTCTGTATCATCATAAATAATCAGACATTAAAAACTCTCCTCTGACATTTCCTGCTGATTGGAAAGGAGTAGAACATTATATACTGGCAGTAAATGAATCCTCCATCAACATTTTGCTGGCACCCATTATTACAGGAAGGTGACAGTCACAAAGTAAGTATTCATTTCGGGAGCTACCTGCTAAACTGCTGATAAAATAAAGCCCTCTGAAAAGGCAGTGTTTACATTAAAAGGAGTGCAGGGACAGGCTGTAGACACCAGGACATTAAGCTGTAGTGGTTCTGATGACTATAGTGTCCCAAATTAGGAAGCTATCTACTAAACAGCTGGAAGATCAAAATTAAGAAAAGGGCTTTAGCAGATAATTCCTTAATTTGCTATGCCTATCAAATAGAATGGATCTGAAACAAGCCCATTTGACATTGATCAGTACATTTGTTTTGTTTTTCCTAGATTTGATTCATATGGTACAGAATTGCCGATTTGGCACCAATTTCAAATGAAAGTCGACTCGGAACCAAATGGATTGCAAATGTCTAAAATGACGCTAGTAGGAAGCCACTTATCAATGAGTAATACTGCAACAAGTCAAGTCTACATAGTCTGCGGCAGAACCTTTCATGTACAGCCTGTGAACACATAGAATTTATTTAAAGAAAAATCAATGGATCTAATAACCCTATATACAAGGTAAAATATATGCACATACATAGACAGAAGATAGTTTTTCCAGATGGTATACAAGCTGGAAAAGAGAGAATGTAGAATTGTAGGCCAATGCACTGAGCTGGGAGATATTTTATCCAATTTCGATGCCTTACAATTTGCAGTTTCCTTGTCAATTCTCCACAGTTCAGCTAATACAACCAGAATAAGTCAGGATAGATATATATGTATAAGAGACTGGAAGGAAATGAGGGGGTTAACGAACCATTAACTAACGGGAATGTTTTACTCAAACAGTAGAACCTCATTCTCCAAATTGCACTTAGGATCTAACAAACAGGTCCAAATTTCATTCAATTCCTTTTGCTCAAATAAGTTAATGAGTGACTAATTTATTCTCACTGACACACCTGTACTCCACTTCATGTTAGATTCACCAGGTTTTCCTGCACGTAGAATTTCTTTGTACTGAAGGGCACTACATGAAAAGTGTTGCCCCATAGTTTGCATAGATGTCAAGGTCTTCATATTTTACCCTCAAGTTTAAAAAGCATTGGTATACCAGGTCCCCCTAATCCATGAGGAGGGATTTATTTGATCAAAAACAGGCGTTAATCCCGGTGCAAAGACTAATTGTTCAGAGACATATAAATCTCCCTCATAAAGCATTAATCCGCATATTCCACATTTCATTTAATAAGACTTTAAATCTTATTTACCAAAGTGTAAATTTATAAAGAATTTTAAAGTTAGAGCCCCCAAAAAATAAAAAAATTGTAAAATGTTTCCAATTTGGCTTATTTCGGACTAAAAATTCAAACTAGATTTTGCTAAAGCCCATTAGAATAAAAATGTTATGATGTCATCACATTAAAAAATATATAATTAGTAAAGTAACGGATTATGAGTTATATTGAATACGTACATAAAAGATAGCTGTTCACCAGCTTTACATCCATCACCTGATGTTAGTAACTAGACTCTAAACCAGCCATGGCTACCCTTAGCATACATTTGCCATAATACTCACTCCACCTTTGCAGGCTACATATCCCACAATTCTCAGCCATTTCATACTGCCTGCTTTTCAAGGCAGCCATGTTTTTAGTTTGGCTTTTTTTGGTTTAATATTTGAAATACACATTAGGTTTTATGAACTAAACTCAGAATTATAGGAAATTATAAGCTCAGTTGCAAAATACAGGCAAGACTAGCTAAGCCGTGTCCACAGTTGAGTATGATAACTTTTCTAGATCAGCTATTTTTGCCTGAGATTTGGCTTTAAATACAAATTAATTCTGAGTTTAGTAAAAAAAAAAAATGCTTATGAATTTTCCTAAATTCACCCTTTAACATGGTTATTCATTGAGTTTAGAATTGTATCACATTTAAAGGAAAACTTTCATGAAATTTTAACTTCTCAATTTTTTTTAAAGGTTTATTACATTTAATAAAACATAATTATTTTTTTGTTTATATAATTTTTTTTTTTTTTAAATGTAACTTTTTCTCTGGCTGAGCAGCCATTTTGGTTTGGACTCCGCTATTATCTTATCAATTGCAGCTCAACCAAACTTGCTGCTGCTGCTGCTGCAGTTTTCACATGGAAAAATCAAAGCATTAGCAAGTTAGGTTGAGCAGCAGTTGGTCAGATAACAGTATAGTCTGACCTAACATGGCTGCTCAGGCAGATACAAGAAAGTCAAGTTTCATTAATAAATTTAATGAGAATTTCAAATATAATATTGCTGAAGTGCTTTATGATTGAAGAGTGTGTTCTTTTTTTTTCATTTTACATAAAATGTAGATTTCAGTAGAAATTGGTACTTTAATACATTTACTTTTTTTATACCCTTTGGCTGTCAATCAGACAATAGGGCCTGTTACTTCCTGGTTTGGTTTGCTCAGTGGATCTAAACTCAAGAGGCAGCAATTGCCCAGAGCACCTGCCTTGCAAAGACTTTGTTCTCATTGAGCTGCATTGGGAAGCCTGTGATTGGACAGCCCCAGAAAGTCTGGGCGGGTTTAGAAGGGGAGGGCTTGCAAAGGCAGCAGACAATAGAACTGCAGGTTTTACAAGCTGTTTTTAGATATATCCCCAATGAAAAAATGCATGATTAAAAACAAGCATGTTTTCATTGGACGTTACATATCTACTTAACCCCTTAAGTACAAAGGCAATTGTCCAAGTTCTGAACCAAAACAAAACCTAGAATTTGAGCTATATTTCTGTTCAACCATAATTTACCTCTTTCATATTAAGTGCATCCATACTTATTATATATCATGTTCAGGAGAAACAGGACTTTTATTTTACATTACATACAGTTGCAAGAAAAAGTATATGAACCCTTTGGAATGATATGGATTTCTGCACAAATTGGTCATAAAATGTGATCTGATCATCATCTAAGTCACAACAAGAGACAATCACAGTCTGCTTAACCCCTTATGGACCAAACTTCTGGAAAAAAAGGGAATCATGACATGTCACACATGTCATGTGTCCTTAAGGGGTTAAACTAATAACACACAAAGAATGAAATGTTGCCATGTTTTTATTGAACACCATTTAGCAGCCCAGAAGTGAAAATTACCCCCATCATGGCATACCATTTGCAATAATACACCCCAGGGTATTCAAAATGGACAATGTCCGTCTTTTTTAGTAGCCACTTAGTTACAAACCTTGGTGAAATTTTGTGTTTATATTTGTTTTCTGCACTGCGTTTCATCAATACATCCCTATGACAATCATCCGATTAGACAAAAGTCAAGACTTAATCAGAAGATTAATTGGGCTAAGGTGAAGGGATACTCCCAGCCCTGGAATAAAGGTACGTTTTATGGATATTACTGATAAACAATAGTGATGTCCCGAACGGTTCGCCGAACGGTTCGCCGAACGGTTCGCCGCGGACTCATCATTGAGTAAACTTTGACCCTGTACCTCACAGTCAGCAGACACATTCCAGCCAATCAGCAGCAGACCCTCCCTCCCAGACCCTCCCACCTCCTGGACAGCATCCATTTGAAGCTGCATTCTTAGTGAGCTGTCCAGGAGGTGGGAGGGTCTGGGAGGGAGGGTCTGCTGCAGATTGGCTGGAATGTGTCTGCTGACTGTGAGGTACAGGGTCAAAGTTTACTCAATGATGAGTCCGTGGCGAACCGTTCGTGGCGAACCACTCGCGAACCGTTCGGCGAACCGTTCGGGACATCACTAATAAACAACAGAAATCAGTAATCTAAATAAGTTAAATAATTCTTCAAATGAAAAATAAATATATTGTTGTGTTCCTTTGATGTTGTAAGAGCTGCTAAGTTCTCGAAAATAAAGATATAGCCAAGTGATCAGACATGCACATAAATAAGTCTATCGACTTCCTGTGAATTCAGGGCTGCGTCGATTGATTTATTTTATAGTTAAGAAACGTAAGGTCATTCCACTCATCTGAATGACAAATCTGATTTACAAATAGACTGGGAAGAGTGATGAATATTCTAAGACTGTAGTATCCACATTCAATTCAAAGAAAAATAGATGCATTTTAAATTAAATTAATACAAGTGTGGATTCTAATTACTGACGGCAGTGAAGATAAGAATGCGGATATCAATGAGTTTTTATTGTGGCTGCACTAAGAAGGTCAGAGGTCTGGAAATGGCCAATCATTATTCCTGTAGCCTAACTTCACTTTAAGGAGCTGCTGTTGAACCGACTGTAGCGGAGCGGCAATATTAAATCCCACGAACTCCGCTGGTAAAGAAGGTAATCCACAGTCAAGCGCTGAAAAGTAAGGCAATATTCCAAATCCCCCAGTAACCGGACGAAACACAGTTCTGGGAGTCAACTGAGGTTTTTATTCACAGCATCCAGTATTTATGCAAGTCCCCATGCAAGGGGTTTCCCTACTGACATAGCAGGAGTAACACAGTAGGGGACTACATGGGGGACTTAACATTCTGGGCATTTCTCCCATCAGGCACTGCTGCACGAGAGGGATACTCCCACTGGAATATACCATTAAGTGGATTATCCCTCCGTGCAACAGAACCGACAATTCACTTTTAAATATATAACTTTTTCGAATACTTGGCAGATTTAAACGAATGGACGTTTGGTAGATAGCTGGGGTCTGAGTGCACAGTTCGTGAGAATACCGCTCAGATCCCAGCTAAAACAACCGAATGCCGCACGAAACACAAACACACTTGCCATTGAGTTCGCCCCAAAGTACCGAACACCGATGGGGGAACCCTAATAGCGAAAGACCGGAGCTCCCGAATGGCCTGGAAGCCCAGCGGTGTTCACGCCCGCAATGGTGCTGTTCGTGAAACGAAACACATGAATGCTAGCGGCTTACGGCAGCTAGCATACAAATTCAATACAGCATATAATAACACACAGGATACAGCCAGGCAATACAAGAGTTACAGGAATAATACAGGCAATCTTTTTATATACATAGTCCAGATTATTACAAGTGGCTAGGTTTGCCACACCGACCTACCGAGACATACCTGGGCCAGTTATAGAGTAAAAATTAAAAGGGCAATTATGGTGATTTGGTTCTGGGTTGCAAGTATTTTTAGATCTATATCCCAACAAGTTGTTTGTACCAGAGGTCCTCTTACTCTAACATGGTAACTTACCAAAGTTTGATCTTTCAGGAATTCATAGAGATTTAAAAACTGAAGGCCAAAGTATAGCTGACTTGGGGAAATTTTCCAATTCTGCTATTCTGTACAAAATGACTATCTATGGAGAAACCATCAAGACTGCAGGTTCCTACATAAATCTTATCGTACAATGTTAAGCAGATGCTTATGACACCATCTGAGAAGAAACCTTTTCCTGCCTGTCCAGAACATTTGGAAGCTAGCCTGAGAATTGGAAGAACTAAATTGCAGCAACATTGTCGGGGGTTTCAAGGGGACATTCACTTATCTGGAATTTGCACCTTTCAATAAAACATAAAAAATTATAACAATGATTGACAGAGAGCTAAGATGCAGGTACCCAGTTCTAGGATAGAGTTTTGTGGATTTCTAAATGTAATTAGACCTTAATTACACCTCACAAATACATATTTGTTAAATATAGGGATAAATAAGCATAATATCTAGAATCCAGGTAATTGACAGTACCCCTTTAATAAAACCTGATTCACATATATCTATATTTAACATTTAACCTAGATGTGTTTAACCCCTTAAGGACACATGACATGTGTGACATGTCATGATTCCATTTTATTCCAGAAGTTTGGTCCTTAAGGGGTTAAATAGTCCTGAAATGTATAATGTAATATGATCATACGTTCAATGTACTGTGGGAATGAGTTGACGCAATTTTGTTGTAACAATAAAAAAATAAATTATACAAATCATTTTTTATTTAATCAATGCTTACTTACTTATGTCATAATCCTTAAATACTTACCAGGACATTCCACTGTCCACATGCATTCTTTTAATTATGATTTTTTTTTTTCACTGAGGGTATATCTAAAAACAGCTCGTAAAAGCTGCAGATCTCTTGTCGGCAGCCTTTGCAAAGCTAGACTTTCTATGGCTGTACAATCACAGTATTTCCCAGTGCAGCTCAATGAGAAGTCTTTGCAAGGCAGGTGCTCTGGGCAATTGCTGCCTCTTGAATTAAGCTCCACTGAGCTAACCAAACCAGGAAGTAACAGAATCGGTTGTCTGATTGACAGCCAGGGGGTGTAACAAGGTTAATTTATAAAAGTGACCATTTCTATTGAAATCTCCAGTTTTGTAAAATGACAAAGTGGCCAAACTCCTAAAGTGCTTTAGGTGTTTGGAACATCCCTTTAATAACTAATTGTGCAGCTATTGCCTCCATTTTCAACATTCACCATATTATGGTACTATTACCCCACATAATTTCTCCCTATCTTTTATCACATTGCCACGTGTATTTATTGCGCCATATGTTCTCACATGGCCCCTTATATGTGTAGTCATAGTTATCCCCATATTATCTCACACATTGTCACATTACCCAATATACAGAGACACACAACTTTGCGTACCTACCTCTCTCAAAGTTATTTACTTAAGTGTGATTTATCGTTTATGTAAAGTGGATTTCACATTTAAAGTTAAAGCATCTAAAATGACTTGGAGATATTTTCTGAGCTACTTTGGCCTTAACCTTTAACCCCTTAAGGACCAAACTTCTGGAATAAAAGGGAATCATGACGTCACACATGTCATGTGTCCTTAAGGGGTTAAATGCATTTTGAATTCTCAATAATCCATACTTTATTAAATAACTCTGACTGTGTATCACCACGTTTCCTGAACTAACTTTTCCTTATGATTATCCAACCCTTGTGAGTGGTTCATGGATAATAATAATAATTATATATTGGTAACAAAACATGGCTCTATAAAGTATTTTAGCTCTCATGTACACACATTACTGCCAATGAAAGGCACTGAGCTCACTGTCAGTTTGCAGAACGTTTGCCTAAACTGTCACCTCAACCAAATATGAAGGAAACTTTTCTAAGTTGGCCATTTGGGCCTCAATTTACAAGTACGTAGTCACCTGTCTGCAACTCGCCGTTTAAGTTAATAGTCCCCTTGGATGACAGCAGCGGCTGGATTGAGGTGATAGGCAGCTATACATTGTATTAAGGTCTTTATAAGGATATAGATGGCACTTCCTTGAAATCCACCATTTGCTCACACAGGCCTGACACTTTGATTTAAAGACATATTCCATTTTACATATTAACCACACATTAACCTTAGAACATATTAGTCAATAATATAGCTTTGCAGTCAGTACAAAGTGCACCCTTCATTAGTTTATTGATTTGGGATTTTAATAAAATAGGGAACTAAGTGATATTTACATAGCCTTAAATATTACCTGTGAGGGTCAGACGTGTTTAACTGTCACGTTAACCCATTCAGTAAATGTCTGAACAGTCTGTGCCATTTGAATGATTTAGGATTAATTAATAAAAAATATGCTGTAAGCACAGCAGGTTAAGTACAAATTAATGGACAGTGACATTTTCAGTGTCTGATGGCTTAATTAAATGGTTAAATAGGGGACACTAACAAGATAGATAGCACTAGTGGAATAGGGGGCCCTGTTTGAATAAAATGCAAATATAACAATGCCAACCTAAAACAAACTACCAAAGAAGGGATTGTGAGCAATGTTGTTTCTCTCTGGTGTAAATACTTCAAACTTTACTCACACTTCTTCTTCAGTATTTACTAACCCATTAAACCCCACTGCAATATTTCAGTAACATACTAATGCCAACATTCATTAGCAGGGTTCAATATATTAGGGGTACAAGTGGAGTTACTACTATAACAGGCTAATATATGGGCAGTAGTAAAGTAAGGGGGACTAATGGGAGCAAGAGACAATACAAGGGGAGAACTAACAAGGGTTAAAATAAGGAGGCTCTAGGTAAGAAAGGGGCACTAGAAGGATTACATGGGGGATTAATGAAATAAGAGGCACTAGCAGAGGTAATTAGGGGGCACTGATGGAGTAAGGGCAATGTCAGGATTAAATGGGGGGCTAAGGGAGTAAGGGGCACTAGCAGGGTTAAAATTGGGGCACTGAGGGAGAGGGACACTATTAGGGTTAAATGGGGGCACAGTTGGAGTAAGTGGCAATAGATGGGTTAAATAGGGGCACTATTTGAGTAAGAGACACTATAAGAGTTAAATGGGGGCACTTATAGAGAAGGGACACTATAAGGATTAAATAGGGGGCATTATTTGAGTAAGTGGTAGCCAAGGGTAAATAGGGGGCAGTGATTGAGTATGGGGCACTATAAGGGCTAAATAGGGGGCACTATTTTAATAAGGGGTAGCCAAGGGTAAATAGGAGGCAGTGGTTGAGTAAGGGGCACTATAAGGCTAAATAGGGGGCGCTATTTTAATAAGGGGTAGCCAAGGGTAAATAGGGGGCAGTTGTGGAGTAAGGGGCACTATAAGGGCTAAATAGGGGGCACTATTTTAATAAGGGGTAGCCAAGGGTAAATAGGGGGCAGTGGTTGAGTAAGGGGCACTATAAGGGCTAAATAGGTGACAGTAGTAGAAAAAAGGAAACTCGCAGAATAAACTAAGGGGACAATCATTTAGTAAGAGTGAAAAAACCCACTATCAGGGTTAAATAGAGGGAGCTAGTAAATGAAGGGACACTAGAGTGGTTAAAAAGGGGGGGGGGGGGTCAGTGTAGAAAGGAACACTACCTGGGTTAAACAGGGAACATTAGAGGAGTAGGTTAAATAGGGGGACACAGAGTCTATATATTATACTGTGTGTGTATATTGATTGATGACATTTGTATGATTTCTCCAATTAGGGAAATAAACTCCAATCGCACAGAAAGTTTGTTCTAATAAATAAATAATCAGATATTAAATGAAATCTGGTGCCCTATGGTGTGATGACAGTAATCCCTAAATTCCTAATTAAAGGTTAACTGATTATTAAAAGAAACTTTAATTTGTATCAAAGAGAAATGAATGCATTTAAACCGTGATTGCACAGAATAGGCTAAGATATAATAAATGCATAGATTAATAATTATAATATACACATCAATCGGTGACATGCAATTCAAATACTGCACTTTTTTTTGTTAATTACTGAATAGTTGTATTAATTAATTCAGAGATAATACTGTATGGAAATCTTTAACATCTTGGAAAATATCACAGATATCAGTTAGCATTATAAAATGATTCTATTATTTATTCTTGAGTAATTATTTTATAACGTTTTGGCTGAATTGTTTTTTTTCTGTGTTTTTGAATTCAGTTGATATATTTAAATATAAATAAAAAAAAATCACATGTAATCTATTTGTGATATGGAAAAATTAACACAAACCAAACTGCTAAAATCGACCTATTTTTAAACGGAAGAAGGATGCTGAGAGCTCTGAGAATAAAGGGTTAAAGTTTGCAATTTGTTTTGGTGTGTAATTGTTTTTGAATGCTTGTATATAACATACAATACAGATATAAAAGTATTATTAACAATGCAATAAAATATTAATGAATTTATAAACCATACTTTAGTAATATTAATAATATTATTTTATTACCAATGTTATTTTTCTTATAATTTCTAGCATCGTTCTATTTTGTAAATGCAAAGTTAAATAAATAAATAAATATATATATACACTGAATTTAGTTGTTTTTTTTCAAGTAACATGAAAGGGTCAGTAAGATATCAGCTCTATTATTACTATTAGCATAGTAATATAATATATAATATAATATATATAAATAATAATTATATATGTTTCAGATCCACTAGTTTATTACAGTGAAATAAATAATCAGTCTGACTGACATTTGTGCTCAGTATTTGTCACACCGATGACAAGTATACACTTTGTACAGGTGTGTGTTGTGTCTGAGTTCAGTAAAAGTAGTGTATATGTGTGCAATAGATACCTGAGTGTTTTTGTAGATATATTCCTATTTGATTATGTAACGTTTTTACATTATTATATGATTTTTAGTTATATGTGTGTTATACCATGTGGGTATATTAATGTATCCATTTATTAGCTGTTGCAAGGAGCTTTAGTAGGCAGTTTGGATTTATCGCTGTGTATGTAGTAATGTTTGTGTGTATGTATGTGTATGGTAATCAGGGAAGGTGTTGTAATGTGTTTGTACAGGGAAGGTATAGTAGTGTGTGTGTGTGTGTGTGTGTGTTTATATATATTCAGGGTAGGTGTACTAATGTGTGTGAAAGCCAGGCGGGGTAGTGTATGTGTACGGGACAGGTATAGTAATGAAGTACTGTAGTAATGTGTGTGTGCAGGAAATGTATAGTAGTCTGTGTATTCAAAGCAAGTGCAGTAATCTGTGTGAATGCCAGGTGTAGTAATGTGTGTGTGTGTGTGTGTGTGTGTATTGAAGTATAGTAATGTGTGTGCATATTCAGGGCAGGTGTAGTAATGTATGTGTGTGTGTGTGTGTATATTCAGAGCAGCTGTAGTAATGTGTGTGTGTGCGTTGAGGTATAGTAATGTGTTTGTGTGTGTGTGTTGAGGTATAGTAATGTGTGTGTGTGTGTGTTGAGGTATAGTAGTGTGTGTGTGTGTTTTCTGAGTTATAGTAACGTGTGTATATTCAGGGCAGGTGTAGTAATATGTGTGTGTGTTCAGGTGTAGTAGGGTGAGTGCAAGTAAATTTAGGACAGGTGTAGTAATGTGTGTGTGTGTGTGCTCTGGGCAGGTGTAGTAATGTGTGTTTGTTCAGATGTAGTTAAGTGTGTGTATGTCCAGGACAAGTGTAGTAAAGTGTGTATGTATATTTTGGGCAGTTGTAGTAAATTGTTTGTTTCTGTTTGTGTGGTCAGGGCAGGTGTAGTAATGTGTGTGTGTGTGTGTTCAGGGCAGGTGTAGTAATGTGTGTGTGTGTTCAGGGCAGGTGTAGTAATGTGTGGGTTTGTGTGTTCAGGGCAGGTGTAGTAATGTGTGTGTGTCTGTGTTCAGGGCAGGTGTAGTAATGTGTGTGTTTGTGTGGTCAGGGCAGGTGTAGTAATGTGTGTGTTTCTGTTTTCAGGGCAGGTGTAGTACAGTGTGTGTATGTTCAGGGCAGGTGTAGTAATGTGTGTTTAGGGCAGGTATATGATTGTATGTGAGTGTGTGTGCAGAACAGGTATAGTAATGTATGTGTGTGAACACAGGGCTGGTATAGCCAGGTGACCTTGCAGATTAGGATTTTCACTGTGTGTGCAGGACAGCACTCTAGACAACATGAAACCATCACTACTTTATATGAGATCCTGTGCTTAATTCCCAATTCTAAACAGCAGGACACAGCTACCCTCACTGCGATTCAATAATCCCGCTTTAATCAGTGAGTCAAGAACTTAATGCTGATTTCACAGACTCCCCTGGATTATCGACCATTTCAAATGAAAAAGAAATCAGATACAATTACATTTACATCACTCGGCTTAAAAAATGTCAAATAATATAAAATATACAGATATCTACTCTGCTAGGTAAATGTAACAGACAACAGAACTGATTAAAAAAAACCCATCTGATACAATGTCTTTAATAAAATGTGTTTACAGCATTTTTATAATTAAACTGCTAATTATATATATAGAGATATATCTAGTTATCATTATAGAAAAAATGAAATCAGAATAATTATACATAGATGAATTTTGATAATTGTATAGCGATATATCAGGTAATAATTTTTAACAAAAATTTAATAAAAATGCACTAAAAACGAAACGGGTTTTTAGTTAATTCTTTTTTTTTTTTTTCAGAGATGCTGTGCGTTTGGGGTAAATCTTAGAAATTTTCAAGTCTACAAAACTTGCTCCTTACTGAAAAAAATGTACGCATATATAAAACAAAATATAATATGTAAATATGTGCAACATGTGACACATACTTTATAAATAAATATATAATATATAAATATGTGTCCTTAGAAATAAAATGTGTTGGTTTCTCTTAATAGTCTTGCTCTGTTTTTCAAAGCACAGAACGTTTTAATTTATATTTGTTTTCCAGAATATTTAAAGTATTATATTATATTAATTAAATTATTATATTATATATTATATTATATTATTTGTTACATAGTGTAATTTGTGATACCATCATTCATTTTATTATTAATTACATTTTATGTTAGATTCACCCAAATGCATGTTATGAAATAACATTTAATTCTAAGACATTCGGTGGAATATTATTCTAATATTTGGAATTTTGTTAAATATATTAACTTTAAATCATAATAAATTTCACCCACTGCAGTATTCCATGTACAATTTTTTTTTTTTTTTTTTAATAACTAATAATAATTACAAAGATTTTCCATAATATCAGGTTATGTTAGCACACAATGTTACACTTCGCACAAAATACTATTGGACACAGTTTTATAACAGAGTTTTATTGGTAGCAGTATCCCTATAAAATACATAGACACGAACAGAAATTGAATTGTGATGATTATTATACACTTATATAATAAGATAGTAAGCTAATGGTAAAATAAAACATTTCTAAGTAAGATCATTGTATACAGCTGGACACTTTGCTACAAATGACACACCCAGTCCTGCAGGTAAGAGTTTTCCCCAGGCATTGTGGCGTGGCTAAAGGAGTAGTACGTACCATGATGCAGGACATGACAGAGCAGGTAGGGTTGGGAGATGCAGGTGTCTGAGAGCTTTGTGCATTGTGTGTGTGGGAGTGTGCCGGATACAGTTCATTTATAGGCGTTTTCCAGTCATTAAATTCTCGTTAGTCTGTTTCTTTTCACGGTGTGACATGTTGGGCTGCAGACTGACGCCTGGAGGGTTTCAGATTGGGAGCTAATTATCAGATTATATCCTTGTCACCCCAGCAGGTCATCCAGCCTGGCTCTGTCTGTCTATCTATCTCTACCAGAGCTCTGTCTGTCTGTGTGTCTGTCTGTCTCTGCAAGGATTCTGTCTGTCTCTCTGTCTCTCTGTCTATCTCTACCAGAACTCTGTCTGTGTGTCTGTCTGTCTCTGCAAGAATTCTGTCTGTTTGGCTCTGTCTGCCTTTTCTGCCTGGACTCTGTCCGACTGTCTCTGCCAGTGATCTGCCTGTCTGTCTTTGTCAGGGTTCTGTCTGTCTGCCTGTCGCTGCTAAAAACGTGCCTGTCTCTCTCTGCCAGGGCTCTGTCTGTTTGTCTGTCTTTGCCAGTGATCTGACTGTCAGTCTCTTTGTCTATGTCAGGGCTCTGTCTGTCTCTGCCAAGGCTCTGTCTGCCTGTCTCTGCCAGTGTTCTGCTTGTCTGTCTCTGTCAGGACTATTTGTGCCTGTCTCTGCCAAGGCTCTGTCTGTCTGCCTGTCTCTGCTAAGGCCTTTCCTGTCTCTCTCTGTCTACCTCTGCCAGGTCTCTGGCTACATCTCTGTCCCTGCCAGGGCTCGGTCTGTCTGTCTGTCTGTCTGTCTTTGTCTACATCTGCCAGGGCTGTGCATTCCTTTAATTCCCAGACAAATCCTGTGAATTGTAGTCTTAAGGTGTTGGAGGGATCTATGCCCTGTGCTCAGTATTTATCATGCAAGGCTGCTAGGATCAGAGTCAGAGCTGACACCAGTTCTATAAAAGAGTTCTGTATGAAAACGTTCAGTGATCTTTGGGATGGACATGAAACTGATCAGATTTCTATCTCCTGAGTCCTGACTCTTCTTTGGTAACATTCATGGCAACAATTTCAGAGTAGCAGCACTGTTTCTGTCTAAGGATCTGCATATCCATTTACTGAACCACCTGTCTGTATCCACTGCATATAAATGTCTGTATATAGTATATATATGTCAAGGAGCCTTTGGAAAATCAGCAAAATCTCAATGTATTCTCCCTGGTAAAACACTATTACAAATAATATAATTATAATATAATCTGATATAATATAACAACACACGTTCTCTTGATTTATTTATTTTTTACTAGAATTTTCCTTTTTCACTGTCACCTATTATAGTTGTTGATGCATTGTCGTTTAGATCCTAATATTGCCCCATATTATGCTCCCACCTACCCCTTCCCTGTATCTAGGAGCACACAGCGTGCACTGTGGGTAGATAGAGGTGGGATATGGGTGCTCCACGGTACTTCGAAAGACTGTAGAAAGGAACGAGATGACCTTCATAACGCAGCTCATTGCCAAGAAGGTGGTACTCTGTGCACCGACCACCCGCCTGTCACCTCCGCGGAGCAGACCCCCCCACCTTACTTAGCATGCTATAATTTAAAATAGGTGTACATTAGCACACAGATCATGTTTCCAAATTCTTCACTGCGCGGTTGGTGACATCGCACTATCAGGCCATTAAAATGTGTAACGTACAGTGTCACTGACACTCTGCGGAACGAGGTTCCTAACGAAGGCCTTGATTTAATAAGCTTTCCAAATGATTCAACACTGTTAGAAAAACTATACAAAAGACGCATCTACAAAAATTTCCAGAGGCTTTAACCATGACCCGTGTAAATAAATAATTTGGAATCACTTGGAAAGCTCATTAAATGGAGGCTGATATGTTAGAGAGGAGCTGGGGGAAGAGGATCTCTCCTGCTACTCTCCCGGCATTTCGCTGTAGAGAGACGGGACTGAATAAAGGATAGCACAGAGCACATACCCCACATATAGCAGCTGCGTAGGAGAGTAACTTCCATCAATATCAGGCAAACCCGTAAGATTAAAGGAACCCTAACTCTGAAAAAATAATAAATCTAAACTCATTTGACAAGATATCTATATATTCCATCCCTGACTCATATTTTTTGTAACGACTTGGCATCGGAGATTATATTTACATACGTGATTGTACATTTATCGCAAGCAGCCTGGATTACAATGATGGGATAACAGCGACGAAAAGCAGCGTTTCCCTCTTTGCACCATAAGTACTGAAGTACTGGAGTCCGTGATGCAATGACTTCTGGGTTTTGGGACTTGCTGTCATGTTTGTACATTATTTTATTCATAGAAAGTAGCATCGCTCACTTCCAGGTTCGGTTATACATCATTGCTAGTCCTGAACAAACTGGAGTTTTGGAGTAATTCAAGGAACTTAAAATGTGAGTATCTTTTTTTCCATATTTTTTCAATTTTATTATTTGCATTCTTATTGTTTTTGCATTTATTTTAATGTACAATCATTCTATCGCACTAAAAAGACATGAGCCTATTTCAGCTTACGATGTTCTATTGTAAGGTTACTCCAAGCCCCAGGATCACTTCAGTGGCTAATGTCAATTCTGTGCATATTGGACATCTGTTGTTAGCTTGCTGGTGACAGGCTGGGTAATGGCTTTCAGGTCATGTGTTGTGGCAAAATGGCTATAGGGAGATGTGTTGAGGGAAGAGAAATTAAAGTGTGGTTGTCACTTAAGAGGCTGGAGCTTCGGTGGGCATGGCAGCACATGGTTGGATTCAATATATTTACTCAGAATTTAGTAAGTATTTTGTTTTCAACATAGTGGCACACCTAACCAAGTGGTCAGTTAAAGCATTTGCAATACAAAGATTTGCGTGTATTTTTCCCCCAAAGTGTACATTTTCTGTAACTCAATATGAATTTCAAATTGTAAGCCAACATAGCAAAACTAAAAATATAAGTTTTTTTTATTTTTATTTTTAGTAATTCTGCTGTGTTGGTCTACAATTCATTTAGAGGTCCAAACAAGTCACACTTAGTGAATAACCCTGATAAAGTGCAGAAGGTTTTTGGTTTTTAAATTAATTTACATTTTTTTTACTGTTAGTATGTTGAGAATTGTTACTGGGTTATAGTTAGTTTCACATAGATTCCATAATTCAGCTGCTTTGGTAGATTGTTGTTTATAGTCCTTAGAATGTTGAGGTTTGGAGAGTTTAGTTTGTTAGTCAGACAATATGTGTGAACAAAACTGATTGATGATCTGGTATCCCAATACAGCTTACTATCACCCATCATGGGATGGGACCAATAAGAGATGTGAGTCCTTTGGTCTAACCTTTCGTACATGGACATAGATATCACAAACCTGTTTTAATGTCAGTAGGATATGTTGCATCTCATTGCTGTGTGAGCTGCATACATGTTGAGACAGGGCCAGATTAAGATCCCAGTGGGCCTGGTGCTGACAATTATGAGGGGCCTAAGTACAGAATCTTATAGACCAAAAACACTAAAACAGTCATACCTCTCAATCGTTATGTATCTTAAAATATCTTAATCTCTCTCTAAATCATGCTTTCATCTTTCAAGTAAACCCATACTCCCTAACAGCAGTGTCCATGGAAGCAGGAAGTCAATGGGCGGTGTAAAAAGGTGGGCCACTGACGCGGATCATGTAACCAGAACTTCCAAAAGGGACGTACATGACCAAAAAGGAGGCGTGTCTGCCCCCAAAAATTGGAAGGCTAGTCTGGCATGAATGCATGTCAGACTGCCTGCCAATCATGCATGCTGGCCAACAGCATCCTAAGCTCGGCATAAATGCGTCTAATGATGCGCTTGCTCCATGCTTTCTAAGGACTGTCCCCTAGCACTCACATGTCCACTTGTCTCCTTACATTCTTACTAGCAGGCAGAAGCTCCTGGTATACAGTCTGAGACAGAGAAAAGGTGGATGTAGTGAGTGTAGAAGAAAAGTAACATGCCACAGTGTTGGAGAGACCAAGGTCAGTATTGCCTAAACTAATTTCATTTCAGCTAGTCCACACAAGTTTTGTTTCCATATATCCTCTTAAGTTTCCATACTTAAGCAAGAGTATTTGAAGAGTAGTTAGGGTTGCCACCTTTCTTGGAAAAAAATACAGGCCTTACTAATTTGCGTAACTAATTATGTATGTGTGTCATCACATGATGTAAATCACAAGAAGCGACATAAGAGAAAATTCTGTAAAATCACCAAAAAACTACTTAGTTTTATTCTGCTGTATAGATGGATTGCTCCCAGTATCTCACTGTCTCCCAGTGTCCCCTAGTGTCTGTGTCCCCATGTCTTCTAGTGTCCCCATGTCACTAGGGGACACTGAGAGACATGGGGACACTGAGACACTTGGGAACACTGGGAGACTTGGGGACATTGGGACTATGTATCACAGTGTCCCTATGTATCACAGTGTGTCAGTGCCCCATGCCTCCCAGTGTCCCCATGACTCTGTGTCCCCATGTTGCCCAGTGTCATCTAGTGTCTGTGTCCCCATGTCTCCCAGTGTCCCCAGTGTCTGCTTGTAGTATGCGATGGTTGGATGCAAAATGCTCCCTGACAGTTGGATCTTTCTGGGGTGAGTGCTGGATTCAATGTAGTTTACATGTTGATACATGTTGATCTTCCAGTTGAAGGATGCAGATTGCAACCTGGTAGTTGGATCGTCTTGGGATGTCTATGGGAATTATATACTGATAGTAGGAGCTCCCTGATGTGTGTTCTGGATGCGAAAGATTACACAATAACTGTTGGTGCTACCTGTGTTGTCTACTATCTGGACCTTGTGTACATGCTGACAGTTGGTTCTCCCTGATGTGCTTATCAGTTGATGGATTTAGATTATATTCTGACAATTGGAGATGTGTGAGGGAGGGATGTAGATTACATGCTAACAATAAAATCTTTCTGGAGTGTATGTTGATGATTGAATGTAGATTGCCTGCTCACAGTTGGAGTTCCCTGGATTATGCACTGGATGGATGCGGATTACCCCCTGTGAGTTGGAGCTCCCTGGCGTATGGCAGTTGGGGTTCCCTGGAATATGGCAGTTGGAGCTCCTTTCCGTATGGCAGTTGGAGCTCCCTGTTGTATGGCAGTTGGAGCTCCCTGGTGTATGGCAGTTGGAGTTCCCTGGAATATGGCAGTTGGAGCTCCCTGGGGTATGACAGTTGGAGCTCCATGGAGTATGGCAGTTGGGGTTCCCTGGAGTATGGCAGTTGGAGCTCCTTGCCGTATGGCAGTTGGAGCTCCCTGGTGTATGGCAATTGGAGTTCCCTGGGGATATGGCAGTTGGAGGTTACTGGGGATAGAGCAGTTTGAGTTCCCTGGGGATATAGCAGTTTGAGTTCCCTGGGGATATAGCAGTTTGAGTTCCCTGGGGATATAGCAGTTTGAGTTCTCTGGGGATATGGCAGTTTGAGTTCTCTGGGGATATGGCAGTTTGAGTTCAATGTGGATATGGCAGTTTGAGTTCAATGTGGATATGGCAGTTTGAGTTCAATGTGGATATGGCAGTTGGAGTTCCCTGTGGATATGGCAGTTGGAGTTTCATGGGAATATGGCAGTTGGAGCTCCCTAGTGTATGGCAATTGGAGTTCCCTGGGGATATGGCAGTTTGAGTTCCCAGTGAATATGGCAGTTTGAGTTCCCAGTGGATATGGCAGTTTGAGTTCCCAGTGGATATGGCAGTTGGAGTTCCCAGTAGATATGGCAGTTGGAGTTCCCTGTGGATATGGCAGTTGGAGCTCCCTGGTGTATGGCAATTGGAGTTCCCTGGGGATATGGCAGTTGTAGGTTACTGGGGATAGAGCAGTTTGAGTTTCCTGGAGATATGACAGTTGGAGTTCCCTGGGGATATAGCAGTTTGAGTTCCCTGGGGATATAGCAGTTTGAGTTCCCTGGGGATATAGCAGTTTGAGTTCCCTGGGGATATGGCAGTTTGAGTTCCCAGTGGATATGGCAGTTTGAGTTCCCAGTGGATATGGCAGTTGAAGTTTCCTGGGGATATGGCTGTTGGAGTTCCCTGGGGATATCGCAGTTGGAGTTTCTTGGGGATATGGCAGTTGGAGTTTCCTGGAGTATGTATTGGATGGGTTGAGATTACACCATGACAGTTCAATCTCTTTGAAGATAATAGGGCAATTTATGAAACCAGGAGAACACACTTAGAATACTCTAGTTTTTAAACAAGTTCTGGGGATAAATGTTATTATAACATAAGTCAATGATACTTTACTTTTTTTAAATGTATAAACAATAGCACCAGCTAAGTCTAGCTTCCCTCTGGAGAAACATTTGATTAAATGTAATAGTATAATCACTGGATCTGTTCATCTGTGGCAGGAAGGCTGTGATTATATGTCTATTCTCTGTTTAGGTGAATTTTAGGTTAAGGGATTTACTGCTGTAAACTACGACTTATTTCTTAATTCTTTGATAAACCTGCTAAGACATTTTAAGTACAAATAAAACATACAGAGGATAATTGCTCTAGAAGTCATACAAGTTCTGACTGTTTTGTTTACACATAAAACCATTATAAATGATATGAAGGAAGACCGCATGCTGCGAATCTTTTAGAAACTTATCTGATTAGCTTACTCTTTGTTTTGTATATTTTAGGATTGTCCCTGACAGAGTCTTTTAGTTCAGTTCAGTTTTTCTTTAACCATATTAAGTGAAAATGTTTGGCTTCTGTCAAATCAGATGCGCAAGAGGTTCCATTTTTCATTTTAATCGATCGGTTTGTATTTAATTATTTTCTTAGCAAGTTTTGTTACCTTGTATTATTATTATTATTATTTTATTATTTATATAGCGCCAGCAAGTTCCGTAGCACTGTACAATGGGGTTCTACGGTGACCGCGGTATTAAAGAAAAGAAAATACTTTCTGCTCAAAATTAACCTAACGACAAAATAAGCTTTGTGTCATTCAATATCTATTCTCCTGTTAATACTATAGCCTTACTAGTACAAATCATGACACTAGATAATCGCCAGGAGATGTTTCATGGAAATGTAGCTTCCATGTTCAACAACTAACTACTTTGATGTGTCCCTAGGAAACTGCATCAATAACTGAAGGGAGTGAGGAGATCTTTGGATTTATGGTTCTGTTTGACTCTTTCCAACATCAAAAGGACTCAAATAGTAAAGTGTTACCATGTCAGCAGCATGTACACCAGCTTCTCCACCTATATTAAATAGTTCTACCCCAGCTAAATCTCCACCACCTGCGTCTACGACAGCTAGGTCAACATTTTTTGCCCATTACTACCAGCCTTCACTCCACCAACTACAGACTCAAGTTCCCTAGCACCATGTACACTAGGATCCCTATTGCTGTGAGTTTAAGCACCTTCAGTTACTTTAAAGGTAACTTCCCTAAGTATTCCTAATTGCCCACTCATTAATTGCCCATTAGCCCCATGTAGCAGACTCTAGATGTAGCTTTGCTGAGTTAGATGAGAGGTAGCGGTGTGTGTTTCCATAAACGTGTTGAATTTTCATGCTTGGAATTTTATCACTCTATTTCCTTTTGATGACAGAGTCCTTTATATGAAAACATGTTACATAATGCGGATTGTTAATGCAGCTCTGCCCCCCCTCCCCCCATCCCCCCTCAAGTCCCAAAAATGAAATCTTTTAGCAATACCCATTAAGACTGTATTGGAATTTCTTTGAAATGTTAATGCAGTCAAAAGATATCTTAAGACAAATTAGGGACTACTTCGTCTTATGATAAATACCCAAACTTCATCACTTCCCACAGCCGTCATTAACTCATCACAAGATATCTACAAAGGTTCCCATGGTCTTGCTGGATCCTCTATAGACATCAATGTTGGGCTCTTGTGCATGTGCAAGAGCAAACCACTGATGTGGGCTCCTAGAGGATAAAGCGCCAGGAACTGAAGATCGAACATGGCAAAGCCATTGGGGGATAGCATAAGGTTAAGTATAATTCAACTTCGCTGCCCCATATGTCACCGTAATTAAATTCTGCCAAAATAATGAGAAATTAAACACATATATATTTGAAGGTGAGCACCAATGGCCTGGTTTGTCCAGCATACATGCTCACCTTCTAATAAATATAGTGAGGGAAAAAAGTATTTGATCCCCTACTGATTTTGAAAGTTTGTCCACTGACAAATAAATGATCAGTCTATAATTTTAATGGTAGGTGTATTTTAACAGTGAGAGACAGAATATTAAAAAAAAAATCCAGAAATAAATATTTGATCACCTATCAATCAGCAAGATGTCTGGCTCCCAGGTGAGATTGTAGACCTACACAAGGCTGGAATGGGCTACAGCACCATCGCCAAGCAGCTTGGTGAGAAGGTAACAACCGTTGGTGCGATTATTCACAAATTGAAGAATCAGAAAATAATTGTCAGTCTCCCTCGTCTGGTGCTCCATGCAAGATCTCACTTTGTGGAGTTTCAATGCTCATGAGAATGGTGAGGAATCAGCCCAGAACTACATGGGAGGATCTTGTTAATGATCTCAGAGCAGCTGGGACCATAGTAACAAAGAAAACAATTGGTAACACACTACGACGTAAAGGACTGAAATCCTGCAGCGCCCGCCCGGTCCCCTTTCTCAAGAAAGCACAAGTACAGGCCCGTCTATAGTTTGCCAATGAACATCTGAATGATTCAGAGGAGAACTGGGTGAAAGTGTTGTGGTCAGATGAGACCAAAATTAAGCTATTTGGTATCAACTCATCTCGCCATGTTTGGAGGGGGAGGAATGCTGCCTATGGCCCCAATAACACCATCCTCACTGTCAATCATGGAGGTGGAAACATTATGTTTTGGGATGTTTTTCTGCTGAGGGGACAGGACAACTTCCCCGCATCAAAGGGACGATGGACGGGGACATGTAACATCAAATATTGGGTGAAAACCTCCTTTACTCAGCCAGGGCATTGAAAATGGATTGTGGATGGGTATTTCCAATTACCCAAAACATATCACTGTGGCAACAAAGGAGTGGCTCAAGAAGTAGTGGCCTAGCCAGTCTCCAGACCTAATCCTATAGAAAATCTCTGGAGGGAGCTGAAGGTTCGAGTTGCCAAACGTCAGCCTCGAAACCTTAATGACTTGGAGAGGATCTGCAAAGAGGAGTGGGACAAAATCCCTTCTGAGATGTGTGCAAACCTGGTGGCCAGCTACAAGAAACATGATTGCCAACAAGGGTTTTGCCACCAAGTACCAAGTAATGAGTGAAATAAATACTTATTTCCCTCATTGACATGAAAATCAATTTATAAGTTTTTGACATGCATTTTTCTGGATTTTTTTGTTTTTTTGTTATTCTGTCTCTCACTGTTAAAAAAAATGCCTACCATTAAAATTATATACTGATCATTTCTTTGTCAGTGGGCAAATATTTAAAATCAGCAGGGGATCAAATACTTTTTTCCCTCACTGTATGATACTACAGGACCATTTGGGGAGTAGTGGCCTGAAACTTACCTGCTTACTCCATTTAAAAAATAATTAGCATACATGAAACATCCATTTATATTTTCTGAAGAGCCTGCAAATAAAAAAACTTATTATATATATATATATATATATATATATATATATATATATATATATATGCTAAAATAACCTTAATTCAAGCCATGTGCGTGCATTAATGTCATTGATGTAAATGGCCGTGCCTGGTAAGGCCACAGATTTACTGTCCTGGAGCCCTGAATTCATTAAAGTTCCACTTTACACCCATAAAGCACTTCAGCTGGGATCATATAGCACGGGAACAAGAGTGGTTCTATGCCATAGGCTACAGAACCTGCTTTAATGCTGCCATTATATTTATTGTATGCCATAATACAGCCACATAAGGAATGGTTCCTCCTTTCTTCTCACATTTTGGAACAATACAATCCCAGCTTTACCTGTATATTCCCAGGGCTCCAATTTGGTGGGATTACATGAGGACATTATTTCACCACTATATATGGAGAGGGGGCAGCATTCCGTCAGGATGTGGGCTTGCTGTGACTTTACTGTGATCACAAGGGGGTTTAGTGCTGTCATGGCACAGAGTTCCCCTCCACTCACTTGGAAACTTCCCAGAATCCAGAGGGAAAAGGGACCACTTACTGACTCCCACTCACACCATGGCAAAGAAACATTTTGACTACTTACCTTTCAGGATTCCAGGGCACTCGTAGTACCATAGCTACTACAGTGGACTGTAGTGGTTATGGTGCTTGTGATATTCATTTAATTTTACACCAGGAGGTCTCTTTTACTAGTGGAATGACACTGGGGTGGCTTTGAAGTTCATGCACTCATGTATTTTAGGAATTGACAATGCATGAACAATTAAACCCAAAAATCAATTTTTCTATGCATAATTTAAGCATTTTAGGTTATTCTGCACATCAAGTTCATATTTTAGCAACACATACTGTTTTAAAATAAATATTAATCTCTATTTACAATGGCACCAGAATTATCTATTGTAAAGCCTTGCGGAATCTGTTGACGCTATATAAATGGCAATAATAATAATAATAATAATCTATGTGTGAATGGGTTATTAAAATGTGCACCTCCTAAAATATATATATATTTAATATGAAGAAATGGATAATAAAACAGATGTTCTTCTAAATATATGTATTTATATGGGAATAGCTGATCAAATGATACAAATGTTGGAGAAAATATGGTTTAAAAACTTTGTGTCCATCCCCCTTTAAATCTTCGCCATCCAAAAGTAGTTTGACCACTTCTATTCAATCTGCTGAGTTCCGACACATAATGATACAATACATCCTTTCTACAAACAAATACATTGCTCATAGCGACTAGTCTGGCCTGTGTGATCGATCACCGCTACTCTTTAATGTGTACACAGAACTTCATAGATCTGGCATAAGTCGTTCCGGAAACTCAAAACAGTGCAATACGGACATGGAATTTGACACATCACCATATAATATGTGCCAACCTGCTCCTCCTATTGATAGACCTCATATCACATGGGGCAAATATTGAAACACAGATACACTAACAGAGAGGTGAAGGACACAACAGGGCATCACCAACTAAGTTGACCTGACAAACTGTTTGCATTTATCTTGAATACTCTGTTCACTGTTTGCCTTTCATTCTCATAGAACTCTTTTTGCACTGATTAGATAATTCTGAAATAATAATCAATAACATGTAGTATCAGTGGATCTCACACAATTACTTTAACATAAATCTCATCAACTATAACAATAGTTCTGCAGATTCGAGTGGACATTAATGTTTTTTTTATTTTTTTTATTACGTAAAATAAAAAATAATTAAGACAAAAACATTCTACACGCTCGTTACTTCTATTTGAAACAAAATTATTGAGAAGTTACTTTTACCTTTTTTTAGTAAAAAAATAACCAAACTAATGAAATTGTTGTAAAATAAATAAACGTTTTTACATTTACAAATAAATGGCTTTATGTACATAATATGTATAGTATTCGAGTTATATTATGTGATATGTGTTTTTGTATTGAAAAAAATGCTTTAGACTTGATAAACGAAGGCGCTTCCAAATGCTCGTTCCTACAAATTTCTGTTAGTGCAGTAAAAAGGGTATTAAAAGATAACGCAAGACTTCATAATTTTGCATCTGTATTGAACATTTGTTAACAAGTGTAAATTGTGTGATTTTACATGGGAAACCAAACAAAATTGTATATTTTGAAGGCTGAAAACTTTCTAAATACGATAATCCTAAAAAACGGTTTAGAATTAGCAAATATATTTATTCGAATTGCTTTGCGGTATTTAAAGTATTTTTTTTCTTTTATCTCAAATTAAACAACAAATGCATCATAAAAAAGATAAAAATTTCTTTTTTTTGCAGATTTAATAAACTTTTAATAAATACGCCTAAAAATAACAACAAAATAAATACTGCTAAATAAACTGCTCAGTTTAGTGTCCTGTTATACGACTTCTTATTAGAATTATTTGTGAAACATTGTAAAATTTAAATTGTGGTAACTTTCATATTTTATTTTTTTATGAGATCATTTTGGTTTATACGTAGAACAATCTTTCAGATTGAGACAATCATTTCTTACAAGTACATGTTGTTTACTGTTTAATCAAAATGTGTTCTACGTTTGTTGTGAATGCACTAAGCTCATTTATTCAATAAATGCTGAATTACTGTAGTTAAGAACGGATGTGCAACATAGTTAAAAAAAAATAAAATCTAAAATATCCAACACCTCATTTTTGACCTTTATTTTCCAAATCAATTTTTAATTCTGGTAATTGTTAATTAACTTCAGGAGATGAATGTGCCTGTCCCAAACTGCACCATTTCTTCTGTTATAACCTCACATTTCCACGCAAATAAAATTTCTTTCTATAAATAAAACACTTTTACAAGGATAGAAAATTTTGCCAATATTTTAAAAATGGCGAGTACAGCCACATATGCCATATGCTTGTTCATTTGACTTCAAGAAAATGCAAATCACTTAAATGTGCCAAATTTTAATCCTGTTGCCACATTGAAAAAAAAACAATTTTAGACTCGCTCCTATTTTATTGGCAAGAATGGTGTGTTGGGTTTTTTGTGTGTTTGTGATGACTTATGTTAAAGTTGTCATGTCAGTGATTGTGAGTCTTTGCATTTGTACAATTTTACATTAAAAAAAAATCTAAATACATTTGTAATTAAGTTTTGTGTTTTGTTTTTTTCTCAACAGAATAACATGGAAAGTAAAATAAAAAAGGGCGGATAGTGTGTAGTAATTTCAAATGAGGAATGGACTAAGCACAGGTTAAAATGCTATGTGTTTAAAAAAATATTCTTATGAATTGCTATTAAATAAAAATCCACATATTGAAAATTGAATCACAACCTAACAACAACAAGGAAAAATGTATCTTGGCTACAACAGTCAAATCTCATATAAACCCTTTCTGTGTGTACAAGGCTTACAAAAACTTTGTCTTTGCTGCTAAAGAAAGGGTAAATGCATTTGCCCAGTATGTTACATCAGATGCTAAAGTAAAAGGTTTGATGTTTTGTGTTGTATAAGCTCCATAGCAGGGAAGCAGGAAGGGATTTATAACGACGGAGTGCAATGTGTCAAACCTTAGTCCATATCTCTCAATATTAACTCTTCTTGATCAGGAGATACTCTTTCTTGTCTGAATTTTGTTTGCACTTCTGACGCATTTTACATTAAGCTGTGTATATGTAACTTTTAATATCCTCTGCTATCCCACCCTTAAAGCTTCCCATTCTTTTAAATTGTAAGCCCGCTTAGGCAGGGCCCTCTACTCCTGCTGTTCCTGTATATCAAACATGTTAGAACCATTTGTATTGTTTACATATTGTGCAGTATGTTGGCATTATGAATGTAGATAATCGTAGCAATGCTGTCATTTTTGAGAGTTGTGCAATTTTTGATAGCTGTCAGCTGTTTTATTTACTAATTTATCTCAAATGCCTGGCTTTCCTTCTGTAGCCAGAATACGCCATGTTAATTAATTTGACGCGGCGTGTGTGCGTGACTGGCATAACCGATGTAATGCGTGAATTTACAAGCACTCAGCGCGATTCTGTAAACACATTTAAAGCATCGTGGGGCAATGATGTTGACTGAAATGTGTTGGAGATAAGTACTTTTTGACTTACCTCCACTACACTATTTACCCCAGTAAATATATCAGTAATGTTTAATGTAATGAGGGAATAAGGAACCATTTTAATTTTGCAATATAGAAGTGGACACAAAACATAGAAACATAGAATGTGATGGCAGATAACAACGATTCGGCCCTTCTAGTCTGCCCAATTTTCTAAATACTTTCATCAGTCCCTGGCCTTTTCTTATAGTTAGGATAGCCTTACGCATATCCCATGCATGTTTAAACTCCTTCACAGTGTTAACCTCTACCACTTCAGCTGGAAGGCTATTCCATGCATCCACTACCCTCTCAGTAAAGTAATACTTTCTGAAATTATTTTTAAACCTTTTCCCCTCTAATTTAAGACTATTTCCTCTTGTTGTGGTAGTTTTTCTTCTTTTAAATATACGGTAATCCTTTACTGTGTTGATTCCATTTATACATTTAAATGTTTCTGTCTTGTCTTTCCTCCAAGCTATACATGTATTGTAAGTAAACAATACAAACACAAATGTTTAATAAATACTATTTTCTTTCACCAATCGTTTTTCCTGCTTACCCGTTACCCCATACTTTGCCTGCTTTTTAATCATCATCTACAGAGCAGCTCATTCAAAAGTGACTTGTGGTGAGATAAACAATGCAAAAGACCAACTTTCCAAAAATCTACAAACGGCAAACGTTTTTATTTTTAGAAAATCATATTTATGGTAATACACATGAAACTGCATAACTTTACCATACTGAACGCATTACTAAACTATTTAAAAATATCTATACCTTTCAATAATAATTATATATAGTCCTGCAGCAATACTATACATGTTTGCAAAAACAAATGCAATATTTAAAATGATATAATTACAGAAAACATAACTTAAACACATAGCATGTGCTTACCCGAACACATATGTACCTAAACAATAATTCACTACTGTTTCAACAAAAGTAAACGTCAATAATATAATTAAAAATTTATTGTTATGGCATAAAAAAGTTGGCAATCTTTTAGATTGTTTTTTATTTATTAAAAAAATATTTCTATTTAAGGAATAGGTGATTTTGGTCTTAACAATTTTAATTCTATTATAACTTAGATTAAGTTATTAAACTGTTTTATGAATCCAACGTTAAAAATTACAAGACCAAAAAAATAAAGGCTACACTGGACACATACAGTTTCAAAAATAAAGGTTCTTCGAAAATATTTTTAGCTGAACGTAGGCGGGTTACTCAGATAAAATAGTGGAAAAATTACCTTGTTTTTCTCTTATGGCAAATTAAATCTTTCTGAAGTGAGGGATTGGAAAAGATGAATCCTTTCTGGTTTGACCAACAGGCAGCGGTTTGTAAGACACAGAGGCTGAGAAATTCTCTCTGCTCAGAGCTCTTTCCTTTGGAATTTGATAACATTAAAATAGATAAGAAAGTGGTTTATTAACCTCTGAGCTTCTAGGGGGTTCGCAAAGCTACACTAGTTTGCACAGTGATCCAATCTTTGACAATACCAGGGGCACAACGATTAACTCTGTCACTTACAGAACAGAGAGGACATTAACTGGTTCTGTAAAAAATCACAATAGTGAGGGTTAATGGCAAAAGCTATCAAAAAGCAAAAAAACAAGCTGGATTATCTGCTAAACTTTGAATGGCCTGAGTTGCAAAATTCCAATTTGACTGTAAGGTATATCCGGCCCCAGCTGGGCTAATCTAACATAGAGAAATTCTGTATCTGATAAAACACTAGATTGAGAGTTGGTCTGTTATATCTGATTTGGTAAATATGAAATGTTTCATGGTATCTGTGTTTTTTAACAGGTAAAGATCTATAGGTACACACCATTGTATTGTAGATTTACAAGCATGAGAGTGTGAGAGAGACATTTTACATACCTCCCAAGTGTCACTACTTAGGAAGGACAGTCCCTATTTTAGGCCAAAAGCCATCTGTCCCTTTTTGCTATCCTAATGTCCCTCTTTTCTAAGAGCTCCATATTGTTGGTGTGTCTGAGTGTATAACAGAGCTCCACAGCAATAATACTCCCAGTAATGTGTCTTTAAACTACAATAAATGTGTTTAGTAATCAGTCTGTGTAAATAAGATACATTGTTCTTGCTCTAAATTACATTTTAGTTGTATAAATAGTTATTAGTATAGCCCTACCCCTGGCCCCACCCCAACAATTAAAGTGTCGCTCTTTGTCCATTTGAAATGTTGGAAGGTATCCCTAATGTATTTGATGTGGTGAGAACATACATACCAGGCACTCCCTGGCACACTAATGTGAGTCAGGATAGCATTATATTCCATGGTTAATAGTCAGCCATGCTCCTGTACCTTAGGAAGGGGTGTCAATGCACTTGGATGCTGCTACCCTTCCATGGTATTTAAGAGGGAGTACATTTTATTTGAAAGGTCGTACATGCTATTAAGAGAGGAGAACGTAAGCACACAAAGGCTGCGTCATATTCACACGTATGGGGCATGGGGATAGAAGAGACTACTTTCTGGTTACCAGGGGTACAGAGGACCTTTGTAATTACCAATGTCCTACTTTACATGAGATGTGGAAGTGGGAACCCTATTACACAGGCTCACAGCAATAATGGTGGAAAGCTTACTAATAACGATTCACAGCACAGGATTGGGTTCAAATGTGTGAGAAACCATTCACCAACCCACTGAACCCATTGTTACCCCCACTCCCTGAAAGCAATGTGGGTATTTTATAATGATAAAAACTTTATAAAATAATTACATTAACTGCGTTGGAATTTCGCTGAAATTTCAATGCAATCAAATGACATTCATGCAAAGCAGGGGCTACTTGATCTCCATCATTTTCCCACCACTTAACAAACCTTGAAAAAAGATTGGCCTACAGTTATCAAGCTTTGACAGTTTCCCCAGGTGTAACTAATAAAGGTTGGGGGGGAAAGGCATTGTCTTGCTAAAAAATATTGAGGTAGGCTTCCACAGTCTCGCTGGATCCTCTATGTACAGGACGTAGGCTCCTAGCGGATGAAGTGCAAGAGATTGAAGTAAGAAGATGGCTTAAATTTTCTTGGCTCAATTCAGATGACACCAACTTTTCAGAATTTAATCAGTCTTTTAATCTCCTACTCCAGTTAATAGCACATAACACTACTACTAAATATATAAAACTAAGGTTAAACATGTTAAAGGAACATGTTATTTTGCTAGTAATGTTATCCCTTCATTGTTTTAGACACGCTGTGGAGAGATGTATAGAATGTAAAGACAATGTCAGTATGGACAATATCTGGGGAACTAAACATATTTATAGGAACATGACTGCTCTCAGGGATCTTGAATAATAGTTTAATGCATCTATTTTCCTTTTTATCTGTTTGATACATGGCGGCGCAATGGTGTGGGCATACAATTGAAATCTGTTTATAACTAAACCTGTGTATTTTGTTTCAAACAAATTATGATTTCTCTAAATTTTGGGAGATCAGCTATTCATCTGAATTCATAACTCCAAAGTGCCAGTGGATGAATTGCGAAACAGACAAAACAGGCAACAGAAGAAATGGGCAACAGAAGAGCCTTTTAGTTTGTTTCATGATTTAGAAAAATAGAAACATAGAAATAATTTAGAGTTTCATCCAAGGCACCAAAACTGTGACGGGACCGCTGCCAGTCCGTGAATTGCCTGTTTGATATTATGTGTGTTTCCCCATATTTTCGTATCTTCTGACCGCTCCCCGTTCGTGAGTAATCCATGAAGGGAATTAATTTGCTTCCCGAACGGGGACAACCCCGATACCCCATTTAGAATATTGGCTTAGAACCTTCACACCTCGCAACATATTGCATTCGTGTCCCAAAAAGGATACGCTCGCGGGCGGAGTCTGGTGGAGGAAGGTACCGCTGCGAGGGTCCCTAAGATTGGTGTGGGCACTTCTGGCGAGGCTTGCGGTGTCTGCTGGGACAAGGAGACCAGTTTTTTTCCCGTGGGCGGGCTCTCTGTGCCTGGGAGACAAAGGGACGGTCCCTTTTTACCGCGCTTGGTCTCCCAGGTACAGTGGCTCATGGGAGGAAGACCCTACTGTCCCCAGATGTGGGAAACCCTGTGTTTGGGTGGCAGGCTTTTGGAAACAAAGGGACATAGCCCTATCCTGTTTTAGGATCCCGGGGAAGGGGAAGATCCTGGGTGGGGACATTGTATGCTGTGTGTTACACCCCCTGCATGTTGTACCTCCAGAATTGTATGTTGTCCAGTTACTGGGGGGGTGGGAGGGTCTCTTTATATTCTAAATTGTTCCTGTTCAGCTGAAGGAAGGGAATTAGTGGAGGTAACCGGAGGTAATCCGCTACGAAAACCAAAGATAATTAAGAAAATATCATTGATGATTTGGGGACAACCACTAAATGTTGACTTTTGAAAACCGTCAAACAAATGGCATAAACATGGTGTAAAAATGATCTGCAAAATATACAAATTATATACATTTGCAGTACACTAATAGGCACAATCTCACATAATTTTATATAGAAATAATATATTTATGTAAATATACTTTTTGCAGTACATTAATAGGCCTATTTTTGCATCGTTTTATATAAAAATAATGTATATTTTGCAGTACACTAATTGGCACATTTTCACTCCATTTTTGTTTGTCTGAGTTACAATAGCCAGGCTGAAATTCGCCAGAACCAAATGCCTCATGGCCAAAATTCAGTCCGTACGAACCTAATTTTTTTTTCAGATGAATCGTTTCAGACGAACCAAATTTAGGAATTTAGTGACATGATCCTCACTTTGTTTCCTTTGTTCCTTGTCCCAGAATGCTATGCATCGAGGACATACTGCCAAGGATTGTGACTCAGGTGTATGGAATTCCCAGGTGTCTATCTTGGAATTCTGTGTGTTCCAAGCCAACGTATGCACAACGTACAAATAGTGCATAAATTCATTTATTGGAGTATTAGAACGGTACAGAGTTGCTTTAACAACACAAATGGGAGTACAATATATATTTTTAAAAGCACTGAATTAGGAAATTAGTACACTCAGATATGTCTGCATTATCACTGACAATAATGGGAGAACTAAGACTGACTGTGAGGTCCAGTCACCTTCATGTTTGGTGACAGTTCACTACAGAAACTGGAAATTTTTATAATTTACCAATCAGAGTAGAAACTTGATTGTTTATTATAGTTTTTTGTCTATCTATCTACTAAACTGCTGCTTCAAGGCAGCCTAGCAAATCCCTATTAGCACAAACGGGTATAGAGCTATGTAGCCGACCCTGATGTACAGACTCTCTGGGAGGCTATATGACTCGTTTGGCAATATAAACTATAGGGGAAATCCAATAGTGATATATCCCCTAGTATAGAGAAATAGAAAATTTAATTTAATTTAATTTAATTTTCTAATTCCTCACCTTTATGTGATTTTCACTAACACAACTTTCTATGGTGTTTCTATCCACGGTAAGCTTTATACCGATTATATATATTTTCTTTGCTTAATTTTAGTTCAATAAAGGTTATTACCATTTTCTTTGTTACGTTTACTTTAGGAGGTAATCTTCAAGAGTGAGATTGAATCCCACTCACTTTTGAGTGAGTGGTTTTTTCTATCACACTCTTTCAGTTGGTAATAAATATCTGGATTAGTGTCTAGGAGTTTAAAAATACATAATTTTCTTTTATTAATTTGTATAGCCTAAAACGGGACTTTTACAAATATTATTATTTTTTTCTTAAATATTATGCTTATTAGATGCAAATATTGTACATAACTAAGTCAACATTTTATAATAGTGTGAACTTTGGAAAAAGTCAAGAAGTAAAAACAGGAAAGACGTAACAAAAGCAGGAAAAGTAATCTTTCTTTTTTTCCCTTTTTTTTTGCCTCTTTCTCTATACGGTTTTAAAGGAAGAGTAAACCAGGAAGGAAGGAAAAGATTCGTCATTACACGCTTCTGACTTTGTGACCTCTCACCCTAATAGGAAAGAGATTAACATGTATTTGAAACAACAAATTTTAGACTTCTCTTTTACAAATATACAATATTGAATTAATAACAATGGGAAAAACTGACCACCACATGCACAGACAAGTGTCATCTGCTCACAGAATCTTTCTTGACAAGGAAGAGACCCCTTCTACCAGGAGCCTTTCTATCTAGTCTCCACCCAGGAGGAGTTTATGGGATAATTTGTTCAGTTTATTCATCACACAGGATGATTAGACTACTCAATAAACTAAGCTGATCTGCATAGCAATCTGCAAAGGGAGGAGAGAAACATCCTTCCATCATACGCATAAACTGGACAGATCTCAAGCAGCTAACAAAGACTTTGAATATGATCCTATTATCTATTCATCCATCCATCCATCTATTCATCCATCCAACCATCCAACTTTTTTATATATGTATTTAAGGTCTGAATAAAAAAATGAATGAAGGTATGCTTGTGGAGGATGCAATTGGAGTAAATTCTGCAAATTCTCCACTCAAACAAGCTAAAATCTACAATGACCACTGAACACTAAATTCTTTATGCCGGTCTAACCACGCTTGTTTGTCTACTAGCCATTAGGGAAGGGAACATTCAAGCCTGACATTGGGTAGCAGCTCAGGACTTGAACATTTGAGCCTTGCCTTATGGATGATGTATTTGTGGAAAGGTTATAAAACGTGTGTATGTAGATTTCCCCTTTGCTTTATTTACTGTTTATTGTTAACATTTTTATATTGTGCTTTATTTATTGCACATATGTCTGCTCTTACCTAATGTTTCATTCATGATTGACTGGCCGTGCATTTGCCTCACATTATTCTCCATGTGCTTAGCCACCACTGTGACATGTTAAAAGAGCTAAACTGACTATCGATGGAATCCCGACGCATCTTTCCAGCCTTGTGCATAAGATCATTTCTGGGAAGCTCCCGCCCTACCCGAGTAGAATGCTCTTCCCAGCTGTTCCCACCTCCTATAACCTCCGATCCAGTACTAGCACGATATTTAGCATACCACAATACAAAAATAAAGTGGCTCGATCCTCATTTTCCTACAGAGCACCGCAATTATGGAATAACCTCAGAGACACAGTTAGATCGTCATTCAATCTAAAATCTTTTAAGAGATCTATGGCAATATACCTCAGCACAGAATGCACCTGTCATGGTTGAATATATTTATCACCTGCTATATGTTAAATTTATATATGTGTGTATGTGTATATATATATATATATATATTGTTTGTATATTGTATTTTTGTAATATTGTATCCTATTGTATCAATGCAATGTTTTGTGGACCCATGACATACTTGAAAATGAGAGAAATCTCAATGTAATTATTCTGGTTAAATATTTTATAAACAAATAAATATATAAATAAATATACTTGTATGTTGCAGTGGGGAAGATACATTCTACATTCAACATTTTTACTGAAGCCACAATGATTTTCTTTTAATAAGGTCAAGGACCCATAATTAACCTTGATTTTATGGCAGTTGTCCCTCTCCAATAAACCAGACCACACCTTTCTTAGTTGGATAGGGCAATGACCACAGTTTTTATTGTGAAATAATTCCTGTAATAAACAAAGTTAATCATCCGTCAGCTATTATCAGCGATTAATAAATAGTAGACAGATAACCCAGTGATTCCCAAGAGTCTTCTACAACCTGCTTCCCAGCTTCAACCAACAAGGGGGCTTCAACTTCCCAGTTCACTATGGACAGCGATTTCCTTATCAAGCTGGCGAGGCTGTACCCCAATCTGTGACAAAACAAAAAGAAAAGTCCCCACACAAAACTGCAAAAAACATTGCAATATCAACATATTTGTGGGTGGGACATTCACTGCCAGGCTCCCTCGGCTGGGTCCAGGTGTCATCTGACCCTCTCTTCCCAGGATTCCCCGACAAAGTAACCATTTTGTTCACCCACAGGCAGCCATCATGTTCCCCCCTTCCTATGGGGTAGAGAAGAGTCCTTTACGATAACGCAGCTCTGCCCTGTGCATTTTCCATAAGCTCATTCTTTTCACCCAGTTGACAATGAGAGTCCTGATCAACATGTAGAATATTTAAAAAATAAAAATATTACCTTACTGTTAGGTGACATGACCCAACACACACCGAAGTGAAATCAGTGCATAAATAGCGTGGGTGTCATTACACTCACATTAATAAGAGCCTTTTATACGGTTTGGCTCTGAAGGTGTAGGCCTCTGTGCCATTTTGGCAGCAGTACTACCTGCAAGTGCATATAAAGTAAGAAAGAAATGGAGAACAATATGGTTCTTTATCTCAGTTATACATGAGTAAGAATAATAGGAATAGAATAAAAGACTGGCTCCAAGTTTGTAGAGAGGTTGCCAAACCATTTTGCCAAATCTGGAAAAAAAACTGTTTATTTTTCTATTAAACTTTTGACATTGTATAGGCAATACAATTTGTTGTATTAAGTAGCCAGATTGCAGCTAGGTTCTGCAGGTCTAAATTTGGGAAACGGGGAAAGGGGGACAGAGCAGGCAGGCGGCGAGGGAGGCTGTTTTTGCAACCTTTCACTCCTTCCTCGCGCGCCCTCTGTGATGCTGTGAGTGTATGTATGCATGTATGTCAGTGAGTGTCTGTGTGTGTGTCTGTCAGTGTATGTCTGTGTGTGAGTGTGTATGTGTGTGTATGTGTCTGTCAGTGAGTGTCTGTGTGTGAGTTTGTGTGTGTCTGTGTGTGTGTCTGTCAGTGAGTGAGTGTATATATGTCAGTGTGTGTCTGTCAGTGAGTGTGTGTGTGTCTGTCAGTGAGTGTCAGTGAGTGTATGTCAATGAGTGTCTGTGTGTGTGTGTCTCTCAGTGAGTGGGGGTATGTCTGTCAGTAAGTGTCTGTGTGTGTGTGATTGTGTCTGTCACTGAGTGAGTAAGTGTATGTCTATCAGTGAGTGTGACAATGAACTGCCTGAATCCCTTTACCTTTTGCAGTGTCACTAGATTTGCAAAAACTCTAAAATTACTACACTACTCAATAAAATGGTAAAATTAGGGCATAAAGCCAATGTGAAAAATATTCCAAGTTTATTTAGCTATAATGTTTATTTTGTAAAAAATGTATAAGCTGGCAGTCAACGGGATGTTTGCTGGTTAAATTTGCTAACAGTGAATTTCTACACTTTTATGGTAATAGTGTATGTTATCTCCATATATTGATTGATTGAACTCTGGACAGAACTGCAGAATATGCTGGCTCATTATTTAATTACTTAAAATACAGTCATTGTAAACAGCCCATATTTTAGCTGACTTTCTTAATTTAAAAATAGAATAGATTTCTCTACTGCCTCAGGGGATCTCATGCATTGGTGTGATAAATTTCATTATGTCCCAAAAAAATGATTGGGATGACACGTCACTGGGCCAGAATAAGATTTATGAACGTTTTGTAATGATGGACAAATTTAAAAGGTTTACCAAGGTTTCTGGAGACATTTGGCTTCACACCTTCTGTACAGATAAGGTTTAACAAAGCCAGTGACAGATCTCCAGATATCACAGAAAGGAACACCCAGTGTCACTATCCCTGTTTGTCTACATTTACTTAATCAGAGAAATCTCCACTGTTATGGACTGATATCATTGCCTTTTGACTAATCAGAGAGCGGGTTCAGCCAAAAGAAATACAGTGTTTTCTTATCATAGTTTGGGAGAATCTGATGTCTAAGCCAGAGGTCCTCTGATTATTGACGACTTATGACTCTCAGTATAGAACAACAAATCTTATTATCCTCCTCAAAGGGGAAACTATAGGGCCAGGAATACAAAGTTGTTTCCCTGGATAGCTCCCTATAGTGCCCACTCCCCCCCGTGGTGCAGAAGAGGATACAAACCTCTTCTGTCACTTAATTGATTCCAGCTATGATGTCCCTTGTTGCTGGTTCTGGCTCCGCCTCCGTTCCTCCCCTGCCAACGTCAGCAAGTGGGGGAGATTTAATGTGCATACGTGGCTATGGCTGCGCTAGCCTTAGTACTTCCTCCATAAGAAAGCATGTATAATGCGTTCCTATTGGGGTTTTAGATGACGCTGGATGTCCTTGTGCAAAGCATGAGGATGTCCAGCGTCAGTTAGGCAACCAAAATTTACCTAACGACCCTGGAAGTGGCTGATAGACAGCAACTAGAGGTGGAGTTAACCCTTTGAAGGTAATTATTGCAGTTTATTAAAAACTGCAATAATTACCTTTGCAGGGTTAAGGGACATGAGACACTGCAAATGAGCTGAAGTGGTTTCGGTGCCTAAAGTATCCCTTTAAGTCAAATCTATCCAATATGACGTATTATTTGGTAATTATGGTAATAACTGGCAGTCAGTACATTAATAGAATGTCATGGATGGAACACGATGGCAATTATATCTTATATTATATGGAGAAGTGAGATTCAGTGTTAAACCTTCATTTCTCCTGATTCCTTTCCATTACACCTTTTTCTCAATTGACCCCTGCTCGGCCCAGCCCGTGCCCTGACTACAGGTTCCTAGGGACCCCCAGAGATCAGCCTAGCCCTGGTTAGCATGCTGCACAGGAAAATGCAAGTGACTTTTAAAAAAAAAGAGTCAAAGCCCCTGTTGCGTATTTTTAGTCTAAGTGTGAGTTCTTTTACCCCTGGGGTCTCTCGTTATTGTTATCACACCCAAATTGGGTCCTTTGTTTCAGATTGCGAGTGTTCACTGTTGTTAATCTGTCCTCAGGAACCATGTTATCTCTTTTTGCACTGTGTTCTTTTCTTTTCAATACTTCATGTTGTTGGGGGGTTTCCAAATTGATCTAAGCCATTCCACTCTCTGAAAATACATTAAGGATGCTGACACTAATCTCTTCCCAGCTCTGGAGCTTTCCTCTCCCTCCACCTGGGGGCTTATTAACAATCATCTATCCAATCAAAACTGAAACACTAATTTGTAAAGTAGTAGATGTGTATTATTACATCAAGTGACTCCTTATTAGATTTGTCGTAAACTTTTTCTAACCCTGTCATTGTTCGAACGATTGAAAACAGATACCGTCCTGGGATATTAACAGCTGATACCGGAACACAGGCAGATGCTTTGGATTCCAACGATCGCCTAATGAGATGAACAAAATGTCTAAACGTCTAGCCAGGCCTAAAAATCACTGACCATCACACTGGCTTATAAACAGAATTTTGCATCAGAGTGTGAGTGTGTGAATGCGGGGGTGTTTGTGTGAATAGGATTAGTGTGTGAGTGTATGAATGCAGAGGAGTTTAAATGTGGAATGTATGAATGCAGGGGTGTTTGTATGTGTAGGATCAGTATGTGAGAGTGTGAATGCGGGGGGAGTGTGTGTGTGTGTGCAGTATGCAGGGCCGGACTGGCCCACCGGGATACCGGGATTTATCCCGGTGGGCCGCAGCACCTGGGGCTGGACAGACAGCTGGTGTGGTGCAATTAGGCTGCTGGCAGCCAGAGGGAGACCTGTGCTGTCTCTGCTCTGCTCCCCCACCCTCACGCGCTACTTAATGAGACCTGGGCCGGAACATGACGCCCCGGTATCATTATGCTGCACGCTGGGGAGCAGAGGAGAGACAGCACAGCTCCCTATTCGAGCAGCCAGCCCTGCACGACCACCCAGCATGCCGCCCGCCTGCGCAATCCCCTGGCCGGTCGCCCACTGGACCCCACAGGTAGCAATAATGTGTGAGTCAGTCTGTCAGTGTGAGTGTATAGGTCTGTCTTGGTGTGTGTATCTGTCATGGTGTGTGTATGTGTGTGTGTCTGTCTGTCTGTCATGGTGTGTGTGTCTGTCTTGGTGTATCTATGTGTGTCTGTCTGTCATGGTGTGTGTGTGTGTCTGTCTGTCTGTCATGTGTGTGTGTCTTTCTGTTTCATGGTGTGTGTCTGTCATGGTGTGTGTGTCTGTCAAGGTGTGTGTGTGTGTGCCTGTCATGGTATGTGTGTGTGTATGTGTCTGTCATGGTATATGTGTCTGTCATGGTGTGTGTGTGTCTGTCCTGGTGTATGTGTGTGTGTTTAGTTTACCAGACCACTTTCATTGGCAAGGGAATAGTGTTTTTACTCACCCACTTCGTGCTGGTCTCCCCTCGACTGACCCTGCCTCTCTGGCTGAGATTATCAAGCTTGATGATCTCAGCCAATCCAATGTTTTGCTGTAAGATTGACTGCAAAATGCTACACCAATCAGCATCTCTTCATAGAGATGCATTGAATCAATATATCTCTATGGGAAATGTTCAGTGCCTCCATGTAGAGCGTGGAGGCGCTGAATGTAGATGTTGAACACTGTGCAACACTGACACAGGAAGCACCTCTAGTGACCGTCTGAGTGACTGTCACTAGAGGTGTCACTAGGAAGCAATGCAAACACTGCCTTTTCACTGAAAAGTAAGTGTTTACATTGAAAAGCCTGCAGGGACAGGCTATAGACACCAGAAGCACTACATTAAGCTGTGTGTGTGTGCCTGCTAGTGAATGAGCTTGCTTGCATGTGTGTGTGTGCCTGCTAGTGAGTGAACTTGTGTGTGTGTGTGCCTGCTAGTGAGTAAGCTTGTGTGTGTGTGCCTGCTTGTGTGTGTATGTGTGTGTGTGCCTGCTAGAGAGTGAGCTTGTGTGTGTGCCTGCTAGTGAGTAAGCTTGTGTGTGTGTGCCTGCTTGTGTGTGTATGTGTGTGTGTGCCTGCTAGAGAGTGAGCTTGTGTGTGTGCCTACTAGTGAGTGAGCTTGTGTGTGTACGTGTGTCATTGATTATAGCTCTACTAATCGGTGCATACCGCTCATGAATTCTGTACGTTTTGGAACAGTTTAATAAAGCCTGAGGTTCTCCACTGCATATATAACCAGATCCCTCTAAGGTGAGGTTTTAGAAGCATGTCATCATATCTATTCCATTGTAGGTGTATCATTGTGCCAAGGACTCATTCACAGGAATAAATAAAGGGTGGCCACAAAATATCTAGACCATGTTTATTACAAGGTTTCCTGTAGGGAGCATGTGTGTGTCTGTGAGCTTGTCTGTAGGAAGCATGTGTGTATCAGTGAGCTTTTCTGTAGTGAGCGTGTGTGTGTGACAGTGAGCTTGTCTGTAGAAAGTTTGTGCGTGTCAGAGTTTGTCTGTACTATGTTTGTGTGTATACCAATAAGCTTGTCTGTATGTGTCAGTGAGATTGTCTGTCAGTGATCCTATGTGTGTGCATCTGTGAGCTTGTGTTTTTATGTCAATGAGCTTATGTATACCAGTGAGATTGTTTGTCTATGAGGCTGTGTATCAATGAGCTTGTGTGTGTCAGTGAGATTGTCTGTGTCTGCATGTGAGTATGCTTACTGTATAATTAAACGTTTTACTCTGAAAGGACCAATATTTTACATTAGAAAAATAAATATATATTTATGTTACATATATGTTTATAGTGTGTGTGAAAGATCAGTGTATGCATGTGAATACAGGGGTGTTTTTGTGTGGAGGTTATGTGTGTCCAAATAAAGGCGGTTTGATTGTCGATGGTCAGTATTTTGTTTATAGAATGCAAGGGTGTGTAACTGTGTGAATAGTGAGTGTGTGTATGCGTGCCACTGAAAATTTATTTGCTTCTCTTTTAATCTACATAACTGTCACACTTCCACCTCCATGTCACTGTCACTCATTCCTCTTCATTCATCTCACTGTCTTCTTCTTCTTTCATGGCTCCATTCTCTGTTTCTGCCGATCCAAGTTAGCCCTAAGCTACAGCTTTTCAGTATATGGGGATATACTTCTAGGTCCCCTGTGGTCTCCCCATTTGCCTGGACCATTTTAAAAAAATACGCAGACATTTATAAATAATCTTTAGAACTTCATAATTGCATAATCAACATTCTTTGAGGCAGGTTGTTGTTAATTTAGATACCAATAATAAACTTTTAAAAAAAATATTCCTGTAACTTAGAAATATTTTTATTATTCTATTATGTAAAAGTTTTTTTAGGCGATCAACTCTACTTTTAACTCTCTCTACTACTCGTGCTTTCATTAAAGATATATTTCTTCCTTTTCACTGAATTATTTGTGTACCACTAACATAAACCTGATGACTTTTTAGGAAACATTAACGTGTTTGCTGTGTAATTGCTGCATACAGCCTCGTTATGGGACTGGCTGTAATATGTTTGTTACTTTTAGACTGTGTTTGTTATCAGTGGTGGCTTTTGAGAAGCCAGCCCTTCTCCTCCAGTAGATTACATGAGCTATAAATAACCTTTCATGCACAGAACACTTGACACTTGGTCCTTAAACAGTAGGTGATATCGTTTACGCTCTCACTACTGTATTTCAGAACAGGTTCAAGGATCATACTCCATGTGACCTATGTGGTTATGATAAAACTTTACCTTTATTAAAAAGTATAGAATATATACATATTTATGTGTGTGTCTTTATATATATTTACCAAATATACTCAAGGCTGAGCAGTGGTAGACTAGGCATTACAAGGCTTGGCAGGACTAAACTAGGCAGTGCAAGTGTGGGCAGGGCTAGACTTGGCAATATTATGTTTGGCATGGTTAGACTAGGCAATACAAGGCTAGGCGGGGCAACACTAGATAGTATGAGGTTAAACAGGGCTGGATTAGGTAGTACAATGCTTGGCAGGGCTAGGCAAGCCAAACTAAGCTGCGAAAGGTTACACTAGGCAGAACAAGGCCTATGTAAATTAGATCAGGCTAAACAATTCTGGACAAGACTAACATAGGCAGATCATGATTGGACAAAATGGGAGTAGACAGACACAAGGCTGGGGAAGGCTACACAAAGGCGGCACAATCCTGAACAAAGCTAAACTAAGCAGATTATGGCTAGGTAAAAGTGAACTTGGCTGAACAAGGCTGGGAAAGGCAAAACGAGGCAGTGCAAGACTTAGGTAGACTAATTGATGTGGAAAAAGGCTGAGATAAACTAAAACAAGGTAGAACAAGACTGAGGTAGACTAAACAAAGTAGAACAAGGAGGTGCGTTAGACATTCTAATTAAATATGTCTCGTAAGGGCCAGGATCACATTTAACAAATATATATAGGTTGAATATACACAGCTCTCTAGTGACCTGATCTTTCACAATTTTAGGATTACAATGGACAAGAGGTCTTTTATTAAGACTTGAGGACAGAAGACTTTACTTATAACAGAGAAAAGTAATCATTCCAGTAAAACCAACAACGAATTTGGTTTATTTGCCTAGAAAGGTAAGGAAATCCAGTAGATGTCCATAAGATGGTCTGGATATATTCTGAAACAATAAGATATCTAAAAAAGATAACATGGACATTAGTAAATTATTTCTCTACACTAAAGAATAGACAGTGAGACAGACAGATAGAACAATAGATAGATAGATCGATAGAACGATAGATAGATAGATAGATAGATAGAAAGAACGATAGATAGATAGATAGATAGGATGAACACAACCTTCACAATTACAATTTTATTAGATTACTTTGTTACTTTGTTATCATGTATATGATTAGGAATAACTGATGAAGTCTCAGTATCTACAAGTATATATTTTTTTTAAAATAACCTTTTCACTGTCTTTTTTTTTTTTTTCCTATTATTTTTTTTTAGACGACACGCAGTAGCATGTAAATGGCAGGAAATATATTCAATGTTTATTTAATATATGATCCATTAAATACAAATGTGTATAATTAGTTGTGGAGAATAATAAAAATAAGTTAAACACTCTAGAACATAAAATAGGGAAATGACACAAAGAGAAACAATCAAATCTTTTGTAATGAATACTATTACCAATAATGTGGTCTACTACCGCAATTAGTTTGCCAGTCTCAGGGTGCTAAGGAGAGAGATTATATATCATACACATGTACTGGCAAGCCGTACTGATAAGACATGAGCTGAGCAAATAAGAAAAAGACTCAGGAACAAGTGATTACAAAATGTCAATATTCCTATATATATATTCCAATATCCTATGTTTGGCCAATGTTCCTGTGTAAAGACTCAATTCTCAATACTTTACTTAGAGCATTGTAGTGTCATTGTTCACACTGCTGTTCATTAAACCTGTCAACTCTAATTAGCGTCCTTCTCTCCATTTTTCAAAAAAGAGAATGCCTGAGATATCAGAAGGTAATTATTAGATTTTGGAGAATAAAAAAAAACAAAAAAACGCACCTCTTAGTTTCTCTTTGACAACTTATTAACAAAGCAAGTAGTGATGATGAATTAGATTACGGAAATACCAGGAAGCACATATAGTATGTGACTGTATTAACATGACCTTAGCGACCAGGTCAACAAAGATCAGCATTTATGAATGGTTACACAGGTTACAGGGATCTTCTGATTTGTGTTTAGGAGTCTTTTTTGTTCTGCCAAACAGGCACTGGTAGCTGGTTTGGGTGACTAAACCAGTTACACATTGGTACAAAGTGGCCAACGAGGAACAACCATGATCAGAGGACCAAACACCCAACAAGTGACCAGAGGTCTTCATGGGCATCAGTTCGGTTTAAAATTAAATTTTAAAGGGACAATATAGGACCTAAAAGTTGTTATGATGCCTTATGGTGGTAGGAGTCCCACTGGAGTCATCTTACCTTCAGAAGTTAAACTATTTTCAAACAGTTTAACCCAAAAGTTGCCTAAAGCACACTTCCCCATGGCGACATCTGGCGTCTGAAATTTCACTTACAGTGAAGAGCGGTCAGTGACTCCCCACTCACAAAACTGGCTTGGAAAAGGTTTGTTTCCATCCAAGCCACTTTAGTTAATGGGAAAACACCTAATAGCTGAGAGCTTCCGTTGACCACTCTCAGCCAATCAGCGGTGCCCCTGGCAGACTTTGGGGTTACACCTTTAGAAAACGGCTTAACACTTGAAAGTAAGAGTGTTTCGGGGGCCTTTTGGTACCATAACAACTTATTTTAGATTAAGTTGTTTTGGTGCCTGGAGTGTTCCTTTGAGTTACATACAGTATCTCACAAAAGAAAAATGACACTCTGCTACAATGTGAAGTAGTAAGTGTACAGCCTGTATAACAGTGTAAATTTGCTGCCTCAAAATAACTCAACACACAGCCATTAATGTCTGAACCCTTGGCAACAAAAGTGAGTACACCTTTCAATGGAAATGTCCAAATTGGGCCCAAAGTGTCAATATTTTGTGTGGCAACCATTATTTTCCAGCACTGCCTTAATACTTATGGGCATGGAGTTCACCAGAGCTTCACAGGTTGCCACAAGAGTTCTTTTCCACTCCTCCATGGCAACATCTCGGAGCTGGTGGATGTTACGGACCTTGTGCTTCCCCACCTACTGTTTGATGATGCCCAACAGATGCTCAATAGGGTTTAGGTCAGGAGACATGCTCGGCCAGTCCATCACCTTTACCTTCAGCTTCTTTAGCAAGGCAGTGGTCATCTTAGAGGTGTGTTTGGGGTCATTATCATATTGGAATACTGCCCTGCGGCCCAGTCTCTGAAGGGAGAGGATCATGCTTTAGTATGTCCCAGTACATGTTGGCATTCAGGGTTCCCTTAATGAACTGTAGCTCCCCAGTGCCGGCAGCACTCATGCAGGCCCAGACACTTGTCTTTGTACTCCGAGTCCTCACCCGGTTGCCGCCACACACGCTTGACACCATCTGAACCAAATAAGTTTATCTTGGTCTCATCGGACCGCAGGACATGGTTCCAGCGATCCATATCCTTAGTCTGCTTGTCTTCAGCAAACTGTTTGCGGGCTTTCTTGTGCATCATCTTTAGAAGAGGCTTCCTTCTGGGATGACAGCCATGCAGACCAATTTGATGCAGAGTGCGGCGTATGGTCTGAGCACTGACAGGCTGACCCCCCACCACCTTCAACCTCTGGCAGCACTCATACATCTATCTCTCAAAGACAACCTCTGGATATGACGCTGAGCACGTGCACTAAAATTATTTGGTCGACCATGGTGAGGTCTGTTCTGAATGGAACCTGTCCTGTGAAACCGCTGTATAGTCTTGTCCACCGTGCCACAGCTCAGTTTCAGGTTCATGGAAATCTTCTTATAGCCTAGGCAATCTTTATGTAGAGCAACAATTCTTTTTTTCAGATCCTCAGAGAGTTCTTTGCCATGAGGTGCCATGTTGAACTTCCAGTGACCAGTATGAGAGTGTGAGAGCGATAACACCAAATTTAACACACCTGCTCCCCATTCACACCTGAGACTTAGTAACATTAATGAGTCACGTGACACCAGGGAGAGAAAATGGTTAATTGGGCCCAATTTGGACATTTCCACCTTATGGGTGTACTCACTTTTGTTGCCAACGGTAACGGTAAATTTACACTGTTATACAGGCTTTACACTTACTACTTTGCATTGTAGCAGAGTGTAATTTCTTCAATGTTGTCACTTGAAAAGATATAATAAAATATTTACAAAAATGTGATGGATGTACTCATTTTTGTGAGATACCGTATATGTTAATTTTAACTTTTCACTAGGCCATGAACGTCAAATGTCTTAGAAAAGCCTTGCCACTGACCCCACCTTCAGCCACATCTATAGTGAAAGTGACCCTCTTTTGCTATTTGAAATGCATGGAGGCAGAACTTATTAAAAATTGTCTTCAAATCATTTACTGGTTTAAATATAAATGTTAATTATGATAACATAACATGTAGTGTTACACAATATGGTATAATCTATATAATAATATAAACAGAGTAACCAGATGGTATGCATGTTGTCATTACAGCGACATTGATCATTTGTGACCATTTATAATATTTTCGCTGTCTCTTCTGCCAAAGGAACCTCAGTGATAAAACCGCTGCATTTTTACGAAAGTTCCCTGATTAGGTTAAATATAGTGCTTTGCCTAAATCTATAATGTTTTGTTAATAATTTCACTTTAAATATTGGGAGTGATGGTAAATCTATAGCATTTAATTAGCAATGTTTAATTCTTAACCACGAGACAGAATGTTTCTGGCCCTAAACAGAGACAATGTAAATGATCCGTAGGATGGAGTGTTTAAAGAAAAGTGTGCATAATGAACTCCCAGATGCACTGTATAAAGACTATTGTTTCACGGTCCCAAATTAACAAATGAGGCAATATAACACAACGTGAGAAAAAACAGCTTCCAAGTCCCAAGAATCGCTCAATCGCTTAGCAGAATTATGTATTCCTTTAACCCCTTCTCTGGATTTTACTTTGAAAATGAGAAGATGGCCTGGTCCATTCGATAACTTATTATAGTCCATGGCCCTCCAGCTCCAAATACCATAAATCTCTCATGTATTCATTCAAATTCTGAATCGGGAGAGTTTCCTTTTAGCTACTTCCAAACAAGAATGAAGGTGAGGATTTTTAAGTAAGGATTGGGATAAGTGTTTTTTTTAATCTTTGAAACCTGTTTCGATGATTTTTCGATGATAGCAAGAATTAAGACTGCTTGATTTTAATTCTCTTTACATTTCTGTTTTATAGAATAAGTATTCATTCTTTCTGAATGGATACATTACTCTGTTTAACAAGCTCCACCTTATGCGCAATCTTTGGAAAACTCCCACAAGATGTTTCCTGTTCTTTACTGAAACCCAACAATTTTCTCTCATTGTTGAACTTAGACGCTCCTATTAAAGCCATTCTCTCCAACAAACATACAAACAGATCAATGGACCAATATTCCTATAGAAAAGTTATGCCTGTTCCAGAGTTGTGTTTAACCTGGTCTGGTTTAATTATTCCCCCCCACCCACCCAAAAAAAACCCAAAAAACACAATTTTCTCTGCAAATAGAAATATTGTTTTGACATCCCTTTACCGGAAGACAATCTACATTTGCAAACACATTTTAATTTCATGACCTAATAATCTTCAGAATTTTGCAGGACATGCAAATTCAAAGCAATTTTTTTAAAACCCAGGCCAAACTAACCAGTTTAAAAATTATTCCCAACGCAACTTTAATCACAGCCTGCCAATTTTTGCTTCTTTAACACGGTTTGAATCCAGCAACTTTTGTCTAAAATCTAAAATTCACTTAGATTTTCCAACAATTCATATTTAAGTGAATAAGCCCAACAGAAACAAAATGAATTTACAGAGTTAAAAAGTGAGGAAAATCTAATTTCAAAAAATATTTGGAAATTTTTTCCAAAATTAACTAGTTTTTACTTAAACGTTGCTGTTTTGGTTTTAAATTGGACATATGATAAATAAAAGAAAATAGAAATTAAATGAAACATTGACCAACCTTGACTGTTGAATGACCCCCTGCCCTGGTCACCAGCCCTTGTGTGCAAACACATGCTAATTTGTGGATTCTTATCTGTCTTATTTAAATAGTGAGAGAAACCTGTCCTTTCTCTGTGTGTGAGTAGTCAGAGCCATGTAACATTGGTGCTTGCCCTTTTATTCCCCTCTCTCTGTGTCTAGAGAGCTCGATTTTCCCTGGAGTGGGTACAAGTTAATATCCAGGCTTCTGATTGTGCTTAAGAGGTGTATTGTGTGATAAGCTTCATTTGACTTGCTTGTTTTTACTTTGTTTAAGTAATTCAAATACAGATTGTCCCTACAGAGAGATTTCTGTTCTGTTGACCTTTTTGGTAGTGAGTAACTAGGAAACAAGGGAGGTTACTCTTTGTGAGCGCTTATTAAAACAAAACTTTAAACAAGAGAGAAAAATCAATGCCGGCTCCCAGTGGCACCAATCACAAGCTATTATTTCTAGCTAATTAAAGGGACGGTATGCCATTAACTTTTTCTCAACAATGTCATCTTTGCTAATAAAACAACTTGTGCTGAGACTTCGTTTGCAGCCAGTAGCTCCTTTTATCTAGAACAGTCAATGCTGGATAGACAGTGTTATCAGTGGGATTGTGATTAATATTTATTTACTTTTGTTTGTGTAAACTGGGTTTTTAAAGAATAAAGTATTTCGGTTCTATTGGTGTCAGTCTGTGAATCTATTTCTGTGTGTGTTCGCAGTGTCTCATTTAGTTAGACGGCAGAATAATTCACAGCGACAAACACTGACGAACCCAAAACGGCCGAGGTCAGACGAGAAACGTTCTATTATTTGACAAATTAAATATAACATCTTTGAAATGTATTAAACACTTTATCCCTATCCCAAATTGATGAAGACCCCATTATTTATTTTTTTCTTCTTGGGGAGGGGGAGAATGAAAATGTACTTTTCTGAGACGTAGTGGGTCAGTAAATTTTTGTTGTTACAAAACAAACTGTCAACCAGAGAACCAACTACCCCAAGCAAACACGTCAAAAGCAAATAATGGCTGATATATTGTTGGCATGACAGGTTTAACCCTTCAAAGGGTCAAGATAAGGCTTAAGAATGTGGAAATGTAAGGACAGAAATACAAATATTAAGCCAAAATAATTACAGGTAAAAACAGCTGACTTGGCGAATGCCCCCCTTTTCTGCTATCATCACTTTTCTGCAACTCCTTTTTTAATGAAGAACCCCAATGGGTAATTGCTCTATGAGAAAATGTTTGGCTAATGGTAAAAACCATCAGAAGCCTGTGGTAGGATTACAGATCCCATCTACCATGGCAGGGGAAGTGTGGCTGAAGGTGATATGAGTTGTAGATTCAAGCTATTTCAGAATGGGGGACAGGGTGATTGAGATCTCCACGCCAGGGACCTGGGGCTTTTTTGTATCTAAACCACTGGCACCAATGAAACGCCCTCAAAATATATTGGAAGCTACCCAGTTTTATTAGCAATTACATTTGGCAATGTCCCATGATGTGTAGTACCCCTTACAAATTATTGTACAGCACTGTGTTTCCATAAAAACATTTTTTAATGTACTTATGCAAGTGGAGCAGTGTCTCCCATAAACTGTCCTTTTGAAATGTAAATAAAAATAAGCAAAAACAAAATCAAAGGTCAAATAAGTAATCAAAACACAAAAATCTTGCTGCAAGAAAAATAAAAATAAATAAAATATATATTTAAAAAGCAAATTTGGCAAATCAAATTTTCTTAAACATCTAGTTGACGATTCGGCATTTTGTAAATAGGTGAACAGGCCCATGGTGTTTTGCATTTCGGTTTTAAGTGGACAATATGCTATTATTTAGCATTCCTCCCGCCGGCAGTTTTTTTGCAATGTGTGTTTAATGGCTGGTGAACATTATTAGTAAAGCGCTGTTATTGATTTTTGGTTGTTTGCTGTTTGCTCAGTAAGGCGTGCCACGCTGTACTATGTGACACGCGAAGGTACAAAATCATCAAGGTTTTCCAATAACCAGATCATTTGATAACCGCGCAGCCGGTTTCAGTTTCTCAAACATCCTGCAAAGTTTAATTGGATGTAAATCACAACGTGACCTATTAATGTTGCAATCACCAACATGCATGCATTAAAACTATTGGAAAGAGAAATATAATTAAGGTTACTGGGTCTTTGCTACAAAAATCGTATTTAAAAGCATTAATAATAAAATAAAGTGCACCTGTACTGAAGACTTATAAGTTAATTAATTAATTAATGATTTAGAACATGGGTCGTCAACCTGGTCCCTACCGCCCACTAGTGGGCGTTTCGGGATTTCAGGTGGGCGGTAGGGATTTTCTAATTTTGAGAGATTGGGCGGGCGGGTGCGAGCCGGCGGTACCCCATCACCACTTGTGGCCCCGGCCGTATATGGAGGGGTCCATCGGGTGGCCCATGCTGTCAGGGCCACCCGATGGATGTGGATTGTGAGGGGGCCCGGACAGCGCTGGGCGCTTTAACAGCGCGACCGGGTCCCCTGTGATTACATCACAGAGCTGGGAGGAAGTGACTGCACGTCACTCCTCCCAGCTAACACTGAGAGCCGTGCGGGAGTAAGGAGGAGGGAGTCAGAGTGGGAACTCTGACTCGCATCCACCTGCGCCACCACTGGACCCCAGGGAAAGTCACCCTCCTGCACCTAAAAGGTAGGAAACAGGAGGGTGACTAAAATATTTTATTTGTGTTTGTTTGTGTATGTGTCTTTGTATGTATGTCTTGTGTGTGTCTGTCTGCATGTATGTGTGTGTGTATGTATGTGTGTCTTATGTATGTGTCTTTGTATGTATGTGTGTGTCTTTGTATGTGTCTTGTGTGTGTGTGTGTGTGTCTGTCTGTATATATGTGTGTGTGTGTGTCTGTCTGTATTTATGTGTGTATGTATGTATGTGTGTCTTGTCTTTGTATGCATGTGTTGTGTATGTGTGTGTGTCTTTGTATGTATGTATGTGTGTCTTGTGTCTGTCTGTATGTGTGTATGTGTCTTTGTATGTATGTCTTATGTGTGTGTCTTTGTATGTGTGTGTCTGTATGCATGTCTGTGTGTGTCTATATGTATGTGTGCCTGTCTATTTGTATGTATGTCTTATGTGTGTGTGTCTGTATGTGTGCCTGTCTGTGTATCTGTATGTATGTGTGTGCCTGTCTGTCTGTATATATGTGTGTCTTGTGTGTGTGTGTGTGTCTGTATGTATGTGTGGCTGTGTGTTATAGTGGGCTATAATAAGTAATAGTAAGTGGGATATCTAGCTCAGCCTTCCTACTGGGCTTTGCTATAAGGAAAGTTAAAAAGAAAGAGATTCTGCCCCTTTGATAAAAATCTAGAAGATACTTTATTGGTATTGTACAAAAGACGTTCCTAAATAGACTGCCTCTCTTGATCTAATGTGATTCTGGCGTACGCCCTCAGCACCTATAGGTGGTCCTTTGGACATGTCTAATTTTGGACACCCACGAGAATCACATTAGATCAAGAGAGGCAGTCTATTTAGGAACGTCTTTTGTATAATACCAATAAAGTATCTTCTAGATTTTTATCAAAGGAACAGAATCTCTTTCTTTTGAATTTCTACTATTTAGGGTTACCCCCTTATTTTCTGTCTGTCATATGAAGATAATCTCGTTGCCATTTTCTTCTTCTTTCTTCTTGCTATAAGGAAAGTTAAAAAAAAAAAAATTAAAAAAGGGGAAAAAAAGGTGGGGAGGGGAATTGAGCAGGGGAGCTGACGCACAGATGAGAAATCCTATTATGCGCAAACAGAGAAGTAGTCTGAATATCACCGAAAGAGGAGACCTTAGTTTGTTCCTTATGAAAATCGAACCAGATATCAAATATTTAGTCTTGCAGCATCAACCTCAAGGATCTAATTAATCACTAGTAAAGGTCATTTCAATTTACTTTATTGTTTTCTCATTAAACTTTATAAAGTTAAAAACATTATAAACATGCATTAAGTAGAAATAAAAAGATAAATGATCAAAAATATTCTGCAAAACCAAAAAGATGCATTAGTGGGCGGTAGGTAGAAAAAGGTTGACTACCACTGATTTAGAACCTCCATTTTATTAGAGGGACATTCTTAGTACAATGGCCACTACAGCCCGCTGTAGGGGTTTAGTGCTAGGAGTGCTGTGGTGCCCTCCCAGAGAAGTAGTTAAACCATTTAGGAATTATCTGGGTTCCATCTGGCACTTGCCGCCTCCTCTGCTGTCAGAAGATCCTGAACTGCGCCCAGTCATGCTGGGCTCTGCTTATTGGCTGCTGAGAGCACCAGTTGCCCACTCACAGCCAATCAGTATGACCCTGCAAGGCTGGGCTTAGTTCAGTGGGAGAAGTTTTCAGCAGTGGAAGGTGCCGGGATACCCCAGCTGGACCAAGTCAAGTTCTCATCATGTTCTTCCACAGTTTGACTAGTTTTCACTGCAGCTGTAGTGGTTATGGTGCTTGGGGATATTCTTTTAAACCAAGGAATCCAAACTATGTAAAACAAGGTGTTGTTGAATTAAACTTCCATAATTACCTGCCACTTGTTGGTAGCTAGTGTTTGGCAAAGGATTATGGGGATTGTAATGAAAGTTTTTATTTTATGATTTTTACAAATGTAAGAAGACAATAAAAAGCAATATAAAAAAAAATAGGAAAATAAAAAATAAATAAAACTCTTTTAGATTGTAAAAAAAAAGTTTCAGAGAGAATAAAAAGAGAAGGAAGCAAACCGTGAGCTGGAAAGAATCCTTGTGGATGTCCGTTGTTTAGGAAGACAAACCGCAGGTCACTGTGGAAATGGTGTCTCCGGGGTTAGTGCTAAACAAAACATCCCATAAACGTTTAATCACCAGGTGTAGAGGTAAGTACCCTCCTCCACAAAACCTCTGAAGCAAAGAGAATCTGGGCCAGGATCCACTTTTTTATCTAGATTAATTGTGTGGATATATCATCTAACCAAAACCTTAAAGCAAGTTTTGTTTCCTTGTGCACAATATATTTTGTGTGAGGAATGGGCATGAATGAGGATTATGGGAATTGTAGTCAAATTGTTGTTCAGTTGTATGTATTGTTATTGTCAGTCTGGAATGACTGAATTAACCTGCTTTCGTAATCACATGCTGAATCCATTTATTATCTGCTATTTTAAAACTGACTTTTATGGAGAGAATAATTTTGTAAGGTTATACGCTATCTCGGAATCTGTATATCATTCAAATAACTAAAGAACCCTCCAGAGCTTATGACATCGAAAGATATTATGCAAAAGGTAAAAAGATTAAATTAGAAAATGTTGGGGCCCTGAGAAATGATTTTGAACAAAGACACCATAAAAATAAAACATCCAATAAACTTCCTTACGCGCTGCACACATAGCAACCACAATGCATATGCTGTGGTTGCTATGGTAACTCCCTTGATGATACTTCTAGCACTGCATATGAAGTATAGGATTGGTGGCAATGACGCCAGCCTGTTGACGTCACTGATGAGGTTTGCCCTGCTTGGGGAAGCGTCCCCAAACATTGAAGATCAAAACCGAGTGTGAATGGGGCACAGTAGGGCCGGACTTAGGTGTTACAGAAGAGTAGCACTTACGAAGGTGGGGACATAACAGATTCACTTTGAAGAGTTGTGATCTTTAGGTGAAAGGTTTATTTAAAATATATATCTATATACCCACCTGTGATTTTACATCGGAGGATACTTTGTATCGTGAGAGCCATCACATTTGCCCACAAAATTCTTGAGGCTTTTTCCATATTCAGTTCTTGATAAGAAGCGGTCAATGTCCTTTCCTCTGCTGAATAAGGAGAACAAACAAATTCGAGGTGGAACAGTTTATCAGTTCTGCTCCAAGTGTCAGATTTGTCTCTTGGCAACATGTCATAATGGCGAATATTCACACACCAATCAATACAGCCCGAGGTTTGGAGATAGCAATACAACACAAATTAGGTGCAGTAAAGAAAAAAAAAAACTACAACTGTGCATTAAATGCCTAAAAGTAGGCAATAAATGGTATTGAATGGGCTATGATACATATTTAGTAAGGGTTTTGTTACATTGTAGACAATAGGTATTTTGCCATTGCATACATTTTTGGGGGATAAAAAAAAATAATGCTGGCAATACAAAACTGAACTGGCCGAACAGCATCTCAGTAGATAGATCAACCTAATCTGGTCACTTAAGCATAGAGAGGCCTCAACTGTGAGATACTGATGACACTGCTCCTGAAACAAGTACTCCACAGTTGATAACCCTAACAGCATATGCAGGTAAATTAGTAAAAAAAATAAAAATAATAAATGACACTGTGACAATGAAAAAAGGCTCCTTATTGGTAGTCAACCAAGGGGTCACAGATTTGACAAAAAACTGAGGCTATCGACAGTACCTGACCCAGTCCTCCGCTACATTGGTAAATGACTCCTATTGACCTGCTCCCTCCACTCTCAGCCAACCATCACCTTCCAGGTTGGATAGAACTTTTTGTGAGTTATCAGTGCAGCTGGGACATTCTGTGGGTGCATAATTGGTCCCCATTCCTAAACAGTTTGACAAACTTATGGGGTACATCACCTAAAGACTATTAACAACTTAACCACTGTAGACAACCCTTAACAGTTGGACATTTTACTTTAAATTGGTGTTTTCATACATAACAGCCTAGAAAGCCCTTTACACAGTTCCCTTTAAATAGGGCTAGTCCCCAAAATGACATTGGTAGTGTGATGTGCGTCTTCTCCTTTTATGCTCTGGATAGCTTGGTGGATCTCCGTCGGCACCTAGAGCGCTACTTCCGTGTTCTATGACACACTTCCATGCGTTCCATTGTCGAAAGCAGGGAGGTAAAGATAAATTCACAGTCTCCCCCTGGTGTTTTCCAGCGGACTAAAAAGTCCAATTTCACTTAGATGAAAACCATGTTACTCTCATATCCTTGCTACGCAACCTAAATTAATAAATTGTGACTATTGAACCAAATTTGGATGGTAAGTTTTAAATATGCATCAGAAAAAATAAATATCCCTGTTTAGAAATGGTTACATTTGGTTGAAATTTGGTATAATAGTCACATTTTATTAATTAAGGTTGAGTTGCAAGGATATGAGAGTAACATGGTTTTCGTCTAGGTGACTTTTTCGTCCGCTGGAAAACACCAGGTGGAGACTGTGAATTTATCTTTACCTCCCTTCTTTGAGCGCACGGCCATTATGGTGGAAATTGACAATGGAACGCATAGAAGGGCGTCATAGAACATGGAAGTAATGCTTTAGGTGCAGATGGAGACTTCAATCAACGGTAAATGGAGACGGCTGTGGCAGGAGAGCCACTAACCTATAAGGAGGAGAAAAGGATAAGATGCCCATCACACCACCAACAACATTTTGGGGACCAGCCCTATTTAAAGGGAACAGTGGGAAAGGGTCTCTAGGCCGTGATGTTTATTGCTTTATTGTATTTGCTTATATGTACAGTGGAAGTTCTCAAGGAAGTTCTCAAACAAGGACGAAATGCGTAGGACCAGTTTTTTTTAGCACATGTCTGCACTATACCTCATTTAATATTTGATATGCCAATAAATATCCTTTTGAAAAAACATCTCTGGATCGGTATTTAGTTGCTGCAATACCTGGCAGCCTGTGCGGGGGCAAACACGAAGGAGGAGCCAAAGCCCCCTATTGACATCAAGGGTGGCACCCATAAGGCACTTTTATCATCTCAAATCTGTGAGTGCAATTGAATATCTGTCTCTTCATTTGCTACAGTCATGTCCTTGTTTTTAGGTGCACTATCTGGATCCCTAAAGTCTTTCTGTGTTGTTTATATCTATTTTGGATGGTTATCGTTATTATTATTATTATTGCGATTTGTATAGCACCAACAGATTCCGTAGCGCTTTACAATATTATTAGGGGAGGGGGATTTGACTATAAATAGGACAATTACAAGAAAACTTACAGAAACGAAGGGTTGAAGAGGGCCCTGCTCAAACGAGCTTACAGTCTATAGGATGGAGGTAACCCTGGGAGGGCGTGTACCTATAAATTAAGTGTTTTTATATATTTTGAACAATTCACTGGTGTCACAGGTGAGATTGTTGTATTTATAGTCCATACATAAAGCACATTTTGTGTTAATTATCCATCTTTTGATATTTGATGTTAACTATGTGCCCATATTTTTACGTATTAAATCTAAGGGCCATAGTAGTTGTCATCGAACAACTTGCTCTTATTTAGATTGTCATTAACCTGAATACAAATAGACAGGAGGACATTCACACCTGTTATTCATTTTATTATTTTAGTGGTATAAAATTAATATACAATTAGTTGATCTACCTATGAACAAATATATCTTCATTCAGCAAAGTAGTAATATTTAGTCTGACGTCCACTCTTTAACTTTTCTACAACCAGGCATTATTTGAAGTTATTAGGTGGTGGAAAGAAAAGTGACAAAGTACATTCATTTTCACTCATATTTTAGTTTAACAAACGATACAAAGTTAAAGTAAAGCCGTATGGGTCTAGTTTATATGAAACCCATCAATTAAACCGTGGTGAGTTATACATCGTGGTTGACATGTTGATAGTGACAAATGTGACAATCTGTCTCACTGTGCTTGTGTTAATCAATAGAATGCTCATACACTGTATCCAGCCAATAAAATGAATGCACTGTATTCCTGTCACACCTTCTGACTATTAGTGGAATTCTAAGAGTAAAAATAAAAGGGACTCTTTAACTATAAAACAAACACTAAAACTATGATTTAAATTTTTTTATTTAACAATTACAGAGACTACCAAAGTCTTTTAAATAAAAGTAATTTCAAACACACCTGCACCATGTATATTTTATTGTTGAGTAGTGTTTAGTTACAGCTGCAGTCTAACTAGGCAGTATCAATGTGTCGGGAGAAGCCACTCTTTCAATCAGACCCACTCATCTCTAGTGAAAGGTACTTGTTGCCCATGATGCCTTGCTGTCTTTCCCATGATGCCTTGCTTCTTGCTCTTGATTGCCTGATAAAGCTACTCTGTCTGTTGGACCTAACTATCTCAACCAACCTCTCTATAGGCTGCTCTCTGTTACACATTGTATATGTCAACATTTAAATAAATTTCACACCATGAACCGTTTCTTTTTCACTTTAGAACTTTTTAAACAAATATATAAATGCATTTAAAATAAATATATTTAAATTGATGGTTATGTGTCTTTAGAGTTCCAGAATGTATCCAGTAAAGCATCACAAAGTAAAATCGTTTTTTGTTGCTGCATTCTCATGCACCCTATCTCCACCTAGGAGTCTCACACTTACGTAGGAGAGTAGTGAGAAAACAAAGGGGAAAAATACGATTTCCTAACGAACAACTTTTGTGTAGAGCTGCGAAGGAGAGGCACGTGCATGCAGTGTAATAGTTCTGAGAGGTTCTATTGATGGAAAACATGATTTAAACAGTTTGATCAAGTTAACTGCAGTCAGTGGGTATTTTGGACATACAGGCGACTACCAAAAATGGTTTTATGGGAAGGGTACTGCTTTCCCACTAGGGTTTTCTGAAAGATCTAAATAACCATGGTTAGAGGAGACATTACTGATAAAGCAAGATCTTGTTATAGAAGATCTGTCACTCCCTCACTTTTAGCACAACGGAATAGCTGAATATTTAGTGTGACATTGTTATGGCTCTGCTCCCTTTGGACGCTGTTGTACCGTATTGACGACATGCGTCATTCTGGCGTCCTGTTTAACATGGACCACAACACCAGGCACATATTAAATATGCCCTGATGCTCTCGTCATCCTCGTCAAACCATCAATGGTCGCATGCCTTTTGGCGTCATAATTGCCACAAACCAATAGAGCAGCTCTGAGGTTTTTTAGGGCCACTTAAACCATTCCTTTTGCTCAGTTGTGGTATACCCAAGAGTATGTTTTGACTTCTGGTGTGTGTTTCTGGTTTTGGCTTGGCTTTGGATCTGACTACTCTGACCTCTGCAATCCCTAACTTGGGTTTTATTTAGTTATTTTCCCATTGTTATGTATTCTTTGACCTTGGCCTGTCCTTGTTTATTCTCTGTCTATTATTTTGCAGACTATATTCTATACTTCCATACGTCAAGCCTACACACCTTAAGGACTGGTAATACATCTTCTTACAAAGTTTGTTGTATAGGATAATCTGGGTGTTGGAGGTGTGCCAGCCTTGATATTGTACACCCATACACACTGCACATTTCTGTGAGTTTTATTGCTGTGGAACCCTGTGATACACTCATACACACTGCACATTACTGCACATTTTATTGCTATGGAGCTCTGTGATACACACATACACACTGTACATTACTGCACGTTTTATTGCTATGGAGCTCTGTGATACATTCATACACACTGCACATTACTGCACGTTTTATTGCTATGGAGCTCTGTGATACATTCATACACACTGCACATTACGGCACATTTTATTGCTGTGGAACCCTGTGATACACACATGCACACTGCACATTACAGCACATTTTATTGCTTTGGAGCTCTGTGATACACACATGCACACTGCACATTACTGTGTTTTATTGCTGTGGAGCTCTGTGATACACACATACACACTGCACATTACTTCACATTTTATTGCTGTGGAGCTCTGTGATACATTTAAACACAAAGCTTTTATTATTACTGAATGCTTGAAAATCAGATTGGATTAAAAATCAGATTGGATTAAAAAACAAAGTTACTTACTAAAAGCAATTTAATTAACAATATAAGTCGGTTTGGCAATTTCCTTTTATTTGATTCAGCTGAAAAACAAGTCATATATTTATCCCATCTAGAAAAAACCCTACACATTAACCAACTATTAGATTAGGGGTACGACGAAACACTGCCCCCCCCTCCTGTAATTTAGGGATCCATGGGACCACTGCATATACTACTAGTACACAGAGCTTCTCCTAGTGCACTGGCCACGGGTTTGGGGTGAGTGGGGTAGAAGTGAGATTAGATATGGATAGTTTAGTGATGTAATGGAATGAAGGAGCTCGGAAGTCGCTGCACAAGTAATGTCCCCCTTGGTATTAGGAGGTCATGGGGACACCTGCATCATTTATCTGGAACTTCACACATGATGCTCTTTGGGTGGGAGGTTTCTGGGACCTATTGCTTAAGTTCCACACGTGGGGTGAAGGGAGCAGAGAGATCAGACCCTGACTTCCCCTGGCTTTTTTTTTAGAGATTCCTGAGAAAACCCACTTTCTAAATTTTATATTTTAATTTATGCAACTTAAAACTATGTTTGCTGAGTGTTACTGCTGACATCGGACCTCAGTATTTATTTATTTGTTTATTTATTCTTCATTTCTTAATTATAAGGAAATTGGAAATGTATTTCTGAACCATTCTGGACAAACTGAGGCCACCACAAAGTTCCTTCTCAAACTGCTACAGCATTTCATTTTTTTTTTTTCTCTTTAGTTTGGCGATAAATTAAATCAACATTTTAATGTTCAATTTCAAACGGTAGGATAGTTAGTTAGTAAATAAACCCCACAGAGATGTAAAAGGTCCTTCCATAGTGTGTCTGTAGACAGCATTCCTAGGGAAGAATGATTCCACTCGGAGTATTGTAGAACTGCACACTCACATCGACTCACGCTCACGTTTAACCTATTTTCGAAACAAATGAGGTCTAAGAAACGTTTTTTGGGAGAGCTGTGATTGCTGACCCCTGGCTTGCCTGTAGCTGCTGGAATTTCCTATCACTCGGCAGCTGGACATAGAGAAGGGGAGACAATAGGATTTTACATGTAGCCATGCTATCAGGAGCCTGCCTTATCCAAACTGTGTTTTTCTATTACTCTAACACTCCATTGTGCATCTTCTTATCAGCTGAATTGTTGATGTAATTTCTGGCTTCTAAGTGCTTATGAATCCCACTAAAGGGCTGCCTGGTTTGGGGGATGTTGGGAGGGCTGGTGGGAGACTCCTTATCAGAACTCTCACAAGAAATAAATGGGGGCAGGGTGCTGATAATATCCCATGATGAGAGCAATGATTATTAACCATTAGCTGATCTCTTTAACCTTTGAGTGCTGGAGGTTTGTCTACTGTTCATTCTGTATTCCCCCCTGACACAAGAAGGGTTAGTACCCCCCCTTTCTCACTTCTCTTTTTAATTATATTGAAATGACAACACAATGAGCAAAATAAGAAAACCCATACTGCTGGAAGAAGAATCATTTTATTTCGAGAGTGCCAACATATACCATAGTGCTGTTTAAAAGGGATATAAAATAAATTATACTTATCCATTGTGATAAACATGTAATGGTGAAGGTAAAGGAGATGTAAGAATGGAATTGCTCAAAAGAGCTTACAATCTACAGGATGAGGAATGTTGTACAGGAGGTAAAGTGTAATGTATCTAAACGGGGAGAGTAATGTGCAGTCTGCTAAAAAAAGGAAACATTGTTTATGTAATAAATGAGGCCTCTATGGTAAAATGGTGAAGTAATATGAAAAAGTCAACACTAGGTAATTATCCAACCTTATCCAACCTTATCCAACCTTATGGAGTGTACTTATTGAAAGCTGTTGTGAATGCAGGTCTATAAAATGCTTTGTTTATGTATAACATGTTGGTTAGCTTGGCAAGACGAACGCAGTCCAGGTTTATTCACCTAATATTGTTGTGAACTTTGATCTAGATTTAACTGGAGAAAGTGTCGGTCATCGCTAGCAATCAATTGCATCGGGGAAGATATAGGCTGCTATGAGAATATTGAAAGAAATTGTAACTGTGGAAAAATTTGAGAATAAGACAGTCAAAACTAGCTGAGGTGCCCCGGAGACATCTAGCTTGGAAAGTGAACCATGAAAGTGTGAATAAAATGTAGCATCATCTCCATGGGACAAGATTGCATGTATGTCTGTGTCTAGAGATGCCTCCGTGATGGGATTGTTTTATCCAGTGTTGGGTTATGCTCAGTGTCATTTAGACTTTTGTGCGGGATCATTTTTGGCTTTTCCAGTTTGGATTTTTTTTTACAATTTTTTAACTGAAGAATTCAACAGTAGAAAAATGTTCTTTTCAATTAAAAACATTTCATATTGGACTTCTAAAAAACTAATTTGAATGAACTGACCACAACCCAGCTATTTCACTCTTTGGTTGATACTAGATTAGTTTGAAGTTTTGGCTGATATTCTGCCAAATTTCATTCCAAACTGAATCAAATCTCCCAGTCTAGTATTAATGTAGTGGTGGCTTGTGAAGTTTAATGATGGCGGATTGCTAGACTCTCCACCTGGCATTTGAGTCTCTCCACCCATGCCTTGTTGGACTCTATTTAACCCTTATTTGACCCTATGCACTCAACCTCTGACCCACTAAGACATCATACCCTGTTCAGCACCGTAAGCCTGTAGCTACACTTATTTGAGAAACAACAACCACTTTTAAGACATTCAAATCCACCCTTGATGCAGTAACCCAAAGACAGCCCTACAACATAAGACAATAAACAGGCCTGTCTTTTATGGAGTCCATGAACTGATGGCTCAATTCACACTCAGTGAGTGACCTTAATCCAGAGAGTATATTAAGAACGTTTGAGACGTCTGTATGCATATAATGATAAATACTCCCACATTTTACATTATAAGTCACTTAGCCCTAATCTTTTTTTTTTTTAAATTTCTATTATTTTATTTAGTTTTAACATTAGAGTGTTTCTAAAAATACACTAATCCAATCTACACTAAAAATATTTTTATATTAATATAGGAAAAGAGAGCTATAAAATATTAGGAAACCACCTATCCTAAGAGTTTGACGAGGGTTACAGAGATAGTAGATAGGGCTTAACCCTTAAATTCAAATGATAAAGACTAATGAGGATGGTTAGCTCCTACAAATAGGAAGAATAGCCAACCCCACAAGGAGTACCTCTAGATAAAAGTCAATATAGGGTAATAAGCTTTATTGAAAAGAAGAAACGCGCATACTAGGCATAAAAGGTGCTCGTGCAACTTAAATGTGATGTGAAAAAAAGTGTATATAAAAAGTGATAATAAAATGACTGCTAAATCGAAATCACAGACTATCTATAAACTCCATTGGCTACAGATGCAGTTATTTCATCCTCTATCTACTACACTTTACCCATAAGATACTACATAAATTAGCTGGTTACTTTGTGTCAAACTAGTGTATTACCTAAATGTCTATTATCTAAACGCTACATCTGTAGCCAATGGAGTTTATTGATAGTCTGTGATTTCGATTTAGCAGTCATTTTATTATCACTTTTTATATACACTTTTTTTCACATCACATTTAAGTTGCACGAGCACCTTTTATGTCTAGTATGCGCGTTTCTTCTTTTCAATAAAGCTTATTACCCTATATTGAATTTTATCTAGAGGTACTCCTTGTGGGATTGGCTATTCTTTCTATTTGTAGGAGCTAACCATCCTCATTTTGATATTAATGTTACTATAATTACTATACAATTATATAAAGATACGTATCCGGTTGCACTTGAGAGTTCAGTTAGTCTAACTGTCTCAATCCATGGCAGCCTCAATCTTCAGGAATGTTGATAAAGCAAAGAAAAGAGAAGTGACATTAATTATTCAATAAAGGGTATCACTGTACATTAAAAAAAAAAAAAAATGAGACATTAACTACACAATAAGTGGTTCTTGGCTAATCCACCTACACACTTGGTCACTTCGCTTTTCCCTTACTAAATTTTCCATTCCTCGGACATGACAGAATATATTTTAATCTGGTTATCTCTCATCGATGGCTGAAATTACTCTTTCCTATCACCATATACTATTGTTTGTTTTGCTAATGTTATGTTTCCGTCTCTTTCACAGAAAACACATGACGTAACATCTGCGGGAGCCACACTAACAAACAGACGTATTCATCTGGAAGTCTGGGGAACCTTGGAGAGATGTAAAGTATCCATTCTGGTTCAAAACAAGCAGAACCATATAAAGTTCCCCATTAATAATTGTCTAATGTACAGGATTATAATGTGTTAGTAAACCTTCCAGGACTGAGAATATGTCACTATAATATAGGACTCGTCAAACATTTTTATTAGAGGTGTTTAGAAAGAAAGGCATTAGTGTGTTTTTGTTTTTGTTACATTTTACATTTATATTTTTACCCAGAGATTCACTTTGGCGGGTTCTGAAGAAAAGTGCGAAGAACACTGACATTTACTGAGACAAAATGTTCAGTTGCTTTATCCCTATTTATTCTTTAACCCCCATTTTGGACTGACTAGCAATTTAACTGGTCAAAAAACTTCATATTGAGTAGGGACTTACAGCCAAAAATGCTAGCATACAGACTCTGAAGGAGTTTGGGAAATTGGAAGTGCCAGTAGGTGGTATCTTTGATATGTGAGAATGTCATTAATATGTCTCTCAGTAACAGGGCCAGATTAAGAGCCCATTGGGCCTGGTGCTGACAATTACAATGGGACTAATTACAAAATCTCATCGACAGAAAACATTCATACCTCCCAAGTGTCATGTATCTGGTGGAGGTGATACTGGAGGGAAACTCACAGGATACATTTATAAGAAGACACATGCCCTATGCTACTCTTTTACTTTTATCTCTTAACCAAATTCTTAGCCCACAACATCAGTATCCTGTGAAGTGGGATGTTAGCAGGTGGGGTAAAAGGAGATGGGTTAATGAAAATCACTTCCCTGGCAATACCCACTGGGGAAGATTGCCCAGAAACATGGCAGATCTGTCTGAAGAATTGGAAGGTCAGCCTAGCGTGAATGCATGCCACATGGCCTGCCAATCACACGGGCCATACAACCAGGGTCAGACTATGCTCACTTGTTCACTCCTCTGTGAGCAGGCAGAACCTCCTGGTATGCAGTCTGGGACAGAGAAAGATGGATGTAGGCAGTGTGGAAGAAAGGGGACATGCCGCACTGTTAAAGAGTCTGTAGCAGCAAGAGCATTTGCACTGTGCACATAGTGAGCCAGTCCACACAAGTTTTGTTCACCAACATGCATTAGTTTTCATACTTAATTCCCTTTGCCCAAAGCAAGAGCATGTGAAGAGTAGTAAAAATTAAAAACATTTTTTCCCCCTTAAATTAGTAGGCCTATTCCATGGACATGGGCCTCGAGCTTCAGCTCCCTTAACTCTTTTGTTATCATGTGCAGTACAATGTATCTATTATAAGGAGCTAAATTGTATGTTGATTGACCACAAACAAAGTTTCAAGACCGGTTGGGACAGTGATTTTATCAAAAACAATATGTTAGCACCTGTACATTAAAACCCATCTGACTTACTTGGAGAATTGGTGAGAAAGGACTAGAGAGCTCCAAGCACTGTTTGGTAATCGAGGTCCATTGGGGGAGAGGGGAAAGGGGATGGAATTGGGGCTACAGTTTCACCCATAGCATCCTAATGGTGAATCCTTCTATGTGTACTGAAGCTGAATGTGTACTAAAGCTGAACAATCATGGTGATGCAAAAGGTTTTAAAGTAAGAATGGTGACGGTTCATTATTAATCATCATTTCCTTAATGATCTAACCATCTTGGAAGCCTCTCTTTCTTATGGGACCTCATCAACCGCAACTTGTGTTTGTCAACATCATCAGTTTTACAGAATGGAAGCAGTATGGAGAGGAAGAAACAAGGAGGTTTAGGTATCAATTAACAATTTAAGTATCAGTCATTCTAGGACAAAGGCCTAGTACGAGGGTATTGCACTTTGACCATTGCCATAACAGTTCTTCTCAATATACATATCCTGAAGATGTGGTTGACTTGATACTTTTTAAAACCAGGGAGATCAAATATCAACTCAAATATGGCCTTCACAGCTTTATCCACTCTTGAATAAGCATTTTTTATAGTTTGATATGTTTGTTCATAGACATTCTTAAACAGCATAGTTTAAATCTTTTCCTGGTTGGATCGGGGAACAATCATCACAGATGGCAAAAAGCAAAAAAAATGATAATACATTTTTCCTTTTTCAGTTGCATCTAAGGCCCATCTCAATGTTACCTAACCCACATTGAAATGAAAATTACATTATATTACAACTATATATTACTACAAACAGTGTTCCAAAATGTTAGTAAACCTAGTCTTCCAGTTAAAGAGAAAATCAAATTCCTGGCAACCGTGTGAGGGACATGCCTATCGAGATAGCTCTTACAGGTTACAGTTTATATTGTACACTGAGTGTGTGTCTGTATAAAGGCAGGCGATCTATTCAACTCCTAGGAATAAGCTAAAACGACTGTTTCAATTGGTTGATACGTTGCTTCCAAGAGAGAACTCACCGTTGTAATAGTATTTTACATATTTTTATTCATTTGAACAAAAAATATGTAAAGGAGGCATTGAAAGAAAAAAAGGGATTCGTTTAAAAATAATACAACACTACAGCAGATTAAAAAGAGTCAAAAAACACATGGAGCTGCACTCACATTCAGTATTGAAAATAAAAAAATAAACAATAAACTCTATGGATTGGACTTAAAGGGATTCTATATTGCCAGGAAAACTAAGCCGTTTTCCTGGCACTATTTGCTCCCACAGTGCCCCCCTCCCTTGTACCCCCTTCTCCTGCAGGGTTGAAGGGGTTAAAATCAATTCTTTGCTATGGGGATTCCAGTGACCCTGGAAGTTCTCATGCAGAGCGTAAGGACATACAGTTTCATTTAGGTGACCAAAAGACGTCTAAGGGACCTGGAAATCCCTTGTGAGTCTGTGGAGTTAACCCTTCACAGCCACTAGAGAGACTTCTGGTGGAGGTAGAGTTAACCAAGAAACTGCAATAATTACCACTGTAGGGTCAAAGGACATGGGACATTGCACCCAGACCACATCAATGAGCTGAAGTGGTCTGGGCAGGAGCGGTGCTAGGGGGGGCAGAGAGGGCCATGGCCCCTCCCACATCATGCAGTGCTCCCCCTCATGCCCCCCCAAATGAAACTGAAGCTGGGAGCACTGAGTCTCCCTTCACAAGCTGCAGCAGCAGTGCGCTTAAATCCACTAATTCCCACTTGCCTGATGGGCCCTCCGGAGTGTCTGTAGTGCACAGAGGTGGGAGGTCCTTCGGGACCTCTACCTCCATCTTTCTTTGAAGAATCCTAGATGGAAGTTCCAACATGCGACCAAAGAGGCACTGTGCTGGGAGGAACTCACAGAGAGCAGCGCAGGGGAGAGACAGGGAGAGGCATCCAGGCAGCGGCTAGTAAGTGGGAGTCAGTGTGTGTGATTCAGTCTCTGTGTGTGTGTTTGTGTGTATGTCAGTCTGTGGGTGGGGGGGAGGGGTGGCAGTCTGTGTGTGTATGGGTCAGTCTGTGTGTGGGGAGGGAGCAGTCTATGTGTGTGTATAGATCAGTCTGAGTGTGGGGGTGTCAGTCTGTGGGTGTATGGGTCAGTCTGTGTGTGTGTGTGTATAGGTCAGTCTGTGTGTGGGGGTGTGAGTCTGTGTGTGTATGGGTCAGTCTGTGTGTGTGTGGGTGTATAGGTCAGTCTGTGTGTGTCTGTGTGGGTCAGTCTGTGTGTGTGTGTGTGTGGGGGGGACAGTCTGTGTGTGTGTGTGTGTGTGTGTATGGGTCAGTCTGTGTGTGTGTGTGTGGGTGTATAGGTCAGTCTGTGTGTGTGTGTGGGACAGTCTGTGTGTGTGTGTATAGGTCAGTCTGTGTGTGTGTGTGTGTGTGTGTGTATGGGTCAGTCTGTGTCCAGGTTATTTATAATTTGTGCATGATGCAGTGGAACAATATCCAAATTTAGTTGTATAGTTGTGTTAGTGTTCTTCATGCCATCAATATATCAAAAGTATACACCTCATCATTGTAGGAGACTGCTGGGGCTTTTGGTAGACGTATTGGTGCGATGACACCTTTAACTTGTTGGGTGGGTGGGTGAGTGGGTGGGGTGATGAGCACCAAAAACAATCTGTGTTCTGCAAAGGGCACCAGACACCAGCTGCTTCTTCCTCAGACACTCCGGCTTGGTACACCATTATAGGAAGTTTACACATGTCTCATACTATATACAGCATAGTCTACTGGGAGTTGGTTCTAGCATCGATAGCTTGCTTACAGTTAGCAGGTGCAGATTTGTGTTGTTTCAGGCTTAGCGCTTGGTCACTGATCAAACCAAGCCCACGCACCACAAGCCATTCCACTCTGCACACTCGATTTATTCATCAGGGCTGCCCTTCCTCTTTGTATTTCCAGTGTAGTTTTGCCATGTCTCCTAGGCTTGCGAATGTCCTTTTTTCTGCGTGTGGGACTTCTGGTTTCCTCTGCCCTGGCTCTAATTACTCTAGACACAGCTTTTGTGCTGTTCTGCCCCTAGAACTCATGACACAAAAGCAATGGTATCTGCTGGGTCCTCTCATACTTACCGATATTTAGCTCACTGTGAGCAGGTGTGTAGGTATTTCTTCCTCACACTTCCAACTGTGATTGCCTCCAAACTCTGCCCCAGTATTTTACATTTTAAATAAACTAGCAACTGTATAGATTATTATTATTATGTATTTATAGAGTGCCGTCAAATTCCGCAGCGCTGTACAATGGGTGGACGAACAGACATGTATTTGTAATCAGACAAGTTGGACACACAGGAACAGAGGGGTTGAGGGCCCTGCTCAATGAGCTTACATGCTAGAGGGAGTGGGGTATAGTGACACAGTAACAGAGGGATTGAGGGCCTGCTCAGTGAGTTTACATGTTAGAAGGAGTGGGGTATAGTGACACAGTAACAGAGGGATTGAGGGCCCTGCTCAGTGAGTTTACATGTTAGAGGGAGTGGGGTATAGTGACACAGTAACAGAGGGATTGAGGGCCCTGCTCAGTGAGCTTACATGTTAGATGGAATGGGGTATAGTGACACAGTAACAGAGGGATTGAGGCCCTGCTCAGTGAGTTTACATGTTAGAGGGAGTGGGGTATAGTGACACAGTAACAGAGGGATTGAGGGCCCTGCTCAGTGAGTTTACATGTTAGAGGGAGTGGGGTATAGTGACACAGTAACAGAGGGATTGAGGGCCCTGCTCAGTGAGTTTACATGTTAGAGGGAGTGGGGTATAGTGACACAGTAACAGAGGGATTGAGGGCCGTGCTCAGTGAGTTTACATGCTAGAGGGAGTGGGGTATAGTGACACAGTAACAGAGTGATTGAGGGCCCAACTCAGTGAGTTTACATGTTAGAGGGAATGGGGTATAGTGACACAGTAACAGAGGGATTGAGGGCCCTGCTCAGTGAGTTTACATGTTAGAGGGAATGGGGTATAGTGACACAGTAACAGAGGGATTGAGGGCCCTGCTCAGTGAGTTTACATGCTAGAGGGAGTGGGGTATAGTGACACAGTAACAGAGGGATTGAGGGCCCTGCTAATTCAGTTTACATGTTAGAGGGAGTGGAGTATAGTGACACAGTAACAGAGGGATTGAGGCCCTGCTCAGTGAGGTTACATGTTAGAGGGAGTGGGGTATAGTGACACAATAACAGAGGGATTGAGGGCCCTGCTCAGTGAGTTTACATGTTAGAGGGAGTGGGGTATAGTGACACAGTAACAGAGGGATTGAGGGCCCTGCTCAGTGAGTTTACATGTTAGAGGGAGTGGGGTATAGTGACACAGTAACAGAGGGATTGAGAGCCCTGCTCAGTGAGTTTACATGTTAGAGGCAGTGGGGTATAGTGACACAGTAACAGAGGGATTGAGGGCCCTGCTCAGTGAGTTTACATGCTAGAGGGAGTGGGGTAAAATGACACAAAAGGTAAGGATAGTATTAGACTAGTGACAGTTGCAGAAGAGGATGAGTTTTTATTTTAAACTATTTTAGCTACAGCAAAGAGATAAAAACAAAGAATACAAATAATTGTGTGTCCACCTGGTGCCATATGTTTGTTGTCTGCACTTGACAGACATAGATGTAGAAGAAAGCACCGAGCCTTCAAAGCGTCAAGCTTGAAGAAAGCTGCATATTACTGTGGACACACAAACCAGGCAATTATAAAGTGAATCAGCACTGCTCAAATTCTAGGTATAAGACAACATTTCCATCAAACACTGGTCTTTGTCAAGTCGACTTTTGGCCACTTTTGTGTGTGCTTGGCATTTGGTGTTAGTCAAATGTGACAATCTTCAGAGGCAACAGTATGACGGAGCCCCCTGGGTGTGCTCTGCTGCGGCACGTTCCCGCGCAGTCTGGGGGCTTGCTGCAAGTGCTGCTCACACTCACCTCCATGGTGGCTTCCTCCAGCAGCCCAGTCGACACCAGCAACTGCGCGTCTGAGCCCTTCATGGTTCCATTTTTTCTGCCCCAATTTCTGGTAGCGAACATATATGTGTCATTGAGAACACACGTTCAAATGTCACGTGACTGCTATTGGCTAATCAGCGCCCTTCTTAGGCTATTTAATTTAGAATTAGCTTTTTCACAGTGCCCTGTCATGGTTTCCTTATTGGTAATCCGAGGGTGCATTATTTGTATTGGTTCTATTGTATTTTGACCCTGGCTTGTACCTGGGCTATTCTGACATCTGTATTCCTTGATCTTTGGCTTATCTTACCATTTACGCACACTTTCTTTCCCTGATCTTGGCTTGTTCTGGACTATTCTATTTATTAACGTTAAAACTGACCATTCTAAGGTCCAATAATATGTTTTAGGATTTCTGGTTATATTTATTTAGTTAAGTTCTGTTCTGCGTGTTGGGTATTAATTCATCCTGACAAACAGCAAGCCTCACGTAAACATATATATTACATTAATATCTTTTTTTTTAACTATAATGTTGTGCAGATAACGTTTTTATACCTCTCTGAAGTTGTCTTTGTCTTGCACATGTTTTGTAGATGATATTAGTGCATAGTGTGCAGATTATCTACATCTTTTTGTATCTCTTTAATATAGAGATTTGGTGTGATTCTTTTCTGAAGGCTGGTGTTTTTCCATCTATCCACAGATAGTGTTCTTGACCTTCACAGTTGTTTATCGCTTCATTCAGTTATTTTGCTGTCTTCCCCCTTGATTTTGCTCCCTCGTTTGGCTGTAACCACACAGCACCGTGTACAAGGACACATGCACAAATGCAGGGGAGGCACAGCAGAGGAATTTCAGACTAAACTTTACTGAGCACAGTGTTTTCAAGGGCATGAGACTTGAGGCTTCTATTTTTCCCTTGACTAAACTAAAACATCACATGCGTACGATTTTATCCACCGAGCATGATTAGGAAAAATATAAAGATCTAAATTTGTTTATGTCAATGGGACAATCTATATGTAGTTTTGTGAAATCTAACTGAAATAGCAAACGGGCATTTTGTACAAAGAGAAATTCTGAGGCAAAGCCACACATGTGGAGTAATCACCAATGGAAACAAATGGAATGTTCTTGCCGATTACTACACTTTTAGAATGTTGACCCCAAATTCATTTATTATTCAAATTAGGGCAAGCTGGGAAGCAGGGAGAGGCAGGTCTCTTCATTGGTTTCATAATGAAAGTAGGTGTCATATCAACTTACTGAACCTTCTGGTATTTATGATGTCCCATTTCCATTTTCATTCTGCTACCTCATGCTGGTCTTTAGCTCACCCCTTAAAGGGACACTCTAGTCACCAGAACAACTACAGCTTATTGAATTTGTTCTGGTGAGTAGAATCGTGACCTTCAGGCTTTTTGGTGTAAACATTGTCTTTTCTGAGAAAATGTAGTGTTTATATTACAGCCTAGTGATAACTTCACTGGCCACTCCTCAGATGGCTGTTAGAGATCCTTCCCGGGTCATGGCTGCCTAAAATGCATCCAAACATTCAGTATCTCCTCCCTTTGCATTCAGACACTGAACTTTCCTCATAGAGATTCATTGATTCAATTAATCTCTATGAGGAGATGCTGATTGGCCAGGGCTGTGTTTGAATCATGCTGGCTCTGCCCCTGATCTGCCTCCTTGTCAGTCTCAGCCAATCCTATAGGGAAGCATTGTGATTAGATCAGGCTACCACTTCTGACGACGTCAGCAGACTGCTTGTTCTTCTGAGGCAAACAGCATGAAGATTTACAGCTTCAGGCTTGAATATAGTAAGATTTTGCTATATTTATGGAGGCATGAGGGGTCCAGGGGGGCTAGATTGTGGTTTTAACACTATAGGGTCAGGAATACATGTTTGTGTTCCTGACCCTATAGTGATCTTTTAATCTGAAGACTTCAAATGTGCTGGCAAACAACCACAATATAAAAAATCCAAAAGAACAGCTAGACCAGCTCACCTGATGATGTCTGGTCTAAAAAGAAATGCATAGGAATTTCAGATTCTTTTTTTCTGGTACTTCATCCTCTGTTTGGAACACTGTGAGGCTTTGATTTGGGATCTGTTCTTTTTTTTTTCTACCTTACAATGAATCTAATGAAAATCTAGTAACTCCATGGCGTGGCTTGGCTTTTAGAACCACTTCTATGACAACTCTTATGGCACAGATCTCTTCCATCACTTTTGAACCATACCTCTCATTTCCTTTTTGCCATCTGTCATTTTCTTGTTGGTGTCTGCTTCTTGAATGTTATAACATGACAAGAGGCTTCATATTTCGCTTAAGTCTCTCTTTACTTAAAGTGCCACTTCAGTGCCAGGAAAACAATCTATACAATATCAGGCAAACTATACATCCTCTTTACTCGAATCCTTGGGCTTCGTCATAAATCTGGAGAAGTCAGCCCTTTCCCCTTCCCAAGTGGTTCAGTTCCTGGTCTTCAAGATCGACACTTCCACCTGTGTACTCCGACTGCCACAGTCAAAGATATCAGAAATCCATGAGGGAACTACGCAAAACACTGCGGCAGGAAGATTCCCCTCTGCAGGTTGGCTCGGATCGTAGGCCTCCTGGCGGCTTCCAGATCTACGATCTACCCAGGACCTCTTCATTATTGGGCCATGCAATTGGGCATGATTCTTCTGGGTTCACCTATCCTACGACCAGAGGGTCTCTCAGAAGGAGGAACTATGATGGTGGCTCCTCCACATATCAGCGTGGAACGGCAAGGCAATTTTCGGCCCCACTCTGGACTTCATCATAGAATCAGATGTGATTCTTCGGGGCTGGGGTGCAACATGCCTGGCGGCATCCACAAACCACAAAAAAAATTAATTTCAAATCAATTGTCTAAAATTGATTGCAGGCTCCTTCGCGATTCGCAGCTTGGCCATCCATCTCTCAAACTGTTGCATCCTCTTGCGGATGGACAATATATAGGTCGTCCAGTACCTCCCTGGACCTCTCTTGCCGACATTCCCTACTACTACCACCCTTACTGGACCTCCTCTCAGAACCTCAGGGTCGACCTCATCCAATGATCGAACAAGGCCATCTCCACTTTTCGGGGTGCCTGGAACTACAGAGACCTATCACAGAGGACTAGGGAACTTCTCTGGTATTCCTGGGCCCCTGGAACTAGAAGATGCTACCAGTGGCATACTAAGGGGGGGTGGAGGGGAGTGCCCGGGGCGAACTTTCACAGGGGCGGCATTTCGCTGCCCCTGTGTCTTATGTAAAGGGACTGGCCGCTTATGAGAGTATCCACGCGGTTTTCCATCCAGCAGCAGTAGCTCCTCTGTTCTCGCAATCCGCAGCAACGCTCTTGTGGATCGCAAGAACAGAGGACCCTGCTACTGCTGCTGCTGCTGCTGCTGCTGCTGCTGCTGCTGCTGCTGGATGGGAAATGAGCATGCAGAGTTCTGGGCCCTTCTTCACTGCCCATCTATGCTGTGCCACCGGACCACCAGTCAGAGGACGGGCAGGTAAGTGGCAGCACTTATTCCACACAACATACACATTGCATCTGCATACACACTGCAATCTTTATACACTATACACACACTACATTCACTATACACACACTGCATACACTATTCACACACTGCATACACTATACACACACTGCATACACTATACACACTGCATACACTATACACACACTGCATACACTATTCACACACTGCATACACTATACACACACTGCATACACTATACACACATTGCATACATTATACACATACTGCATACACTATTCACACATGGCATACACTATACACACACTTCATACACTATACACACACTTCATACACACTGCACACTTCATAAACACTGCATACACACTGCACACTTCATACACTATACACACACTGCATACACTATACACACACTGCATACACTTCATACACACTGCATACACACTGCACACTTCATACACTATACATACACACTGCATACACTATACACACACTGCATACACACTGCATACATACTGCACACTTCATACACTATACACACACTGCATACACTATGCACATTGCATACACTATATACACACTGCACACATCATACAACTATACACACACTGCATACACACTGCACACTTCATACACTATACACACACTGCATACACACTGCACACACACAGCACACTTCATACACTATACACACACTGCATACACTATAAAAAATTGCATACACTATACACACACTGCATACACACTGCACACTTCATACATTATACACACACTGCATACACTATACACACTGCACACTTCATACACTATACACATTGCATACACTATACATACAAGCTCCATACATTATACACACAAGCTGCATTCACTATACACACACTGCATCCACTACGCAAACACATTGCATCCACTACGCAAACACTGCATTCACTACACAAACACACACTTATACATGTGTATCTGTATGTCTGTGTATCTGTATGTGTATCTGTTTGTGTGTCTGTGTTTGTTTCGGTGTTCAGAGCCAAATACATAAAAAAAAAAAAATTGCAGTTATTTTTTACATTTCAAAGTTGGGAGGGGTGTCAAATAAAGGATCCGCCCCTTGGTGCCAAATACTCCCGGTACGCCCCTGGATGCTACCTATCATCCTGGAGCATTTTGTGCAGTGGGTGTCTGGAACGGGACACTGATCCCCATACAGCCCCTAGACAATACATATTGAGCTTTCTGTCAAATCTCTTTGATCTGGGCCGTTCGTACCGCTGAATCTACGTGGCACGGTCGGCCATTTTGGCGGCCCATATTCCACACATGGATCTCCTGTTGGTCAGGACCCGCTCACACCTCTTGGATATTAACATCATAATCAGCTTCCTACAGGATTGGCCGGATAATGCGGACCTCTTCCTCCGCCCACTGTCTGTGAAGTTCACGCTACTGCTTTGTTTGGTATCTTTTCGTAGAGTGTCCAATGTTCAAGCATTTTACTGTGATGCTATCACTTTCTCTCCGGAGGGAGTTACTTTCTCCATACCTATGCGTACGAAATCAGACACCTCCACAGTGTTCTACCCATATTTCCCTAGTCACCCTAAACTATTTGTAGTTTTGGCACTTTCTCATTATTAGTCCTTCACCATGACCATCCGTTCATCTTCCTCCGGTCAACTTTTGATCTCATACGTCCACCCACATAACCCCGTTTCGACTACCACTCTAGCAAGCTGGATCAGATGGTTACTGTCATTGGCGGGGGTTGAGACTTCCTTTGGAGCTCACTCCATCAGAGGGGCGGCGGCCTCAGGGGCATTGATGGCTGGAGCTTCACTACAAGACATCCTCCGATTGGCATTGGTCCCGAGATGAGACTTTTCTCAACTTTTACTTTTGTCTGGCTGTCCACGCTTCCTTAGCAATACTTACTGAGCGTTAAAACAGCAAAATATGAAGCTTCCAGTCATGTTATAAAATTGTAGATTATGCTAGCTTTAGTGTACCTATAATCTTAATTTTATTAATGACAGGAGGCGAATATTTTCCCACCCTTGTTGTTACCCTGACCCTTTACTTTTTTACATGAGACTCCTGGACAGGGGGGTGAGTACATCTGGATTTATTACTGTTAGATACCATTATGGTTCGATTATATTTAAGGGGGGGTGTAGATAGTTTATCTATATTCATTACTTGTGTATTTATTTTAATACAGTTTGGTTACATACCTTTAGAAGTCCAATT